>CM042225.1:27419610-28016991 GCA_023566465.1 Cottus gobio
TGACTGAGCAGTGACGTCCCAAAGTGGCTTTTTATCCAACCGTCTTATACAGAAACCAAGCTGCTCACAACATTTGTAGACACTTTTTAATTGTGGGTGTCTGGAAAGGGAGCATTCAAGATTTCATTAGTTTTTTCCTATCCAAAATGCACCAACATGACTTACACATCATATTTGTTAGATCTTCATCCCCAAGATAGGGAAATAAAAGAATCACACTACCTGCAAGACTGTGTCGTTACATACATACTTATAAAATATAAATTATCCCACACATAATGCGTATGCTTCATAGGAAGGACGTCGGCCTGAGATCTGCAGACAGCTGGATGGCTGAAGTTACCGTTAGCTATAGGAACCACCTGAACGAAGTCGAGTTTACACAATGTTCAGTCCACTCCTGTGGCTTCGCCGCTCCAGATAATATCAAGTCAGCGAACATAAACTGAGAGAGTAGACCAGTGAGCTGAGTCATCCATCAGTCTGTCCCTCTTGCAGATGCAACTCTCACTACAAGAGTCAAGAGACCCGGGGTCACGGCAGTTTATGGGCCTGTCGTGACTCATGACGGCCATCCATAACTTTGTGTGATGGAGAAGTGTGTGTGTGTGTGTGTGTGTGTGTGTGTGTGTGTGTGTGTGTGTGTGTGTGTGTGTGTGTGTGTGTGTGTGTGTGTGTGTGTGTGTGTGTGTGTGTGTGTGTGTGTGTGTGTGTGTGTGTGTGTGTGTGTGTGTGTGTGTGTGTGTGTGTGTGTGTGTGTGTGTGTGTGTGTGTGTGTGTGTGTGTGTGTGTGTGTGTGTGTGTGTGTGTGTGTGTGTGTGTGTGTGTGTGTGTGTGTGTGTGTGTGTGTGTCTATATGAGGAGGTTGGGGCCCAACTAAACATTTGCTCTGGAACCCCTGTCCAGTATATCACAGCAACTATCAATTTGGGCCTCCCCACTGACAGTGAATTTGTATATCTTCAAATAGCACTTAAGGCTTCTGAGCCTGATCTAATGGGAATACCACGGCTGTTTTCTGCCCAGCATGCAGTCAGCGCTACACTTTGTGAAAGCAGCAGACGTGTTTGCTCTTCTAAAACAGGAAGCTTGCAGCCTTTCTTTCAGCCCTGTCTCACGCGACAGACAGCCTGTCAGCAACAGGCTTTGGTGCCACATCTGGGAAAGTTATTCCCCGTCTCCCCTCAACTATTCCTCAGCTCTCCCACACCGCCAAAACACCCTCAGACAAATGCTATTAGTCTTGGCCCTTACTGAAGGTTTGGGCAGAGGGGATCACCTTGCCATCACCGCAATGTTCGAATAAGAGTGCCTTGATGGTGTGCAATCAGAGAATGGAATGGTACAACTATTCCCCCACCTACTAGTGCTAAGCTATGAAACTCCAACCGTAGTATACAATACACATGTTTATTCATGCTCCATGGAAATAAACTAAATAAAAGCTTGTCTTTAAAGGCTTTTCTCTTTTCCTTAGATAAAGCATCTCTGGTTGGGCTTAATCCCTTCTATCTCATTAGCCTTGATGTAAGTAAGTAAGTAAGTAAAATTTATTTATAAAGCGCTTTTCACAGATAAAAGTGCTGTACAACAGAATAGGTAGGACAAACAGTATAAAATACATACATATATCAAAGGAAAGGGACGCTAGTGAGAACCCATCAACCAAAAGCTTTCCTAAATAAGCAAGTTTTCAGGTCCTTTTTAAAAGAGACAACAGAGCCAGCCAGACGCATGGACAGGGGCAGGGCGTTCCACAGTCTGGGAGCAACAGACTGAAAAGACCGGTCCCCTCGGGTCTTATAACGAGTCTTAGGGACTGCAAGCAAATTTTGGTCAGAGGACCGAAGAGTCCGGCTAGGGAGATACGGCTTCAAAAGGTCTCGGATATACTGTGGGGCCTGACCGTTTAAGGCCCTGAAAGTCAGCACTAAAACCTTAAAGTCAATCCTGAATTTTACAGGGAGCCAATGGAGAGCCGACAAGACTGGAGTGATATGAGACCTTCGAGGGGCACCTGTTAAAAGTCTAGCAGCAGAATTTTGAACAATTTGCAGTTTGTTCAAAGCAGACGTATTGAGACAGGTAAACAGAGAGTTACAGTAGTCAAGCCTTGTTGATATGAAAGCGTGAATTATCATTTCCAGGTCATTCTTTGACAACAATTTGCGAATTTTAGAGATGTTCCTAAGATGATAAAAGCAATTACGGACGAGCTGTTTTGAGTGTGTCTCCAAAGACATGGCCTGGTCAAACATAACCCCCAGGTTTCTGAGGCTGGGTTTGACAGAGAGGCCCAGGGAGCCAAGGTGCTGTTTGATCAACGTGATCTTATGGTCTGGAGCAAAGATCATTGTTTCAGTCTTGTTTGAATTTATCTGCAGATAGTTATTGGCAAGCCAGTCTTTGATGGAGGACACACACTCTAGGAACAGAGACAAACGATGAAACTCAGCATCATTAAAGGAACAATACAACTGGACATCGTCTGCATAGAAATGATACGATACATCTTTGAAACAACCAATAATTTGACCAAGTGGCAAAATGTACAGTAAAAACAAGATAGGACCCAAAACGGACCCTTGTGCCACTCCGCAGGACAAATTGGTTACATCGGACTGTACATTGTTTACAGCAACATTAAAGGTTCTGTCATGTATATAGGACGAGAACCACTGAAGGACAGATCCTGATAGTCCCATCTCATTATGAAGCCGATTGATCAGTATACTGTGATCCACAGTGTCAAAAGCAGAAGTCAAATCTAGTAGTACAAGTACAGTGTAGCGGCCAGAGTCTGCTGCCATCATCACATCACTAGAGACTTTGATAAGGGCTGTTTCAGTGGAGTGTAATTTTCGGAAACCAGACTGAAAAGTATCAAACAAGTCATGCTGCTCCATAAAGGAGGTCAGCTGGCATGCCACGACTTTTTCCAAAATTTTGGAGATAAATGGAAGTTTTGATATGGGCCTGTAGTTTTTAGGTTCTGAAGGGTCAAGATTGGACTTTTTAAGGATCGGGTTTACCACAGCATGTTTGAAGTAGCTGGGAACTGAGCCAGATCTAAGTGACAGGTTAATTATTTTTTCCACACAGGGGCCGACAATATCAAACGTTTTCAACAATAGAGTTGTTGGGACAATGTCGGCGGGGCTCGAAGATGGTTTCATATTTCCTGTTATAGTCTTTACATCCTGTAGGCTGACAGGAGTGAAGGACGACCAAGATGACACAGGTGAAAACTCAGTAGAACAAACACTAATGAGTGGAGAATTTACACTGGCCCTAATGTCATGTACTTTGTTCACAAAGAACGACAAAAAGTTGTTACAGTCCTCTTGTGTGTACACCGGCACAAGAGGAGCTGAAGGTGCAGTAAGCTTCTCGATGGTGTCAAACAAGACTTTTGGATTTTTCTTATTTCCTGACACAAGGTTAGAAAAATAAGATGAGCGAGCCTGCTTCATCAATTCATTCAGATCCAGCATCATGTCTTTTAAATGGAGTCTATGCACCTCTAATTTAGTGGCTTTCCACAGGCGCTCTGTCTTCCGACATTTTCTCCTAAAACTACAGATGTTATCATTTATCCAAGGGAGGGCCTTTTTCTGTGACCCTGAAGCTGAAACTGGTCTCTAAATATAGTTGTTCTTTCTACTACAAGTGTTGCTGGAGCATTGACCTCCCGTGGTTGTGTTGATAGAGCACTCCACTTATTCAGCATTGCACTCTTATAGCATTGTTGGACTCTCAATGGTCAATCAGAAATACTTCAAAATCGATGCAGCAATGCCTCTTACTTTTCATAAACTGGTGCCAAAATAACCCGCAACAGACTGCTAACAGTTCAATCGGAGATTTGGGTGTTAGGCTAGTAGCAGCTAATGTAGCCTTGGGCCCAACACCAGGAGTGCAAGAAGCAGTTAAATCTACTGTAATGTACAGATGAATACGCTTTACCTCTGAGCCGTGTGCATTTGTATTCCCTGACATGGATCACAAAACCTCCTGCAATAGAAAACATCAGAAAGAAAGAAATGAGCCCAGTTTGAACACTATCGTCCCCCCTGCTGCTCTCCCCAGCCTCCCCAGTCTTCCTGCAGCCTGAATGAAACCCTAAACATTTTTGTCCTTCAAGTTTGATTGATGTCTGTGTTGTGTCTGAGATGATCCCCTGATTCCCTTTCCATATGCTCGCCACAACCAAGAAATCTGCCAGCAGCGTGTGCATACTCTCAGAGGCAGAGATGTGAGGAGGAGGGAGGTTTCAGACACAGCCGGGTGTGATTGTTATGATTGCGTAAATTACAGAGATGCTTGAAAAGCTGTTAGAAAACAACACATCTTGTCCTTTCCTTGGAAAGAGAATTTAAAGTGATTTTCAAGGCACATTCCTCCCCTGAAGCAGATATCTATACCACCTGTCGACAACCACATTCAAACTGACGGGTGTCAACAGCCATAAAAACGCTATCACAATTAAAGGGATTGGATTCTGTGGGGATGTCAGTGTTACACCGAAGGACTCCGACACACAGAACGGGCATCTTAGCCATCAGGAGTCGCTGTGTGTCATCAGCTCTTATCAGCAGCTTTTGGTCCATTCAGCTGGAGAGAGATATCTGTCTGTTATGAAGAAGTGACGCAGGGTTTTTCACTTTTTAACACTTTGACATTATAGTTTAGTTTAGTAGTAGTTGAATTTTAGTTTAAGACAATGTTGTTGATGTTCTTCATCCTAAAGTCCTAACCCTTCCAGTTATTTGCTTTAACAGTGGCACAGTAGGAACAGAACGTGCATGTCAGTGGTCAGCTAGCCATTGGCAGTCTTAGCAGTGTGTGAAAATCCATCTTTAACAGATGACATTGGGAAGGGCCTCCACCAGTTGTTATCCTTTGAAGTAGGGCTGGGCGGTTGAAGGTGCAGCGGGCGGAGCTACTTGTCTTACGTGCATTGAGATGGAGTCATGGTTATAACTTTATAACAACAATTAATACAGGTAGCACCTTCATGTTAGCTCCTCCCATCATTGTATGTTAGTTAGTCCTGATGGACAGGTGACACCTTCATGGTAGCTCCTCCCATCAGTGCATGAATGTTAGTTAGTCCTGATGGACAGGTGGCACCTTCATGGTAGCTCCTCCCATCAGTGTATGAATGTTAGTTAATCGTGATGGACAGGTGGCACCTTCATGGTAGCTCCTCCCATCAGTGTATGAATGTTAGTTAGTCCTGATGGACAGGTGACACCTTCATGGTAGCTCCTCCCATCAGTGTGTGAATGTTAGTTAGTCCTGATGGACAGGTGGCACCTTCATGGTAGCTCCTCCCATCAGTGTATGAATGTTAGTTAGTCCTGATGGACAGGTGGCACCTTCATGGTAGCTCCTCCCATCAGTGTATGAATGTTAGTTAGTCCTGATGGACAGGTGGTACCTTCATGGTAGCTCCTCCCATCAGTGTATGAATGTTAGTTAGTCATGATGGACAGGTGGCACCTTCATGGTAGCTCCTCCCATCAGTGTATGAATGTTAGTTAGTCCTGATGGACAGGTGACACCTTCATGGTAGCTCCTCCCATCAGTGTATGAATGTTAGTTAATCGTGATGGACAGGTGGCACCTTCATGGTAGCTCCTCCCATCAGTGTATGAATGTTAGTTAGTCCTGATGGACAGGTGGCACCTTCATGGTAGCTCCTCCCATCAGTGTATGAATGTTAGTTAGTCCTGATGGACAGGTGGCACCTTCATGGTAGCTCCTCCCATCAGTGTATGAATGTTAGTTAGTCCTGATGGACAGGTGGTACCTTCATGGTAGCTCCTCCCATCAGTGTATGAATGTTAGTTAGTCATGATGGACAGGTGGCACCTTCATGGTAGCTCCTCCCATCAGTGTATGAATGTTAGTTAGTCCTGATGGACAGGTGACACCTTCATGGTAGCTCCTCCCATCAGTGTATGAATGTTAGTTAGTCCTGATGGACAGGTGGTACCTTCATGGTAGCTCCTCCCATCAGTGTATGAATGTTAGTTAGTCATGATGGACAGGTGACACCTTCATGGTAGCTCCTCCCATCAGTGTATGAATGTTAGTTAGTCCTGATGGACAGGTGGTACCTTCATGGTAGCTCCTCCCATCAGTGTATGAATGTTAGTTAGTCCTGATGGACAGGTGACACCTTCATGGTAGCTCCTCCCATCAGTGTATGAATGTTAGTTAGTCCTGATGGACAGGTGGCACCTTCATGGTAGCTCCTCCCATCAGTGCATGAATGAGTGTGAATGATGACATGTAGTGTTAAAGAGCTTTAAGTGGTCAAAACTAGAAAAGATCTATACAAGTACAGTCCATTTAGCGTTTAACACAATGTACAGCATCATTAACACTTAGTTATTGTCAAATGTGGGCCTTCAAAACAGTCTGTCAATCAATGTGTGAGTAGACGGGTTCCAGGTCTGCGATTTGGATCCTTTCATGTACATTTGGCTCATGTACTGCTCCTTTAATGAATAGCCCTCATTTTGCCCATCCAGAGTTACCTTACTGTGCCTTTTCCTTCTGATTTCTTTTTGGAGATAATCTTCCCATTATTGATGTTCCCATGAAATAGAATTGTGCAAACCATGTTTAGACTTCAAATCTTGGACATCCATATATGGTCCTGGAGGCATTTCTGAAACCACCTCTCCGTTGGCGTTTGGTTGTAACCACGACATTATATTAGGTCCCTCGTTAATAGTCAATTGTTGCACCTATTAGTGCATGTTTAGGTAGCCTGGGGTGTCTTATCCAGTGGTTTTTCCTGCCTCTCAGGTTTAGAAAACATTCCTCAGGCTGCTTGGCCGCACGCCACGCATCTAAACTGGTGTGAACAGCTGACAGGCACAACAAAGCACTGAGCGCTGGAGACAGGGGTCTGACGCAGGGAAGCCAAGAAGCGCCACACCGGGGAAAGATATTAAAAGTGAATCAAGTTGAAAGAATTGGTGGAAAAAATATCAATGCACCCGAAGAGATGTGTGTAAGACATGGGTGTACATTAGGGAGGAAGACTAAATGAGTCAGGGATCCATAGCTCTTCACTCATCTCTTTCCCCTGTCAGTCTGCACTGAGGGCTGGGTTTACAAAGGTGGGGAGGGACAGGGAGACGCTGTCTTCAGTACTTCTTCCTGATCTCAGTGAGAACTCATAGCAAAGGATCTGTGGAGCTCTTTCTCTTTATTTGGGCAGAGGTTTCTGACAATGGCTTGCTAAACCTCAACAGTAAAAACGAAGCAGGAAGATAGAATGAGAAGGAAAGCAGGAGCGGAAGGTGGCATGCCTGCTGTTTGTCTGTTTTGGAATAAAGCTTGGTATGCTCATATGCCAATATCCACCTCTCACAGACTTATAATGAAGAACTGGAAGACTTCCCAGAGTTTTGTTTGCTGACTCTCTGTCCCAGATTTTTTATTCCTGATTCCTGCTCCCGTTTCAGAGGCGCCACTGGATTTAGGAGCCGTGGAAGTGGAGGAAAAACAGTTAGAGAGGGGGAGCAGGGAGGAGACACATCACACGTTTCTCTACATTTTAAATTATATAGTACATTTTGTGTTGATGTTTTGACTGGAGCTTCACCAGTTGATTGTGACAAGCTCCAACTTGAAAGTGCTTTCACGTTTTCCAATGGATCAAAGAATAACCCAAGTTGGTGTGCGCTCCCTCCCCCTCCTCCTGGTTTCTGCCATGCTCTCTGTGGCAGTAGGCAACCATACAGGAAGGATCAAGGTGGTCTTCACACCGACCATCTGCAAATTAACCTGCATCGGAGGCAGATGTCACAACAACTGTGAGCTGGGAAACACCACCACCATCATCAGTGAGAACGGCCACGCTACCGACACCCTGACAGCACCCAACTTCAGAGTAGGTGAGTGATCCTCTTGTGTGTGTTGCTTTGTGCCGCCCCACACACACACACACACACACACACACACACACACACACACACACACACACACACACACTTCTAGCTGGTGCTATGTCTGTTGACGTTCAAAACTCTTACTTAAGCAAACCAGCCAGCTGATAGTTGAACTGAATTTAGACAGTGAATGAAAATTAGAAATGTTAAATGTAGTCATGGGAAACCATTGTTGGCTGAGGAACCCTTTGATTTGACAGTAACCCTCATCTTCAGCTCTATAGGAGCTTAACAGACGTTAACAACAACGGTGCCATGGATGTGGTGTTCTTTGTGCACAGACCCAGAAAACTGTGTCTGAACCTGCCTCAGTCCTTACAAGGAGCAGATCTCCAGCTCTGAAACATGCAGGAACATGGGAAGAGCGGAACAAGAAGAATTCCTGTCTGGAATCCACCAAATTAGTAAAACTGGAGCAAACATAAAAAAACCAGACTTTTAATTACATTTATCTGAGGCTTTTATCCAAAGCGACTTACATGATATACAGTAGACTGTAGACACAGCAACGGTGAGCAATGAGGGTTAAGTGTCTTGATCAAGGACACAACAACATGGACTAGTGGAGCCGGGGATTGAACCCCCGATCCTCTGATTGAAAGACAGACCTGCTGACCACTGACCCACAGTCGCCCTAATTCTGACTGGTGGCTTTATTGGAATGGATTTGTAGTGATGTCTGAGTTCAAGGCGTCCTCTGTAGGAAAACTTAGATCAGCTGCAACATGGATGTTCTGGTGGAAAGCAACATTTTCAACCTGCAATATTAAAATACATTTGGCTGCAGCGACTACACTGTATGCACCATCTGCATGCACACGTAGATTATATAATATTACATTACATTAAATCCAACTTCTTTGTCATTGCAGTGTCCAGGCACTGAGACAACAGAATGCAGTAAAAACGTCCCTTTATAGATGGATTTGAACGGCTGCTGTCACCTCTCTGATTTAAAAATACAATAAAAAAAGTTCTTCTCAACCAAGTGAAGTTACACATTCGATGGATGCCTCGGGGCTTTTCAACAGCTAATCAGCAGAAAAATGCTCCCTGGGACAGCGGCCCAGTTTTTCATCCATCTGTCTGATTGTCTCTAAGCCTGGCTGGCCGTGTCTCTTCTTCTGCTTCTAGTTATATAACGGTAGACTAAAACCCAGTGCTGCTGGACCTCGTCATCCTCGAGGTGTTTGGACTCTTGTAAACACGTTTGTGCTCCAGCACTGGTGGAATGTAATTAAGTATATTTAAGCTACTCAATAACTGTACATAAGTACAATTTTCAGGTATCTGTACTTTACTTGAGTATTTCCATTTTATGTAATTTTGTACTTCTTGCCCACTAAATCTCAGAGGGAAGTATTGTACTTTTAACATCACTACTTTTATTTGGCAACATTAGTTACTAGTTAGGCTATTTTGCAGATTTGGATTATTAATGTAAAATTTAATTTAAATTGTATTATTATTTATTATTATTTAGAAAATAAATAGCATTTTTGTTTTTTAGTATGCTACAACATACATATAAAGCATGTGTCCTATGTTCTCTAAGAAAAGATCAGAAACCCAAAAGGAGACATTTATTTATTTAGATTTTATATCGTAAAATAAAAAAGGAACTTTGATGATTCACAATATTATCCAGATAGCTATTAATATGCAGGATGCTAAATTGAAGGTTGTTTTCACACTTTCAATCTGGTTTCAATGTTTTAGGTGAACTTTCAGGTTAAATTATCAGCATCCTTTAGTGAATGGTGTCTGGGACGATCCACCATGCTTATTGATTATTGATCATGATTATTGATCATGATTATTGATCATGATTATTGACTTGGCTTTCCATCTTTAACTCTCGTAATGTCCTCATGTTGGACATACACCTTTTGTCCTCTGGGGTCAAAAATGACCCCGCCTGGTTTGACCCTTATTTAAAGCATATAGTATAAATTGTCAATCAATTGTGTTTTACACCTTTAGTCTTACTTCAGTCAAACCCATTATCACACATTGTTCTCTTTGTTTTGGGAATTTATGGCCAATAGACCTTGTTTATAAAAAGTATACCCTGTTTTTGAGTGGAAATGAAATGTAACAATTCATTATTTTGACTTTATATTATTTTGACCATTTGACATATTACAGAGTGGTACATGTCAAAGTTTAGTGAGGATGCTGTTTTTGAATCATTTACATTTTTCTAATGGCAGCACATAATCAAAAATGACCCCGTCTGGTTTGCCTTATTTAAAGAATATAAAGTGGATACTTCCCCCAATTCTGTGTTACACCTTAATAACAGCTTCATTCAAACACAATCACAGCATACCATATTTCCCTGGTTTACTCAGGATGTACTGTTTGAATGGACAGCGACCTCTGAAGGGACCAGGCGCTCATCCAGTCACATCAGTGGATCGTACATCAACGGCAGGGTGACACCCACTTGTCCCAAACGTCTCCAATGGGAGCCAGTTTGTCTCGTGCACGGCGATCTGCTTTGGTGTCTTTGTCATCAAATCGAATCACTCTTGAGATTTTAAGAAACATCTTGAGTGTCATGGTAGCATGAAAATTACCCTCCAGACTCGGCATTCCATAAACTAGTAGCTTCTTTACTGGATCGGTACACGCCTGGGAGGGATGGAAGACCAGATCAATGTTTCATCCTTTGACTGGAAATATTCTTCTATCGCAGCTGGGTCCTCTTCCTCAGATTCTTCCTCATCAGTTTTTTCTTCCTCTTCATCATGATAAGTGCATTCCTCCACTTCCTCCATTTCAGCTTCAGATCCTACCTCATCATGTTCCTTCACTTCATACCCTTCTTCCATTTCTGTAGCGGGTGATGTGGGGGCTTCTTCAGAGGAAGAAGTAGCATGTGGTCTGTATGTTGGATCCATCACCTCATCATTATGTTCCTTCTCTTCTGACCCTGAATCATCCGTTGATTCTTCCTCCTCATGATGTTCAGCATTGTCCTCCTGGTCATTATTTTCCCCAACACAGTTCAACATTAGCTCACAAGCCTCCTGTGCAGTATAGTGCTTCTGCCTCCTCATGGTGCTGCCTGTCTCTATAAATGAAATGTGTGAAATGCCATCTGCTGCCCAACACCTGTGAGAAAAGTTTTTTGTTGTTGCTGCTGTTGTCATAACCATTGCTTGACCCCACACATCAAACATCCAAGATCAAAGATGTTTTGAAAGCAGTATGGGGGACAAGTTGGCCCATTGCACCACTTTGTGCTGCAGAGGACAACAGACGTTATTAAATTCAATAAACTACCCAGAATTCAATCAAATTACTTAAAATATATTTTAATCACGAAGAGCATAGTATCGAACAACCCCCATTATTTTCAGACCATTTGATGAATAAAAAACATATTTTGACGGCAAAAGATTTAATTTGGGGTCATTCTGACCCCAGGACAACAGGAGGGTTCAATACTTTAAACATAATTTGGGGATTTGTGGGATTGATGACCAATGTGTTGTGTAATGCCACAGAAGGCCTAAACTACATTGAATAATTGGCCATAATCAGTAAATATTAGTCTCTCTGCTGTCATTATGTCAATGAGGAGCTCCGCCCCCTCTCCCGGAGCCAGGACACAAACCCTGGTGACTTGGTTGGGAAGGAGCTGGCCCTTCGTACTGAGGTCGGCCGGTTGGCTCGTAGATCCGTGGACAGGTTGGAGCATAAGCGTCTTCTTGAAAGGATGATTCTGGGTTATTATGACTTGGATCTTTTTTCTGCAGCTGTCTCAGTAATAGTAACATTGTGCAAATGAAATGAAAATAAGTTGAAAAGAACCAGAATGAGCCCTTAACATGGTCTTGGCCAACAACACCACAATATTAATCTACAACTATGCAGTCCTAAATCTCTACGCAGACCAGCTGAATGAAGGTTCTCTGATGATGATCTATTTGCTTGTACACTGGATGTTGTGCTCAAAGCCCCATCGTGATGGGTTGGTGGGGTTTAGGCAGCCAGACATGAGGTGACACGGGACCTGTGGGGAGATGGCTGCTGTGCGGGAGAGGTTTTACATGCGGATCCTCAGTGGAGAGGGGGAATGACGGGTGAGATATCGACCCTGTGACTTGTTATGTCTGCGAGTCTGAAGTCTTTCGTTTTCTTTTTTCCGAGCAGGAACTGGAACAGTGCTTGGATGTGTTGGCCAATGTCCAGATTCCACTGTTTCAAGTGTATTTTCTACATACAACACCACTTTGCAGTGAATGTGGTCCCTACTCGCTGTGCGTATCATCACCCGGTGTTCTGTGTTCACGCCGTCTGGCTGCAGATCAGTGAACACCACCCCCTCTCCTGCAGCACCCTGCTGCTTCCTGCTGGTTCATCCCCTCTGATGGAAAGAGGCCGGTTCTGTGTGTGCGTAGCGAGCACCTGTTGCTGTGGTGTGTTCATGGTCTTTGGGAACTGAAGTATACTTGAAGATGAGTTCTACTGAAGCAGCATTGGGTGGTTTTTAAGCCCATATCATACAACGGGTTAGTCTTTTTTTACCAGAGAGAAGTTGACCCAAAAGAAAGCTTGTTGCCGATCGTGCGTGCTGTGCTTGTGTAAACATAGCAGCGGTGGTCACTTGAATTAGGTTTCACTTTTGTTTACATACTTGTTGCACAGTTGTATTGATGAAGTTTGGCATTTTATTCGCAAATACTTTATTGCACGTACAGTGACAAGCGTATTTGGAGTCATCTCAAGTATCCTTCACCTGGTTTACATCACCACAGCGGCCATCTGCTCAACTGTGTGTGTGTGTGTGTGTGTGTGTGTGTGTGTGTGTGTGTGTGTGTGTGTGTGTGTGTGTGTGTGTGTGTGTGTGTGTGTGTGTGTGTGTGTGTGTGTGTGTGTGTGTGTGTGTGTGTGTGTGTGTGTGTGTGTGTGTGTGTGTGTGTGTGTGTGTGTGTGTGTGTGTGTGTGTGTGTGTGTGTGTGTGTGTGTGTGTGTGTGTGTGTGTGTGTGTGTGTGTGTGTGTGTGTGTGTGTGTGTGTGTGTGTGTGTGTGTGTGTGTGTGTGTGTGTGTGTGTGTGTGTGTGTGTGTGTGTGTGTGTGTAGGAGCTCAGCCCGACGGAGAGAGCAAACAAAATGTGCGCTGCAGCGTGATAATAAATGACATCAAAACATAAACCAGGACTAATAAAAAGCAGCAGAAACGTCGGAGCTTATTAATACTACGATCTTTAATAATTTAGCACAGGGGCCTGTTTAACAGCAGGTTTTGGTCAGCATCCCGACCTTCAAACGCACATGGCTCCGTGGAAGAGGACCGACTCCCAAGATATAAATGACGAGCTAATCACCACGATTCTTAGTTTCAGGTGATAAACATTGATTAAAACATAGTCATGAATATAATATTTAATTCTTACACACTGTTCCTTTAAAAATAAGTTACGGAATTTCTCGCTTTTTTATGCCTAAATAGAAAATGAGCATAAAAAGAGGTGGATGGAAATGCACCGGTCTGGTTACTAAAGGTTAATCCACACCTTCCGACTAATCAGTAGCCATGGATTGAAATACAATACCACTTAATATGAACATTACCCTGTTGGGGACATGCATGGTTGCTGGTTGTTTATTTACAGCCATAGATTTCTGTCAACAAAGCTTATGAATCCAATTGTGCTGGATGGATAACATTCACATTCACACTGAACTTGCTCAAGCTTCCAGATGCAGCCCAATCCAACTATGACGTACTTAAGCCTAATTATTGACAGATGTATTGAAAAGTCAGACAATGTGAATCCAAACACTCGGAGAAGTGTTTATAATGGCGAGTCCTTTGTTTGTGTGTGGACGCATTAGTGCGTCGACATCATCTACCTCGTGTTCCTCCTTCTCTTCTCAGTGGTGTGTCACCTGCCGTGTATGAATGGTGGAAAGTGCAGCACCAGGGACAAGTGTCAGTGCCCTCCCAACTTCACTGGGAAGTTCTGTCAGATGCCCGTTCAGAGCCGACACCAGCAGCAGCCGGCAGGCGGCCACCGCCAGACCCAGGTCCAGACCCAGACCCAGACCCAGGTCCACTCCACACACACGCTGCCTCTGACCTACAGCAACGGACAGAACCCTGGTGAGTGGCTGTGATGCTAGCCGGACAATCAAAGGCTCTTCAGTTGGAAAATGTGGGTGGAAAAAGTAGAATAATACTTTCCTATTGTTTATCAGTGAACTTCCTGAAAAGGGTGCATCCTTTAACCCATAGGCTGCCAGTCACACATTGCTAAGGCTGCATTGAAGGTTGTAATAAAGCACAACTCACACATGTGAGATTCTACAGCAAACAGTTATGTAAAGTGGAGGTTATTTGTAGCGAATGGCCCAAAACACTGGCGTGGTTTTTAAGAATGTAGCAAACAAAAGAACAGCTCCATCCAGTCACTGAAGACAGTCTCAATAGTCACCCCTCCCCTTTTTAGTAAAGAAACGTATGAGAGCGTGACACTGCAATAGTCTCCCCTCCCACATTAAATGAATAGGACCTTAATGAGCGTGAGGATATTTATTATTTCCATTAAGTGTTTTTTTAACTGTGTAAATTACAGTGAAAACAGTTTCACTATCTTTACTTAGTAAGAGTAGCAACAGACAGATGAGTGACAGCTTCGGATGGAGGAGCCCTCTGGCGATGTGAAAGAGGGACGAACATACAGAGAACACCTTTAGGAAATGACTTATCGATTACTACAGCAGCCCGAGATGGAATATTATACAGTTCATAAATGTATTTCAACCCATAATTGAATTGTCTCACTATCTGCCCGGGCATCAGCAATTGCAGCTGCTCGAAATCCTGATTTGTTTTCACTATATGGGTGAAATTCCAAAATACTGGATACCACAATTCCCATAATGCAACTCAGAAGTGGGAGATCCTCCCTGCTGGATAAACACTCACACATCTTTCCAACTCTAATCCCCCAGTTTGCAACACAGGCTTTCTGTTTCTAATAACTTTGAATTCTCAAAGTTGATCTTTCAGTTCAAGCAGAGGTCAGTCGTAGTGCTCCATTCACAATAATGGAGGAATCTGTTTTTCTGCAATAATGTGAAGACTGGACTGAGCTCCCCGAACCACTTATGCTTCAAAGACTAATCTCTATGCGTCCCCTTAAGAATATTACACATTTCTTCCAGTAATACCCACCGCTCCCTTTTTATAATGACGTACTGTAATAACGAGGTGGCGGAGACAAGCGGCCCAAATGAGTTTCCCTCGCTGGGCCTCTCTACCCTTCGATAGGGGGGAGGGGGCTTCCTTTGTGTCGAGTCAGCTGACAGGGCATCTAATCAGGATGCCTCCTGTGTGCCAGTTGGGTGTGCCCGGAGGTTTTTCTGGGCACACCCAACTGAAGACCCAAAACAGGATTATATCTCCCAGCTGGCCTGAACGCCTCGGGATCCTCCAGAACAAGCTGGTAGATGTTGCGGGTGAGAGGGAAGTCTGGGTCGGCCTGCTTGGTCTGCTGCTACCACGACCCGGCCCCCGGATAAGTGGATGGAGATGGATGGATGGATGCTGTGATAATTGTATTGTTCCTCCAGTGTTCAGCCCCAGCATCGTCAACATCCACATCAAGCATCCTCCAGAGGCCTCTGTCCAGGTCCACCAGGTGTCCCAGCTGGATAACTACAACAACAACGGGCAGCAGATGAAAGGTTCCCAGTTAGGCTCCTCTTCATCCACCAGTTACACCTATCACCACACAGAGAGCAGCCAGAAGATCCAGCACCACGGCTACAACATAGTTTATCCCGGCCAGCATGGGTACCAGGTCCCTCAGTACCAGCCCGTCACCTCCAAGAACGCTCTGGGTCGCTGCTTCCAGGAGACCGCAGGGAGTCAGGTACTCAGAAAGGTCTTCTGCATGCTCGCTCAATGTCTATTAAATTTATTTTGTATAGCCCAAAATCACGAATCACAAATTATCCTCAGAGGACTTTACAATCTGTACACATACGACGTCCTCTGTCCCGGGACCTCACATCGGATCAGGAAAAACTCCCATTACGTTTATGTACAGCTACGTACAGATGCAGCCGCAAAACAAATAGTTGAAAACCAATGTAATGTGTTCAGCTCTGGAGGGTTCAGTTGTTTAGTACTTTGATGACATGAACTTCAGAGATAAAGAGCAAAAGTGGTACAACCCACAACATACTTTGTCATACAGTAACTAGACAAGTTGCATCAGGTCAGTAATCAGGGAAGCTGGGAGGAGTGGAAGCTATCGGAGCCCTCAGTCACATTCAGAAATGGGAATTTCAGAAACAAGTCAAAAAATGGTATTGCAAAAAAACTTCACTAAGGTAATGTTAACTGTTTCTTAATCACTTATAAAAATACAAAGTATTCCTTATTGGACTTCAAAGTGCTCTATTTGAGATTGGAAGCATGTGTAGCCTCTCAACATGCTCCTCATGTTGAGAGGCTACACTGACGTTGTCATCGAGCATCTAATGGCGCCAGGTTCATAAATAGCAATGCTTCATTCATTGGTTCCTGGAGGATAGATCCTACTGACTTGATTGCTCCCTCAATCAGTCAAAGTTTTTTTCGGGGGGAAACAGGATGTTGAATACTTTGGTTTATGACAAAATACCTGTAAAACTGAGGACATTCCTGTACTTGGTGTTTAGTGCAAAGTAAAAGTAGAAAATATCAGCATGCTAGCACGCTAAGCTAAGGTGGCGAACACGTTAAATATTGTCATTGTGATGTACATTCATACACTGATGGGAGGAGCTACCATGAAGGTGTCACCTGTCCATCAGGACTAACTAACATTCATACACTGATGGGAGGAGCTACCATGAAGGTGTCACCTGTCCATCAGGACTAACTAACATTCATACACTGATGGGAGGAGCTACCATGAAGGTGTCACCTGTCCATCAGGACTAACTAACATTCATACACTGATGGGAGGAGCTACCATGAAGGTACCACCTGTCCATCAGGACTAACTAACATTCATACACTGATGGGAGGAGCTACCATGAAGGTACCACCTGTCCATCAGGACTAACTAACATTCATACACTGATGGGAGGAGCTACCATGAAGGTGTCACCTGTCCATCAGGACTAACTAACATTCATACACTGATGGGAGGAGCTACCATGAAGGTGTCACCTGTCCATCAGGACTAACTAACATTCATACACTGATGGGAGGAGCTACCATGAAAGTGCCACCTGTCCATCAGGACTAACTAACATTCACACACTGATGGGAGGAGCTACCATGAAGGTGTCACCTGCCCAAAGACAGCAACATGGGCTAGCAGAGCCGATCCTCTGAAGGGCAACCCCGCTCTGTTAGAGCCTGACAGAGCTGCTAGCATGTCTGTAGACGCCCAACAATCTGGCATAGTGGAACTGCCCTTCAATAAGAGTATCCCACATGAAGCCACCCCAACAGTCAGTTCTCATTCACATACTACATACATGTACACACTAGCTATAAAGCAGCGTGCTTACTGCCCACCTGTATGGAAGCTGTGACATCAAATGCCAAAGGAAAAGGCTAATGCAGTCTTTATCTATGTAGAACACATGAAGAGAACAGACCACAGGCCCTCTTAGCCCAGATCAGTGCATAAACACAAAGACTACAATAGTCTAGGAGAATCCACAGATGTGTGGCGCCACAGCCCAAACAAAGCAACCATCCGTGATATCAAGTCCAGGAGAGCAGGGGTTTGTACAATGAAGAGCAGATGTATTGTCAATGAAGGTCCAGTGAAGGTCATACATGTTGAGTTATCAACAGAGCAACTGTTACCATAAAGATAGTGTACGTTGAGCGTGATCTTATCTGAGTTGTCATCTGATGGACCGGAGATCAGACATACAGAGGAAACAGATAATACATTCCTTTCCTTTCTTTCTCTTTCCCTCTGTGTGCATCTGTATGTGTCAGTGTGGGAAGGCTCTGCCAGGCCTCACTAAGCAGGAGCAGTGCTGTGGGACCATCGGGACGTCCTGGGGTTTCCACAAATGCCAGAAGTGTCCAAAACAACCATGTGAGTACAGATGTGCTTCTCAGATGTTGGTCCTTTTTTATCGTTTTGGACACATTTCTCTGAGATCCTCTGCATGCCTCAAAACGTGTGTGTGTGTGTGTGTGTGTGTGTGTGTGTGTGTGTGTGTGTGTGTGTGTGTGTGTGTGTGTGTGTGTGTGTGTGTGTGTGTGTGTGTGTGTGTGTGTGTGTGTGTGTGTGTGTGTGTGTGTGTGTGTGTGTGTGTGTGTGTGTGTGTGTGTGTGTGTGTGTGTGTGTGTGTGTGTGTGTGTGTGTGTGTGTGTGTGTGTGTGTGTGTGTGTGTGTGTGTGTGTGTGTGTGTGTGTGTGTGTGTGTGTGTGTGTTGTATACTGAACATATTGTGCTCGGTATAATTCCTTGTAACGGTTATGTTCATCATAGTGAGGGAGGGATTTTACAAACACACGAAATGTCTCTAAATATTTGAAATGAGTCTATCCATACTTGTGAGACACAACGTGTAACACAACATTGTATTGAAAGACGGCCTATTATTTCCAGTGTTACTCAAGAAGCGCATTAAGTAACTTTTTACACATGACTCCACTTTGTTTATTACTTGGTATTCAATCTAATTAGTTATGTTACTCTTTATATTACTTTATTACTTAGCTCAGGATAGAAAGTGCTCGTGGAGACGCCAACAGTCCGTTTGCTTACTGACACAGTTCTGCATGAAGACACTTTTTTTTAGCACAAGCAATACAATCAGTCTTTAATTAATAGAAACATTTTTCAATCAATATTTTCTGTTCAAAATACAGATTTCTTTAGTAAGTAGCTCTGTCATAAGCGAGTACAGCAGGGCCCATGTACGGTACTCCTTTCTTCAACAAACATAGCTAGAAAAGAAATAAATCAGCTGTGTTGTGTTCGGGACCCTCGCCTGTTGCAGCAGTGGACACATCCCCCTGCAGCCCCACAGGCCGCTGTGCATCGGCACCAGAAGAACCTGCTCTCCACTGACAGGTGCAGTGGTATGAGGTTAAAAGCACCGGCTCACGGCTCAGTGAGGAAGTTCTGAGCTGCTTCACATCTTGATGCTCTTATTTTCATATTTTAGTTTTTTGGACAGCCTAAAACGACTGAGAGTCTCTAAACACAACTATTATTACAAAGGAATTCAAGATATATTCTACGAATAACATTTAATGAAGAATGTCCAGCCTCCTGGAAACGTCCACCCTAAAATGTGTTTCTACGCAACTCAGACTTCTGCTGCAGCAACCAGAATAATGAAGATGAGGAAGCAGAGCAATCATATGACCCCTGTGCTCCTCTGAGCCTCAAAAGACTGTCAACCCAGCACGAAATGCCAAGTGTGTGTGACGGATGGGGGTTGCCAGCCTGAAAGCTCTGGAACCTCTCTGAAGTCAAAGCTGTTGAATGTTCAGCAAGAAAAGACACGTTCAAGTGTCAGAGCTACATTCCAGGACTTCTCCAATTCAACTGCGAACAGGGTCCATGTGAATAGCTTCAGAATAATTAATGAACAGCTGATAAACCAAAATACACATATCACTACTTCAATGAGCTATGGTTTTGTGTGGACGGCCCTGTTTCTGCACAGAGCGCTGCTTGTTTATTCAAAGCTTATCAATGTTCAATGTGACATATGAGGATGTCTCCAACTTCGACACTGCATGTCCTCCACCAGCAGTACGCCTGTGAATGGGAAGCAGGTCGGATGAACATTTCTCCAGATGTGCATCGTACACACACACATACACTCAGTGAGGTCATAGCATTAGCATGGGTTAGCGCCATAGCATCGTAATCCGGAGTACAATTGGACTTCCATGGTTTTTCCAACTCGTTTGACTCCCACTGTACATAGAGATAGAGACACTGCTAAAAACAACAAGGACCACAGAGCTAAACCAGGAGAAACATACCTACTGCATAGACAGTGGTACATAACTGTCAGGTGGAGCACTTACAGGCTTATCATTATCAACAATGTCAGGAAATATCAGTTTCATTGATAAAAAAGTACAAAGTCCATCAAAATGAAAAGTTAACTACGCTTCAGAGGTTGCGTTTGGGTATAAGAAACATCCAATCACTGAGCTTGTAATAAACTAAGCTGAAGAATGTATTCAGTATAAATAGGAATGTGGATTTGGGAAGAAATTAGGTTTAGTGCACGTTCACACTTGGTCATAATATGCGTTTAAAATATGGCAAACCCTGTTCATCAGCCGTCACTCGTGCCAGTTTTTAGCCCACATAAACACACGAGGGGAACATTTCAGCCTTTCTAGCCACATATTTCAGTGGGAGTCACTACAAAGCCAAAGATTTGTCCTCCCCTCTGTTCTCCTCAGGAATGGCAGGGGCACGAGTTCACATTTATTTTTCCACTTTTCAGTGAAGTGTGAAATAGTCCATTGTGCCATGAAGACACTGGTAGCTGGTAAATAGATTGGCTTTATCGCTCAAACAAATATGGCCTTGTAGTTTGTTGTTGATACCAATCTGCTTGCAGGTCTTTGGTACCAGCTCCCCACCGGGTCCAGCCTGCAGCAGCTTCAGCTTGTTCTGAGCAGCTCGCCAGCTTCTGTCCACGATTCTTCTCACTCATGATCACTCTTCTTTTTTCATCACTACCTCTCACTGTCTTCATCCTTTCTCCATCTGCTTTTTTATTTTCAATTTATTTCAATGACGTTTTTTAAATAGGAGGGCATGAGTTAACGTAACATTTTCATGCATTAACTTCAGTGTTGGAAAGAAAATGTTGAATGATACATTATTCAGAAGTCATCAAATTGTTCAGGTTGTGAAGATGCGGTCTCGTTGATTGAGAAAGCATTGCTTCTTGTGATGGATGAAGCAAACATCTAATGCTTCCTGTTTCATTAATATCCCAACAATATTGAAATGGTAATTCCAGTGCACCTTTCCTGCCTCCTATCTTTATTCAGTGTAGATATAAATGTCAGCATGTCCGTTCAAATACAGATTTTCAACAAGCTGTATTGACTTTACATAAAATAATATATATATATATATATATATATATATATATACATACATACATACATACATACATACATACATATATATATATATATATATATATATATACATACAGTCAGGTCCATAAATATTTGGACATTGACACATTTTTCATTATTTTGGCTCTGTACACCACAACAATGGAGTTGAAATGAAAAAATCAAGATGTGCTTTAAGTGCAGACTTTCAGCTTTAATTTGAGGGTATTTACATCC
Source organism: Cottus gobio (assembly GCA_023566465.1). Lineage (NCBI taxonomy): Eukaryota > Metazoa > Chordata > Actinopteri > Perciformes > Cottidae > Cottus > Cottus gobio. Next base: position 27,440,911 of record CM042225.1, read on the forward strand.
AAATCAGGTGAACGGTGTAGGAATTACAACAAATTCAAATGTGGCCACCCTCTTTTTAAGGGACCAAAAGTAATTGGACAAATTAATATAATCATAAATCTAATTGTCACTTTTAATACTTTGTTGAAAATCCTTTGCAGTCAATGACAGCCTGAAGTCTGGATTCCATAGACATCACCAGACGCTGGGTTTCGTCCCTGGTGATGCTCTGCCAGGCCTCTACTGCAACCGTCTTCAGTTCCTGCTGGTTCTTGGGGCATTTTCCCTTCAGTTTTGTCTTCAGCAAGTGAAATGCATGCTCAATTGGATTCAGGTCAGGTGATTGACTTGGCCATTGCAGAACATTCCACTTCTTTGCCTTAAAAAACTCCTTGGTTGCTTTCGCAGTATGCTTCGGGTCATTGTCCATCTGCACTGTGAAGCGCCGTCCAATGAGTTCTGAAGCATTTGGCTGAATATGAGCAGATAATATTGCCCGAAACACTTCCGAATTCATCCTGCTACTTTTGTCAGCAGTCACATCATCAATAAATACGAGGGAACCAGTTCCATTGGCAGCCATACATGCCCACGCCATAACACTACCTCCACCATGCTTCACTGATGAGGTGGTATGCTTTGGATCATGAGCAGTTCCTTTCCTTCTCCATACTCTTCTCTTCCCATCATTCTGGTACAAGTTTATCTTCGTCTCATCTGTCCATAGGATGTTCTTCCAGAACTGTACAGGCTCTTTTAGATGTTTTTTGGCAAACTCTAATCTGGTCTTCATGTTTTTGAGGCTCACCAATGGTTTACATCTTGTGGTGAACCCTCTGTATTTACTCTGGTGAAGTCTTCTCTTGATTGTCGACTTTGACACAGATACACCTACCTCCTGGAGAGTGTTCTTGATCTGGCCAACTGTTGTGAAGGGGTTTTTCTTCACCAGGGAAATGATTCTTCTGTCATCCACCACAGTTGTCTTCTGTGGTCTTCCAGGTCTTTTGGTGTTACTGAGCTCACCAGTGCGTTCTTTCTTCTTAAGAATGTACCAAACAGTTGATTTGGCCACACCTAATGTGTCTGCTATCTCTCTGATGGTTTTGTTTTGATTTTTCAGCCTAATGATGGCTTGCTTCACTGATAGTGACAGCTCTTTGGACTTCATATTGAAAGTTGACCGCAACAGATTCCAAACACAAATACCACACCTGAAATGAACCCAAGACCCTTTTATCTACTCCTTGTAAATGAAATATCGAGGGAATTACACACACCTGACCTTGAAACAGCTGAGCAGCCAATTGTCCAATTACTTTTGGTCCCTTAAAAAGAGGGTGGCCACATTTGAATTTGTTGTAATTCCTACACCGTTCACCTGATTTGGATGTAAATACCCTCAAATTAAAGCTGAAAGTCTGCACTTAAAGCACATCTTGATTTTTTCATTACAACTCCATTGTTGTGGTGTACAGAGCCAAAATAATGAAAAATGTGTCAATGTCCAAATATTTATGGACCTGACTGTATATATATATATAAAGGTAATAGAGCAAAGGTTATGTCAATTAGTTGTTATAATACCATTAACTTTATCACATGACTCCTGGCTCAATCTCTGCATCCATCCACAGAAGTAGCAGCCATTGCTCCACAAAGGTCCATCATTAAACGTTTGTCTCTCTTTCTCTTCATCCTCATCCTTGTTATCATCATCATACATGCGGGTGAGATGTGGACCATGACCTGTTCACACTGGATTGTGATTTTGGCCACATTTGAAAAATAACTGATGTAGCACTAAGGCTTACAGTAGCCATACACTTGCACAAGTCTTTCTATAATTTGTTAAGACGGTTAGAGATGGTGTCATGTGACATTTGACTTTGTATTCACTGCTATAGTGTTGGGTCTAAATAACAACTCAAAACATAAATAATCTAGTATGCAACAAAAATAAGCCCGTAGATAAAAGCTATTTTGGAAATGAAGCATTTCAGGCGACTCTACTTATACAGGCAACCCATGTAAAACTAATTATTCGGACGTTCCAAAAGACAAAATCAGTAAATGTAGAATACTTCCAGAAATAAAAACATGTCACTGCTTTGTGGCACAGTTTGTACAACAGATTTTAGGTCAGACTTGGTATCTGACAAGAGGACCTGTCTCACGCTACAGGATGTGGATGAGATAAAGAAATCATGGCTCCACCAAACCAGAAAACAAAACTGAAATGTTGTAATGTATTTGCATTAATCAAACGTCTGAATGCAGTGACTGAAATGTTCTCTTCTCTTTCTCTCACCAGCCATTCCTCTCATAGACTGTCCTCAGGGCTACAAGAGAACCAACAGCACTCATTGCCAGGGTAAGAGCTCTAGCTTGTGTTGAAACTAGTTTGATTACAGTTCACTTATATTACTTCCGTATTGCTGCTTGCAGCGTTGTGGGGACCTCTCCACGCTCGTGGACGTTAGAGGACTGTGGTCCAAGGCCTGTTAGTAAAGACAGATGGATCATATCTAGGAAAGAAGGGCCAACTGAAGGTAAAACCTCTTCAAGCTGCCTCGGTGGGAAGAGGTCCTTAATGTGGTCTCTAATCGTTAGACTCTTATCATCACAGAAGTTCATGAAGTTGCTATAGGAAGGTCTTAATAGGGCTCCCTCTATTAATGATGAGTAATCGTGAACTTGGGTGGGACTAAAGTCAGCACAGGAGTCCTCTGTTATGTTGACGAGGTTTGAATCATTTCCTTTTGCCTAGCGCACACTCCGCTAGTATAAATTCAAAAGTTATTAGAGACGGGGCCGATCAAAGAGGGTTCTGTGGAGAGACGGTTACATTTTCTATATCAATGCCATATGCCAGAACACTCCAATCGAGCTAATAATGAGATAAAGGCAGTACTAAGGCTTTCATTATCAAAATAAATGGATATGATTATATGATAATAAATTATGTACTTATACAGCTATAGAAGACAGAGATGTGATATTTAGGAAACCACATTTAGTTCTCCTATTGGAATTGTCCATTGGTGGTGTACATTTTCATAAGTTGGTATGTATAACTCTATTTACTTTTGATTTAATTGATTTAAGCTGCCGTGGGGCAGACACAGTCTCTACAGGGTTTTGGGTGGTTAAGTGCTCAGAAACATATAACACTGTATAACACTATAACACACTCATGCATTAAGTCCACGAATAAACACATTCAGGTTTTTACACATAAGATCGCTTATCCTTTAAGGAATGGATCTCTCCTCATCAGACCAGGTTTTCCCCAGAAAGTCTGCCAATTATCTATGAAACCCACATGAAACCCACAACGACAGCCAGAGATGACATGAGGTTAAACACGTCATCGCCATTCAGAAATGGAAGATGCCCAGACAAAACTATGGAGTCCAACATTGTCTTTATACATTAACTCCAGGGAGCTCCGATTGGCGTAATCCACTGTCATTACCGTCGACGTAAGTAACAGCCGTACTGTATTTAGGCTTATCTTCAGCCAGAGCAGGGGGGGAGAGGGAAGCCATCGTTAACTGCTGAGCAGAGCAGCTGTGAGATGTGGCGAGGTTGGCTTAAACAGGGACGGAGCTATTGGTGCTTAAGCACAACGAGCAAACGTTTACATGTATAGCGGCTAATTAGTAGCGTTAATGAAGAATACAACACAATTAACTGGGTTTAGCTCGACACCTTAAGTAAGCAACCAGTAGCACAGGTATGCTGGCAACTGAAATACGACCCCTACCCCCGACTGAAACACAGGATTCATTCATCAGTCCGACCTTGGAATGCTGAATAGCCACTAGGGAGGATTGTTCTGGCCCGGCATGAGTGCTGACATGGTCAGATCCTATAGTAAATATGCAGCTCTGAAACAGCCGCTCAGAGGAACAGAAATCCCAGTGTTACCATTTGAAGAGGTGGCTTCAGACACTTCAAAATAAAGAAGCATTAAAGTGAAAAGACATTACGCTGCTGAAAACCTGAAACCTGGAAACTAAATTGTAAACTGGAAGAATAGGTTTCTGGACGGCATTACCCAAAGACCGTAACAGTCACAATACATTGCTCGAAAAGCATAAAGCTAAACTTCAATACTACAATAAGTGGAAAGAAATGGTTTGGACTGAATCAGCATTCACAAACGTAGTTATCATTCAGTGTCCAGACATCATCCCTGGGTCTTTGCAGACCTGTTTCTCTGTAGAATGGAAGTCACCGTATGCGCTACAGACCATGGACTGTTTATGAGAAGTCACCCATTGATTTGTGGACTGCTGTTTTGGCCATTTTGGCCATCGCCATCTTGTTTTTTGCAACCGGTGAACAGAAGTGACCGTTTGGGAGAGACGTAGAGCTAAGTCTGACTTTCTATCACTCTATCAGCATATTGTGACCATGGTGCATCTGTAGATCTCAATAGGTGTGTTGATCAATACCAGGTGCTGAGGTCTCTTGATTTTAACATTTTCCATTCACAGCTGCTCCAAGATGGAGGATGAGCAGTGTCATAATACATTTCCACTTAAAAGCTGAAACAGATGTTCTGTCGACTGACAACCAGATGACAAAGAGTCCCATTAAACGGTTGAGTCACAGCTGTTAGAACATGTGGGTTGAACTCCCTCTGGTCTCACAGCTGCTCACATGAGGTAAGACCTCTTGAGATTGGCCACCAGTCAAAACAACCTGTGACAGTAACTGGTGAATAGATTTGAGACCTGCTCGGCCTTGAAGCGGTGAAGGAAGAGAGGAGCGCCCATGACAACACAAGCTCTCAACTAGCCTCAGCAATAATCACATCAAATAAATTACAGCGATAGCCTAAAAATAAATGTTCTCACGTAGGCCCATGAAGAAATCATGTTAAAAACATACCTATGCCGACAGATAAAATAAAAAACATGGCTTTGTTGATCTCCTTCACTGCGTTTCGGTGCCAGTGGCAGCGATGCACACACACACACACACACACACACTACACACACCAGCACCATCTGAGAACAACTCATAATGGTTCATGTTAATGCATGATGAATAATGAATGTCATTTTGGGGATTTATGGGGTAATATGATTAAAACCTGATGCTGGAGCCGATCCAGCTGCCATTGGGCGAATGCAGGGTACAGTGAAAGACAATCTTGGGGTGCTTGTGCCAGATTTCTTTTGTTTCTTGAAAGTAGGGAGCATTCCTCCTTTGAAAGTCCCTGTGTTGACTGTGTTTTGTGGTGTTGATTCACAGACTTCGACGAGTGCCAGCTCCAGGGCGTGTGTCCCAATGGAAACTGTCTGAACACCGTGGGCAGCTACAGGTGCATGTGCAAACCCGGCTACGTGCCTGACCCCACACTCACCACGTGCATATGTAAGTCCTACAATGTCTTTCTGTCATCACTTTCTCATAACATCCAAACCTACAGCCTCCAACAGTTCATCGTCAAACTGAGCAAAAAGCTTTTATTAACAGAAATGAATCCATTACATGTGCATGCTGGTCTCTGATGTGCAGATTTGCTCGTACAAAAGCTTCCCCATCACTTAATGACAGAGACGGGAAATTTGAGTTTCATTTCTTCCGTCTGCTGCCTGCTCCAGAGCACAGCGAGGGCTGCTCCAAATGCTGCTGAAGTGTCTAATAATACGCATTTCAAAACAATGCATGGAGGAAAGCATGGTGTTCGTTGTATGATCAGATTCCCATCAAGCATGTACTGCGAGGCAGATCATGAACCCAACATACCTCATGTGATGAGGGGAGAGAGGAAGAGATCAAGTCCATCATCGGGAACACAGAGAAGAAGTAGTTATAAAAGCTCAGGTGGTCAATCTGGAACTTGATTGAGTTGTGTAGCAGTGTTAGTCGTCAATTTTCCTTAAATGACGTGTGTGTGGATGGGTTCTGTGTATGCATTGTGATTAATGATTTAATTGTCCTTTACGTTTCATTTTAAGCCACACTTATAGTATAACAGTAATATCTGAAATACAACCAGTAGTCAAATAACGGCCAGGTTGTGGAAAAGAAACAAGCTTATGTGCATGCTAGCATGCCAAGATGTGCTTTAATTGAATACATTCAACAACAGAGGCTTTATTGTTCTGGATAACCTATCTAAAGGGTCTTATCATATTCATCTGGGTGATAACAGATATCAAGCAGCCTGTTCATGGACCGTTCCTAAACGCACCACGTTTCTTCCCGACATTAGAACCTTGTGCACAAGTTTATCAACCCAGCTGAGAAAAAGGCACCTAATTTGCATGCTATTTGTTGTAAAATGTCAAACATTGACTTAATATGTCCTTAATTCTCAATCGTAATCTTCATTAATCAGTATCAATAATTGTGATCAGGCCTACTTGTGACTTTACTAACCATGATGATTCGTGCTTCAACTCTCCGTTCATATTTTGACACTTAGTCAATGGAATTGGTGCAATCTTGGATTAATTTATGGGATAACGCCATCCAGATCGTTCACTGTCTTTACTCTGCTGAGAGAGCGCAGCGCTGAAAGGTCCAAAATGAAGGACGTTATAACATTATCTGTTGCACCAAGTACACCAACTAGCCCTATCAGTAGTTTAATGTCCTCAGAAAGGACACATGGATGAACTGTGCTGCTGGCAACTAGTAAGAACATACTTTACTACTACTATAATGCTGGACAAGGCTTGTAACTCATATGTTGCTGTTCATACTTTCACATATTAGCCTTATGCAAACTGATCCACATTAAAAACTACTGACAAACCATCAGGAGACATTTATTTTGAAGCACGGCAAGTCTTTTGTCAAAGAGTTTGCGTAACTACGTAAACACATAAAAGTGAGCTGTCAGATGAGCCCTACAGGGTGAGGGTTCTTTGAACCAGCTCCAAGGCATCCACGAGGTAAACATCACCGCAGTGGAGAACTGAATGTCTCAGTGATCACGGCTCAGCTGGTCGTGAACACCCAGTTTGTAAATGTCATAAGACTCAGTGTGATTGTCGGATTTGTCGGACACTGGAAAGCTGTGATGGAGGTGGTTTAAGATGTGAATACTGCACTTCTCTTGGCTTCCAGTGAAGCCTGATCAGACAGTGATTGAAAGCTCCTTGTGATCACTAGCACACCCATAGCAGGTGGTGCTCAGCATAGAGACCAGAGAGCTGACTGTTGGTCCCACTAAACCACAGAAACCTTTTCCCCGTGTTCTCGGTCCTTTAAGGCAGCCGGCTGGTCGTCTGCTCTTCACTCAGCAGTGGCTGCATGGACTCGCTGGAGCATGAAGCCAGACTGGCAGCCGGCTGCAGCTTCTCTTCTGGCAGGTTGTTCATTTCTGCAGACAAACTCTGCAGCGGGAGGACAACTTTAAATGTTTCTACATCTCTCTAGGACTGTTTATCATGTTGTAGAATATTGTTGCTGTCACAACACTAACATGATTGAATTACAATGAAGTAATTCATGTTTCTGTTCATACAGCTATAACACGGTTTCAACAGCATGTACCATCTGGTGAATCCATTTCATCAGATGTGGAGCTATGTATTCGTCTTTATTAAGTAGTTATGCTGATTGTGGGTGATGGCTTCCTTTCCCGTCTCTGCTCTCTACTAATTGAACTCAGGGTGATTCATCGGCATCATTTACACCGTGATGTCTGTCATTGCCAAGATTATCACTTGGATTATTGAATTATCATTCATATTCTCTTTAAAAGTGAGAAATTGGCTGCTAAACCTTTTTCAATCAGGAGAGACTAGTTCCGAATTAAACAATAGATTTATTACAAGGGTATAACAATGGAATAGTGCAAAGTCTTTGGCGATCAGACTCTATCCTGAACCAGAATAAACAAGAGGCAGCGAAGCCGAGTTCTGACCCGGCAGAATCCCCCTGGAGTCCAGACTGCTGCAACCTGATGATGCATGAGGAGTATGACTGCCTGCTGACTGGAGGTGACGGGGGGGAGGAGGGTCGCATCAATTTGAGCTGAAATGACAACTGAGGACAGCAGAGAACCCCTTTAAAGTTTGACAGCAACGATATGATTGGCTTAGAGACACAGCACTGCATCCGGTTGATTGCATGACTGTGTACGTGTGTGTGTGTGTGTGTGTGTGTGTATGTACAGCCTCAGACACACATGACTGTGTACGTGTGTGTGTGTGTGTGTGTGTGTGTGTGTGTGTGTGTGTATGTACAGCCTCAGACACACATGACTGTGTACGTGTGTGTCTGCGTGTGTGTCTGTATGTACAGCCTCAGACACACATGACTGTGTACGTGTGTGTGTGTGTGTGTGTCTGTATGTACAGCCTCAGACACACATGACTGTGTACGTGTGTGTGTGTGTGTGTGTGTGTCTGTATGTACAGCCTCAGACACACATGACTGTGTACGTGTGTGTGTGTGTGTGTGTGTGTGTGTGTGTGTGTGTGTGTGTGTGTGTGTATGTACAGCCTCAGACACACATGACTGTGTACGTGTGTGTGTCTGTATGTACAGCCTCAGACACACATGACTGTGTACGTGTGTGTGTGTGTGTGTGTCTGTATGTACAGCCTCAGACACACATGGAGACAGCAGAATGATGTGCTGAGCAGCCGACAGCAGCCTGGGCATCAGTTGACAGCGTGGCATTTAATGAGGCTGAAAGGCCAGACTGGATGCTTGTCTGCTGGTTAGGATGTTTGCATGGGGCTAAGTCTGCTAGGTCAACCAGCCTGAACACCTCACATAACCACTGTGTGTGTGTGAGTGCTTAACTTCTCAAATAATCAACCTACTTGAGAATCTTTCCTTTCTGTTTTGTTGGCGTTGATACAGCATTTAAAATACATACACTGAATTAAAGCTTCAGTCACAACAGTTATTATCTCCGTCAGGCATAATGCTGAGAGAAGATGGGTTTGGTCGAGTGTATGCTGATGTGTGTCTGTCTTGTATTCTGCTGGAGCCATTAGTCCCGTTGTGTGCTCATTTATGACTACTCTAAAGGAGCTCTCGTGGTTGCGGTGATTCACACTTTTGGAAAAATACATTTTATTGATTGTTTTCAATAAAATATTCCTCAATACTCAAGAGGTTCCTGTGTCTTGCTTCCCAGCTGAGGCACAAGCCTGTGCAGAGCTGATGCAGACGGCTGCCTAAATCACAACGAGAGGAACCAGTTGCATGAGATTGCCAATGAAAAACACGTATGAGATTAAGTCAAGCATTACAGCAGTGGTTGCTGCAGAGTACCTGATAGAGATCTGCTCTTCTGATTACTCACATCATACATCCTGAAACACACGAAGTGAGCCAAACTCTCCTGCATGCCTTCAATCCCAGCCAGCGCTTGACTTTGACTGTGCATGAAGCATTAGCATGGGGGGTCTTTTCCCACAATATGTCTGTGCTTTGAAGGTGTCTCTGTGTTTTGTGTTTGGCTTAAATTGTTTAAATGTAGTTGTTTGTGCAATCACAAAATATGGTTGTCTGACCTCTGTATTTTAACATGTGTTTTTCTCTATGCACTGGTGTTGCTGTAGAACTATGTTTGCTTGTGGTAAAGCTCTGTTCAGGTGAGAAGGGAAGGTTGCTTTGGTGAAGGGGTCCTCTTTATTTCTCCACTCTCTGTTCTCTCTTTCCCCCATGTATGTGTCTCCTACACTGCACTACTCCCCCTCCGACACTCCCTTTAGCCAACACCCCTGCCATCCAAGAGGAGAAGGGGCCTTGCTTTCGTTTGGTCAGCTCAGGGAGGCAATGTTTGCACCCAGTATCTACCCAGCTGAGCAAACAGCTCTGCTGCTGCAGTGTGGGTAAAGCCTGGGGCCCTCGTTGTGACAAATGCCCCCCTCCAGGAACAGGTAAGGTCAAGCCAGACAGGTGTCTGTCTTAATGAGAACTACTCAACTAAGCTGATTGAACTCTGCGTCATTATAAATAAGGGCCTACCATGAAAATTGGGCCCCTGACATTTCCTAACAAAATTCACATCAGTGAAATATTTCAACATCTGCTAGATTGATTGTCACTAAATATTAGACAGATACTCATGGAACCAGAATGATGTGTACTAATGGCTTTTATGATCCCCTCACACTAAGTGGACATTTGTGGTATTTAGGGAAATATTGAAAGGTCAATAAAATATGTTACAGCTAGTACTTATGATTACATTGTAATCAATTAGTTTATCCTCAGACTTTTCATCTAACCAGCATAGGGTCAAAATGGTCATTTGTACAATACTTTGTTTTTGCCCGTCAATGTTTTACAGCTCCTCCTGGTGTGCTTTTCCAGTATGGGGTCAGATCAGTCTCATAATTCACAAATGCACACAGAACAATTCACATATGCACACAGAACAATTCACAAATATATTTGATTTACAAATGCACACAGAACGATTTATATAAATGTAAAAAAAAATCACAAATATATTTCTGCATTTGTATGTATGTATTCCAGGCCCGATGAGATATATAATCCCACCAGTGTGTTCTGGGACTACCCCTGGGTCTTCCAACAGTTGGATGTACCAGGAAGAGCTCCAAAGGGGGGCATCCTGATCAAATACCCAAACAACCTAATGTGGCTCTACTCTGAGCTCCCGGCGGTCCGAACTTCTTACCCTATCTCTGTCTGTGGATGAGCCCAGTCACCCTACAGTGCGAGCTCATTTTGGATGCTTGTATACGCAAGCTCATTCTTTCGTCACTACCTAAAGCTCAGGATCATAAGTGAAGGTTGGAATATAAATTGACTGACAAATAGAAAGTTTGACTTCTTGCTTAGCTTCCTCTTCACCAAAAAGGTCCAGTGCAGCATCACTGCAGAGAACACACCAATCCACATGTCCATCTCACAACCTGGAGGGAGAAGCATGCGACTCCCATCCCAACAGCTTCACACTCAGCTTCAAACTGCCCCAGTTCTTGCTGAAGGTTTAAAGAAGCCAATTGAACCACATAATTGAGTCGTCACTGATTTGTCGTGGTTCAGCTTTAAACCAGCTTTCTCCAGTGTGCCCAGAGTCTTTTGGAGCCTCACCTCATGGACCTCTTCAGAGTTGGAATAAATAAGGATGTCGTCCATGTAAATCACCAGGCCTTCGTGATCTTTCAAGTAATTTCACGTTGACTGATGTTGGTGCACTTGTAATTCCAAATGGCAGTCTTTTGCAGAAATACCATCCAAAAGGAGTTATGAAGTTTGGCTCTCTCGGTCTAGTGGTATCTACCAGAAACCACACTCTGCGTCCAAAAGGCTAAACACTTTTGCGCCGTTTTAGATCAACGCATATCCTTGGCTGGTCTTTGTTCTTTTTGGGTACACCACTATTGGCTCTTTGATTGGCTTTATCACTCCACGCCACTTTTTTACTTTAGGGAGCATAGGTACTGACACACGCCTTGCAGTAGTCCCAGTGTTGGTTACAGCGTCCTACTGCAATCTGATTTTGATTGGCTTTATCTTCAGCCTGCTTCTATCTGCTGGGCTGGCGTCCCTCAACTGCTTTGTGCTTTTGATCTCTTGTATTTGCATTACAAAGCCCATAGCGATGGCCACATTACGTCTCAGCACGTTGCTGTTTACATTCACTTAAAACTTTTTTCTCACAGTAGTAGCTGTAAAGTAATCTTTACAGTTCACTCTATCCTCTGACCTGCCTAATTTGGTCACACCAGATTTCAGTGGTAGCTTATTCACCAGGTTCAAAGTATTTTATGAAATAACACCCGTATCTGCCCGTGTCAATTTAAAAGTTGATTTCAATATCTAGAACAGGCATATTTAACGTCCATGCCTTGTTTGAGCCATCCACGCCTGTAATTTCTCCCGGGAAAATCAACGTGAGTCCGGTCTCCTCCCTTGTATAGTGCAGTGACGCTGAGTTGCAAAAGCCAATCAGCGTTGAGATGCTCCGCCCACCATCACTGCCATCCTGCCGTTGCTGAATCAAACTGCTGCTGGTCCGCCTGATTCTGTATCAGCTGCAGCTTTCAGATTTACTTTTTACTGAGACCAGTGAACACATCGTTACAGTAGTCCAGTCTTCTGAAGATAAATGACCTGTGAAGACACTGTTACAGTAGTCAAGTCTACTGAAGATAAATGACCTGTGAACACACCGTTACAGTAGTCCAGTCTTCTGAAGATAAATTACCTTGAACACACCGTTACAGTAGTCCAGTCTACTGAAGATAAATGACCTGTGAACACACCGTTACAGTAGTCCAGTCTGCTCTCTCAGTGTGCGTGACATGAACGACGTGCCCTGGTCGGTCAGAATCTCTTTCGGGACCCCGACTCGGGAGATGACCTGAAACAGTGCCTGCGCCACACTCTTTGCCGAGATGCTGCGCAGCGGCACCGCTTCCGGATATCGTGTTGCGTAATCCACCAGGACTAAGACAAAGCGATATCCGCGTGAGCTCCGGTGAAATGGCCCGATGAGGTCCATGCCCATTCTTTCGAACGGGACCTCCATTAATGGTAGAGGGCGCAATGGCGCCCTCGGCACGGCCGGGGGATTTACCAATTGACATTCCGGGCAGGATGCACACCAGCGGCGTACATCCGCCCGGATGCCCGGCCAATAAAATCGGGTCATTATCCGGTGCAACGTTTTGTCTGATCCCATGTGCCCAGCCATCGGGTTATAATGAGCCGCCTGGAAAAGCATTTCCCGACGGCTCTTCGGCACCAGCAATTGGGTGTCTTCCTGCCCGGTCTGGGTGTCACGACTCACCCGGTACAACCGGTCTCTGATTATTGAAAAGTGGGGATATGTCTGCGCTGCGTCCGGGCGTGCCAGCTGACCATCAATCTTTATCACTTGGTCCCAGGCCGAGCGCAGGGTCTCATCCCGCGACTGCGCCAGTGGAAAATCTTCCAGGGTGTGAAACTCGGGAGCCGGCGGAGTCTCCACTGGAGGCTCAGCCGGTTCCCCCTCCCCGGCTGCAGTGTCGGATGGACCCGCGTCGCCGCTCAGCACCGCACACATATCCCACTGCCCTATCTGCCGTGACCGCACCCCCGCGGCCTCCCCCATTAGTCTGTCAAACCCCGGCCAATCGGTTCCCAAGATTAGGGGGTGCGTAAGGCGGGAGCTAACCGCAACCTTAACCCTATGCTTTTTCCCCCCGTATCTAATTTCCACCGGCACTAAGGGATACTCACCTCACCCTCACCCGTGTTGCCTCCACCAATGCCCCGGGTCGAACCAGGTTCTGGTGGATCATGGTCTGCGAACAGCCCGAATCCACCATCGCCTGGCGCATACCCCCCTGGATTCTTACCGGAACGCGGTACGTCGCTCCCGGGCCGGGGGAGGGTGCTGGAGTGCCGGCAACCCGGATCGTCTGCCCCACCTCCATTAGCGGGCACTCTCTCCGGAAGTGCCCGGGCTGCCCACACTTCCAGCAGCCCTGCCCTGGCGTTTGAGGGGCCCCCTGAGGGCTGGGAAGGGTGCGGGCGCTGGTCGGGTTCGGGTCTGCGGTCGATGCTGGTGCCCCGGATGGCGTCGGCCGGACCGGTGGGCCCGGCGGACTCGGCCCTCTCCGCGGGCCGGCTGCCGGTACCGCCGGTGGCCCGCCGCCCCCTTTCGCCGCTGGGTAGACTGCCAGATGATCCTCTGCCAGGGTGACGGCGTCCGCCAGCGTCGCAGGGCGGTGGCAGCGGACCCATGCCGCGGTCCGGGTTGGCAGGCCCTCGGTGAACTGCTCCATAACGATTTTTTCGATGATGGCGCCCGCCCCGCCGACTCCCCCCGGTCGCAGCCACCTCCCCACGGCGTCCCGCAGCTGCTGGGCGAATGCGAACGGCCTGTCCTCCGGTCCCAGCCTGGCCGCGCGGAACTTCCGGCGCTGGTCCTCCGGGGTCAGGCCAAGGCGGTCCACCACGGCCCTCCGAACGGCCCCGTAGTCACGTCGGTCCGCCGGTGGGATCCCCAGCGCCGCCATCTGCGCCTCCCCCGACAGCAGGGGTAGGAGCCGCACCGCCCACTCGGCCGCCGGCCAGTCACACGCCATCGCCGTCGCCTCGAAGGCGTCCAGGAAGGACTGCGCGTCGTCCTCCGGAGACATCCGGTGGAGCGCCACCCCCTCTGGACCCGGAGCCGGTGCACGCCGTGCCGGCGCCGCCACCATCCCGGCGACGAGGCGTTCCAGAGCGTCCGCCTGCCGATCCGCCCTGTCCTGGAGCGCCTGTAGGTAGGCGCGGTTCGCCGCCGCCTGCTCTTGTTGGATGGCGGCGATGCCTGCCACCATCTGCCCCAGCACCATGAGCGGCTGGGCAGGGGGCTCTTGCTGACGGTCCCCGTGATCCATCCCGGAACCCCAGTTCAGGCGCCACTGTAACACGGGTTCGTATGTTCCGGGAGAAAACAGACCGCCACACCGTTGGTTATGCTGTATAGGAGCTTTATTTTGCCTTTCTCCCGTGATGCTCGCTGCTTCCGCATTCACTCCGGAAGTCCCACCTCCCCGGCCGTCGTCACTGCCGGGTTTAAATATACGTCACCCACACACACACACACACACACACAGATTAACCCAGGTGCGGCTTATTCCCCGTAATTCCCCGCAGCTGTTCCCCGAGCCGCTGTCTCTCTTCCTCCCCTGCAGCCGTGCTAACCACGCCCCTGCCCCACAACACCGTTACAGTAGTCCAGTCTACTGAAGATAAATGACCTGTGAACACACCGTTACAGTAGTCCAGTCTACTGAAGATAAATGACCTTGAACACACCGTTACAGTAGTCCAGTCTACTGAAGATAAATGACCTGTGAACACACCGTTACAGTAGTCAAGTCTACTGAAGATAAATGACCTTGAACACACCGTTACAGTAGTCAAGTCTACTGAAGATAAATGACCTGTGAACACACCGTTACAGTAGTCCAGTCTACTGAAGATAAATTACCTGTGAACACATCGTTACAGTAGTCCAGTCTACTGAAGATAAATGACTTGTGAACACACCGTTACAGTAGGTTAAGTCTCCTGAAGATAAATGACCTGTGAACACACCGTTACAGTAGTCAAGTCTACTGAAGATAAATGACCTGTGAACACACCGTTACAGTAGTCCAGTCTACTGAAGATAAATGACCTTGAACACACCGTTACAGTAGTCCAGTCTACTGAAGATAAATGACCTGTGAACACACCGTTACAGTAGTCCAGTCTACTGAAGATAAATGACCTTGAACACACCGTTACAGTAGTCCAGTCTACTGAAGATAAATGCATGGACAAGTTTCTCCAAATCCTGTTGAGACATAAGTCCTCTAACCCTTGATATATTCTTCAGCTGATAGTAGGCTGATTTTGTAATTGACAAAACGGGGAAAAATTGGAAAAGTGCCTGTGGTGTATTTACTGGGTATGAATGTTAGTCGTGATGGGTAGGTGGCACCTTGCATGATAGAACCTGCCATTAGTGTGTGAATGGGTGAATGATGACATGTATTATTAAAGCGCTTTGAGTGGTTGGAAGACTAGAAAAGTGCTATACAAGTCCATTTACAATTTAATATATAATTATAAGTTGTATAAGACATATAATAAGTTTGAAACTAGAGCCTCGATGATAAGTCAGATTGACCAATATCATTAGTCAATATAAGTTTATCACAGATATGTCTGCATTTGAACATGTCAGATAATAAGTCCCAAGACAATGCAGTTCAGAAATGATGGCAAAGATGAATAGTAACCCATAGAGATTTTCAACTGTAGATTCTTATGAATCGTATTAAGTTCTAGCTTGGGGAAGAAGGCTAAAACATACTGAAATTGATCTTGTTCCTTGAAATATTTGATGGATGTCAAAAACGGAGATACATCATCAGCATATAGGTTGAGTCTATGGGAGGTGTTAATTAATGGATAGATCTGATGAATGTTAAGTGGAAATCCTTTTACATTACATTTCATTTAGCTGACGCTTTTATCCAAAGCAACTTACATGATATACAGTATACAGTAGACCGTAGACACAGCAACGGTGAGCAATTAGGGTTAAGTGTCTTGCTCAAGGACACAACGACATGGACTACTGGAGCCTGGGATCAAACCACCGACCCTCTGATTGAAAGACAGACTTGCTAACCACTGAGCCACAGTCGCCCCAGTCGCCTTATAGATAAACAACTAGCTGGAATGTAAACTTGATTTAACACTGAGTGTCTCCAGGTATTTTTGGTTAATCAACTGTTGTAAGTTTAAGGGAAAATGCTTGGTTTGGAAAGACTCGGATTCTTGCCATTTACAAAAACTGGACTATTGAAAACTTTAAGAACTATAATACTTAAATAAGAGATATGCACTGCAATGTGATGTCAGTGAGTTATTTCTCTATAGCCTCTCCATGGGAATTAACTATTTTAACTTAGTCACTGCATTGTGAATGCATCTATTTTGCTCACTTTGTAGGTGTTATTATCTCATGGTCAGATGGGAGAAAAACATCACAGTTGTTTAAATAACGCTAGCAAATTGACTTTGAATTATAGTGGTGTAAAAGTAGATAGGTAGAAAAGATACAACAATTTAGTAATGTCTGCCACTTTGAATAAGTTGGGAGAACTTTTTAAAATGTTGAATGCACTCATGCAGACAAGACCGTGTCTTCATTGCCTTTGTCTGTTCATCAGGAATGTTTGGTAGAATTATTCTTGCTATTGAGATAAGCTGCAAAACACAATCTGAACATTGTGCATGTCATGTTTTGTGTATCTACCTTCAACCACAATTTTAGCCACTGAGTTAGAACATTCAAAGAACATTTCTAGAAGTTCTGCTGGATGTTTAATTCTATTATCCAACTTTGGGAGTTTGACATGAACTCCAATTATTATGTACTAGTTAAAACAGCATTGTCAGAATCATTGCAGCATGTAGCTGTGAATACCACAATCTCAGAGATCATAAAGTCATTAACATTAACAATATTGATGTGTTTACTATTTAAAATAATATATTTTTTTACATTTCTTGTTTTCACTTGTATGATAGCACTTGTATTTTTTTTTATGTAGCTAAGTTCAAAGACATCTGTCCGGGTGGAATGGGCTACACTGTTCTACCAAATCCACCAGTCAATAAGCCAGTCCTAACTTACCAGGAGCCCAATGAGCCACTACCCCCCCAGCCCCTGCCAACACTAGAGAGACCAGTGGAGGCCTTTGGGAAGCCAGAAGACATTATACCAGGTGAGTTCCTACCATGTAACGTTACCAGTGCATGTTCAGTGCATTTAGTTGAAGTTGACTGCTTGTGTGCTTGTTGTTGAATGTTTGTAACACAATCAAATGACAAATAATAACTTTGGTGCGGCTTCAAAATTATAGCATCCAAGTGTGTCCATTCCTGAGAAACTGGGTCTATAGTCAGGGTTGCAATGGCAACAGAGTGAGACAAGCAGCCCAAACATCTTTTCACGCAATAACTTCTTCCAGCTGCTCCTGGGTAACCCCAATCATTTCCTGTCCATTGTGGACCAAGATCACTCTATGACCAAAGCATTTATAAAGGAAGATTTTCCTGTCCATGAAATGGGTCTGTGGCTCAAAACCTCCTCCCTTGTTATCACATTTGTCAACACGAGATATACAGCCTGTCCATCTCACACACCATATTACCCTCACTTGTGAACAAGACTCAGAGATACTTAAACTCCCTTCACTCCCAACCCAAGAGGTGCAATTCACCATTTCACGGCAGAAATCCATGGCCTCAGACTTGGTGGTACTGACTATGCAAAAAGCAGGGATCGGAATTCTGAGGACACTATCCTCTCCAAGCTGCGCCTTGAAATCCTGTCACGAACAGGGCTGGTGACAAGGGACCCTGGCGGAGGCCAAAATGTATTGTTTGACTTTGTGCCGAGTCATCAAGGACCATATGGCTTGTTGCAACAACCCAGGTACCCCATATTCCCACAGTACCCTATAGTCCCCCAAGGGCCATGGTTGTAAGCCTTCTCCAAGTCCACAAATCATACCCAATTTCAATTCAGTTTATTTTGTATAGCCCAAAATCACAAATACAGATTTGCCTCTGAGGGCTTTACAATCTGTACACATACGACATCCCTGTCCCAGGATTTCACATCGGATCAGGAAAAACTCCCCAAAAAATAGAAACAACCCTTTAACAGGGAAGAAAAGGGAAGACACCTTTGGGAAAGCAACAGAGGAGCATCCCTCTCCCACATGTAGACTGGATGGGAAAACTGCCATGAACCCTCCAACAGATCTGCAAGGGTAAAGAGCTGAAGGACCTGAATCCACATTGCTCCTCTTGAATCTGAGGTTTGATAATCAGATGGAGCCTCCTCTCCAGCACCCTGGAACACATTTTGCGAACAAACATGCAAATAGATTTTTGTTTTCACCCCAAACCCACTGCCACAGTGACCAGAGACTGTGTAGAGCTCAGGCTAAAATACCTTACTACTAGTTAGGAAGAAGCTAACTAGTAGTAAGGAATAACTCAGTGTGGTGTTGGTGTAGCAAGGTTGTGGTTGAGCGAGAGTGACAGTGGATGCGCTCAGAGCAGATAGCTGTGAATTCAGCAGTTTGACCATGATTAAATACTGCAGCTCCTCAGCTCCAAGTCAAGTTCAAGCTTCCCATATGTATCCACCCACTGTATGTCACATGCAGCCCCTACCAGCCTGGGTCCGGTTAAGAGCAGTGAGTGAGAAGTCAGCAGTCAGGCAGGCATACCTATGAACGCACACACTCACAAATGCACACACCTGTGAAGAATTGCATTTTGGCAATGCTGAAGGAGGTAATTGAAAAGCATTTGTTGTGCTTTTCTGTAATGAATGATTTAAAAGTCACAAAATAAGTATAAAAAAGTACCCCACAACCCTCCCTCTCTTGTTTGAAGCGTGGTTTGATTGATCAGCCTCACAATGCCAATGTGCCAGTGATAAATATCTACACTGAGGGATGAGCAGCAATCTCACTGTTGCAAATTACAGCTCCAAAGTAACACTAGAAATCCTGACTAATGATCTCTGCTGTATGTGATTGGGATCCCACCTTTTTTCACGTCCCTCGTGTAATATTTGTTTGTATGCAACATATTAAGTGCGTTGGCTCACTTCACATTCCCTTCAAACAAAGGCCAGCTCACAGCCCTCCAGAGGAGGGGGGATACACCTATCTGGGGGATGAGGAAGAGGAGCCTCCTGTTAATATTTAGGGTATGGCTGGAAGCCACCTCGAGAAGGAGAAACGTTGCAACATCTTAGCCGAAGCCAGAGTCCAAATAGCTCCAAAGAATCTCTTGAACAGAGAACAGTAAGAGGCAAACCTCTGCAAACCAGACAGGCCCAAAAACTAATCTGAAAAAACTTGATAGAAATCCACCACCGAAATACTGATTACTTTTTGGATACCACCAAATGTGGTGCCTGGCAGCCATACACATATATTGGCACTGCAGAAAAATGTACTGGATCGAATAAATATAGTATTTTTATATCCATATTATTGTAACCTTAAGAAAGGGGTCTGTGACCTTTCTGACCTTATCAAAACATCGAAAGTGAGTCTGTGAGTGATAATATGGCATTTAGTAAATATATTCCTAGAAAGTTTGGTATCTTTGCAATGTAGGTGTTTCACATATCTGACATGAATTACTTTTTCTCGTGATCACAGAATAATTATTTTGTAAACTATCTTCAAAGATTATCTCATAAAACTGAAGATATAAGCTGTTCAGATTTGTGGGTATAGACGTTGTCTGGAAATATGTGAGAATGTGAGAAAAACACAACATTCACTCATAGATATTTATGAACTATGTATCCACATAATGTACTTATGTATATGTCTCTCTCTCGCTTATTTTTTTCAACTAAATTACGTTTTTGTCTGAAGCCCTCCTCCACCCTGTAACTGGGGGACATTGAACAACCCAAAACAGAATTTCCCGTGAAACCTAAAACTTACATGGCATTGTTTTTGTTTCTGTTTTTCTGTGGTCAGTAGCAACAACTGCACCAGATCAGGTAGGTTGGGCGCTTTAAAGAGCAAACCTGTAGCAGCAGTTTGCATGCACACAGACACTGAGGCATTGCAGAATCACCTTTGCATGTCAGTCAGCAATGTTGCTGCATGACTTTGAGCTGGTCAGCTCTGAGCAATGTGGACATCTTGTGTTTATCTCAATGTAAGTACCAGAAATAGATATAAGTCATTGACACTGGCAACACCAATGTCCAGACAGGAGTCAATGCAGGGGTTAAGGCATTGCCTGCTCTCTGGCTTGCTTGCTGAGCTGTTTGTTTGCCCTGTGTTTAAGCTGCAGTCAGTTGCCATGCAATCTGAATGCTCATCTGCTTAATAGCACAACGCTTGTATTGCATGATAGATGCAGTGTGCGGAGCCAAAATAATGAACTGAAAGTAATGCATACAGTACTCTGTTGACCTTGTCCATCTGGTATTATTGTCTGTGTCTTGTCGTTGAAGGAGCTGGTAGTTCCGGTGGTTAGTAATAGGCCAGTAGTTGAACCTATCCAGCCCCAGCTATCTCCAGGTGTATCCACTGTCAGGATCAATGCAGCCTACCCAGGTGTCTGCTTCACTACCCTCTAAACTGTTGGTTGGCAGTTTAGGACATCTCAGACACAGCTTGTCAGCTCAGAGCACTTTGTCAAACTCCACTGTCCTCAAGTTCAACGATAGTTACTTCAGGTCCATTTCTACTGTAATATTGGAATACAAAACATAATTCCATCAGAAATGTGAATGTAAATTGCATCTTTAAAGTGTGAGGACGTACAGCTAAGGATGACAAATGCAGCTCAGAAAGTACAAAGAATTCCACTGCTGACAAGTTTAGTCTGATGTCCTAAAAGGCCACCTGTACTGTGATCTTTTTACACTGGAATTAGAAGAACATGGTATTAATACACAAATGTATTCATTCAATATCTCAGTTGATCTCAGTTTTCAGAACAATGGAGCTTCTTTACTGATGGAACTGCCAATTTTCTGGAGGTGTTGTGATGAGTTTGTGAAGCGCCTTTCTAGTCCCCTAGTATTACATAAAGCCAGACTGATATTTATGTAATCATAGATTTATATCATTCATGGGATTGTTAATTATCATGCATATACAGTAACAATACATACAAGAGTCTGCCATCCATCCACAAACTGGTCCAACAATTCATCAGCTGTATGGTCACAATACAATCTTTTTGGTAAACGTCATCCTGCAAGCGCTCATGTGGGAGATTAAGATGTGATAACGGATAATATAACTGCACTGAATGTTCGTAGAACCATACTGAGGCTGTGACATGGCAGGTTCCCCTTCCTGAATGTGTACCGGGTCAGATGCAGTGCTTCGGTTTGCTCTGGGGTTCAAATGAAGATCAGCTGCTATTAAGACCCAGCACCACGGCTCTGCCTCTGTAACACGACCCAAGTTGAAAAGTTGTTTATTACATTACATTACATTACATTACATTTCATTTAGCTGACGCTTTTATCCAAAGCGACTTACATGCTATACAGTAGACCGAAGACACAGCAACGGTGAGCAATTAGGGTTAAGTGTCTTGCTCAAGGACACAACGACATGGACTGGCTGAGCCGGTTTATGCCGAATGTCTGACCAGCAGCCGAGATGCTCCAGGGTGATTCCTGTAGCCTCACACTATAACCAGGTCTTCTACTCGAGGTTCAACGTGCTGAATAGTCCTGTTAGTCTCCCTGTGAAGGAGTGGTCATCCTCCTTGTTACGGCTGCACAGATATCTAGTTCCAGCATTGCCGTACTAGTACTTTATTAATACTTGCCTACTTCTTGCCTAATACTAGTATTAATTACTATGCTGTAATCAGTGCATTTTCATCCCCAAAACTGCTGCTGATTGAAAGATTGAATGGTTCCTGCATTTTCATTTGTGTGGACAATATAAGCTGTGCCTTAGTGAGAATATGTTGTGACTGGACAGAAGAAACTCACGTGTTGAGACTGCACCGTGGTCCATAAATGACATTTATTGTGATGTATTTTCCTCCATTCATTAGAAGTGGTTGAGAGGAGCTCTCCTCCGACTCCAGTGGAGATCCTCCCGTCTAATGCAGGCCAGGACATCGCTCCCACCCAGTCAGCCGGTAAGACGTCTCTCCTCATCTGTGGTTCTTGTCGGCCTTGAACGTTGTGAACAGGTGAAGCACAGCTGAACAGCTGACGGTATCGAGCACATCCCAGCTAGTCTAACGTGTTCATTAGCAAGCTAGCCAAACAAGTTAACATTATTTTGCTCTCTGCTTCCTCTCTTCTACAAATTTGTCAATGTGTCAAAGTTTACCAACTTTGAACCTGCCACAAAAGATTTGCAATGGATTTCCTTTTTCACCACAATTGAACCGTGAGATCATGAGTAATTCTATTTGAAGAGTTGCTTTCACTTCTTTTACATGTGGTGTGTGTGCCTTTACACTCTGGCTAAGCACACACGAATAGTTACACACACTGCAAGGACCTACAGTATTATGTGATGCAGCATTGGGGCCGGAGTGCTTAACTCAGGCGGGTCATGAGGATGATCTTCAAGCAAGTCTTCATGAAAAGCCGAGACAATAAGGCATAGACAGACGCTTGCACAGTACGAGTTATTCATTTCATTGAACTGAAGGCTGTTCAGTTAATTGCAGTCTTTGAGGCTGCTTTGTACACGCTGTGACCTCGTGGTGCTTTTCTAACGGTATGCTGAGCCTCTCTTTATAGCATTGTGTGGGACCATCACTCGTTCTCAAACTGCTGCTGTATTAATACTCTCCTCTCTCGTCTGGCCCAGAGGTGGATGAATGCCAGATCAACCCGTATATTTGTGGCCAGGGGATTTGTTACAACACAGCCGGTGGTTACACCTGCCACTGTGATGAGGGATACCGCCTGGATGACGCCCAAACCACCTGTGTAGGTGAGGAGTCCAGTCCAGTGTTCAAAGCCAGCAATGGTCCTTTTCATGTACATTCATTTAGTCATACATCTCAGGATCAATCGGATTACACCCGTGTATTCATGTCCTTTAAAGTCACTGTGAGGAACTTTTAACTGGTTATAAAACTCAACATACGGGGTTAATCGTACACTGACGTTGTCTGCTGTTGTTTGCTCTGGTTTGTGTGTCCAGATGTAGACGAGTGTTTGGAAAGCACGTCTTTGTGCTTTGGCGGTCGCTGCAAGAACACAGAAGGCAGTTTTCTGTGTGTGTGTCCACAGGGATTCCTCGTCAGTGAGGAGGGAACCAGTTGCTTTGGTACGTAACTCAAAGTGCACGTCTTTCTCCCACACATTCATACACAAACACTCACACCATGCAGTGTGTAGCATGTTTCCCATCCATCTGTTACACTTCAAAATGTTTTTTATAAAAGTGAGATGTCTTTTGCTTTTTCCACTTTGCCCATCGCCTGGGAAATGAAAACACAATCCTCCAGTACTTAAAAGTTCACAAAGCAAAGTCCAGACCAAGTCCTTTGGCGATCAGTTCTGGAGATACTGTATAATTTTCCAGAGGTGTAGTATATATGTGAATACATGAGTGCAGTGTTTGATGGATGGATGTTGTTCAGTCCCTCAAAGGGCATTAAAATGATCAGTACAAACATGCCCATATATAAACTAAATGCAGAATCTAGTGTTGAGACACTTTGTGTTATGCATCACCACAGTCTGTGGCACGGAGCAGCACTTGATCAAAGCAGCTGGTCCAACATAAGCTCTGCACACTAACAAGTGCATACCGAAGTATAATTCAGTGAAATGTTGGACGAGACCAGTGACCACACTGGTACCAGTGTCTGCACCACCCTCCTCCCTGCTCCGGCCCCCTTATTGGGATATCAATTTGAGGCACTCTGTCATTACGTGGTTTCCTGTCATTTCAGCGCAGCTTTCCCCACCCTTGAAAATAATACTGAATCAGGGCTGTGAGGGCAAACAGCCCTGATGGTTGTTTCCCCACAGCTGCAATAAAACCTCTAGCTGCAGAGGATGCGGGATCCGATTATGACTTCTTTGAGAGGTTTATAAGGATGTGGATATACAACCAAAATATACAAGATGTGTTTATTGCCATTCTACAACATAGGTTGCACAACCAAACACAAGCTGTAGTCCCTTGCTGCACAAGAAAATAAATTCCAGCAAAACAATATGTCTGATGGAGCACAGAGGAGGGGTGGAGGAGGCTGACAGCCAGAAGCTGCTGACAGGAATGGTTCCAGTAATCTTACGCCCACACTATGCACTGAGCTATTCCATAAAGCAGCTGCACTACGCTTATAATATCTGCATCCAACTGTGTCAACACCCTACAAATATAGGAAGGAAACACACACTCACACATATAATAACAGTGGCATCGAAAATGACAATATTTAATAATATCACTGGAATCAGACCTTTTGGGGAGCTCATCTCCTTCGGGGCTGACTCCCCGGTACTAACCAGACCTGCTTCTTTTAGAACGGACTCCGAGCACCAATATGCTCTTTGGTTTCTTTTAATGTCTAGCCAACACATAAATCTGCCCAGGAAACATATGCAGGATAATATATAGGGAATTATTGAACCAAAAATGCACTCAATGGTTGGCCCACGATGTACTTGAGATGGCAGGGTTGCCACCTCTCCTCTTACAGACGTCCATGTGACTGAGCTGTGAGGCTTTGGCTGTTCACACACACACACACACACACACACACACACACACACACACACACACGGCACAGTGGGGGGCGTGGCGCACGAGAGGAAATGATAGAAAGTAATAACCCCACTCGCAGATGTTTGCATGGCACTGCCAAGCTCTCTGTGTGTGTGTGTGTGTGTGTGTGTGTGTGTGTGTGTGTGTGTGTGTGTGTGTAACAAATGAATACAGAGTAGTTCCACATCTTGCTGAATAGGGTTCTTGTTGTCCTCTGCTGGTGTTTTGAGGTCAGGTTCATCCTCAACATTTCCTTGTTATTGACCCCTTTGATGGCGTACCTCATTCACCCATTTTAAATAAGTCTGACTTTATTTTCTGTCACATTGTTTGCTGATATAAATATGGACTTGAAATTAACCTTGATCCAAGTGTTTTCCACCAGAAAACCAATAATGAAAATAGATCGTGGGGAAATGCACCACCAGGCCTCCTCTCATGCAATAGAGGTTTCTTAGAAGTTTACCGTTGACGGGGTGCCCCTCTGGACAGACATGGAACTGCAACATGACGTACTACCACCATGCAGTATTTGTGTTCGTGCATGTCACACTGTAAACGTCCTGCTTACCAACCTTTTCAGTGGCCTTGGAGCCTCTCGAGCTCATGGATCTGATCAACAATGTGCTCTATATAAAAAAAGACCACTCTATACTGTCATGGTGCTGCATATCAATACAATGACCTCTCCCTGGGTGCTCAGCCCTCACTGCTTCCTCACTGTCTTCAGACATCGCAGTCAGTTGTAACACGAGCAGCTCGTTTGTTATTCTTAAAAAAAGAAAATCTTAGAAATGAACGTATATTTATTAATTTACTGCATTCAGTACATTATCTCTCGAGTGTTCAGCAACTGAAATGCTATCTTTCCCTTCAGATGTAGACGAGTGTGAGGACCAGCGGGTCTGCACCCGGGGCCAGTGCCAGAACACCGAGGGCTCCTTCATGTGCCAGTGTGGGCCCGGCTTCAGGGCCTCCGCAGACGGAGACGATTGTGATGGTATGATATGTTATATAGTACTGTGCTATATTAGTAAGAATGAAAAATATCATTATTGAATATTTCTGTTCTCGCTCAACTCTTTTTCCTTATTGACATCATTAGTTGTCACTTCATGGGAACAATCAAATGTGTACCATTATCCCGATAGTTATATCATATTGTCTCCTCAGATCAAGAATAAACACTTTTTTATTTAATTTAATCGGACAACATTGTGAAAAACTATTATTATTCATATCATACTCATACATTTCATGTATTTGACACTTGTATATCTCTCTGACAGCTTAAAGCCCTTCAACACTATGTAACGTTCACACATTCATACACGTAGGAACAGCTGCGGGTTAAATCTCTTGCTGAGCCGGGGATCGAACCGCCGATCCTCTGATTGAAGGACGACCTCGACCAAATTAGTTTCTGTAAAAAGCAGATAACCATATAATCAGACGAGAGGGAGGATAAGTAAAATGCAATATGATAAATATAGATGAAAGAAAATAAGAGGTAAGCCACTTTAAGAAAGATGTAAATTAGATTTTGTTATATAATTGTTGAATATTTTGCATTTTAGCAACAACAATGAAACTATTTCCGGTTGTAGTTCTGTATAGTCCCGCCTCTTTATGTCTGTTATTGCTGCGCTTTTGATGTCAAGGCTTGCAGAGGTTGAACAGGAAAACATGTCTGAGAGATATTTCTGCATTATGGTTCTCATTAGTTTATTACCAAGGACGCCGCTTTGCTCATAAATCTCTGTACACAGTTCAGGCAGATATATTATCATTAATGACTTCATAAATGTAATTGGCTGTGTTATTAGCTTCATTCATGTCAGTGTCAGGGTGATGCATCAAACAAAATATGCCAACAGTGTCAGAAAAATGGTTGTATAGCATTCAAGTAATGATCTTATTGGTCAATAAAAAGAGGAATTAATAAATGATTTACAAATAGATGAATTAATCCATAAACTAATACACTAAATGAATTATTAATTCCTTCAATTGACTTTTAAATTATTAATAAAACAATTGTGACAATATTGTGAAAATATATAAACAAAAAATGTGAATACTAAAGTTAAGTCAAATTAAATAACGATTATAAAAAACATAAAACAATCAATGAAATGCTGTATCAAAAGAGACATAAATAACAATAACACTATTTTACACATCCATTATCTAAAAGTCACATGAAGGGTAACTGAGAAATGTAATTAAAATAGTATTATATAATTATTAAATTATTGTTCCAACCCCAAAGGAAAAGAATCCACTTGTTTTAATTAAAACCGTTTCCCATGAAGCTGATAGTTTGGTTCCATCAGTACCAGTGGCGATTCTAGAAACTTTTACATGGGGTGGCAGAAGGGTGGCAAGTTGAAATGCAAGGGTGGCATATCACACTCACACACACACACACACACACACACACACACACACACACACACACACACACACAGTCTATATATATATTTATACAAATCCAGATAGTGAAAACAGACAAGAGCAATGGAATAGCTTAAAAGTTAAGTTACATACGTAATGAAAATAAAAACTGAGAAAAAACTGCTATAACATTTTCTGTCAGTCCACCTTACTGTACTAAAGACGTTAGTAAGACGGTTAGCTAAGCTAACAGTAGTAACTTCAAGGCTAGCTAGCACAAGCAAGCTGTATAGCGAGCTAGCTACTGTATGCTACCGACTTTTGCAAGCTAGCAATTAAATAAACGATTGAAATTACAACGGAACTGTCTATCACATATGACCACCCATCACAGTTTCTTGATTCACGATTCAGCAGTACTGTACCTTCTTTCATCACTGGAAGCCTACAGTAGGCTTGTCTCCAGTTAGTTGCGGGAGATGGGCAACCACGGTGACAAGAGAGCAAAGCGGACTCTTGGACTCAACCATTTTACAGGGGAGGGGGAACTTAAAGATTTTAGAACAAGTTACCAAAGAGATCAACAGCTTAAGTAGCAAAAATATAATACCGTTATATAAATGTATAGTATATTATAGGAGACACTTCTGACAACCTGGGTGGCAAGTGGGGTGGCAAGCAATGTTTTTAGGGTGGCAGCTGCCAACCCTTGCCACCCCGGTGGTTTCGCCACTGATCAGTACCTTTTTGTTGAGATGACTTTGTCATTGTGGTAATCACAGAATGTCAGCTGAAGACTGATGTGTGTTGATTCCAGATGTGGATGAGTGTGTAGAAGAGCCCCGGCCCTGTGAGGCTGTGGGCCAGTGTGCCAACAACATGGGCTCCTACACCTGCAGCTGCCCCCGGGGGTACCGGCAGGTCAACGGCACCATCTGCAGAGGTGAGCAGGGACCCCCCTCTGGCCACCACACCTGCTTCTGATCCAGGGTTAAATGTCACACACACACACACACACTCCTCAGTGGGTTTCTGTCTCTCCTCCCAGACGTTGATGAATGTGTGGAGGAAGCAGAGCTCTGCTCGCCCCACGGAGAGTGCCTCAACACAGAGGGGTCCTACCTGTGTGTGTGTGAGAGCGGGTTCACCGCCAGCCTCGACACGCCCTCCTGCGACGGTGAGATGCACACACACACACACACACACACACATTAATGTGATTCTGATTTCCTAGTTTCATAGTCCATGTTTAGGGTTATAGATTATCAGCATGCTGATACTGACTGTTTCTTAAGTATTGATCAATACTATTCAGGTTGTCTATTCTACCTCTAAAAGATGAGGCTGATGTAATTCTGTATTTCTCTTCTTTTCACCGAATCCCATGAAAAGATCAAACCCAACAATGTGTTTGTCTCAGTCTGGGGCACTCAGCTGCTCGTGTTTCTCCTGAAGAGGTGAACCGGGTCACAAAGGCCTAATTTAACTAGTAAAAAGGATTTAGTAGTTTCCTGAAACCACCACTTGTTTTATCAAATGTGAAGCAACCAGGAGGGAACTGTGCATTTACTGTTTCCAACAATTGATTCATTCCCATTTAGTGTTGGTGGCAGCAGGGCGGTGGATGAGGGGCTGAGTGTGTGTGTGTTCATGGGGATGAAGGAACAGTTCAATGTGAGGCCCTGGTGTGTGCTGGCCATGCTTCTGGCCCGGCTCTGTGGAGGCAGTGCCGTCGGTCAGGCCGCCTCTCGGGTCCAGACTGAAAGGTCTCAGCGAGGATGGAAACCATGAAACGTGTTCCAGGCATTCATGCTGCAGACGAGGAGTCCTGCTGGGGATCCCCTGACTTATCCTCTAGTGCCACCGTGAGGGGGACGCTTGACGTTCATCGGTGGTTTTGGTCTTGACAATAATACAAATGTATAAAAGGTCCAGTCTCACTCTTAAAGAGAGCCTTTGAAAGGTTGTTGGTTTAGAGGTCTGAGAGCAACCACTCACTTGTTACATACCAGACTTCTCCTCCTCACCCAGGATGATGTCAGTGAAGCTCACAGCGGCTTGTTTCCACTCTATGAATGCTGGCATTTCACTCCGCTTCACCTTCCAGCGTGTTGAGCAGCTATAAACCCTTTTGATTTATGAAGTTGGACAACATGTCGCTTGAACTTTTCTTTGAATAACTGGACCCTGAGAGTGTAATTCAGATGACTCTGTGGTCGCTGGTCCCTGTTGTCTGGTTGGATAGTTGAATGTATTGGCTGAGGAGGACTTAACTTCCTTATTGTTGTTACATATGAGTCATGTACGCTCTGCACAAAGAGCCTCATTTATCTCAGCCTGAAGGAATGTGCTGTGATCAATGTTTCAACATAACCCTTTAATAAACACACCAGTACTCTACATTACATTACATTACATTTCATTTAGCTGACGCTTTTATCCAAAGCGACTTACAATAAGTGCATTCTACGGTTACATACAAGAATCAGAACAACAAGAATCAAGAAGGTACAATTTCGACAAAAAGTTCAACTACAAAGTGCTATCAGTAAGAGCCATTTCAGTGCTACTATAGTGCTGCATCCTTTATTCAAGGTATAGTCGGAAAAGATGTGTTTTTAGTTTGCGACGGAAGATGTAGAGACTTTCTGCTGTTCTGATGTCAATGGGGAGCTCATTCCACCATCGAGGAGCCAGGACAGAGAACAGTCGAGACTTTGTTGAGTGTTTAGCTCTCAGTGACGGAGCTACAAGCCGATTGGCAGAAGCCGAGCGGAGCGCACGAGTTACTCTAACATGTTATTATAGATAACTCCTGCTTCAATATTAACACGGAAGAAAATGTTTGCAAATTAAAAGCAGTATTCAAGTACTAATTTGCATAGCTTTCCTTGTTGAAACGTCCAAATGGTAGATTGTTAATTAAAGTCCAGCCCTTTTTTGATCTTCATGATCTGCCTCTGTGTGCATCCCTCCACAACAAGAGAGAAATACAGGAAAAAGGTCTTCCAGTTCCTTCACATTCATGCGGCCCCTATTTTCTTCATCATGGCAGGAATCTTGCTCTGTGCCAGAGCTGTTTTAATGTCATTTCCTGTCCAAGAAAAAACAGAGAAAAGAAAAGAAATGAGAGGAAAAGAAAAGAAATGAGAGGAAAAGAAAAGAAATGAGAGGAAAAGAAACAGACGGGAGCCTTTGAGCTGGCTGTCTAGACAAGGAGGGATATGTGTTGCTCTCTGCCTGATTTATGAGTGTGTGTGTGTGTGTGTGTGTGTGTGTGTGTGTGTGTGTGTGTGTGTGTGTGTGTGTGTGTGTGTGTGTGTGTGTGTGTGTGTGTGTGTGTGTGTGTGTGTGTGTGTGTGTTAATGAAACAGTTAGTTCAAACCAGAAGCAGTGAATTGTCCCCGTTCATGTCGGGACCTGAAGTGAAAGGAAACACAGGAGACGTGGAGTGTGCTGACGATGAGTCTCATCTGTAAACATTTGCATTCATTTCTGAAGCAGACGTTCATACAACAAAGTGCAATTCAAGTGTCTTTCAATGAAAACCTCTCAAATAAAATAAGATGTTCCAGAGTCAGATAACCCAGAGGCTGTAATGAGTGTTAGGAAGGCTGGACCCCTTCAACAGTAACGATCACATGGAGCAAAGAGCATTCATGTGTTGTGTGCTCTACAGATATCGATGAGTGTGGGCTCAACGAGACGCTGTGTGGCCCTCAGGGCTTCTGTGAGAACAGACTGGGGTCCTTCCAGTGCCTCTGTGAGCAGGGCTACCAGGAGGCCCAGGACGGCCAGGACTGTGTGGGTAAGTGTTGAAGCTGTGCTGTGGCTATGTCAGGCTGGACGTATGGTAGGGTATTGTGTTATTGTGTATTAGATATTCAACAGGACACTCATTGTCACTTTAGTAAAACAAAACAAACGACTATGCATTTCAGTCACATGACCCGTGACTTGCAAGTCATAGCAGTATAAAATATAATATCAAATTGCTGGGGCTTGATGGCCATTGGCTGGGACCACACTGCCAAGTCATCTTCTTCATGTTGGTCTCATCAAGAGGCGTCTACTTATTCTAACACATGAACTCCTCTCAGCGTCTTTAATGTACCAGCTCCTCAAAGACTGAAACCTCCACTTCTTTTAGCAAGTCTTTCTTAACTGCACTTTAACAGCAATGTCTGTACAGAAGTGGACACAAAGGGTTTCTTATCTAATCCCAGACATCTCAAACAATGGCCTGGTTTCTCCTTCACTGAGGTAAATGAAGGATCAGACATTATAGGATGCTGTGACCTTGGGCCTATAATCTTTGAAAGTTCAGTATGCATACTATCCCATTGAGGAATACATGGACCTAATGTTGAATACAAGCGTTTGGTTTGGATTGAGTCTGAGCTGATGGTGCTGGTGGGTCCTGTATAACTGGGCCCCTGAAGCTCCTCAGTCCAACAGGAAGGCCGGTCAGAGCAGACTGAACCCTGAAGGGTCCCTCCCCCCCCACGCCCAGTGACCTACCACACCAAAACATGCAGACACATGAGATGTGACCAGCACACTGGTATTCACGTACCTCAATACAGTATGTCCGTTACACACACTTACACACACTTACACACACTTACACACACTTCCCATCTGTCCTTTGGCCGTGCTGCTGGGTCCCACCCAAGTTCAGTCCAGCCAGCTGCCAAACCACCACTGTACTATGGCTACCACAGATGGACACACACACACACACACACACACACACACACACACACACACACACGTTTTGAGGCATGCAGAGGATCTCAGAGAAATGTGTCCAAAACGATAAAAAAGGACCAACATCTGAGAAGCACATCTGTACTCACATGGTTGTTTTGGACACTTCTGGCATTTGTGGAAACCCCAGGACGTCCCGATGGTCCCACAGCACTGCTCCTTGAAGAAAGGAGTACCGTACATGGGCCCTGCTGTACTCGCTTATGACAGAGCTACTTACTAAAGAAATCTGTATTTTGAACAGAAAATATTGATTGAAAAATGTTTCTATTAATTAAAGACTGATTGTATTGCTTGTGCTAAAAAAAAGTGTCTTCATGCAGAACTGTGTCAGTAAGCAAACGGACTGTTGGCGTCTCCACGAGCACTTTCTATCCTGAGCTAAGTAATAAAGTAATATAAAGAGTAACATAACTAATTAGATTGAATACCAAGTAATAAACAAAGTGGAGTCATGTGTAAAAAGTTACTTAATGCGCTTCTTGAGTAACACTGGAAATAATAGGCCGTCTTTCAATACAATGTTGTGTTACACGTTGTGTCTCACAAGTATGGATAGACTCATTTCAAATATTTAGAGACATTTCGTGTGTTTGTAAAATCCCTCCCTCACTATGATGAACATAACCGTTACAAGGAATTATACCGAGCACAATATGTTCAGTATACAACACACACACACACACACACACAATCCTTGAAAACCCAGAGTAGTGGTGTACCACTAACCATTCAGTGTGTGCCGTCTCTCTGTCTTCCTTCCCCTCCATCTATTACTCTTATCAGTTAAGTGTGTATGGTTTCCTCTTCCCTGCTTCCTTCTCTCTACTCCCTGTATCTTATCTTTTCCTCCTGTGATTCTCTCTCCTTCCTCTCTCCCCATCTCTTGTCTTTCATCTTTTCCAGCTCCTCTAAGAAGCTTAGTAGAACTATTGCCAGTTTAATATCTTTCCTATTTGGTTGAGCAACTGTTAACTGCAGCATCTCAAGCAGATGTGTCTCTCTGAAACATTGAGCAACAACCAAGTTGCTTTGTCTGCTCCATTGAAAAATGATAATTACTAATTGGATTAGAAGAGGAGATATTGTCGTTGTCATGGAGGTCAACATCGAAGGCAACGGTAACTTAGTGTGACTGAATGCAGCTTAACAAACAGCACATGGCTCTGTTCATTTCATTTGAAATAAATAAAGTATGAAAGACATTTCAACAGAGCTCTCCTCTTTGTCCTTGACTACTACTTCCAAGCTCAAACACGTGTGAGATATTTAAATTTTGTCTTTAAATTAGGCGAAAGGGACAGTGAGCTCACAGAGCTGGTTTGTCAGATGCTTCCTCAGCCAGACTCCCATTGGTCAGACAGAATCAAGTGTCCCAAAAGAGATGTTGCATTCGCTTCAGGTTTCTTTCACCATGGCATGAAGAAGCAAAGAAAGATTAGTGGATGCTGACAAAGAATCTCAAATCAAGTGTTTGTCTGAAAACAAATCAGAGGCAGGTGGTGGCTTTTTCAGAGTTTTGTTTGTAAAGATATTAAAGTACAATGTCCTTCTGCAAATGTTGCACACTGCATGTTCAGATCAGGTGAGAGCTGCAATACTGTCAATGAGAAGAGAGATGAATGATACAGTTTGTATACAGCTGGACCAACCCTGTTTCAGTCATAGTTCTGCTGCAGATTCATCCGCTGAGAATCAATGCCCTTTTAATATATACAGTTAGGTCCATAAATATTTGGACATTGACACATTTTTCATTATTTTGGCTCTGTACACCACAACAATGGAGTTGAAATGAAAAAATCAAGATGTGCTTTAAGTGCAGACTTTCAGCTTTAATTTGAGGGTATTTACATCCAAATCAGGTGAACGGTGTAGGAATTACAACAAATTCAAATGTGGCCACCCTCTTTTTAAGGGACCAAAAGTAATTGGACAAATTAATATAATCATAAATCTAATTGTCACTTTTAATACTTTGTTGAAAATCCTTTGCAGTCAATGACAGCCTGAAGTCTGGATTCCATAGACATCACCAGACGCTGGGTTTCGTCCCTGGTGATGCTCTGCCAGGCCTCTACTGCAACCGTCTTCAGTTCCTGCTGGTTCTTGGGGCATTTTCCCTTCAGTTTTGTCTTCAGCAAGTGAAATGCATGCTCAATTGGATTCAGGTCAGGTGATTGACTTGGCCATTGCAGAACATTCCACTTCTTTGCCTTAAAAAACTCCTTGGTTGCTTTCGCAGTATGCTTCGGGTCATTGTCCATCTGCACTGTGAAGCGCCGTCCAATGAGTTCTGAAGCATTTGGCTGAATATGAGCAGATAATATTGCCCGAAACACTTCCGAATTCATCCTGCTACTTTTGTCAGCAGTCACATCATCAATAAATACGAGGGAACCAGTTCCATTGGCAGCCATACATGCCCACGCCATAACACTACCTCCACCATGATTCACTGATGAGGTGGTATGCTTTGGATCATGAGCAGTTCCTTTCCTTCTCCATACTCTTCTCTTCCCATCATTCTGGTACAAGTTTATCTTCGTCTCATCTGTCCATAGGATGTTCTTCCAGAACTGTACAGGCTCTTTTAGATGTTTTTTGGCAAACTCTAATCTGGTCTTCCTGTTTTTGAGGCTCACCAATGGTTTACATCTTGTGGTGAACCCTCTGTATTTACTCTGGTGAAGTCTTCACTTGATTGTCGACTTTGACACAGATACACCTACCTCCTGGAGAGTGTTCTTGATCTGGCCAACTGTTGTGAAGGGGTTTTTCTTCACCAGGGAAATGATTCTTCTGTCATCCACCACAGTTGTCTTCTGTGGTCTTCCAGGTCTTTTGGTGTAGCTGAGCTCACCAGTGCGTTCTTTCTTCTTAAGAATGTACCAAACAGTTGATTTGGCCACACCTAATGTGTCTGCTATCTCTCTGATGGTTTTGTTTTGATTTTTCAGCCTAATGATGGCTTGCTTCACTGATAGTGACAGCTCTTTGGACTTCATATTGAAAGTTGACCGCAACAGATTCCAAACACAAATACCACACCTGAAATGAACCCAAGACCCTTTTATCTACTCCTTGTAAATGAAATATAGAGGGAATTACACACACCTGACCTTGAAACAGCTGATCAGCCAATTGTCCAATTACTTTTGATCCCTTAAAAAGAGGGTGGCCACATTTTAATGTGTTGTAATTCCTACACCGTTCACCTGATTTGGATGTAAATACCCTCAAATTAAAGCTGAAAGTCTGCACTTAAAGCACATCTTGATTTTTTCATTACAACTCCATTGTTGTGGTGTACAGAGCCAAAATAATGAAAAATGTGTCAATGTCCAAATATTTATGGACCTAACTGTAGATCAGCATAGACGCCAACTGCCAAAACATGAGCAAAGCAATACTGGTTCTGAACACATCCAGTAGAGCTGTGCTGCTCTCTGCACTGCTGGGTCCAGTGGCGTTGGTGTCAGACTGAACCACAACGCTGGGCATGGAAGTACAGGACATGCAGAGTGAATTTAACATCATTTTGACATCAACAGGCCATTGAGACCACATTTATGAGGAGTCTGTCACACAAACACAACAAGTACCAACGCGGTACACAATGGAAACAACGTGCATCACTCTTTTGCACCCTTGTGATTGTGAAGAGGCTAATAAACAATAACCAAACTAATTAAAAATAACATTTACCAATATGTTTTTCTGTTCCTTGTCCACAGATGTGAATGAGTGTGAGATGCTGAGCAGTGTGTGTGGAGAGGCGCAGTGTGTGAACGTGGCCGGTTCCTTCCTCTGCATGTGTCCCAGAGGCCAGGACTACAACGTCATGATCGCCAAGTGTGAGCCGCTTCCCACAGGTGACCCATCTGCAAATACATGTAACTAGGAACCTGAACGCATCAGGGTGTGTAGCTGCTGTTTCTACACAAACAACTCTCCATTCAAGTCAGTACATTGAGGTTCACTTCATATAGTAGCATAAATCTATGAAATGATACCAAGATATCAACAGTTTATACCTCAAGGGGCTCCCGAATCATGTAGTGATTTGAGACAGACGTGATCCCCGAATCATGAATTTATGGGACATATCCTGCTCGTTTTCTGATGATCGGCCCAAAGGTTGTGTAGTTAAAGTATGTCGAGTGATGTGTTGAGCCACACCCTTTTAAAGTCCATTGGTCAGCATCTTCAAATTGCAATGAGACGTCAACAAGCTTTTGATGAGCTCGGTCACACCAGTGTACAGTATAGACGAGGGGCCGTTCTCCTGCTGTGGTAGTCCAGGTGGGTCAGGTCTGCACACCTATGATATGATCAGCTTACACTGAGCAGACACGTTGTGTTTCCTGTCTGATTCCTTGCCCCCTGTTCATCTTTCAGTGTCGTCAGTGGAGCGTAAAGAGTGCTACTATCGTCTGAACGATGAGAACCTGTGTGAGAGTGTGCTGATCAGCCATGTCACCCTGCAGGAGTGCTGCTGCACACTGGGAGCCGGATGGGGGGACAACTGTGAGGTGCATCCCTGTCCTGTCAACGGCACCGGTGAGTGTCTGCAAGCAAACCATACAAATACTTGTAGCTCTTGAAGATCTACTTGAGGTTTACCTGACGGTATATAGCTGAGTGTGTGTGTGTGTATGCCAACACACACACGTGTGTGCACATTGCACTCTTAACCTCCAAACCTCCTGTGGGTCCCTTTTCAGACCAGTTCAACGAGATGTGTCCTTCTGGAAGGGGTTTTCTTCCCAGTGGAGACTTACTGTATGGAGTTCCCACATCTGACAGCTACAAAGGTAAGAACAAGCTTCACATCATACATAACTCACAAAGCTCAATCTGTTGGGTTGCATTGAACACTGTCTGTGGAACATGCAAACACTAAAACATGTTCTCTCTGAAACCACAACCATTTTAAGTTATACGTGTTGTGTATATTAGAAATAATAAATAGCAGACTGATACTATTTCCATGGAAATACATTGTGGTGGCTGTTTCCTCCAGACAGGTGAAGCAGAGAGAATGCTCTGAGGATGGGGTCTGGTTGATAATGCTACATGAATGCTAAGCTAATGTATGTTAATGTCACAGCTTCCCCACACAGTGCATTGTAACCCCTTTAAACCCGACATGAGCTGGTGTCCATGACGGCCTTCTCTCTGCCCCCAGATGCAGATGAGTGCACTCTGTTCGGGAAGGAGGTCTGCAAGGGAGGCTTCTGTCTGGACACCGTGGGCAGCTACGAGTGTTACTGCAAGACGGGACACGACTACGACGCCGTCAAGCTGGAGTGCAGAGGTGAGGGGTGTGTGTGTGTGTGTGTGTGTGTGTGAAGGTTTCATTGATTGCCTTGTACACATGACACAGGACCCCATCAGCTCATCAGCTGTTTGAGGGTCTCTGCTCAGCCCCACCTGGAGCCTCCACCTCCAGCCCACAGGACTCAGACAGACCAGCAGCTCCAGACCGGACTAATGTCAGCAGCTGGAGGAACACCTGCTGAATTCACTGTTAATGTTTGGCTGCAAGGCTTTCAGCAACAGGATGAGGCTGCAACCTCAAAATGTTCCTGTGGATTTTAGTAGATTTCTAGGATGCTGGAGCGGTGCGAGGCTTTCTGTCTGAAGAGGGCTGTGGACGTAGAAAGGGTTCAGATATTTGAAATAGGATCCCCTAAATCAAAAGATTGGGGATGATTTTTTGGAGATTTAATAACAATAGTGGTCGAGGAGTGACAGGAAAAGTGATAAAAAGAGTTTTTGTTAAACTACTAATTTCATGGTCATAATTAACTTTCACTGCAGCCAGAACTGATTCATTGTGATAGTCTGAGACTTACTCTTGTTTCTGTTTTCAATCATTTTACTGTACATGAGAATTGTGTATAAATGTATATTCATAAAGAGCCTCTTTCTGGAGTATATATTAATAATTGCCTTTCAGAGTGAAAGGCAGCGCTGTTCCTGTAAGAGAGGTGAAGGGTTGACACGAGTGCCGTAGTTAGTTTGTTAGTCCCAGCTAAATGTGTGTGTTGCTATATGTGTGTGACATTACATTTATCTGAGGCTTTTATCCAAAGAGACTTACATGATATACAGTAGACTGTAGTCACAGCAACGGTGAGCAATGAGGGTTAAGTGTCTTGCTCAAGGACACAACGACATGGACTGGCTAAGCCGGGGTTTGAACCACCAACCCTCTAATTGAAAGTCAGACCTGCTAACCACTGAGCCACAGTCGCCCATGATGTGGAACTACTCTACAGATGCTATGTGTGTGTGTGTGTAGGACGAGGAAGTGCAGCTGACATGATGAAAGTCATTTTCCCATCAAATGTCTCTGACTCCTCTGCAGACATCGATGAGTGTGAGGATGAGTCGGTGTGTGCTGGGGGCCAGTGTCTGAACACCGACGGCTCCTACATGTGCTTCTGCACGCACCCGATGGTGCTGCACCCCGACACCAACAGCTGCGTCTTCGTTCCTGACGTGGCTGGTAGGAAAGCCTGTTTGTCCCATGCACACATTCGAAAAATGTCCCTCCCAGGAAATTATTGAATTTGTCAAATCTTTGCAATATTTCAGCCAAAAAGAATCTCAAACTTTGGCCCCAAAACCAGTTTCTTGCTGATCATCAATACTTGCAGCAGGTGGTCAGCCTGATGCCCATGTGCAGCTGCCTCAGGAGCACATCTCAGTAACCCTTTCATTGCCATCGCAGTGCAAACCACCTGTTCAATATAGTAGATGTAATCTAAAGTTCTAAATCATATTAAAAACTTACTCATTAATATTACATATATATTTTACAATATATTTAGCTGCCCTCACTGATAATTCTACAGATCATGGATGTATAAATGTGTATTATGCCTCATTTTCTGAGGATGACAGATGAAACAATCAGCTGCTTCTGGCTTCACCGTTTCATATGTTGCTTTGTTTTGTGGTATTTGACTTCTTTTGTTTATTTAGTTGTCTGATTGTTACAGACAGATCAAATCAAATTTCAATATCTTTTGATCACAATCTTAAATGCCTCCCAAATTAATATCTGCTGTTTTAAGTAATCTCTCATGGTCGCTCTCGCTTTCCACACATTTCTAACCAACACAAATGAATGCTGATGAAATGTTGAAAGATTGATTCAGTTTATATGCTTTAACCCAATTATTACAACTTTATTTATTTGTATTTGGTGTGAATCATATTTAAAATGATTGAGTAAAACCTGCGTGTGTGTGTGTGTGTGTGTATGTGTTTATGCGTGGGTGCATGTGTGTGTGTGTGTGTGCATGTCTATGCGTGCCTGTGTGTGTGTGTGCATGTGTGTGTGCATGTGTGTGTGTGTGTGTGTGTGTTTATGCGTGCCTGTGTGTGTGTGCAGACCAGCATGGGGGGCAGCAGGTAGACTACCTGGGGATCTGCTGGCAGACCGTGACAGACTCCATGACGTGCACGAGGCCTCTGGGTCCCGACAGGAAGACCACGTACACAGAGTGCTGCTGTCTGCACGGAGAGGCCTGGGGCATGGACTGTGCCCTGTGTCCACCCAGAAACACCGGTACACACACACACACACACACACACACACACACACACACACACACACACACACACACACACACACACACACACACACACACACACACACACACACACACACACACACACACACACACACACACACACACACACACACACACACACACACACACACACACACACACACACACACACACACACCTCATGTCCAGCGTAAGGCTCAGATACAGCTTCATGTACAATAATCATTATGGTGCATATCATGTGACTTCCTGTTGTACCAGTTGTGTTTGATGTTCCCAGCACTGACACACGTGGGCATTTAGGCAAATTCTCATGGTCAGTTTTAATAAAGTAATGTAATACACAGCTCGGAAATGCATGTAAGACAGCAAATATAAATCACTGCCACAGTAGTGGCTGCCAGCATCAAACCCAAAGACATTGAGACATTTGAACTCTTCCTCTGGAACATCAGGGATGTCCATATTAATAGAAACAAGACAAACTTCATCCACCCTCTAAAATCTAACTTGATTCATATCATTATGCTAACATTAAAAACTTGATGGCTTAATGCTGTACGTGTGAGTGTAACCCTGATTCACGTGATCTTCACCACATTCATTCTCCAGTTAGCCGCTGCGTTTGCTGGAGTCAGGAACAGACAGTTGCCGTTATCCGGTCTGTGGGAAGGAGCCGCCTCGCCACCTCTGGGTTTTCACATCTTTTCATTGTTGCAGAAGTTGGCAGCTCTTGACGTTTGTTATTCGTTGTCTCGTCTCTCCTCAGAGGATTACGCGTCCATGTGTAACCTTGGCGGGCGGCGAGCGTACGGTCACGACGCCCTTGTTGCCGGCCCGATCCACGAATATGAAGTGAGCCCAGACTACTCCACCGAGCAGCAGGCGGCCCGGCCTCTCTACGAGGACGTGGAGCGTGAGTATCTGCTTGATGCGTCCTTCATAGTAACGGACAACACTGACAACACTGAAGTGGCTCTCAGCCGCTTGTCACCCCTCAATTGTTTTTTTCCTGAAATTGACAATGTTAAATATGTATATGCCTTTAAAATATGTATAAAATAGGCCATATATATTCCTTTTAAATATGTATCTTTTGAAAAGTAATAAAAGGTGTATTTCTTACTAAGAAACAGGGATTTCAGATTACACAAGATATTAGTACAAACTATCGTATACATATACATTTGAATCAATGGGAGAACGGGAGGGTTATTGCTGGGCTGCTTCAGAGCGCATCATTTAGGTTTGGTGTACCTAATAAACTGGTGTATCACACTGACCATCTACAGTCGGTTGGACAGGTATGAGTTTCACAAACTTATATAAGTAAAGCAGACTATGAGTTACAGAGCAAATTATTATTGAGTATTATAAAATATGCAGGTTCAGCTTCAACGCTGACTGATTTTCATTTTGCATAGCTTTGCTGCCATCTAGTGGCAATAAAAGTAACAACATAGTAGAAGGAGTTCCATTACAGGGATGACAGTAGGTAGGCTCCAGACCTGCAATGAAACCTGGACAGAAAACCTGCTGTGTCTCAGTGGGAGGGATGGAGGTGGAGCCAGAGGGCATGAGGCTGATGATTAAAGATGCTAGGAGCCGTGTTCCCTACTTCCAGTGTTGACTTTGCTGGAAAAGATAAACTACTGTAATTATTCACGGTCTTCATTTCATTTAGGGGATAAACATGGTTTTCATTTTGGACCCACAGTTTTCATTGGGGCGTTGGGGGAGTTGGATAACGTTAGTCAACTGTGAGCTCTATCTCAAACTACGTGCTTTTTTCTTTACATTTTGCCAAATTGGCATCATTAACGTATGCTGAATTATCTGATGGATGGAGAATATTATCGCGGGATTACAAGTTTAAATGGCGGGTTCTGGGGTTGGTTTGTTTTCTCTGCTGCAGATCCATACAAGGCCTTTGAGGGCTTGCGAGCGGAGGAGTGTGGGATCCTGAACGGCTGTGAGAACGGCCGCTGTGTCCGGGTTCAGGAGGGTTACACCTGCGACTGCTTCGATGGGTACACCCTGGACCTGTCCCGCATGGCCTGCGTTGGTAAGTGGGCTCCTACACACAGCTACAACACAGAAAACACAGCATAACCTTTAAAACATCGGCCATGTCTGTCCACAGATGTGAACGAGTGTTCGGAGCTGAACAATCGGATGTCCTTGTGTAGAAATGCAAAGTGCATCAACACAGCGGGCTCCTATCAGTGTGTGTGTCTGCCGGGCTTCACGGCCTCGGACAAACCCAACTACTGCGTGACGGCAGCACCGCACCAGACACCAGCAGTGAGCATGGACAGACACTAGAGGGCGACAACAGACACTAAAGCCACACGCACAAGCCTGTATTAAACTAAAGTTGAACTCTCTGGTTTGGTTAAAGTGGCCAGCAGCACTCATAAATCCCGAATAGTTTGAGATGTTGGGGTAACATGACAAAATCAGGGGGTGTAAAGGCCCAAAGCCTAAATCAAACATAAACTTTGAATTAATATAATTCATATTCCTATTTTACTCCATTATTTAAAAACTAATCCAGATCTCCAGGTTATGTATTTTTATTCACATCCTGCATTTCCCTTCTGCTCTACAACCCTATGGATTTATTGTTCAGTGTTGTAGTGTGATTTTCATCATTTTAGGGTTTTTTCCCAATGTGGATATTTTTTTTTTTTATTAAACCTGTCCTATATAGTACTCCCAACGTTAAGACCTAATTTTTTTAAAATAAAAATATAATAGTATAATCTTTGTGAACTTTCAGACGACGCTGTTGACATCTTTCCAGGAGTAGTTTGGAGGATTTCATGTCTGCTCTCTATACGGAGCCGGGAATGTTGGCAGCCAGCTTCGTATCCCGATGAAAACATGTCTGGCTGAAAGTAGGTTACATGCCAGCATGTCATAAGGACGTTTCGATGGCATTAATATTCAGAGAATCACATAAAATGGCAAAGGCTAAATGTGGTGTTCCCGGGAGAGAGTGATTTTAGACTCAGAGTCACAGCCTCATGCGGGTCAAATGTTTGCAATGTTCACAGTTTCCGTTTTCACGTGTTTGAATGCTAGTATGTGATAAAAAACACAACATCGAAATCGCAGCTCGGGCTGATGGACTGTGTGCTTATTATTTAGTCACGAGTCAGAAATGCCCTGATGATGGCGCTAAAGAAAAGGCCGGCATCACCAAAGGCTCGCCAGCGGACTCGGCGTCCCTCGAGCTAGCGTAGCTCATACATATGCTTGAAAGAATCCCCATAAGAGTTCCAGCAACGTATTTAGAGTCAATAATCACTTTCTTACTGAGCTCGACATTTGATGGAGTCCCTGATGAGTCATGTTAAGTTTAGTTTATCATGGTTTTATGCTTTTAAAATTGTAATTGTTAAAATCAAGCTAAAATCAAAAACCTTTCCGTGAACCTTATCCTCTTACCATCATTTTGACTCAAAGAGGTGCTGATCAGCTAGGATGTCTTCAAGAGCTTCAAGAGACATCGGGTCCTTAAAGTATAGAAATGCAACACACACAGAAACACACACACACTTACTAATCAAAGCCCATATATTCTGCACTGTAAAACACACACGACATGAAACAACGAGTCATTTACTTGAGATGAAGATTCAACTTAATCTACTATCAGGTGCCTATGTGGGAGATAGAAACACATCATTGTAAAAATATATGTTTTGTCTGTTGCTTTTCTAAGTTTGTGTCTTATTGTGTCCTTAATTAGCATTGTATGTGTGTGCTCATTTAACATATCGACAAACCCCACGGACTTGTGCTGGGGGATCCACTTGTTTTTCTCGACCCAGTCACTCTGATTGTGGATATTTAATTCTGTGAAGAGGCCAACTGTCTGCTCCCTCTCTCCCTCCACCGCCATAAAGAATCACCAAACCCTTGAATATGCACATGCTGATGTTCTATACCAAAGTTGCGAATGTAAAGCCTTTTGAGCACGCTTTTTGTTGGGTTGTGTCTCTGTTTTGTAAGAATGGTAAAATGCAATCATAAAACTACTTATTTTCTCGGACATAACACAATGCCCCGTGTCTCACAAAGAACTAAAAGACGTTATGTTTCCTGGTATTGCTTCCTTTCTTCCTTCCTTCAACATATATGTTGAGATGACTGAAATGCATTTTATTTTTCATAATTCTCTTATCTGCATTTTACTGCAAAGTCTTGCCAGGTTGTAAAGCTGCTATGGGCCAGCGATGGAGAGGAGACACTTGTGTACATTTAAACAAAAGAGGCTGATGTATTTGTAATTTGTACATGAATAAATAGCTTTTTCTATGAATTCATACCATAGTGTACATTAAACCCCTTGGTAATAAACCACACATTGTGATATTTGCATTGGCTGGCCTTTCAGTTTTTACTGTTATTTATATGTTTCACTACATTTGCCTTTGTTGGATTGTCATTACAAACTGTACTCTGATTCATGTGCATGTCTTTATGTCTTCCACTTGTTCCAAATGGTATAAATAACGTAGACATCAAAGCCTGAGGCTTAGCCCCGCCTTCATTCAGATCAGATGGTTACAGGTATGACCAACTGTAACCAAAGTTTTGGAATGATTGATACTGATGATCAGGAACAATCATCACTGGCAAAAGGTTCATAAACACATATCCATCTTCCTTTTAACAGCTCTGTGCCCACTCCAGATAACATTTTGGAGAATACCTTAAATAAATGTATGAAGTAATATAATGAAAGCATCGTTTATTACAGATATTGTTTCACAATACACAGACAGAAAGGGACTTAAAGGACAGGGTCACAATTTTCAAATCTTAAAACAATTGGCAGGTTTCCAGATGAACGTTGAAATATGATTTGCATGCTGTAATAATTCCTTCACTGTTTTAACCGGGCATGGGAGGAGTTCGGGGAGGCCACGGAGAAGGACTTTCGGTTGGCCTCAAGGAGGTTCTGGCAAACCATCCGACGACTCAGGAAGGGAAAGCAGGGCCTTCCCCAGGCTGTTATCAGCGGGGGAGGGTTGCTGCTGACCC
Organism: Cottus gobio; assembly: GCA_023566465.1. Lineage (NCBI taxonomy): Eukaryota > Metazoa > Chordata > Actinopteri > Perciformes > Cottidae > Cottus > Cottus gobio. The sequence continues at coordinate 27,485,471 of CM042225.1, forward strand.
AGACAGAGGATATCGTCGGGCGGTGGAAGGAGCACTTTGAGGAACTCCTAAACCCGGTCAACATGTCCCCTGAACAGGGGGCAGCGCCTGAAGACTTGGGGGTGGATGAACCCATATCCCTGGCAGAGGACACTAAGGTAGTCAAAAAGCTCCTTGGTGGCAAGGCGCCGGGGGTGGATGAAATCCGCCCTGAGATGCTGAAGGCGCTGGACTTTGTTGGGCTGTCTTGGCTGACACGCCTCTTCAATGTCGCATGGGGGTCGGGCACAGTGCCCATGGACTGGCAGACCGGGGTGGTGGTTCCCATCTTCAGGAAGGGGGACCGGAGAGTGTGCTCGAACTATCGGGGTATCACACTACTCAGCCTCCCGGGAAAAGCTTATGCCAGGATGCTGGAACGGAGGCTCCGACCGTTTGTCGAACCTCGGATTCAAGAAGAACAGTGCGGGTTTCGTCCTGGTGGTGGAACAGTGGACCAGCTCTTTACCCTTGCAAGGATACTGGAGGGGTCCTGGGAGTTGGCCCAATCAGTCTACATGTGCTTTGTAGACTTGGACAAGGCTTTCGACCGGGTCCCTCTGGGCTTTTTGTGGGGGGTGCTGCGGGAGTATGGTGTGCCGGACCCGTTGCAACGGGCCATCCGGTCTCTGTACGCCTGCAGTAGGAGCTGTGTTCGTATCCTCGGCAGTAAGTCAGATACGTTCCCGGTGGGTGTTGGCCTCCGCCAGGGCTGCCCTTAATCACGGTCCTATTTGTGACTTTCATGGACAGGATATCTAGGCGCAGCCGTGGGGCGGAGAATGTCAGGTTCGGGGATCTCAGGATAGCCTCTCTGCTGTTTGCAGATGATGTGGTCCTGTTTGCCTCCTCGGACCATGACCTCCAGCATTCACTGGGGCGTTTTGCAGCCGAGTGTGAAGCGGCGGGGATGAGAGTCAGCACCACGAAATCTGAGGCCATGGTGCTCTGCCGGAAACCGGTGGATTGCTCCCTCCGGGTGGGGACAGAGTGCCTACCACAAGCGAAGGAGTTCAAGTATCTCGGGGTCTTGTTCACGAGTGAGGGTAAAATGGAGCGGGAGATCAACAGGCGTATCGGTGCGGCTGCAGCAGTAAAGCAGGCGTTGCACCGGGCCGTCTTGGTGAAGAAGGAGCTGAGCCGGAAGGCGAAGCTCTCAATTTACTGGTCGGTCTACGTCCCAACCCTCACCCATGGTCACGAAAGAACGAGGTCTCGGATACAAGCGGCCGAAATGAGTTTCCTCCGTAGAGTGGCCGGGCTCAGCCTTAGAGATAGGGTAAGGAGATGAGTTTCCTCTGTAGGGCTCAGCCTTAGAGATAGGGTAAGGAGATGAGTTTCCTCTATAGGGCTCAGCCTTAGAGATAGGGTGAGGAGCTCGGACATCAGGAGGGAGCTTGGAGTTGAGCCGCTACTCCTTCGTGTCGAAAGGAGTCAGCTGAGGTGGTTCAGCATCTAATTAGGATGCCTCCAGGACGCCTCCCTTTAGAGGTTTTCCAGGCACGTCCAACTGGTAGGAGGCCCCGGGGAAGACCCAGGACACGCTGGAGGGATTATATCTCCCAGCTGGTCTGGGAACGCCTCGGGATCCCCCAGAATGAGCTGGTAGATGTTGCGGGTGAGAGAGAAGTCTGGGTCAGCCTGCTGGACCTGCTGCCTCCGAGACCCGACCCCGGATAAGCGGGTGAAAATGGATGGATGGATGGATGTTTTAACCTCATTCAAAGATTATCAGTGAAAATCATTGGATATCTTGGTTGCCTGGACAGTGTTTATTTGGAAAATTTAAACCTACAAATGAATTAGCCAATTACATTTGCAGAGATACAGGAGGCTATTGATGACATCACGCAGCTTGCCCAGATGGCTTTCCTCTAGAAATATATAAAGAATTCAAAGATATTTCAAGGTCGTTCACTGACTTCGTCCCACTTCAAAGTCAAAGTCAGCTTAATTGTCAATTACTCAACATGTGCCAAACATACAGAGGAGTTAAAACAATGTTTCTCTGCTATCCAACATATAAAGTATCTACAAAAAATTATAATATTAATAATATGTTGCGAATAGATTAAAACACGTTGAGACAACATATATATATATATAAGAAAAACTATAATTCTGTACTTTTGTTTTCCACTGCCATTTAACCTCTGGCCGAGGCTTTTAGAATACACCCACATGTAATGGTAATAAGAGTGGGGAAATGGGGCATATTATTTCGTTGTATGCAGATGATTTATTGCTATTTCTCCGCAACCCTAAATAATCAATTCCCTCAGTGCTCTGGCTTTAAGATCAATGTGGGTAAATCTACTGCCCTACCACTTGGCGGCAGTAGAGACCCAGATAACAGCATGAGATCTCCATTTGATTTGTCTCACCGTGGATTTAAATATCATAGAATCCATATCTCGTACCAACTTGAAGATCAGGTGAAGATGAATCTGTCTCCTGTCCATATTTTTACAGGTAAGTTGCAGGGGATCTGGCATATGATATGGCATCAGGGTTCATATAGGGGATCTGGCATATGATATGGCATCAGGGTTCATGTAGGGGATCTGGCATATGATATGGCATCAGGGTTCATGTAGGGGATCTGGCATATGATATGGCATCAGGGTTCATGTAGGGGATCTGGCATATGATATGGCATCAGGGTTCATGTAGGGGATCTGGCATATGATATGGCATCAGGGTTCATGTAGGGGATCTGGCATATGATATGGCATCAGGGTTCATGTAGGGGATCTTGCATATGATATGGCATCAGGGTTCATGTAGGGGATCTGGCATATGATATGGCATCAGGGTTCATGTAGGGGATCTGGCATATGATATGGCATCAGGGTTCATGTAGGGGATCTGGCATATGATATGGCATCAGGGTTCATATAGGGGATCTGGCATATGATATGGCATCAGGGTTCATATAGGGGATCTGGCATATGATATGGCATCAGGGTTCATATAGGGGATCTGGCATATGATATGGCATCAGGGTTCATGTAGGGGATCTGGCATATGATTTGGCATCAGGGTTCATGTAGGGGATCTGGCATATGATATGGCATCAGGGTTCATGTAGGGGATCTGGCATATGATATGGCATCAGGGTTCATGTAGGGGATCTGGCATATGATATGGCATCAGGGTTCATGTAGGGGATCTGGCATATGATATGGCATCAGGGTTCATGTAGGGGATCTGGCATATGATATGGCATCAGGGTTCATGTAGGGGATCTGGCATATGATATGGCATCAGGGTTCATGTAGGGGATCTGGCATATGATATGGCATCAGGGTTCATATAGGGGATCTGGCATATGATATGGCATCAGGGCTCATGTAGGGGATCTGGCATATGATATGGCATCAGGGCTCATGTAGGGGATCTGGCATATGATATGGCATCAGGGTTCATATAGGGGATCTGGCATATGATATGGCATCAGGGTTCATATAGGGGATCTGGCATATGATATGGCATCAGGGTTCATGTAGGGGATCTGGCATATGATATGGCATCAGGGTTCATATAGGGGATCTGGCATATGATATGGCATCAGGGTTCATGTAGGGGATCTGGCATATGATATGGCATCAGGGTTCATATAGGGGATCTGGCATATGATATGGCATCAGGGTTCATATAGGGGATCTGGCATATGATATGGCATCAGGGTTCATATAGGGCAGGGGTATTCAACTAAAGTTCTGCGAGGTCCAGTTCGAGAGAATTTCCTCATGCAAAGGTCCGGAACATCACAATAATGTCAAATTTGTGCCATATGTATTGAAGTAGCCAACAGTTGTATTAATGTCTATATGTAGTCAACAACTGACTGTAAAATAAATATAAAGTTCAATTAATTAACATCTAAACAATATTTAATATTACAGATTTCCTTGAATAATTATAAATAATACATACATTATCATCTCTTATTTCAAGGCAAATAAAGGCTGGATTTAAAACAGAAAGCTTTTGAAAAACGTGACTATATAAATTAAATGAATAAATTAAATAAATCATGTTAGAAAGATTAATTTAACTGAATTGTCTTGCAGCTTCAAATTCAGTTTATTCGGGCATCTAGTGATGTCAATCCAAAGAGCCAAGATATTATATCCTTGTTTTCAAAAAAGAGAAATGTGTGTGCATGGACTTCATCTGTGGTTATTAACCCACTTGTTTCAGCTCATTTCTCCTCTCTGTTAACATAATTCATGTGTTAGGGTTCTGATTATATTGGCCTCTTAGGTTTATTTTTCTGGGCCTTAATCTCTGATGTGAGTCGTTCCGTTTGCTCTAAAGATCTGAGCTTTGTCTCGTGATGTCTTCACATCGCTGCTTCTAATGTCACTGAACATGAGACATACCGCTCTTGAACTGGTTGTGGGAATAACAAACATATAAGTCTGTCCATTGTTCAAGGCTCTGGTTTAGATGTCCACATTCAGGCACGTGCACAGACATTTTGGGGGGCAGGTGCTCAAACCAAAAAAAGAAATTATCAAATTGAATAAATAAATTCTCCCTCATTTGTTTTACTAGTTGATGGCCTGATCCAAGATAAAAGAGAGCTGCTACCCTGAGCTGCTGCTGCAGTTCCCTGTCCTTCTGCTTTTGGAGTCTTTCTTTTCTTGGCATTATGCTGCAAATTTTGTAAATGAGATAAATCAATGTTGTGCATAATAATCAAGAGTGACTTACATAATCTCTATAAAACTGTACACAGTACACACACATGTTTTTACTGTTTTCTGACTAGACAGCTAGCTAGATTAGACAGCTAACTTACATTTTCCTTATGAATAAAGATGATTGGCTACATACTACATACTGATCAACATACTTTCGAAATTGTCTAAACGGCATTTAAACACAAAGAAGATACCTGCCTGTATATCTCTCCCTCTCTCGTCATTAAACATGACTAACAGTAAACAGCTGATCAAGGCTTTGAAATCACGGATTTCATGAGTTTTTTGTTTGTTTATTTTTTTAGGAAACGTCGGACCAGTTGTGACGTAATGTTTTCAGCGGCGCTAATGTTGTGGTTAATTTATCACCAAACAACGTGGGGATTGCACAAACACCGTCATTACCTGTTGTCTGATGCTGCGGGTCAGAGGAGAAGTGCTGCACCCGTTTGGCCTGGCGCTCAGCACGCATGCGCACTAAGTGGAGGAGGGGGGGCGGGGCTTGTGAGCGCCGCGGAGCATGTCGGGGCGAAATTCTCACAAGAACTCAAATAAATGCCCCGTCAGATATCAAAACACATTTGGGGGGAATTGACGACAGAGAGAGTCATTTTTATTCTTAAATACTGATGAATGAAGAAAAAATTGGGCTCCAGTAGAAGGGGCACTTTTCTCATTCAGGGCAAAAGGGCAGGTGCTTGAGCACCACTAGGGGTCTATCTGTGCACGTGCCTGTCCACATTTCTCTTTTGGAGCGCCAAGTGAAATAACTTCTCTGACTCACGTACTTCAAACTATCAGGTCTCTCCCGTCGCTCCCGTGTGTGCGAACGTCTTATGGTGTGTTCACACCGAACGCGACGCGAAATTTCGCGTCGCGTTACTCGCGTGAGTTTACTCGCTCGAGTTTATGTGGTTAATTTCCGTCAACGCAAATTCGCTTTAACGCGGGCGGGGCTTATCTCCGTGGCTTATCTCCGTAAAAACAGTACCGTTTCCGCCATCCACCATTAAACTAACCACTAGTTCTGCTTTAACCTTCTTGTGGAAGTCCCTCTAATGTCGGACCATCAAACGCCCCCGTGTCCGGGTTCATAATATCATCCGTAGCCGCACAACAGCGTCTGAATGACGGCCGCTGCCAGCGCTGCTTCAGGCGGATCAGCAGCTGTTTGATTCAAACCGGCAGGACGGCGGTGATGACGCGCAGAGCTTCTCAACGCTGATTGGCTTTCACGACGCGAATTTTCGCCCGAGTTGGAAAATTTCAACTCACGCGAATTTCGCGTCAAACGCGCCGCGCCAAACGCGCCGCGCCAAACGCGTCTAACGCGCCGCCCGGCGAAATTTCGCGTCTGTCGCAACCAAACGCGTCTGTGCATTGACTTTACATGTAATCTGGTCGCGCGAAAAATTCGCGTCGCGTTCGGTGTGAACACACCATTACTCGAGTCGAGGGCGGGGCTTAACGCAATACACACATGTGATTGGTCGAGTAGGATCAAGTGACAGGATTTTCAAGGCGTGTGATTGGTCGGAGTGTTTCCTGGACCGCTGAATGAGAGCCGTAGAGGCAGGAAAAGCTGCACCGGTGAAATAGAAGCGATCCACCAACAGTTAATAATTCGGTAATAATAATTGGTTTTCGGTCCAGGGTCCAGAGACAACGGCGTTTGGGTCCGGACCCGGACCGCGGTCCGCCAGTTAGTGACCCATGATATAGGGGATCTGGATCTCCTTGTTCTCCTCACCAAGTGTCTTACATCATTTTGAACACGCACCAGGCACTAGAGACAACTTTATTCTAAGGAGCAGGAGTTGCTCGGTGCGGCCTGCCTCCCGACCCCCACCTCCTTGAGCTCTTTACTGGGCAAAGAAGCCTGACGAGGTGGATGTGGAGGCCTGAGCCCAAGGAGACATGAATAGGTTTTCTGTTCGGAAAAGAACAGTTGTGGTTTTTATTGGTGAGGACTGTGACCTTGCAACCTTGTGACCCAGTGAAGGGATAAGTCCACAATATTTATTATGATTTAATTGTTATTACAGGTATACTATGGAGGTTCATCATCTACATGCTGTATTTTTTTACTTTTTCATTTGACATTTTTCATTTCTTTTGCTTGTGACTGTGTCCGCATGTTTGGCCTGTATAAACTGAAAATATGCAACTTTGGGATCTGAATTAAGTTCACAATATTCATTCATATGTAATGGCAGGCTGCTATAACAATAGCAGGTTGATGATTTATGTCTATGTTGTTTTCTTGTATGTTTTTTTATCTGAGTCTGATTGTTCGTATAGTTAATTGTAATGCTGTGTGATGTATTATTATTATTATTTTTTTTTTTGCTTTAGTTAGAGTGTAACCTGAAAAAAAAATGTTCCTGATCAGGATGTCCTCAGCATATTGAACCTGTGCATTTGTACATCTGTACGGTTGAACCAACAGCCAGCTGTTGCTCTTCCCTCTGGGTTAGACTGCCTCTCTGGCGGTGTCCTCCCTCTCTGTCGCTGTCACAAGGCTCCTCAGTGATATTTGCAGCGCTGTCCTGCACACCAACCGTGTTTCCAGTAAACTCAGAATCTATTTATAGACTGTGTGAGTGAAAAAGTGAGGGAGAGTGTTTGTGGAGGTTATTGGAGACAGAGAGTTAACCTGCAGCACTTGAAGTTCATTTTGACTATCAATGGCGATCCCGATGAGCACTGATAATACAGGATTATGACTGCGTGGCAGAGGTCATCTGGTCTGGGTCACAGAGAGGAAGGTAAGGTCCTGATGGTTTGAACAGAACGTTGTAGTGGCTGCAAAACTCACACATATTCTCACAGCAGGTGTATTTAGGAGGTAATGTAGAAGTACTTCTACATTATATATATATATATACATATATATATATATATTTCATATTTTGCAACGATCTTTGCTACAAAGTAGGTGATACTGTGGACTTTAATGTTTTTGTTGTATGTTTTTAAGTTTCTACACTGCACTGAGATCAAGTGTGTCGTTGCTTGATGGTGGAGAACATGTATAACAAATAAGAGCAATAATTTAGGTTTCCCAGTGAAGGAAAATATACATCTGGTCAAAGCATAAATTACTTGTACAACACACATAATTGTGATTTTGTAGTTCAAGTCCTTTTCCCAGTTCTAGTTGAGCCCTTTTGATTTCAGGAATGTTAACTTACTTCTGTTCCTAACATGAACATGATCAGAACTGAAATGTAGACTAATCAGTCTAACTGAAGGCTCCAGCAACATGTGTGGAGGTGAGTAGGTTACCAGGCATGATCCTTTGGGGTTTAGTCTCTTGCCCAAGGACACATCAACATGGACTGGCGGAGCCAGGGATCGAACCTCCGATCCTCTGATTGAAGATTACCATGCTCAGTGGTACTACCCACTTGATTTAACTACCTCAGACTGCTGGATAGCAGCACAGTGCATTTTAGCACAGGAGGAGTAGACTTGTTGGACACGAGGCTGATGCAAAGCGCTCGACTAGCAGCTCCCTCCGCAGGAGGCAGAAGGTATGAGCCGCCCGCAGACGTTAGTGTAACAGCGAGGTCAGAAACGCCTGTAATTCCATGTTGAATTACATATTGAATCGAGGCGGATCCGCTAAGATTGTTGGAAGTCCTTTGAAAGTTTAAATTGGGATATAGCATCTTCACCACACCAGACAGGGCAACTTATTTGTTATGGGTTAGGGTTACACGTGCACTAATTATGTTGTAATATTGGGGTTGTCTCTGTTACGTACCCATGACCCAATTCATCAGAAATCTATAAACTTGTCTCCCTTTGACCTTAAATTACTGTAAATGACACTGAATTCCAGCGTCTCCACAGTCGCTTTGTGTGTGAGACAATACAAGTTCAGTTCAGTTCTTTTTGTCCAGCAGGCAGCAGGATGCACACTCAGAGGTTTTGTTTAGGCGGACATTTTTAGAAGCTATGAGAGACAAAACAATGTGTACAACGTCATTAGAAGGGAATATGGGATGGGTTGACCCTCTCACACAAGCACGGAGCAACAATGTGGACACACACACACACACACATTTCCTCCACCCTACTTGTGAAAATGTAAAAAATTACAAATGTGATAACCTTCAACTCTGAGGTCCGCTGGACATTTGATTTACAAAGTTACCATAAATGTTGTTAGGATTCCAGACAGGAAGACACACAGAAACAAAGTGAAATGTGTGCACAGGCATATTGTGATACATTTCCTGCTCTGCTCTTTTCCACTTTACCTTGTGTGGTCCCTATATTTAGCTCAGTCCAGGGAAACCAACCAACACAGGCAGGAAAACTATGTTGGGAAAGAATGGAAGGAAGTCTAGTGGCCATTCAGACAAACAACTCAGACACTTGGATCAGTGGTGGCTGAACACGCAGCAGTAGGCCTGCTCGTTCTGGCCGAGGCAAACAAAGGGTAGAGGGCCGCCTGAGGAAGAGCGAGGAGACACCAGGACAGCTATGCTGGGCTCAGGAGCCGTTTGGACCCTGCTGGATTTGGGTTGTGATGTGGATTTGAACAGACGGAAAGTGGATCTGTAGATGGACATGTCTGAAGGGATCCGTGTGGTCTGCTGGTAAATCTTGGCCGAGGTAAGGTGCATATTGTCGTAATGTTTGAATGTAAAACCTGCATCAACGTTAAAACCCGCTCCTGAACAGCTTTGTAAAATAAGGACCTAACGTATGTTTTTATGATGTCAGCTGTACTGTGAGTGTAATAAAGTGCTGGTTTGGATGTTGATGGTGTGAAACCGTGCTTGTCCTGTTACGGACCCGCCAGATACTCAGTGGGATCCTTGTCTCAGTCACATGTGTGTGTTTGTCTTGTGGTACTGGAAATAGATTTGCTGATTCTAGTCTCGGTATTTCAAACTGCTACCTGCTGGACATGGTGGTATGTAAAGAATATGATAGCGTCACATGAATACAATCAACGGCTCCAAGATGAGGAGAACAATGGAGTGCAGTCGCACAACTCACTCTGGACAGAACATTCACTACACACATCGGTTCCTTTCTGTTTTTACTATTAGTTCATTGTAGTGTCGGCTCATGATGTGGATACTACAATGAATCTTTAAATAAACACAAACCGTTATGCCTTCACAAACGTAGTTTTGGGTTCACACAGATGATTGTTTGCAGTGATCTTTGATCTGAGATGTGATCAGGTTCAGACGTATTACAGTAAAGCGTTAAGGCAGAGAGCAGCATGACGTTGCTTTCTGTGAGTTAGGAGACAGCAGTCTTTGCTCTCGTCCTTCAAACTCGTAAGCACATTACCATAATTAAATAAGGACTAAAACAGTCCTTAAGTTACGTGAGATTAAAAATATATATATTTAAAATGAGCATCCATTAAAACATCTTTTAAAAATTGTTATTTAATAAATATGAAATAAAATATAATTTTAAGTTCATAAACTGAATTGTATACTATAATAAATCAGACACTGATAGTACACACAGCGCTGTGTATTACAACTTTTTCCTACCAAAAATGCAAAAGGTTGAGAACCACTGGTCTATTGTGTGTGAATTCCTGGATATTAAATGTTGCGTTCATCTGTGATTTTCCATAGTGGGCCCAGTAATATTAGTTATTTAAGTGAAGTATGAAGTAGCATGTCATTTGAAGTATATAAGACAGTCAACCTTGGAATGTTGGGCCAATTTGGTTCTCATCCAGACTTCCTGTGTTTGAAGTTGTTTTCTGGAAGCTCGTCTCGTCTTCGTCTCCCTGCACTCTCACCTGTCCGGTTCTTCTTGTCCTATCTTCATTACCAAAATTAAAATACCAAGATGCAAAGAATGTATACAGTCTGACTGGGTCTTATACATTGACATTTCTCTTTCTAGCCCATACATTGTGGCTCAGTAGTAGAACATCGTTAGAATGAAACCATGTTGATGTGTCCTTAGGCAAGGCACTTAAGTCTATGTTGCTTCTGTAGCTCCTCCCATCAGTGTATGGATGTTACAAAAGGTGCGTTCACACCGAACAAGGTGCGAATTATTTGCGCGAGTAGATTACATGTAAAGTCAATGCACAGACGCGAATGACGCGGCGCGAATATATAGCCTGAATCGCGCGAGAATATTCGCGTCGTGAAAGCCAATCAGCGTTGAGAAGCTCTGCGCGTCATCACCGTCGTCCTGCCGGTTTGAATCAAACGGCTGCTGATCCACCTGAAGTAGCGCTGGCAGCGGCCTCATTCAGACGCTGTTGTGCGGCTACGGATAATATTATGAACCCGGACACGGGGGCGTTTGATGGTCCGACATTAGAGGGACTTCCACAAGAAGTTTAAAGCAGAACTAGTGGTTAGTTTAATGGTGGATGGGGGAAACGGTACTGTTTTTACGGAGCATTCAGGCGCGAATGACGTGAATTAATCACCTAAAATTGAGCTGGTGGAATAGAGACTGAGTTTATCATCCGTTAATCTCTCTGCTAAATGGTTAGGGTTAATGTAGTTCTGACACCTAATACCCTCCATAAAGTTCTGAAAACAACAATGACTGTTATCTATATATTATTACATTATTATTATTACATTTCATTTAGCTGAGGCTTTTATCCAAAGCGACTTACATGATATACAGTATACAGTAGACACAGCAACGGTGAGCAATGAGGGTTAAGTGTCTTGCTCAAGGACACAACGACACGGACTGCCGGAGCCGGGGATCGAACCACCGACCCTCTGATTGAAAGACCGATTTGCTAACCACAGTCGCCCCACATATTTGCGTATATAGTACAACATAAGATCAATAGACTGGCTGTGAGATCGGGCTCACACTGACCTGTTCTTTGACAATTCCAGTAAAGTTTATTTACTGTAAGAATTTTAGCCCACATCTATCTTAAGTTGGATTTCAATTTGGAGCTAAAATCAGCCCAAATCATGCGAAATCAGCCCTTAACATTACATTACATTCCATTCCATTACGAGAGCACAAGGCGACCCAGTTCCACCAGTAGGTGGTTTCATCATCGCTACGTCTCCAGGACCTGTGGCCTGCAGCTAAGCGTACGGGCTGAACACACGTTTCTGACGTGAACAACAACACAATGTGAACAACAACACAAGCAGACCCTCTTCACTCAAACAAGGCTCTACCAGTTTCAGCATTGAGACTGAAATACATGGAAAACAATTAAGAAAGTCAGATTTAAATATCACTAACAGTTTATATATATATACTACTTTAGTTTAGGATTTGTAAAAGCACAAAAATACTTCACAAATAGCCAACCCCCCATTGCAGACTGTCATCCTGTCTGTCCTCATGCAGAGTTTCCTGTTTGTGTTCATGGTCCTGATTGGGTTCTCAAGTTCAATGGAGTAGCTGTTTATGATTGTAGTTTTATTTAAGTAATAATGTTAGTTCAAATTTGCAAAAAAGATTTCGACAAAAATGTCTTAATTACGTTGGAACTAATGTGAGGCCTTCCTCTTATCCTCCATCAGCTCAGCTTCATGCTCTTTGAGAGGGACGAGTGGACGGAGATCAAAACAGTTGAAAGAGAAGGATGATGGTGGTTTGAATTGTTTTGAGATCTGTAACAAAACATTGTGCTGTGAACAGATCGGGTCCATCCTACATCCAGGACATGGTAACACCTTACACCCCAGCTTGTTCACTTTGCTCGGCTTCTGCCAATCAGCTTGACTACACCTTGAATAAGGAAAGTATCACTTTAGTAGCACTTAAATGTCTCTTACTGATAGCACTTTGTAGTTCAACTTTATTGAAGAAATTGTACTTCCTTGATTCTTGTTGTTTTGAGTTTGTACTCATGGTGGAATGCACTTATTGTAAGTTGCTTTGGATAAAGGCGTCAGCTAAATGAAATGTAATGTACATTGGTAAAGTAGAAGGTGCTTACTTGGAAACTGGAAATTCAACAGATTGTTACTTTTAGGGGATATATTTGTTCAACAGGTGTATTTTACAAAAGGAAACAACGGTTTTCACTTGTGATTTTAACAAAAATGATTTTGGCTCTTAAACCAGTGGTTTTGGCTGCACCGGGGTGTCGTGGCTCTTGCAGCCTCAGGGTTGTGATGGTTGTCAAGATACAAACAATGCTAAAAGGAGCAAGTGTATCTTATGTTGTTTCATTGTGGTAGGATAAAACACATTCCTGTTAATCCTTCCTTTACATCTTTACAGTAAGTGATTCTATCATGTTGAAGATCAAATGGATTTATATTATTATTATGATTAAAGATCTAGCCAGATCAACCAGCGTCCTCTCCTTTGGGCTCCTCACTCTGCACCACTAACAGAGAAAACACATTCAATCAAACTGAATGGCATTTTTCTCTTTCAGTGATTATGTAGGTTTTAGGTTGATCAAACGGCCATGTTAAGGATGGAGAAGATTATTGGGGTTGAATGGAAACTGCATATGCAATATGCAATATGCATCCATTTTTGTATGGTTTTAATAACATCTTATTAGAAGCTAATGAAGTGCAGTCGCTGGATTGACCACACCGACGAACCAGGCTGTGGACGTTATGCACTCAGTGATGAAACACGACATGAGTGTCTGTAAACACACACACACACACACAGTCATAAACTCAGAGGCCATCTGCTTAAGCCATGTACCAGCTGTTTGAACCCAAGGTCATGTAACATCTGTCTCCAGCAGCAGACTACACATGACTCCAACCTGTCTGCTGCTCTGAGCATCATCTCATCCTGACGCTCTCTGCCTGCGTTTGCGTCTCTGTGAGAACGCAGAGTTTTAAACTCGATTACATAATGATAGAAATGTGAATCACGGTTTCGGTTCTAAAGAAGAGTGCAGTCAGCTGTGCACTTTTAAAGGCTTTGGCAATTATTAGTGTAATTACAATGAAAATAATCCATCTCTGTGATGTGTTTTACATTGTTTACATCTTGTTGCTTAAAAACACACTTTTGTTTTTCCACTGATGACTTTTAAAGAAAAGTATTTGTACCATCGCATCATTATCTTTTTATTGGCTAATGTTGGATGATATTCTTTTTTTACAGTTTTTGTCCGTTGCTTGAACACTATAGACACATGCTTAAACCAAAGTAACATAACTTGAAGTTGTTGTTACTATACCTTAAACAAAGTGTAACCATACCTTAAACAAAAGCGCTGCTTTGCACTTTAGTTGCAATTCTGTAACACACTTGCTCCTTTCTGCAACACACTTGCTCCTAGACACTACACACTATTTCATACATAAGACACTTAGTTCAAAAATGAAATCTCAGGGTACCATTGGGAAAACACATCTATTCAAAATACAACACACATTGGTTAATTGAAAAGACATAGACACACACCTGAAAACACTTACTTACAAAACTGAACACCAATCAGCCAGCTACAAAAAGGCCTCAGTTAAGCCATTTTGACAACTTTGCAAGCATGGAGGCAGGGAGAGCTAGAGGCAGAGGAAGAGGAGGAGGAAGAGGAGGACAGAGAGAGAGAGGAGGATGTGGTCAAAGAGGCCACGCAAGGACCATTATTTCAGATGACATAAGAGCAACTTTGGTGGACCATGTCATAAACCATGGCCTGACTATGAGGGAAGCTGGGCAGAGAGTCCATCCTAATCTAAGCCGCTTCACAGTTTTCATCCATAATAAGGACATAAGGGATATTTTCCCCGATGCTTAGCGAGAGAAGACATTGCTTGTGACGTTGATGAGATCCTGTGGCCAGACCCCAACAGACGGCAGGATCCATAAGCCCACTTGCGCACAATTGTGTTTTTCTGTGTTTACAGTAGTGTATTGTTTGTTTTATTTGTGATTTAACTGAATTTACTGTACTGTAAAATATACTAATGTAAAGATTTTGAATTCAGTATTTCATTTTTTTGGTTGTTGTGAAAACATGCCCTCTATGGAACTGAATAAAAACATTGAAAACAAAAGACTGCAGTTTTTTATATAAAGTGTGTTGCTGCTGATCTGAAAGTGCATTCATATGATGCAAGTGGGTATCATTTTGTCATCAGAGTGACATTTTGACAAAGGATTGTTAGGTTTTGATAGCAGAGTTTCAATTTGACATGGATGCGAATGGTTTATTTCCCAGTGTTGTGTCTTATTTGCTTGTGTGTAGAGTTTTGACACAATGAGCCAAATTTAGCAAAACGTGTGTAAGCAATAGGCAAAAACTGTAATTAAATATATACACACAAATTGACTATATACACATGTAGATTGGCTGTGATTAGGCTTTTAGGAGCACATTTCTCACCTGAGCTTTACTTTAATCATTAACAATGGGTTCCTATCAAACTATGCCAGTGTGTGTGGTGTGTGTGAGTGTGGTGTGTGTGTGTGTGTGTGTGTGTGTGTGTGTGTGTGTGTGTGTGTGTGTGTGTGTGTGGTGTGTGTGTGTGTGTGTGTGGTGTGTGTGTGTGTGTGTGGTGTGTGTGTGTGTGTGTGTGTGTGTGTGTGTGTGTGTGGTGTGTGTGTGTGTGTGTGTGGTGTGTGTGTGGGGTGTGTGTGTGGTGTGTGTGTGGTGTGTGTGTGTGTGTGTGTGTGTGTGTGTGTGTGTGTGTGAGTGAGTGTGTGTGTGTGAGGTCACATGGCAGGACTGCTGCTGCTCCAGGCTGCTGTGTTTACCAACAGGAGGAGGTCTACTGTAGCGTAGTATAAGCTCCACCATGGTCTCTGCTTGACAGCCAGCAGCATCCAGCAGCCGTACAGATATCTCAGTGAAGGCTGATCTTTTGCCTGGATGGTTACTGTTACGCTGCTGTCCAGGGGGTAAGTTTGGACTGCTTGTGAAATCCAAATTGTGAAGTTTGTGTGATATTTACAACCAATAGTTTCTGCAACATTTAAGGGCTGGTCTTTGAAGATGAATTAACAAGTAGTAGCAAGTAGATTTTCGGATCAGGCTGGGTTGTTCAGTCACTGTTGGGCTGAAGCAGCTGTGTTTACAAGTCAAAGATTACTTTCTTATATTGGTATTTTGTGAAAATATCTTAATGTGTGGTGTGGCTTTTAAGAGATGTACTGTGTGTGTATGCAGGTGCGTGTCTTTGCATTCCACTTTCTGTCTGGATATCAGTCTGCGTGTGCACCTACGAGCCCGCTATGTCACTGGACTTTGCATAAAGCACAGAATGACGCATTCGCAAACCGCATGGGACACACACA
The DNA here is from genome assembly GCA_023566465.1 of Cottus gobio. NCBI lineage: Eukaryota > Metazoa > Chordata > Actinopteri > Perciformes > Cottidae > Cottus > Cottus gobio. The sequence continues at coordinate 27,501,415 of CM042225.1, forward strand.
GTGACCCATTGTGGAGGCAGAAAAGCACAAGTCATGCTAAAGGGCACAGCTGACTGTAACATGCACAGCTGAGCTGTGAAATCAGAAGGAAGAAAAACATAAGAATGTGTCAGTGTGTATCCCGTAGCAATTGACATATAACACATTCATGTTTTACGCACCGTGAAAGCAACGCGATGCCGCACAGACAAAGTAAAAGAACACTGAAAGGTTCAGAACAGCCTGTTTGTTGTTCGTGAGGCATTTATGTTTTAATGTTGGTATAGCAAGCAACATGAAGTGACTCTTTTGACTTTTACTTAATATTTGATGTATGCTTTGACTTAAAGAGTGACATCACACTTCAGAGGGCCCCGATCTCCAACACCATGGGCGGTGGAGATTGAGTCAAGCTCCAGACCAACATGAGTCCTTTCCCAAGTACCAGCTTAACAACGAGTCCGCTATTCATGCAAAACATTTCACTCGATTTGAAATTGTGAGAGAAACAGGCAACCACTACTGTGTTTTAAAACTATGAAATATTGGCTGGCTGGCGGGCTTTCTGTGAGGAGTGTCTGCGTGGGTTTGCTCCTGGGGCTCTGGTTTCCTCCCACACGACATGTTAATCACCAGTAGGTGTGAGCGTGTTACAACAACTTATGAAGACAAATGAATGAATCCTGTGTCCTTCTGATGCACAATACCATCCGCTTTGTTATTTAGCATAAAAGTATAAATATGTTTCCATAAAGGAGATATAATTGCATGTTTAAAAGGAGGATGCAATGGGCTGTTGTTATCTTTTGTGCCAGTGGCTTGAACCTCTCTTTTCAGGACTGGAGAGCCGAGGGTCACAAGAATTAGGGTCCAAGGTTTTCCCTTGATTGTAAAATATAATATGTCTCCCTAAAAACTGATATTTTATCCTCACACTTAACAGGTAATAATTCATTTTTATTCTTTTCTCTTTTTTTATTTTTTTATTTCTGATGGACCATAAACTTTTTCAACAAATGTAATGGAAATCGAGATGACCAAAATCATTGGAATCACCATCTTCTGGCAAATTTCATGTCAATCTAACCAGTTATGATATGAAAACAAAAAGCCAATAACTAAATGATTGTCTGTTTTCCATATTTTAAACAATTTGTTCTGAAATATTTGTTATTTAAATATTTGTTCTTACAGTAGCAAATCACACGGGTGCGGATCTGTAAATAGATTTGGCACAGATGCGTCTGAATGTCTCAACAACTTCTGTTGTTGTGCAACACATAATGCACACGCAACCTCTCGCCCCTTGTGACTCTGCAAGATAAGCAAATATAAATAATCGACGGATGGAAAATCTATTTTGAGCTGTCTCTTGAAAATAGAATCCTTGCTCTACTCATAATTATCATTGCTTAATGTCTTCACCAGGATTTGATCCCCTCAAACACCCAGCAAGGCCAGCCCAACATGTAAACCCGTCTGAAGCCTACGCTCGGCGTGGTGAGGCTGGCACGCGCCACAAAATGACGTAATCATTGTGTGGCGGCGAAGGCTCTGCAGGTGGTGGCCGTGCACCTTTGAACGTTTGTAACTTTCTACTCTAGGAATGTACAGAATGCCAATTCACTTTTAAATGTTTTAGAAACAGGCGTCTGGAGCCCTTGGTGCCACGTAGGTTAAGGCAACACAAACTCTTGCTTAGGTTTAGCAAACAATTGTGGTTTGGGTTGGGATAAGCTACGCAGTCTAAGCTTTGTGAGGTAAATGCTTTACATAACATACAGCTGTGCTCGCTGGGCCCTGCAGCTGGTCTGTTGCATTCAAGTTTGGCTGAAAAAACTGAAATGCAGACTGAAATTGAAGTGCGTGTTCTGTCAGGAGATCTCATGCAATGCATCTGAACTGCATGATGCAGAGCTGGACTGAGTGCTTTGTTCTGTGTAACGTCTGTTCAGAACATGCTGGCTTATGTTGGAAAATGTCAGTTTTGTATTGGTTTGTAGTTTTAACTGTAAGTGGCTGGAACATTTCTTGTGTAGTGAGTATTTTAAATAATCAGATCTATTCCTCTATGAAGAAAATCTGAAGTTTCAGATAATTTGTATTGCCTCTTGTGAGAATGCTATTTTAAGGATTTATGCTTCTCATCTAGAATATTTTAGTACATAAAACTACCTCACAGTATATTAGAAATATCTCCACCTCCACCAGCTAAGCCATTAAATATTGCTTAATGCATGAGAAATATGGATCTAATGATATGCAAAAATATAATAACATTGGAAAAGAATAGTATTGCTCCATAATCAGTATTAAAGAACAATTAGCTGATGGTACTTAGGTACTTTAACTTAAGTGCAAGACTTTGCAGTAATTTACATTTGACAGTGTATTGCTCAAAGGATGTGAGACTCCTTCCACCTCAGTCTGAGTAAACAGAGAGGAAGTGATTGTGCAACAGAAAGACTTGTTGCTGGAGGGTCGACAAGTTGCCCTGGCAAGTATGCCAGCACCGGTCCTTTGGCTTTCTATTTTGGTTGCTCAGCTGCATGCCGATATTCAAGGCAGCGCAGCTAGAGTGGTGACTGGATACCCTGTGAAGCGGAGAAAATGAGCTTTAGCAAGACAAAGGTCACGGTTCATGGAATTAAAAACTGCAATAGTCAATGATCATATATTTTACAATGACAGAGTCACTTTATTATTGGTTTGTTGACCCAGATGAAATAACTCTGACTACTTGACATTTTGCAACGGTTCAATTGACGATGTGAAAGGGAAGCCTTATAGTATAACATCGCACATAGTCACCCACAGAGAACTACCACCGACTCTGCAGTTCTACTCAGTAAGAACATTTTATTTATTCAGACCAATATCACAAATTGGCATCAGGGCAATTTATACGTACAGTATAAGACACCCTCTATCTTTTAAATCCTCACTTCACAGATGGAAAAACTCCCTCAAAAAACAGGGGACAAGGAAGAAACCTCAGGAAAAGATTTAGGAGCTACGAGATTTTTGAATGTTTATCTGCCAAGATAATTCCCCAGTGTTTTTGTTGCTGCTGCTGTTCACTCCTGATGCAAAAAGAAATGCACTTCAGGAAGTAACTGCTGTTTTTTTAGTTTTACTTGTGTAGCATACATGGACTACAACTACATTTTGTTGTGCAACCATGTGTTGTACAATGACAATACATTGGTTCTCTGTCACTGCTCCATCAACCTTGTTATCAGTGGCTGCTGGGAAAAAGCTCTGATAAACACAACCTGTTCTGCATCGGACACCAGAGACAGTTGGAAAGTGGAGCATTTAGCAGCTTGTGCACCAGATATCAAAAGAGATAAAAAATAGAGCCAACAGGAGAGGGAATACACCTTACATTTATTTATATATATAAATATAAATGACAGTGTCAGGTTTCGTGTTGGGACCCAAAAGCAAACTGCAGAGGCAAGTGAAGATGGTGCTAACAACGTGATGTTTATTTATAGTACGCGGAGACAGGCACAGGGAAACAGTCAGTACTCAGCTCCGTGCTGGAGTGGCTCCGTGACGCAGGCTTGTGGCGTAGCTCGAGACGTAGCTCCAGACGTAGCTCGGGGTGAAGCTCGTGGCGTAGCTCGAGACGTAGCTCCAGACGTAGCTCGGGGTGAAGCTCGGGATGAGGCTCGTGGCGTAGCTCGGGATGAGGCTCGTGGCGTAGCTCGGGATGAGGCTCGTGGCGTAGCTCGGGATGAGGCTCGTGGCGTAGCTCGGGATGAGGCTCGTGGCGTAGCTCGGGATGAGGCTCGTGGCGTAGCTCGGGATGAGGCTCGTGGCGTAGCTCGGGATGAGGCTCGTGGCGTAGCTCGGGATGCACGGCCCTGAAGGGGAAGGCGAGCCATGCGTAGCAATCTCTCCACACCGGACCTCCGGGAGGAGGCTACCTTTAACTGCGCCGTGATGTTGAGATGCGCTGCAGCTGCGATCGGCGGCCGTCCTCCTCCCGGGTGTCCCGCTTTAGCCTGATTGTGGAGAGGAAGAGAGAGAGAGAGAAACACATTCTGGCCGCAGCCAGGGTTACTGTGGCACCCCCTTGTGGTGGTGCCTCCAGGATCCTCACAGACAGAAGCACAACTCAGCTCCAAATGAATGATAATGATAACGTTGCTCCATATAAAATGTAAATGTAAATAAGCAATAGTTTGCCATAAAAATACTCTGTAATATTATATATATATATATCAAAATGTGCCACATTGCTAACAAGGTGACACTCATTCACCTTGTCACACTTTTTCAAATCCTACACATGGTGCCTTTCATATTTTGACTAGAAAACACAGCGCATGCAGCTCACAGCAGGAATAAAAGCATGTCTGCAGCTGGGAGGCGTGTTTCAGGTGGGAATACATTTTCTTCGTAACATACAAACGTGTGACGAGACTTCTCTCACCGCCAAAAGTCAAACTATGTCTTTACTATTTGTTTGATGAATAACCAAGCGAACGCAGAGCGCTGAGCTCGGTGCTGCCCCCACAGCTTTCCTTAGGTATTGCCGTCACTTCTTGGGTTTTCCCCATCACATAGGGCAGCTTTTACCATTCCCAAATATAATTCCATCCTAAAGTGGGATATCTTTGGCTTTTCTTTAAACTGTATATAACTATTTTAGCCATATTTAGTTATCGGTTAGGTTGTGGACATCTGCGGGATATCCAATTAGTAACAGTGATCATAGCAAAGACATTTTTGCAACATGTTATGAATCTATGATCAATAGGACACATGTCTGCATCCTTGACTGGGAGAGGCCGTGTATCAAGTTACTGCATCGCATTCACATATATAAATATGTTTGAATCATTCATCAGTACCTCCGTGCTCTTAGTACTCTTCATGAATAAGATCTTTTGGGTGATGATAGTTTCTCTGAAATCACCAGACACATTAGGAATCACCACATTGTCCCTCTTAAGATCCTATCCATCCGTAGGCAAGAAACAACGTCTGCATTCATTCAACTGTGTACACAGACAAACACACAGACACACTGATTGCTGATGTTGACACAAGCGTCACAGAATGAAATAGGTTTCGGCCAGTGACGTATGTTTTTTCTCACCAAGTTGATGGTAGCTGATCGCATACTAAACCATTATCAAGGTTCTATTCCCCAGAGTTCCCAGATCCCACAATGTACTGCTAATCAGCTGACGGGATACTGTGGTTGGCTGCTGATCCTACAACTCAGATATCCCAAGCTGCATAGCACCTCAACAAACCAAGAGTTTTAGACTCCTTATGGGGGTTACTAGTACTGCATGCAACAAATCATTAACGTTTTAGTTAAAATCTTGCATCTGCACATCATTGTCAAAAGTATTAAAAATTTAAAACTCTTTCCAGATGGTAGGTCTCATATTTTTGCTCTGAAATATATACTTGGGAGATGATGTGTGTTGATAAAATGTTTGCATGTGTGTGGGGTGAAATAGAACACATTTACCTTAAACCTGGTAATTATGTGCATACCCAGCTCAATTTAAAAGGATTTTATGGACACAACATTAATGTAATTCGTGCAGTCGTGTGTTTTCATCAAAAAATTCACATGGCAGTATGCAGGGTTTAGAAACACAAAGGTCCAAAACTAAGCTTTCTAGGAGGGTTCTGAAAACGTGTTGATTCCTGGAGAATAGCACGTAATCAGGTGACTCAAGGTTAGCGAGTGCAGATGGTGTCTAACAAGTTTGCTCCACAGCTACAAGCAACTGAGCACACTACTTTTAGCTCAATAGTAAATAGTGATGTTATAGTATATAATATAACTACATGTGTACGTTCAGTTGTCTTTGAATATATAAATAGAACTTAATACTTTTCTCAGGTGTTAGAAACGTGACATTAAGTGAATATTAATGATGCTCTGTCGCTCTTGGATTAAAAGAAATGAATCAATTGATGCTACTTTTAACTCAAATGGCATGATTTGGAGATAGAATTATAAATATGTATTCTACATGACTTGGACGTGGACTCTTCTTGTTGGTCATGCAAGAAAGGCCTGTTGGCGTTGGGACCTTTAGCTTTGGTTATTATGGGTAGTTTTGAAAAATAATGGGAAAAATGTCAACTCATGCAGATTGACATTTCTTTGTTGGTAGTAGAACTATCATTGTTGTGGTTTCAAATATCGCTGACATCTGTACAAATGTCATTATAGATTATGGAAACGTTGCCTTAATGTGTAAAAATATCATCACCAAACATATAACATGCAGATATAAACATCATAATTTAAAATAAAACACGTCATGGGTCAACATATTCCTGTTATTGAAAGAAACATCATCGGCATTAACAGAAGGCAACATCGAACAGACACGTTGTCTTTGCTCGGAGCAGACTTAAGAAAATATGTTCACTGAAATAGATTTGGTTCAGAAGTATGATCGAGTGTGGGATTCATTCTAATTGTCACACCACATAAAGTGCACCACAAACATCAGTGGAAAGAAATGAAAGCTGTCCAACAGAAGGACCCAATGATGTTGTAATTGGTGGAAAAGATGTGTTCTTCCTCCATAGTTTGGATGTGGTTTGGTTTTTAAAACTTGGCTCTTAACAGAGAATACATAATGGAAATATAATCACAAAAGAGTCACAAAAAAACAAATATACATACACACATCAGGCTTTAATAAAATTGTATTACATGCCCACCCTGGCTAGCATGAAATATAACATGTGCAAGTTATCTATGTTTATAGTGTCAATAGTGCCCCTAACATACTAAACATATTGTTACTCTACAAAAAGATGATTGTTAATATTATTTTGTCAGATTAAAATACAGTACAACACCTGTGTATGAGAAATTATCCATATAGACAGAATTATGTATTTTCTTGCATAGATGCCTCACCTTAGAATCGTTTCACCTTGATTTCAGAAAGTGTCTGACAAACAATTATGACAAACAATACATTGAACAATTAGACTTCACAAGATCACAAAACAGCATTTATTCTCATACTATTATGTAGAAACTCTTATCCTGATGACTGTCTCTCTCCTGCTCCCAGGAAAACCCTGATTGGTCCAGAGTAGTGAGCAGGAAGTGTTGACCTCTGTGCTTCCTCCAGCTTGGCACTATGGGATCATCCACATTGGGAAAGGCAGCATCTCTTGATGCTCTCTTAAATGAATGCATTCATGCATTTGGTAAGTGACATATGAAGGAAATGCAAGGCTGGATTACCTATCTGAGACCCAGGGTTCACTGTGTGGCAATGAGTTTGTGCTGATTTGATTAAATTATTAATATGAAGGGAAATGGAAGGGGCTTCATGCTTCACCAGAATTATCCTTTAAGATAACATAGTGTAACATACTGCCTGTTGCCTGTTAAGTTCACATTTTCTGATTGACTTCTCTTCATAGATGACAATGGGGATCTGAAGGCCAACCTGCTTCCTCGCACCCTGCTGCTGATGCATCGCTGGTACATTAAATCCTCAGAACTAGCGGGAAAACTACAGATGATATATCCCGTCAGGCAGAAACCCAGTAGGAACTAAAGCTAATGCACATTAACACAGTGCTTTACTGCTAATGCATATACATACAGTGTAATGAAATACTGCTGGTTATTGTACTTCAGTGTGCTGAAGGTATGTACTACTATATTGATGCATTCATAAATGATTCCTCACCTCACAGGAAATCCAAGCTAAATCTCTCACTTTCTCTTGCTGTACTACAGTTAAGTGTAAAATAAGCAGTATTGATCTTGAATCTGAATCAATGTCCTTAGAGCTGCTTTGTAAGTGCATAAGCACAATATTATGCATTAGGAGCAGTTGGCTGATGTAAAGCGCACGAGAAGCAACTTGGGGCTTAGTTTCTAATTCAAAAACACTTTGAACCATAGATAAAGATATTAAAAAGATAAAGATCAGAGTAGTAACATCTTACTCTTAACATCCTGTATTCTATCCATTCATCCATCCATTTTCACCCGCTTATCCGGGGTCGGGTCTCGGTGGCAGCAGGTCCAGCAGGCTGACCCAGACTTCTCTCTCACCCGCAACATCTACCAGCTCATTCTGGGGGATCCCGAGGCGTTCCCAGGCCAGCTGGGAGATATAATCCCTCCAGCGTGTCCTGGGTCTTCCCCGGGGCCTCCTACCAGTTGGACGTGCCTGGAAAACCTCTAAAGGGAGGCGTCCTGGAGGCATCATAATTAGATGCTGAACCACCTCAGCTGACTCCTTTCGACACGAAGGAGTAGCGGCTCAATTCCAAGCTCCCTCCTGATGTCCGAGCTCCTTACCCTATCTCTAAGGCTGAGCCCTACAGAGGAAACTCATCTCCTTACCCTATCTCTAAGATTGAGCCCTACAGAGGAAACTCATCTCCTTACCCTATCTCTAAGGCTGAGCCCTACAGAGGAAACTCATCTCCTTACCCTATCTCTAAGGCTGAGCCCTATAGAGGAAACTCATCTGCTTACCCTATCTCTAAGGCTGAGCCCTACAGAGGAAACTCATCTCCTTACCCTATCTCTAAGGCTGAGCCCCACAGAGGAAACTCATCTCCTTACCCTATCCCTAAGATTGAGCCCTACAGAGGAAACTCATCTCCTTACCCTATCTCTAAGATTGAGCCCCACAGAGGAAACTCATCTCCTTACCCTATCCCTAAGATTGAGCCCTACAGAGGAAACTCATCTCCTTACCCTATCTCTAAGGCTGAGCCCTACAGAGGAAACTCATCTCCTTACCCTATCTCTAAGGCTGAGCCCTATAGAGGAAACTCATCTCCTTACCCTATCTCTAAGGCTGAGCCCTACAAAGGAAACTCATCTCCTTACCCTATCTCTAAGGCTGAGCCCTACAGAGGAAACTCATCTCCTTACCCTATCTCTAAGGCTGAGCCCTACAGAGGAAACTCATCTCCTTACCCTATCTCTAAGGCTGAGCCCGGCCACTCTACAGAGGGTTAGGGTCAGATCGGTTTCATAATTCACAAATGCACACAGAACAATTCACAAATGCACACAGAATCCTTTGCGAATTGCCACCTTAACGCGGTGAAGGAGTTTGAGTGGCTCAATGATCCTGGGAGCTATGTTGTCCGGGGCATCTGCCCCTGGTAGGGTCTCCCAAGGCAAACAGGTCTCGGGGGAGAGCCCAGACTAAGAGCGGTTCAAAAAACCCTGATGATAAGCAGCCCTAGGACTGAAGTTACCTCGCCCGGACCAGGGAAACCGGGGCACCCTCCTGGAGCCAGACTCGGGAGGCGAGCTCGTCGGCGAGCGTCTGGTGGCCGGGCCTTAGCCCATGGGGCCCGATCGGGCTCAGCCTGAAGATATCGGGGTCAGGTGTTATGCAGACCGGGCGGCGGGCCGGGCAGGGGGCCTGGGCGAGCCGATCACTGGCGACATAGACTAGCTCTAGGGACGTGGAACGTCACCTCGCTAGCGGGGAAGGAGCCGGAGCTGGTGAGGGAGGTGGAGCGGTACCAGCTAGATATAGTTGGGCTCACCTCCACGCACAGCGCTGGCTCTGGAACCAAACTCCTGGAGAAGGGTTGGACTTTGTTCTTTTCTGGAGTCGCCCAGGGTGAGAGGCGCCGGGCGGGAGTGGGGATACTCACGAGTCCCCGGCTGAGCGCCGCCGTGTTGGAGTTTTCCCCGGAGAACGAGAGGGTCGCCTCCCTGCGCCTACGGGTTGCGGGGAGTAAGGCTCTGACTGTTGTTTGTGCTTATGCACCAAACAGCATTTCGGAGTATCCGGCCTTCTTGGAGTTGGTGGGAGGGGTCCTGGAAAGGGCGCCGCCTGCCGACTCCATAGTTCTCCTGGGAGACTTCAACGCTCACGTGGGCAACGACAGAGAAACCTGACGGGGGTGAAAGATGGCTAGAAAGACGTGTAGTGAGGGTGACCTTGGAATGTCTGGCGGAGGATCTGGTCAGGGAGGCCTTCAATTCCCACCTCCGGAAGAACTTCTCCATGTTCAAAGACTAGGAGTTGTGGTCGGATGGCCATCGATGTCTGTCGTGGCATCGACACCGGGGGTGAGGGAAGCCGGCATGCTGAAGAAGTCCTTTTTGGGTTTGGTTAGTTCAGGGGTCTCCTGAAGTGGCTAAGAGGTACCGTCAGGCCAGAAGGTCTGTGGCTGCAGTGGTTGCAGATGGTAAAACCCGGGGATGGGAGGTGTTGGGGGAGGCCATGGAGAAGGACTTTCGATTGGCCTCAAGGCGGTTCTGGGGAGGTTGGGGGGGACTGCTGACCCAGACGGGCGATTCCGTCTGTGAAAAAGTGGACCACCTACGGTTTACCGACCGGCCTACATGTGCTTTGTGGACTTTGAGAAGACTTTCGACCGGGTCCCTCTGGGGGTTTTGTGGGGGGTACTGCGGGAGTATGGGGTGGCGGACCCGTTGCAACAGGCCATCTGGTTTCTGTACAACTGCAGTAGGAGCTGGGTTCGTATTCTCGGCAATAAGTCAGACACGTTCCTGGTGGGTGTTGGCCTCCACCAGGGCTGCCATTTGTCACTGGTGGATGGATGCTGGAGGATGGATGGATGTTAATAAAATAACTCAATCATAGCCACGTTGTAGATCCTGTTGCTTGCCTTGTGTACTTATATTGTATCTTGAAGCTGTTCAACTTTATTCCCTTGTGTTCAGTGGTCACTTTCTCTTTATCACATCATCTTGGGAGCCCATTTGTTTTGGTCTGAGGTGCTCGTACTCTAGTGTGACATGTAGTGGTTCTGAATGTCATATATATAACCTTTAAAGCATGATGAATTATTTCCCCAATTGCTGATTTGTCATATATTGGAGTGTATTGATTTGTCAAATCTTCAAAAAAATCCTTAACTGAACCCCACGTACCGTGACAGCAAAGACGACACCTGCCAGAGAACCAGGCTGAAGATTTGTTATCTAATGAGGTAAGATTCTACATACACATTCATCCAAAACTAACACGTTTTACTCTGGAGTCCTCCACCTTTGGGAAATCCAAACCCAAGTCTACAGAAAAGCAATAGTATTCTTTATGGCACATCATCCAAAATCCTTAATAAACTTCAATACATACAGAACTCTGCTGCTCACCCACTCCCGCTCCCATGACCACATCACCCCTGTTCTCCAGAACCTCCACTGGCTCCCCGTCCTACAACGGATCCATTACAAAACCCTTCTCCTCACTCACAAAGGCCTCCATAATCAGGCCCCCGCCTACCTCACCAACCTGCTCCACCATCACACTCCATCCCGTCAACTCCTCTGATGCCAACCTCCTATCCATCCCCCATAGGACCAAGCACCGGACATGGGGTGACAGAGCCTTCTCCATAGCTGCCCCCTCCCTCTGTAACTCTCTCGCCAAACTCATCAGAGACTGCCTGACCTTTCCATATTCAAATCACAAATCAAAACCCATCTCTTCAGAACTGCTTTTAATGTGTGATTGTGTGCTCTATGTTCTTATTTTTTGTATGTATTTTATTCGTTTTATTGTTTAGCTTATAGGATGATTTTAATATGTTATGTAAAGTGCCTTTGAGTATTTTGAAAAGCGCTATATAAATTAAATGTATTATTATTATTAAAAGCCAATGCCAATTTACCAGATTACCAAATTTCAGCTCAATGACAACAAAAGAAATGGCACTGCTCTGAATATCCTGATTCGTTGATTTTAATGGGAATGTCCATTCTACAAACTACACACCTACCTACATACATACATACACACACACATACATACATACACACATACATACATACACACATACATACATACATACATACATACACACACACACACACACACACACACACACACACACACACACACACACACACACACACACACACACACACACACACACACACACACACACACATACATACATTTGAACAGTTTCAAGATTTCACAGGCAGAGCTGAAAATCTTTGATTTGGTCCTCACAATGCTCATTTCTTGTCTTTGTTAAATTTAACAATCAACATTGAGCTATTGTTTTAACCACGATTCAAACCAGTGACTAAACCTTCTTTTTTAAGGAAACACTGCTCTAGAGCCAGACCACACAGGATATGGACATACCACTGTTTTAGGTTGGAAATGTGGCATAAACTCAAGGGAACTTCCTGTACTATACAATGACTTGCCTGATATCAGAATGTTAACCACAGTTGGCCACAGTTAGTCCCGTCCCTAGCGCTGATTTGAAAATCATTGGTCCCACCCTCTTTGCTTATTGGTCCATTACTTTTGAATCCAGAAACATTTGACTTCATGATGCCAGATGGATAAATTGACTCGGTGGAGTGAGCGGATTCAAAGGTCTGGACAGACAATAAGGGACGTGAGTCACAAGGCAGAAGGTCACAAGGGTCATTGTCTGGTTCAAGGGAAAATTCCTTGGAGCCATAATTAGATCATGTCTTTTTAGTGTCAAAATATGTGGTGCTAAAATCTCTATGTGTGTGTGTGTGTTCAGGTACTGGATTGTGACATTCCCTGCAGAGTTCAACCTGGACATGGGTCTGATCCGGATAACAGAGGAGTTCAGAGATGTGGCTGCTCAGCTGTCCTGTGAGGAGCATTTCAAGCTCCTCGACATCTCCACCATGTAAGACACCAAGAGCATACAGATACACTTGTAGAAAATATTAACCCAATCAGTGTTACAAAGTATAATAGTAAGATTTTTTAAATGTAATCTTTTTTAATCCCAATTCCTAAAACAAAGTCCTGGTTCTAAAATATTTGAATGACAAACTCATTAGTGGTTGGTAAAATGTCTCTAAGGTTACATTGGCCCAGTTGTTCTTGTTTTGTATCTGCTACATAACAAGACCAACATAACCAATATGACAAAAACGTACATAGACATATCTCAAACTACCGACAACCTCAAATGACCAAATTGGGGATCCTGCAGCTTTTAGTCTTTAAGTTACAAATTGTTTAGAATCCCTGTGTCACTTCTTTTCTCGATTGATTGTGCTTATTTTTTTGAATTCTTCTTCGTTGTAGACCGTCATACGACTGGATGCGTAAATTGACCCAACGCAAGAAGCAGGCTAAGAAAGGCAAGGCCTCACTTCTGTTTGACCACCTGGAGCCAATGGAGCTGGCCGAGCATCTCACCTTCCTGGAGTTCAAGTCCATACGGAGGATATCGGTATAACAGTCTGTCCAATGAGTTCTTTTTTTTACAAGCTAGCAAGTATAAAAAGGGTCTGTCATTCCTTCTGGAACGATTGAATATAACCGTCATGACTTACTTGATCTGAAAAAAAGAAACAAAGCTTTGCAGAACAACAGGCCTAGTGTGAACATTAATATCTGAAAAATAAATATGATTCTTACTGGTCTCCAGTTAGTTAGAGTGACAAATCACACAAACTGTGCATGGAAAAAAGTGCATACTGTCTTGTTGCAAACATGTTGTTCACCATTCCAGCTTAAGCAGAAGCACAGGGGAGACTTTTTTGCCAACATGGATGCTCATGTTGGGGATAACCCTTTTCACTTCACCCAGAAACTGGGAAGTAAGATACCTTACTAAACCTGGGTCTTGAGCAGCCCAAATGCAGATCTGGAAAATCTGACTGGAAGTTTGCAGAAACTGACAACTAAAGATCTTGCAAGTGTAATGTGTTTGAGTGATATTAAAGTTATCTGTCAATCCACATAACATCTTAATTAGCTTGTGGGCCAGTGACAGTTGCATCCACTTAAAGGCAAGCCCAGAAGGCATAGGTCTCCTCATTTTGTTGGGCCACAGAAAATATATTTGTTGCGTCAGATTGTTCTGCCAGGCAGGTAACAAGGCAACAAAGGGGCCAAGGCAACTAAGGGAAAGGACCTACATTGAAAATATTTGGTACACAAGAACAGTTCAGGGATTGATTGATAAAATGAGGTTACATAGCTTACAGGCGAACAGGTAAATGTTCCATATTTCTGAGTAGAATATTCAGGTTTCAGGTTCAGGTTCAGGTGGCTGGAAAGAAAGGAACGCCACAACATTAAGAATCTGGAAGGGGTGAGAGGAAATGGGCTGATTATTTGCTGCAGGGCTAATGAAGGAAAGTGGACACTGGTGAGCAGGTGTAGGAGAGTCAGTTGACTGGAACTGTTGGGAGTCTGGGGGCATTCAGTGGATGGATGGCAATGCAGAGGCTTGAAAAGTGTCTGGGGACAGGTGCAGCAGGCCCAACCGAGTTATATAAAAACTACTGAGAAAGACATTGTGACACATGCAACATTGTCAGACAGATGCTATAGTGGTACTGACATTGCTGAGTCAGTTCTTAAACTTAGTTCAAGTTAGGTTAAGTTACATTTTCATGAAGTCTTGGCTAGTGAAAGACACTGTGAACTGGGTGAACTATGCACAACACTGATAAGAATGTTACTATAAAGCTCTTGGGAAGCTGAACACCTGCTGTAGAGCTTTGGTGTGAAGCTAGCTGGCCTCTGGGAGAACTGCCTTGTTTACACTGGAAAGGTGGTTAATTGGTAACAACGCTAGAAAAAAGTTCAAAGTTTCAGGGTGTCATTGGAATTGTGACAAAACCAAGAAGTAATGAAATGAACACTTGTATGTGTGCGTGGATATTTCTGTTTGCCCTTGAAATGAGATGAAATGACATGAGAAGCTGCTGCTGCAGTTTACATAAGTTCTCACATGTTCTCAACACATGGTCAGAAATGTACTTCTAAAGATGTAAGATTTACAAAACATCATTCAGTTTCTGAATATCGCTGTGTGACTCCTTGATCTTCTCGCCATCATTAGGATGATCCCACATTTTCTTTTAAAATATTTTGTGAACTTTCCTCGAGCGCCATTGTCAGGTCAAAATATCTTCACATGCAAGATATTTAAAATATGTATCGTGAATTGCATAGCTTTCACGATACCATCTCCACGTGAAAGTCTAAATGTCAGTGTGAGGTTTAATCTATTGTTTTGTGTTATGGCCATTCCAGAATTATAGGATTAGATTAAAAAATGTACAGCTGGATGTCTGATCTGTAATATTTGTCTCCAGTTTACTGATTACCAGAGCTATGTGATCCACGGCTGCCTGGTGGACAACCCAACTCTGGAGCGCTCCATTGCTCTGTTCAACGGAGTCTCGCAGTGGGTCCAGCTCATGGTGCTCAGCAAGCTAACACCTCAGACCCGTGCAGAGGTTATTACCAAATACATCCATGTGGCTCAGGTAAGACAGGGTAGAGGCAACAGTGTTTAACGGGTTTTTGTTTGCAAAACATGAACGTTATGCGGCTAACGTTCATCCAAAACTGTATAGAGGCAAGTGCAACAGCAAAGGACAAAACCCTATTTGTCAAAAAAACTAGCACCATTGCTTTTGTTTTATTAGAAAAGTATGGAATCACTCAGAAGTGCATTACAAAAGAAATTGGAAGCCAATAACTAAGAATATGATTAATCATTGTAATTGTGTAATAATAGGATCAAAACTAAAATTCAAAACTAAATCAATAGCCAATAGTTAATATTACAATGATATCAGTAAGTCATAATCACAAACTAAGGCATCCCATTTCTTTCTGGTGAATGCCTCCCCATTTCACTGTGCTGGAGGACTTGAGTTTGTACAGCACAGAAAGCCTCCCCTCTGCAAACACTTTCTATTTGAACTGGAACAGGGTTTACTTGCTGTCAGCTGATGTCATTCACATACTCTGCAACCGGAGATAAACTGGGGCACATTTTCAAAACAATTACAACTGTGGAATTGACCCTAGGCGGATTTGTCTTAGTGGGTGATGCAGGATAGGGATTGGGCCCAAATGCAGATGGATGAGGAGGCTGCAGTATTCATATTGTATGAAGTGTTCCAATGGCATTTGGACTACAGGCACGTAAAAGATGGGTAACAGACAGGTAAAGGGCAGGAACAGACAGGTTAAGGGCAGGAACAGACAGGTAAAGGGCAGGAACAGACAGGTAAAGGGCAGGTACAGACAGGTAAAGGGCAGGTACAGGAAGGTAAAGGGCAGGAACAGACAGGTAAAGGGCAGGAACAGACAGGTAAAGGGCAGGTACAGACAGGTAAAGGGTAGGAACAGACAGGTAAAGGGTAGGAACAGACAGGTAAAGGGCAGGTACAGACAGGTAAAGGGTAGGAACAGACAGGTAAAGGGCAGGAACAGACAGGTAAAGGGTAGGAACAGACAGGTAAAGGGCAGGTACAGACAGGTAAAGGGTAGGAACAGACAGGTAAAGGGTAGGAACAGACAGGTAAAGGGCAGGTACAGACAGGTAAAGGGTAGGAACAGAAAGGTAAAGGGTAGATACAGACAGGTAAAGGGTAGGAACAGACAGGTAAAGGGCAGGAACAGAAGGTGATTTGACGGGGAATGCAATCCCCCTTGTTCGCCCAATTGACCAAAATGACCAAAATGCATGCCCCTTGTTAACCTGCCATACCTGCCATCCCCCTCTCCATTCCTTAGTAGCAGAGACAGTGCAGGGCCAGAGGGGTTGTCTTGTTGAATGTGTTAGTCTATTCTGACTAACTCATTGAACCTTTATCTGACTGAGGTTTGTGCAAGTCGTATCCTCCACTGAATCCTTCTCTGAATGGTGGAGGGACGTCCGAGGGCATCTGGTGGATGGATGGAATACACCAGAGTTTGATTTGAGGAACTAGAAATGTGTCTTTGTGAGGATGGACAGAGAGACAAAGTGTGACATGATTCCAGTATTTTTAGTCTCTTTAAATTTGACTACTCAAAATGACCTTTGGGCCAATTTGGCTCTACACTAAATCACCTGTGAGTCTGACTTTGCCTATTATCCATTGGTAGAAATCGTAACCCGAGACAATAAGTCCATGTATTATGTCCCATACTACTGCTGGGTTATTTAACCTAAACAAAGATGTGGTTGTGAAATGTTATAATCTACAACAACTTTTTAAACGCAGGCTTTATTTCACTTTTTGTTACTGATTAATAATAATCTGTGCCTCCATCACAGTTTTGAATGACATTGGACATTTCTTTTTACAACTACCAATACATTTGTGACAGTTCATATTTGAGCTATTTTACTCTAACACTGAGTCAAAATTTTAGTTTGGGTGTATAACCTAACAGTAATATCACAAAATAACAATTACATTTGGTCAAAACAATCCATTGTCTTGGTTGGTTTTCTACTATGTACTACTTGATTAAATGCTCTGTACTTAGCTCCATTCCACCAGAGCTAACCATATAATCATCAACTATAACTTGGCATAACTGTTTCATAGTTGCTTTTATTCAATGCATGTTTAAAGTATACCATTTTAATAAAAACATGTATATTTATTTCTTAAGACAAGTTGTGGAAAAACTGGATGGCATCTCATGATAGTGATGATAATGTGATCTGAATGGGCCATTCACTTGATTAGATAAACATTATGTAAACAAGTAAAATTGTGTCACTCTCTGTCATCAGAAACTTCTGCAGCTGCAAAACTTTAACACTCTGATGGCAGTGGTGGGGGGGCTGAGCCACAGCTCCATTTCTCGACTAAAGGAGACTCACTCTTATCTGGCCCCAGAAGTTGTAAAGGTAAGTCAAATATATATATATATATATATATATAAATATATATATATATATATATATGTATATCCAAACACAATTATTCTTTCCTACAACATTTTAAAATACAAATAAGCATATCACTAAGGTTTAGGTACAGTTCAAGGGGATCCAGTTATAATGTGTTTGAGGGAAAACCAGGCTTAAATATATTTTATTTAAGTTTTGTTTGTTAATGTGATTGGTTTTAAATAGATAAAACCCAATGAGTTGGATGACAATGGTATAAGGAATGCTATCAACAAAGCAACAACCTTCTCAGCTGAGTGTTTGAGATGGCTCCTGGCAAGTTTACTATAATGAAGTCAGTTGAAAATCCTCAAACTTCTACAAAAATACAAATACATACAAGATTAAGAAAACTCACTTTGTATCTATACAACTGCCTCCCTGCACCCACAGTAACACCACCAAGACAGATCACATGAATTGCCACACCATTCACTTTGTGAACTCCCAAACTCCCCCCCAGATCTGGAGCGAGATGACTGAGCTGGTCTCTTCCAACAACAACTACTCCTGTTACCGAAAGGCCTTCAATGAATGCCAGGGCTTTAAAATCCCCATCCTGGGTGTGCACCTGAAGGACCTGATCGCAGTGCATGTAGTCTTTCCTGACTGGATTCATGACAGCAATCAGGTGAACCTGGTGAAGATGCATCAGCTCTACATGACCTTCAATGAGTTGGTTTCATTGCAGAGTGCAGTGGCCCAGGTGGAGCCCAACATGGACCTCATCTACCTGTTAACGGTGAGGGATTACCTCATATATGTCGTAATTTGCCAATGACAATTAAAAAGGAATAGCTCCACACAACATGCCTTGACACTGTTCTCCTTTCTGTCTATTTGGTTTCGGTTTGAATTCATGAGAACATGAGAAGAAGAGTACTGTAAGTGGGAATATGTGATTTACAGACATCCTAGGAACCGGAGATGATGGCAAGCCATTAGTCAAGTGTATCAGTAACGACTATATACATATCTTGGTATCTGGGGAAGACAAAAAAAGGTTATTCTTTAAAGATGGAATGCCATTTTCATTATATTCCTACTGTGCTGTACGTGGCAACACTCAGAGTTAAAGTATGGAGAGGAAAAACCTGTAACAGCAAGGGCTGGTAATTATCTTCAAATATTACTTATTTGTTCCACTTTTCTTTACATACGGACAGCAAACAACAAATGAAATGCTGGTACCTGTGGGTGTTGCAGGACTGTAACAAGCCAGCACAAATCATTTCTCTCTGGCCAAATGACAGACTACTTGCCTGTCTGTCTGTGCATTCATTGCTAACTTGACAGCTGTGAGAACTCACATCAGCCAAGGGGCGACTGTGGGTCAGTGGAAGAGCAGAGTCCTCCTTCACTCAGATCCTCCCATCAGTGTGTGAATGTTGGTTAGTCCTGATGGACAGGTGGCACCTTCATGGTAGCTCCTCCCATCAGTGTATGAATGTTAGTTAGTCCTGATGGACAGGTGGCACCTTCATGGTAGCTCCTCCCATCAGTGTATGAATGTTAGTTAGTCCTGATGGACAGGTGGCACCTTCATGGTAGCTCCTCCCATCAGTGTGTGAATGTTGGTTAGTCCTGATGGACAGGTGGCACCTTCATGGTAGCTCCTCCCATCAGTGTATGAATGTTAGTTAGTCCTGATGGACAGGTGGTACCTTCATGGTAGCTCCTCCCATCAGTGTATGAATGTTAGTTAGTCCTGATGGACAGGTGACACCTTCATGGTAGCTCCTCCCATCAGTGTATGAATGTTAGTTAGTCCTGATGGACAGGTGGCACCTTCATGGTAGCTCATCCCATCAGTGTGTGAATGTTAGTTAGTCCTGATGGACAGGTGGTACCTTCATGGTAGCTCCTCCCATCAGTGTATGAATGTTAGTTAGTCCTGATGGACAGGTGACACCTTCATGGTAGCTCCTCCCATCAGTGTATGAATGTTAGTTAGTCCTGATGGACAGGTGGTACCTTCATGGTAGCTCCTCCCATCAGTGTATGAATGTTAGTTAGTCCTGATGGACAGGTGGTACCTTCATGGTAGCTCCTCCCATCAGTGTATGAATGTTAGTTAGTCCTGATGGACAGGTGGCACCTTCATGGTAGCTCCTCCCATCAGTGTATGAATGTTAGTTAGTCCTGATGGACAGGTGACACCTTCATGGTAACTCCTCCCATCAGTGTATGAATGTTAGTTAGTCCTGATGGACAGGTGACACCTTCATGGTAGCTCCTCCCATCAGTGTATGAATGTTAGTTAGTCCTGATGGACAGGTGGTACCTTCATGGAAGCTCCTCCCATCCCATTCTCAAGATTGCCAATCCTAGCTTTAACAGTGGCATTGCAACGTATGCAAACAACCCACTATTACCAGGTTATGTTGTTAAGTCCTGATTGCTCCTTCACTTTCAGAGCCTTTAAAGCAAATTAATCACAAACTTAAAGTGTGAAAACAGAAACAAAAAGTTATCTTCCACAGTTCTTATGGTCCAGGGACTTGGTTCATGTAGACTTCACTCCTAAAACACCCTGGTTGCTCAATCTGTCATCGTCCATAGTTGATAGCTCCTTTCACATGCGGCGACACTCAGAGACATACTGCTAGCTATTTTACACTGACAATCTCATGTAATGGCTACATAAATTATGTGAGGTCAGCCTCGAAAACCAAAACAGAGTGTAACAAGGTTCCCTCTCGTTCCCGGGGTTCGCCGCAAGGACCACAGACGATGCTGATACGTTTTAGGTATTTTTATTGACACCGTCAACTCAGCGTGCTCGGGCTCTCTCTCTCTGGCCCTGGGTGGCTGTCGGTCGCGCTTCCTCCGCTCACCCGGCAGTCCTCTCTGGATCTGCGTCGCTGCAGCTCGTGCTCTCCTCAGCTCACACGCCAGTGCTCTCCTCACAGCTGTTCTCACTGCCGGGTTTAAGTGCGCGGCCCCACACACACACACCCTCAGCTCCAGGTGCGGCTCGTTCCTCCCTATTGCCCGCACCTGTTCCTTGAGCCGCCCTTCTCTCTCCCCCTCTGCAGCCGCGCTAAACCACGCCCCTGTCCCACATACCCCCACCGCCCGACTTAGGCCGGGGAGCCACCGGCCTAGCCCACTCCCCCCCCGCCCCCTGGCAGCAGGAGAGGAAGTCTGCCACAACCATCTGCGTCCCCGGCCTATGGACCACCTTGAAGTTAAAGGGCTGCATAGCCAGATACCAACGGGTGATCCGGGCGTTGGCATCCTTCATGCGGTGGAACCATTGGAGCGGGGCGTGGTCCGAGCAGAGGGTGAACTGGCGCCCCAGGAGGTAATAACGCAGGGAGTCGACCGCCCACCGGATGGCCAGGCACTCCTTCTCCACAGTGCTGTACCGGCCCTCCCGCTCGGACAACTTCCGGCTGATGTACATGATGCCCTCCGCCCAAGTGGTACCCCAGATACCGTACCTCCCTCCGTCCAATTGCACACTTCCCCGGGTTGGCGGTGAGTCCGGCCTCCCTCAGGGACTCCAGCACCGTGCCCACCCGCCGCACATGCTCCGCCCACGTGGTGCTATGGATGATGACGACATCATCCAAGTAGGCGGCAGCATATGCGGCGTGCGGACGCAGCACCCGGTCCATGAGCCGTTGGAACGTGGCCGGCGCCCCGAACAACCCGAAGGGAAGCGTGGTGAACTGGAACAACCCGTACGGAGTGGAGAAGGCCGACTTTTCCTTGGACTCCGGCGACAGGGGAATCTGCCAGTAGCCCTTGGTTAAATCCAGCGTGGTAAAGAAGCGTGCAACTCCCAGTCGGTCCAGAAGCTCGTCGACCCGGGGCATCGGGTAAGCATCGAACCGTGACACCGCATTCACCTTACGGTAGTCCACGCAGAACCGTATAGACCCATCCTTCTTGACCACAAGAACGATGGGACTACACCAGGCGCTGTTGGACTCTTCTATTACCCCCATCTCCAGCATAGCCGCCAATTCCCGCTGAACCACCTTTTTCTTGTGTTCAGGGAGTCGGTAGGGCCGCGACCGCACGGTCACCCCTGGGGGGGTCTCAATCTGATGAACTATGAGGCTGGTGCGACCGGGCCTGAGCAAGAACACGTCCGCAAAACGCTCCTGCAGCTCGGCAACGTCTGTTTGCTGGGCCGCGGAGAGATGGGCTTCACAATGGAGCGAGGCGGGAACGGCCGATTTTGGAACCTCGGGCCTCAGCTCCTCTCTCTCCAAGACTGCGGACACCAGCGAAACAGACTCCGCCTCCCTCCACGCTTTCAGGAGGTTGAGGTGGTATATCTGCGTACTCCCGCCCCTGTCCGACCGCACCACCTCATAGTCGACCTCCCCGACCCGCCGTGTGACCACAAAGGGCCCTTGCCACTTGAGCCGCACCGCCCACTCTGCCGCCGGCCAGCCGCACGCCTCCGCGGTGGCCTTGAAGGCGTCCAAAAAGGACTGTGCGTCGTCCCCCTCTGCCATCCGGTGGAGCGCCACCGCTGCCAGCGGCGGGGCCTGCGGAGGACCCGCCGACACCCCTGCCGCCGTCCTGGCGGCGAGCTGCTCGAGGGCGAAGGTCTGCCTCTCCGCCTGCTCCCGCTGCATTTCCGCGACGCTGGCCACCATCTGGCCCAGCGCGACGATCAGCTGCGTTGGTCCCTCCATCCGGTCCTCCCCGGTGCGTCACACGGGTCCCTGTTCAGACACTCAGAGACATACTGCTAGCTATTTTACACTATCTGACAATCTCATGTAATGGCTAAATAAATTATGTGAGGTCAGCCTCGAAAACCAAAACAGAGTGTAACAAGGTTCCCTCTCGTTCCCGGGGTTCGCCGCAAGGACCACAGACGATGCTGATACGTTTTAGGTATTTTTATTGACACCGTCAACTCAGCGTGCTCGGGCTCTCTCTCTCTGGCCCTGGGTGGCTGTCGGTCGCGCTTCCTCAGCTCACCCGGCAGTCCTCTCTGGATCTGCGTCGCTGCAGCTCGTGCTCTCCTCACAGCTGTTCTCACTGCCGGGTTTAAGTGCGCGGCCCCAGCCACGCCCACACACACACACACACACACACACACACCCACACACACACACACACACACACCTCAGTCCCAGGTGCGGCTCGTTCACCCTAATTGCCCGCACCTGTTCCCTGAGCCGCCCTTCTCTCTCCCCCTCTGCAGCCGCGCTAAACCACGCCCCTGCCCCACACAGAGCTTTTTCAACACAAAATGTAATATTTGTATCCTTTAAGGCTTTAAAGGATACTTCATTGTTTCACATGATCTCACTGAACTTATAAGGACAGGATAAAATACATGAGTACAAAAAGTATCATTGTTCAGCTTAGGACGTCCCCCTAGTCCTGGTGGATACATCAAACCCACCACATACATCCAGTCTTCTTTCGGTTCTGTAGCAACATTGTTCAGGCAGTATGTGCGACTACTTTCTTCAAAGTAGGTTTCATCCCTGTAATCTTAGTTAAGTTGAACTTAAATCAAGGTTTGGGGGTGTGTTCAATGGATGTATGTATTTACAAAAGCACAAGACGCCAGGACGCGTCTACCTGAATAGGTGTGAACCCACAGCATACAAGGCAGCTCTCTACTAAAGATCAGGCTGTCTCCAAAACCCTTGTGGCAGGAAGAAATGGCTGCTGCATATACCTAAACAGTTTCTTGAGACAGCCCTCTATTCATCAAACTACTGTTTGTTATACATTAAATGAAAAGTGTAATTTTTGGCTTTCAGTTATCTTTTGATATTTTGTACTAATTATTTACCAATCTCTTGTATCTTCAGCTTTCTTTAGACCTTTACTACACCGAAGATGAGATTTATGAGCTGTCATTGCTAAGGGAACCACGTAACGCCAAATCATTGGTAAGTTTTAGCTGAAATGGTTTTTATTTGGTATTCAGGCTTGTGTTAAACAATTTAAATTATATTTATTTTTGACAACCTTTTTTACTACTTTCTTTTGCTCCTGTGGAACCTTTTGGTGAGGAGTGTACTGGGGGTGCCACCAATAATGTTCTGAATCTTCATGTACTTTATCCTTCCTCAAAGCCTACCTCTCCAACGACTCCCAACAAGCCCCTGGTCCCACTGGACTGGGCCTCCGGTGTCACCACCAAACCAGACCCCTCTGTGGTCAATAAACACATCAGGAAGGTGGTGGGTGTGAGTAGACGACTGCTTTTCCAATTATTCCCACACAATGCAGAAAACAGCTTGTTGGACACTGCAGAGATGTAAAATGTGTTTCTTGTCATTGTGAAGTCTGTGTTCAGGAATTATGACCATGACCACGATGGCTATATTTCTCAAGAGGACTTTGAGAGCATCGCTGCTAATTTTCCATTCCTGGACTCCTTTTGCGTTTTGGACAAAGATCAGTGAGTTTACCCCATTATCTATTTCCTTTGCTTTAATTCTGTAATTGTAGTTTCATCTTCAGAATTAATATTATTATGCGATTGGTCAGACCTGGTAGGACTGGAACACCTGGAAATGACTGTCCTCTCCCTCTTTTTGCACATCCTCCTTTATTTCTTCTTCTTTTCCGCTTCTCTTTCTCTCAGAGATGGATTGATCAGCAAGGATGAGATGATAGCATATTTCCTGCGGGCTAACCCCCTGCTACAAAGTAAAATGGGTCCAGGTTTCATCCACAACTTCCAGGAGATGACATACCTGAAACCCACCTTCTGTGAACATTGTGCTGGTTTTGTGGGTATCTCTTAGATTCTGTCACTGCACTTTTCATGTCTTCTTAAAGTTCCTCTTTCAATTATTAGACTCACCAGTCATATTCCAAAAATGTTGTACAGCCACATCTGTATGTCTCGACCCTGAGGTCATGTCCTCACAGGTGCAACAGGCATACACATTGTTACAGGAAATGTTGTGATGACTCATGTTTCCATGCTTTTATCTAATGTTTTTATTTTTATTTTCTGGATCCTCCATACATTTCTGGACCTGCAGCTCTGGGGAATCATCAAACAGGGCTACAAGTGCAAAGGTATCATCGGTGTAACTAATTACTGAATTAACTGTAACTAGTTATAGTCATATTATAATCTTGAATCCATCCCCATGGAGTAAAATAAGGTTTATCTTGTGATATATATTATACATTTGCATTATATGCAACATTATAGATTTCCAAAGCATGTATTTAGACATTTAAATAAAAAATGTTACAACTCCACATATTTCATGTTGCCCATACATTTTTCTTTAATTAAGTCAGTGGGCATTGTGGCTTAATGTAGAGCAGGGTCGTCCTTTAATCAGATCGGCAGTTCCAAATTAGGGCTGGTTTAACATTTCATCCTGATTAAGAAATGAAAGAAATCGTAAATGGACTGTACTTGTGTAGCGCTTTTCTAGTCTCTCGACCACCCAAAGCCCTGTAACCCTACAGGTCATCATTCATACAGTGATGGACATGCAAGGACTAGCGGAGCCAGGAATTGAACTGCCGATCCTTTGATTGAAGGACGACCCGCTCTAGTACTAACCCGGGTGGAATTTAGCTATGCAGATAGATTTTGCAGTATTTTACCAAGTTTGTGGACAACTTGGGGGAGCTGACCCTTTAAGAAATGTGAAACTGAAAACTCCTTCCAGTGAAACTGCTGTGATGAGTCAGATTTTCAGAACCCAATCCCGAGAAGATGCTTCCCCTTTGGCAACCAAATCCTCGTCCTGAAGCTTAGAACACCTTTGCACTGAATATTTGTTCATGTGTATTCTATATTTATTTTGCAGACTGTGGCGTTAACTGTCATAAACAATGTCGGGAGCTGCTGGTCCTGGCCTGTAGGAAGCTGATCCACTCCAGCTCTCTGGGCAATGTTTCTCCAGCTAGACTGACCCACAGCTCGCTGCCCAGCAGCCCGGCGCTACCCACCTGTCAAGGTAATTTACAGCTAATGACATTTATTCAATAAAGTGACACAAACAGACGCAAATTGCAGTTACAAAAGCTGTGTATGTTAAATATGAGCTTGTTTAGTCATGCTATGATGAACAATTGATTGGTTGATCATGTTCTGTGTCCTCTCCTTTAGATGAGGATGAGGTATTTGAGTTCCCAGCTGTCCCATCAGCAGATCCAGCTCTGGACACTCAGTCCATCACTCTGATGACTGGCTCAGCCCAGAGGATCTCTGTGCGCTTGCAGAGGACCACCATCAGCCAGGCCACCCAGACTGAATCCCTGTGGCCCGAACACAGTTGGGGCTCCACAGACGGCGGCTCCCACACCTTCCCCAAAATGAAATATAGGACTCCCAGAAAATCATCTAAAAATAAAGGTTGTGCCCGCTGGGAAAATCAGAACGACAAGGCTGTTTCTTCACGGTGCAGCGTGGACTCGCAGGAGAAGTCAAAAGTCTTCGGAGAACGTGTACAGAACGGGACTACACACAGAGGGAAGGTAAAGGATCCATGGCTGTAGATTCTGATGTGCAGGGGTCATGTGTAACCTTTTAACAGATGGTTTTGTCAAAGAGCATCAAACGTGTCATAGCTCCCTCCATCTGGAAGTGGAAATGTCCTTGAGTAAGACCCTGAGCCCCAAGTTGCTCCTCGGGCACTTTACAGCAGCCCAGTGCTCCTCATGCTGTGGATGGGTGAAATACAGAGGTCAAATGTCATGTATATACCTGTAAATATATGGCAAATGGAAGGCAGTTTAAGTTTATACCAGCCTGGCTAAATTCAACATATCTTGAAAGCTTCCTCCTCTGGCTTCCCGATGTTGGCTCCAAGAATGTATTGTCTTGAAATGAACAGAAAACATCATTCAACTATTCCAACAAAAAGTCTGTTGATGATTTTATCTCTCTCTCTCTCTCTGTGTGGATCATATAATTTATCCTAATGTGTGTTTTGGAGGATTTCTTTGGAAATTGATGATCTCGTAAAGGACAACAGCAGAAGGTCACAGACTTATTCCCATGTGGGCCTTGCTCTAGAGGTGTGTGCATGTGGAGATAGTGTCAGAATCAGAATCAGAATCAGAACCATTTATTGCCATGTATGCTTACACATACAAGGAATTTGTCCTGGTGTGTGGTTTATAATAGCACAAAACACATCACTAAACCAATTCACATTGGGCATTAATGGACATTATTCTGACAACAGGTTAAAGTACACGCTTCATTCAATGAGCTACCCACAAAACTATCTTTACAGGTGTATGATGATCTGACAGTCTTTAACATGACTGGGTTTGTATTGTGTCCATCAGGAACTTTATTCCAATCATGGGCACCCAGAGAAAGACTTATTTTTTGAATGAATAAGATATTCAAGGACAGGATAATATTTCCATTCAATCACATATGAGACTGTAAATCACTGGAAGCTGAAGAACATAATTATTTTACATTATTTCTTTAAACACAATGAAATCCAGAACATTAATGAAAGGCATGCAAGAATAATAGTTTAGTAAAAACGCCATAATTCCAGATACAAATAATGTTATTTTATATTTTCTCCTCCTCATCAGGACAGCTGACTTGGTCCCGTCGATGAGGACCTGTCCCGGGGGTCCAGAAAGCCCCTAACGGCTGGGACCAGGACGCTCTTCTGTCTGGGGGATGTGCTGGGCTGCCTGCGGTCCCCCTTCAGTGACCTGGAGTTATCATGTCCTCTGTAGACTTCAGCACAAAGCTACACGTGGACACGGTGTAGCTGCATGAAAGAACACGATGTGTTCTCTGGGAGAACATGGATGAAGAGGAGCTCAGTGGATAATGGACCCACTGAGGATCACATGGAATAACCGCTCCATCCTGAGCACGCAATCGCTGGGGATCAGTCCAGATTACTATTTTACAGTATTTTTTAAACTGAACAAGTGTGGAATGAAATTCAGTGAATCAAAGCCACCCTGTTACTGTCAGCCACCAGCTGTGGACTCCAGGCTGGCCCAGTGTGACGAAGGGAAATCCTGATCTGAGGAAAGCCACAAGCAAGTTCTCTACGTTACTTCCCAAGTTGGAATGATCGGAAAATACATAATGGGAAAGTGTGTCGATATTTTAATGGTTTGATGCAAAAAAGGGAAAGTCAAAATGAAAGTGAATGTAAAGAGTAACCATGACCCTTCCAACATATCGAACATTGATGGACGATTCTGAAATACCCTGGATTCTGTTAAATTATATTTTTGAGTGTTCATTGCCAATGTTTTTATTTATTCCTAGTACCTGTACTTAACAACTACAGTGTGGTTAAAGGTGTTAAATTCAAAATGCAGAGCATTAATATAACGGCATCCAGAGTTTACAGCTGATGACACCGTCCTGACCAGAAGCGTAGCACCAACCGCCGTTAGCTCTGTTAGCACGTTCACCATAGTTTCTACTGTACGTGCTGTTAGCACCGGGAGCCGTCGGCTCAGGCATCGCCATATTGAGAACCATTGAGAGGCAATCAAAATGCTACTAATCACGTATTTTGCACCTTTAACCTTCCCGTTGTCTTAAAAGAGAAAGATAACTGCATTACGGGTGCATGGCTTTCACGGCAGAGATAACTATGTATGACATCAGTGTGGCATTTGTGGACTTCTTGGCCTGACCCTAGCATTAGAAAAAGTGGCTCACTGTCATGAGCTATGGGAGATTTCAAACGCTCAAAAAAAAAGTAAAATCATATAAATTACAACACACATTGTCTTCATCATAATCACAACCTCTAATGTCGCTAAATGTACCTTCAACAGTTGTGCCTCTTCAGCCAGCTGGCCCAAAGGAAACTATTTAGATAGGACAGCTCCTCAGTGACGATAAACTCTCCCCGAGCTGTGATTGGACAGTTGATTTGTGGTTTTGGCACGAATTATGCATTTCAATCTCAAAAAATAAAAATAAATTCTTGCGCCTCCTGGTGGAAGTTAAGGACGGTGCTTCAGGTTTAAGCTGCTCTCTGTGATGCACCTCTTTAGTTTGCTTTCTGTGATTTCATTTTAATGTGGCATTAAAAAACAACTCATTCAGTTAATAAAGACAAAAGGCTAACAATTTTTTTTAACAAATTATTTTCATTAAATTATGATAATTTAATGAAAAACACTTTGTAATTTAACTTCAATTTTAAATCTTCAACAATCAGGGTACAAAGATTACCTGTAGGTCTCTTTTGACTTTTATAAAATATTTTACAGATGAAATTAAATGATATCACTTAATAATAAATAAATGTACATATTATTTTAAATATCAAATAATATCATGTATACAAATATAATGTTTTGTAATGTGCATAGTAGAGAACATGAAGACATAGGGAAGGTTAGGGGTTAAAGTTCAGTTACTAAAACACTTCAGGAAGGTTAAAGCTGTGATTGAGGGTTCATAAAAAAGCATAAAAGGGTTCATAAAAAAGTCTGTGACGAAAGGTGGCCTTCAGTCTCAGTCGGACATGTTTCCACTCTGACCCCTGACCTTTGACCCCCACACCTTCACTCCACATCTCACCCCACTGAGGACACATTATTACTGAACAGGCCTCAGTCTGGAGGGACTGTTGACATGTCATGTTAGAAAGTCAAGGAAATGACCACCAACACACAAAGACACATCAAACATGCCAGAGACATGAAACACAAGTGTTATTGGGGGAAATACAATCGGACTTTGAATAATGGCATAGTATGTGTCATATATCATTATTATTATTAGTAGTAGTAGAAGTAGTATTAGGAGTAGTATGTAATTATATATTTCATTATAACTTATTGAGCTATGTAATATTACACTTGGGGGCTCCATATGAAACAAAACAAGGAACAAGGAAACCAAATCATAAGGACGGGTTAAAGGAACCTTGCTTGCAATGTTTGCATCCATACTGCACGTTTTCTAAAAGGTTCAGCGATTAGACATCATCACAGTCAATACAGTGAGAAACATGACGTTTAAAATACAGATTTCATTTAGCTTTTCTAAGACGGTGAAAGTACAGGACGATGTCGTACAGAAACACGATAGTGGCGGTAGAGGTACAAGCAGAACTTGACGAAGGCACTAACCTTGAGATGCACAGTCATGAACAGTCGGGAGAATCTGACATGAAGAGAACTTCAGCAGCAGATGGTCTGACATGGAGAGGTCTCAGCACAGGTGTTAGCTGCTGTTAAATAGGTCTGGTGATGAAAGGACTAGGTCCAGTATGCCCATGGGGGATAGAGGTTGGCAGAGTGGGTGTGTGTAGGTTCGTTGTGTTTGCACTTCTTTTGTTCGGGATGCTCTTAATGACTTTTCCATAGAGCGCTATCCAAAGGGACAATACATGAATGTGAAGAGAAGACTGGTGGGTGACAATGTGGTGGACATTACTCATCCTTAGCAGTGGTGTAGAGTAAGGAAGTAGAAATACTTTGTTACGTTTTTTTGAGTATCTGTACTCTACTTTACTATTTATATTTCTGTTTACTTTTACTTTTACTTCACTATATTTTGCAAAGAAAACTGGTACTTTTACTCCGAAACATTTCCCCTGAAACCTTCGTTACTCGCTACAAAATGAAATATATCTTTAGAAAAAAAATTAATCATGAGACCAACATCGGGGACTGTGGTGGAACACAGACTCCAGCAAGCAGGTTTGGAGAATCAATGGTCCTAGCTTGAAGTTAAGTCATTGGTTAATCACGTTAAGCTAGCGAGCAACTACATGAGTAGAAACTCTACGATGACTGATTTCATGATGGGAGCAGAAATGGAAGCACCTGCTTCTCCCGCAACAACCAACGGTGGTGACGAAGACCAACACCCGGGGCCTGATTTGCGAGAAATGTTTTCTTGACAGATTCTTCGTACCTGATGAAGTGCCTCTTATGATGACACAAAGCTACTGAAATATTGGCATTCAAAAACTCCCCATCCAACCTCAGGAAACACATTAAGGTAAATTAAGATTCATTCCCTGAGTTGAGGAAGTGTTGACAGTTGTGAGATTTTGTTGATTTGAGTCGTTCCAGCTATAATCATTGCAGCACTAGTTGGCTAACATTAGCAAACTTAACTTGAGTTAAGCTAAAGTTAAGTTAGCTAACGTAATGCTGCGCTCTCGCGGCTACCTAACGTTAACTTAGCTTTGCTAACTTTAGCTTAACGTTAGCTAGCCACCACAGGATTGACAGGAGCCGTGAGAGCGCAGCATTACTATTTGAACCGTGTCGGAGTTGGAGATGCAAGTGTGTGTAGCAAGTGGGGCTAGCTAAAGTTGTTATGCTTACAAAATGTCTTTCTGTCACTGTTTCAGAGAACGCATGTACACCACCTTTAAAAACTATGGAGAGCTGACATCAACAAGGAGGAAAAGGGCTCCTGAGACGCCCTCCACCAGCAGCATCAGACCACATTAGTGAACACCTTGACTGTCTCAGAGGTCCATTGACAAAGCTGTCATGTACTATGTGGTCCAAGGGCTCCAGCCATTATGTGCTGTTGAGCATACTTATAAACGCACTGTTACAACTCCTTTATAGTGCCATGTCTCATGATAAGTTCATAGTAGATGCAATAGTATACTTATGCACATTATATTATGTTGAACATTGTTGCTCCTGGATGGAAAACCCAACCGAATTATTTTCAACACAACTCCTTGTCCTTGGTCATGGAGGCCACAGCACTTAAAAGAATACACTTTATAATTCTCAAAAGTCTGACCCTTTGCTTTTTTATTAACACTATTTACTTGTACTTTTACTTTCAATAATTAAGTACATTTAATATCAGAAAAATATTTTTGATACTTAAGTACAGTAAATATCAGATACTTTAAGACTTTTACTCAAATAGTATTTTAATAGGTGACTTTTACTTTTACTCGAGCAATTTTCCAGTAAAGTATCTTTACTTTTACTCAGGTATAGCTTTTGGGTACTTTATACACCACTGATATATATATATATACATAAATATTTACACATACATATATACACAAATATATATACGTATATACATATATATATACATACATATATATTTATTATATATATTTATTTATTATATATATATATATATATTTATTCTTTTATACATTTTTCATTTATTCATTAAATCAGAACACAAAAAGTAACTTTACAGTAACTTGAATGCCTCAGCATAAACATTTGATCACAGCTGAGAATAATCTTTGTCATTTTGTACTCCTTCCACTGGCAGAGAAAGGTGATGGATCCCCATCGCCTTTCTCTGCTATTTGGATACAGGCACGTGTTTGGCTCGGTCATTTGTGAAATGTTCAAGATTCATAGCTGCAATCAGGCCCGATTAATTAAGGCTGTATCACAAAGTAACACATTCTGCTGCCATGCTCGCTCACAAATCATGGCTTTCTGCCGAGAGAGGTTTTGTGTGTTTGTTTGAGAGAGGACGCACTAAACTTTCCTGTTTCTCCTGCGTACGGACGTTTTGGGTTGTACTATACATGGTTTGTTTAGTCACGCGCAGTCCCCTATATAAGGTCACGCCTTCATTTAGAAGTGTTATTAATTTAATCATTCACAAGAATCAAAGTACATGTAATGAGGTTTTTTGACATCGGGGAACAGAACAAGTGAAATGGATTCCTACAAAGTGATTTAGATAAAGTACAAACAGTGGTAACTCCAATGGATTTTTTCAAAAGTCAGAATCCCAACCGCTTAATTTTACAGTCAGTTGTTGACTACAATTATAATTATATTAATTATGGATTATTGCTTGTTTATCACACTTTATGACTAATATACATATACATTTGTGTCTGCTGTTAAAATTAGAAGAGTATTTTATAGGCTTGATGAATCTGTGCCATTGAGTACTTCTTAGTGTGGGTGTCAGTGAAATAATGTTTAAACATTCAGTCATGGAATTAGGGTTGAAATTAGAATTTGTTTTTATTTTTTAACTGAATGTCACAATCTTATAGGGAGATGGTAATGGCTAGAAAAGAAAAAAAAAGACAGGACATTAAGTCTTTTTTTCACCATTCCATCGCATCCTCAAATTGTGACACAACCTTCAGGAAGAAGGTAAAGGCCGGTGTGGTGAGTAAAAGACAGGATATAACGTCTGTTGTTTCACCATTCAGCCTCAGGGTTGAGAAGGAGGGACAGTTTTTTTATCTGTACCTGCATGTCTTCAAGTTTGGGGGGAAACCGGATTGCCCGGAGTAAAAACGCTACAAACAGGAGAACATGCGAAGGAAAATTGTGTCACAATCTTACAGGGAGAAGGAATGGCTAGAAAAGAGAAAAAAAGACAGGACATTAAGTCCGTCTTTTTTTTTACACCATTCCAACGCATCGTAAAATTGTGACACAACTTTCAGGAAGACGGTAAAGGCCGGTGTGGTGAGAAAAATTGTATTGGGTGTATGTAGATATGTATGACAATAACTTACTTCTACCTCTTACTTCTACCACCCCATATCATCCCCAGACGTCCAGTCTGGGGATGATATGGGGTGTAAGCAACAGTAAGCTGTTGGCCAAATGGCAGGAGCCTTATGAAATCACTAAGCGTCAGGGTAAGGTCACATATAAACTTTACATGCCTGACAGAGTGAAAAAACAGGTTCCACAGTTTGCAGCGGCCTACTTGGACGATATCGTCATCTTCAGCCAAACGTGGGAGGAACATGTTTCGCACGTTCAACAGATCCTCCACCTGATCAAGACGGCAGGGCTAACCATCAACCCACTCAAGTGGGCCTTTGCCCAGAAGCAAGTGGAGTACTTGGGTCACGTGGTTGGACAGGGCATGGTCAAGCCTTGTGTGGGAAAGGTGGAGGCCATTCATTCATACCCTGTGCCCACTACAAAGAAGAAGGTTCGTGCCTTAATGGGGCTTGTGGGTGGTACAGCAAATTCATTCCCCACTGTGCTGAGAGAGGAGCCGTACTCACCGACCTCACCAAGGCCTCAGCCCCAAACAAGGTCAGATGGAATCAAGAATGTGACAAGGCCTTCCAGGACCTCAAGGGGGCAATCGCAACGGAGTCTGTTCTCCACAGTCCTGACTTTTCTAAGCCATTCATTCTGCAGACAGATGCCTCAGGGGTTGGTGTTGGAGCAGTGCTTCTTCAGGAGACAGAGGGAGAGAGACGTCCACTTCTGTTCCTGAGTTGCAGGCTCCTGGACCGAGAGACGAGGTACTGTAGAGAAGGAGTGTTTGGCCATGAAGTGGGCCATCGGGTCTTTGCGGTATTACTTGCGGGGCCGGCACTTCATCCTGGAGACAGACCATAAAGCTCTGCAGTGACTTAATTAGATGAAGGATGCCAACACACGTCTCACAGGTTGGTACCTGTCACTCCAGCCCTATGATAGCATAGTTGTGTACCGTCCAGGGAAAGCCAACCTGGTGGCGGACTGGCTTTCGAGAGTACATGAGTGAGGTACTGTACTCTCGGAAGAGGAAGTGGGTTAATTGGCGTCAGGAGGGTTATATAAAGGGCTCACTTTGTTGGTGAATGGAGTCGGGTGGAGACCAGTAAAGACTGACCGTGACATGGTTGGTGAAATTTGATGGACGAAAAATAAAATGAAACTTCTTCCTAATGCTCTGACTCCTGATCGTCTCATTTGCCTAAATATTATTTCTCTTTCTACTCGCTTGCCTCACCTCTTTTGCTAGTCTTTTCTGTTCTTTAGCATCACTCTTGACCTTCTCTTCTCTCTCCCTCTTCTGTGTTTTCAGTAACTCCTTTTCATTCTTTTCCTTCTTCTCTCTCGCAAGCCTCTTTTCCGCCTCCTTTGCTGTTTTCTTGGCCTCCTTTATCAGGTCATTAGGGAAAGTTCTTGAAACTTCAGGTTGTCTATCTGAAGGTCAGCGTTTTGTTGATTCAAGAGCTTGTTCTTGTTCTCCATCCGACTGACTTGGTCATCCTTTAATGCAAGCTGAGCTGTCATCTTATCTTCTAGGGCTGTGAGTTTTGTTTTCCACCCTGCCTCGCTCTGGATGCTTTCCTCTTCCTTAGCTTTCAGCTTTGCCTCTGTGTCCAAGCATTGCACCTCAAGATCCTTCTTTTCCGCTGCTGTTTCAATGGAAAGAAGGTTTTTCTCCTGGACAGGTCGACCTGGCTTATCTTTCTAATCAAGGTCAACTTAATAGCCTTGAACTTTGTGAATCTTTCCTCTTTGCACTTTTCAGCCTGGCGGGATGTAGCGCTCCACTGCCGGTTAAGGAACAATATGTCCTCTTGCTTTGTGAGCAGCTGTTGGTTGAGAGATGTCTTCTCTTCCTGCCACTTCTCCGTGATGCTCTACTTATCCGCCTGAGCCTGTTTACTGATGTTTCTCTCTGAAACGAGAGCCCCATTAATTTGGTTTTGTCTTCGTCCCAGGTAAGCGCCTTGCTGGTCATCTGCTCTTTTAATGCAGAATTTACCAATGTCAGATCCTTTACTTGCTGTTGCAAGTCCAGGATGGCTTTTCTCAGGACCTCTTCAGCAGGGCTGGGACCATCCCCAAGAGAGCTGGTCTCATTTAGCTGCTCTTTGTTGATGCCTTTCACCACAGCCTCTGCTTTTTTTCTATTAGCTCTCTTGATCTAAAGAGCTTTTAATATTTTCTCCTTTTCCAGTTTTTATTTCTGATGTGTTAGTGTGGATCCCCTTGGTTAACAGCGGTAGTTGAGGTGGTTTCCAATAATTAATTAAAAGCTGCTCATCCATTCCTGGTCGGTGATGTTGGTTCTCTTTTTTTGCCAGCGCTTGCAGCAGTCGTTTGTTGGTTGCAGCTCCTTAAATGTTAGCAGTGTTTTCAATGAGCGTTTTATTTTCCATGGGAAAGTGATGCCACATGATTCCCACCCAGAGCTGATGGGCAGTTTGAGTTCCCCTAAAAGGAGACAGTTTGGTTGTGTTCCTTCAAGGGATCGTGTTGTGCTGCAACTTAAGTAGCATCAATTGTTCAGCGGCCTCTTCTGGTGCCTAGTTTACGGCTGTGCAGGTCTGGTACAGACGGACACAGTTGGCTTTGAGGTGCAGTGAGAGTGGCAGCAGCCGTCTGATGAGCCACAGTCAATAGAAACCCTTCTCTGCCATATCAAGTCCACGAGTACTGAGGCACTGGACTCTCCTGCGCTACATTTTTTACGACTGCAGCACCATACATTATGGATGTCCAATACATTTTACTGAACGACTCGAAAAAAAGTCACAAATCCATTATTGTATTAAGATAACTTTATAAAAAAAAATCTGAATTAACAAAGCATTTGCGATAAAGTACCACTGGAGGTAACAGCAAAAAGTGTTGACATTACAATGTGATAAAAAATGTCAACTCAGACACTAATCAAGCATCTTAAGAAGCATTAGTAAGTCGCATGGACCCGTCCTCAGGGTGATGTGATGTAGGCTGGCTACCTGATTTCCCCTTGAACATTAGAAATTTCATTACTCAAAACAATTAAATCTAAGTGAAGCAGTAGTACAATCTCATTAAAGTACCATACATTGCCAGAAATGCGCAAACGTTACCAGTGCAACTGCAAGCATCTGTGTATGACAGGCTGAAATATCTGCACAAAATCCACGAATCAACCTCGAGACTGACGTGGCTCCACTTTCTCAAAGAACAGAAAATTTACAAAAAGCAAAGTTAGTCTTTTGCCTAGAACAAAAGAGGGATCTAAAAACAGGCAGACAGAACTTGTGTATAAAAACAAACTCATCCTTTGGCTTCTGACCAGTGGCTGTTAACTGCCGACAGGTCTGAACTGACAACAACCTCAACCCCCACAGAAAACATGTGTTGGCCTACCGATGTCTGGCTGCAGTAACGTTTCCCTGGGATGCAGTCATCCATCAGTTCATGCTTACATCAATCTAACATTCACACAGACACATGTGCATCCACATCACTTTCTTTTTGGAACATTTACAGCATGTCATCATCTTCTCCTCCTCCGTACATGTCGGCCAGTTTCTTGAAGCGGGGTCCCCAGTCATTGAGGCAGTTGTAGTCCTGGTCGCCGCTGCTCGACGAGTTCAGAGAGGAGAGGCTCCCTGCGTCAGAGCCGCCGCCCTCATAGTCGAACACCAGCAGGGAGTCATAGGGGGGCGCTGTGGGGTCGTTGTCCGCTGCCTTCAGGTTCTAAGAGGCGCAGAGGACGTGTGTCTTCATTAAACAGAATATTGTATGTACAGTAGAATCAGAGTCAGGAAAGACGGAGGGAGAGGATGACGCAACAAAAAAGCATCCCAGGGAAAATGAACCGTAATCAACAGGGACAGCAAGAAGAGCCTCAGTGGGTTTGAAGCGCGTTTTAACTCATTTACATTTATTCATAAAAGCAGTGCTAAATCACCCATTTTAACATGTAAATAAGCTCTTAAAAGTTTGACTCACATCATCGATGAAGTTGCCGATTTCGTCTGGGTTGGCGGGGCGAGGCCGGTACTGAGGAGCCGGCATGAAGTTCGGCACCACGTCGTTCCTGCACACGTCGGGCCGGTTGTCCAGACCACGGTGGAGGACACCCAGGTCATAGTCCTGAGGGCGAGCATGGACAAGTTCACACAATGATACCGTATTACATGCCTCCTGCTGTTAATCTACACACTGCCAGAACTCCAGTCAATACTCCTTATGCAGACATTTTATTAGGCATAAATGTATACATAGTTGGGTGGGCCATATAGTTACAAATTAATATCCAACAAGGATCTCTTTATGACAGGAACATATCATGTTATGGCAAATATATGCAAACATCTCATAATACAATGATCTAATTGATGTCTGAAACAATGAACTGTGTTCGACTGTTGCTTACATTGAATCTAGTACTGTATACAAGTACAGTATGGTACTTTTAATTGAGTATTTCCATTCATGCTACTTTATACCTCTACTCGACATTTCAGAGTAATATCCCTACAGTCATCCGACTGATCGATATTTTATATTGAAATTAGCTCCATCTCAACTACCTAAAACATTGAAACCGTACTGTGTAGATAATCCAGAAACATTTGCTATGTGCAACTCGTCATAAAGCAATCAGTCCAAACCCGCCCATCTTTATTTACCTGGTCGTCCTCGCCGCCTCCCTCTTCGTCATAGTAGTAGATGTTGTCTCTGATGTCGTCGTCTTGCAGTAGAGGTACCTTCTGCTCGCCTCTCCTCCGTCTTGCGAAAAGCAGCAGCAGCAACACCAGCACTGAACACACGAGCACCAGGCTTAATACAACACCCCATGAACAAAGAAAGCTCAGGGGAAGTGCTGACAGTTTGACTAGTCAGCATCAAACTGTGTCAACACACTGGATAGAAACTGGGGTTGTCCGATCCCACTTCCAAGATTCATTTGAGGGCCAATCAAGGCATTGTTTTTTATTTTTAAGCATTGAGCCCGATCCAGGTTTTACTCCACTGAGCTCCTGTGCATGTGAACAGGGGCTGAGCTAAAGCACCACACAGGACAACAAACGCACTATGGGACTCATAGGGCAAGACCACAAGAATACACTGTTCACCCAGGTTCCTCAGGGAGGACACTTTGAAAAAGTCTGGAAGTTCCCTCCAGACAGCAGGGGATTTTTTATTTTGTACAAAAAATAAAAGAAACATGAATGAACCACTTGGTTGCAGTTCATTTTTTTCCTTTATGCAATGCAGGGCTATTTGATGGATTGTAATAACTTAAATGTGCATGGTCTGATGCACATTTAATGCACTTTCACCAGCCGAATCCTTAAAAACAGTCATCCATCAGTTGATCTGGTCAAGCTCGTGCTTACTGTCCGGCTACATTTACTCATCAAAACACAGTTCTATGACACAAATAAAAACACACAACATAATCCTTAAAATGTAAATGTGTAGATTAAAACGCTGTGGGGTGAAGATTCTACAACCATTCAGAACCACTCACAGCATCCTGAGGACCAAGCACATGGCTCTATACGTCTACAGAAACATCTTACAGGGTTCCAACTATAGCTGGGATTTCTCCTTTGCGGCAGTCCCTGGAATTATGATAAGCATCTTTACATGTATAACCAAACCAGACTTACTGAGCAGCATCAGGATGCCTCCCAGTATTCCCAGGATTACAGGAAGCCCAGTGCCTCCTGCCACACGGCCTTGACAGACCACTTCCTCCCCGGTGCAGTCGCAGACTGTGGCCTGGACGGTGCTGTCCTGCTCCAGGCCCTGGTTGTCTGCAACCCTCAGGACCACAGTGTACTCCCCACTCTCCAACTCCAGGCCTAAATTCAGGAGGATGCCCGTTTCTGAAACAGAGGAAAATGTACTTTACAGCCCAGTTTGATTTGTCATTTTTGTCCATTTCCAACAATGTTTATTATATTATTTGGAAATGTGTTGCATTCGGGGTCTCTTTTTCACCGATTACTCCCATGCTCAAATCCTAAACTTATACCTCAACTGAAACCTCTGACAGAGTACACTGCCTTGGAAGCACTACCTCTGAGATGAACAGGCAATCTGAGGGCAATTTTCAGTTTCTAAACAGTTAAAATACGATTTACTTTTTTGTTTCTCTTTTTTCTGCTGACAGGACCCATCAGGCTGTTCCTGTGGTGTATGAATGGGTTATGCATGGATAGATAGTCCTGATGGGCACCCTCAGTGTATATGCGGGTGTAGATGTGTGAATGAACATTGTGTGAAAAACCCCTTAGAGCGGTCTGAAGCTATACAAGTACAGTCCATTTAAGTTTCTCCTGGTGAATCTTTTGATGGGAGGGTTACAAGTTTGAGGCTTACCATGTGTAAAAACAACTTGTATTTATGGGGTGTGAATAGTGTACATACTGGATTCGTTCATCCTGGCAGTCCAGTTTGTCTTCGACATGCCCTGTAATGAGACACTGTACGGAGCAGCAAAGCCGGGTCCATCTTTATCCGTTACCGACAGCAGCTGAGCAACCGATTCCTTGTGACACACCTGAGGAAGCACAAAGAAAGACGTTTGCTCATTCTACTGCACAACTAATAGTTTTCATTATGAAGAACAAAGGAAAAGGACAAACAAGGTGAACGTGTGCCATAAAACCACACAGAAAACACAGTAGTCCTAAAACATAATAAATGCAACATAAAAATAAAAAAATATGCCAATATATTAAATCCATCTTCTTGGGAAGGATGAATTTTTCTGTCATCCATTGAAACGACAGAAGCGTGCCCTCTTTATATCACCATTTCTCCTCAGTCCACATACAGCCCCCCCACCATCTGCTCTTCCAGATTTAAACCCAGTTCTGCACACAAAACATGTAAATTTAAATCTCATCCGCATTAAAAGCTAAAATCAGACTCACCTTGATTGTACGTTCCTCAATGGTGGGTGCATTGTCATTGACATCTTCAAGCTGGATTATTAGAGTGCCGGTTCCTGTGGCTGGGACATCATCTGGTGAGGCAACAAAGACACTCATCAGGAGAACCACTCAACTCTAGGGCAGCTAAAGTATCCAGTGAGATGAATCCATATCTAACGCAGGGCAGAAACCAGATGAGCGTACGAGCCGGCCTCCTACCATTGTCATAAGCACCAATGAGCGCCGTGTACTTGTTGTCATTGACAAAGACGGACTCTCTGTCCATCTGGCTCTTCACTTTAATCAGCCCCGTGTCTTTGGCCACATTCAACCATCCGGCAGGGTCTCGAATTACTCGATACCTGGACATAAAGAAAAACACAGAAAATGAATGCTGTGCGAGTGGATTACAACCAACCAACTCCACGACAAGGCGCTCACCGATCGGATCGCCATAAAAACATTCAGTTGATAGGACATCCTGGACCGTGTCAACTTAAGCTTGAGACATTTCCGATTTCACTTTCTTTGGCTAAATGCTGATGAAGCCAAACTTACAATAAACTGAAAATAATAATGATTTCGGATTATGGTGGCTGCATGTATTGACAGCAGTGACATATTTAACCATGATCCTTGTTTTAGCATCAATGAAACTCAAACGCTATCAACCTCCAAATCAAAAGTGATGAATATCAACAGCTACTGATTGGAAAGGTTGAAGCATGAGGCAGGCCTTTCATTTGTTGCTCTCAGAGGTGAGATAATTGACATCTAAAAACTTGTTTATTCTTTTTCACAGTTTTTCCAACAGTGATAACCTTGTTAAATGACATGTTGAATAAGAAAGATCAGAGTTTGGTCTTACATGACTTTCTGTTTGCGTGCGGTGTCTGGGTCAGAAGCAGTGTACTGCACCAGCTCACTGTCCACAGCAAGGTCCTCCCGTTTGGACACCACCTTCTCTATTGGATCAAAGATTGGAGGCTCGTTGACGTCCAGCACACGCACCACCACTGTGGCGGTGGCCGTGGGCAGGGGCGTCGCAAAGGGAACCTCATTCACCACTGCAATCAACAGAGTGTGCATGGTGCTCCTCTCAAAGTCAAGACCCTGGTTGGATGGAAGGAAAAGCACAGCAGCACAACCATCAGAGAGACGTCTCACACGAACAGTGATCGTCATCTAATGAACTGACAATTGGCCGCAGAAAAACCAGCTATAAAACAAATATGTCATAACTTTAACATTGTGGCTCATTTGAGAACCCTTTGTGTATTCCTACCTTGATGGTAGAAAGGATTCCTTCATGTTTGTTAGTTCCTGTTCTCACAGAGAAATGTCCTCCAGGATCACCATCGATAATCTTGAATTTGGCGTTCCAAGCTGGGGAAAGTGGCTCGTCCCCATCCGTGACCGTCATCATAATGATATGAGTGTCCACTTTATTTTCGTCAACTGATGCCTCATACTGGGAAAATGTAGTGGGGGGAATTAAAGAGAAACAGACTGTTAGAGAAAAGTTGCCGTTGTTGCGTGTAAACAATAGTTTTTTTAAACTTGGCCTTAATTTCATAATCTGCATCATCAATTCTTCGTTTACCATGTTCACTTAGCACAAACTAGCAGCTCATGAATGGTCAACTTTAAAGCGACTACTTTGAAAAATGAAGCGTAGACCAGTCCAAAGCTTGACAGATGTGCTGTACCTCGTTATGGTTGCCGAGCTGGGATCATAGACCCGCTCGGCTGAACTCATATCATGGACTCACCGAAGGCTGCGTGAAGAGCGGAGCATTGTCGTTGCTGTCTGTGACCGTCAGGATTACTTTGGCTTCCCTAGTCAACCCTTCTCCTACCAGGTCAGCTGCTTCCACCACCAGAGTGTACTTTGGGAATCTCTGTTGGAAGAGACACAACGAGTTTAACTCAGCAACTGGAAGGCTTAAACATGTTGATGTCCTTTTACAGACTCTGGCAGAATCCATTAAGGAAAATGGAGGAAAAGCACCACACAGCATCATGATGACAAATGGAAAAGAGGAAACCTTCTACCCCATCAGGGGGCTTTCGGAAGGTTCAATGCAGTGGCGAAACCACCGGGGTGGCAAGGGGTGGCAGCTGCCACCCTAAAAAAATTGCTTGCCACCCCACTTGCCACCCAGGTTGTCAGAAGTGTCTCCTATAATATACTACACATTTATATAATGGTATTATATTTTTGCTACTTAAGCTGTTGATCTCTTTGGTAACTTGTTCTAAAATCTTTAAGTTCCCCCTCCCCTGTAAAATGGTTGAGTCCAAGAGTCCGCTTTGCTCTCTTGTCACCGTGGTTGCCCATCTCCCGCAACTAACTGGAGACAAGCCTACTGTAGGCTTCCAGTGATGAAAGAAGGTACAGTACTGCTGAATCGTGAATCAAGAAAATGTGATGGGTGGTCATATGTGATAGACAGTTCCGTTGTAATTTCAATCGTTTATTTAATTGCTAGCTTGCAAAAGTCGGTAGCATACAGTAGCTAGCTCGCTATACAGCTTGCTTGTGCTAGCTAGCCTTGAAGTTACCACTGTTAGCTTAGCTAACCGTCTTACTAACGTCTTTAGTACAGTAAGGTGGACTGACAGAAAATGTTATAGCAGTTTTTTCTCAGTTTTTATTTTCATTACGTATGTAACTTAACTTTTAAGCTATTCCATTGCTCTTGTCTGTTTTCACTATCTGGATTTGTATAAATAAATATATATAGACACCAGGCATGTGTGTGTGTGTGATATGCCACCCTTGGATTTCAACATGCCACCCTTGCATTTCAACTTGCCACCCTTCTGCCACCCCATGTAAAATTTTCTAGAATCGCCACTGGTTCAATGTAATGTCCTGCTGCTCTTTTTATTACTAGAATGTTCTCTTTGGTCATTTGAAGTCACTTGGCAATGTGTGTGTGTGTGTGTGTGTGTGTGTGTGTGTGTGTGTGTGTGTGTGTGTGTGTGTGTGTGTAAAATAGGTTCCTAGAAGGCTCACCTCTCTGTCAAGCCCACCGGCATTGACTCGGATGACTCCAGTGACTGGGTTGATGATAAACAGATCTTTGGAGGGCAAAAGTGGATCCTGGCTTATAATCCGGTAGCGGATATCTGAGGCGTCAGTATTTGGCTCGTCAAGATCTATGGCGACGACCTTAATCACCTCAAAACCTGGAGAGAGGGAAGTCCGAGGTGAGCATGAAGTACATGGTATTCATAGACGTCGAATTTTGGCTCCCAATGATTATGAAATCAAGATAATTGAGAAAACGATTGTTGTGCTGCTTTACAGCCGTCCGGGCCCAGACCGGAGGCTGAGGACCCGATGGGCCGCTCGCCCTGCAGGGAAGGAGCGCTTTGTCAAACTCTGACCCCGCCTCCTTCGCTGTGCTTTGTGGCCGACTGTCATCCCCAATCACGTCTGTACACCCACCGTGTACCAGTTTATTGCATTTATTAAGACGCACACAATTTTCTTTCTAAGATGCATTATGTAAGTCAATGAGTAATCAGTGATTTTCACCGTAAACGAGCAGCCCCGATTCAGAGCACTTCATGAAAGGGATGATTTACAGAATAATGCTAGTGCCATAGTTGACAAAGATTGATGCCATTTTGATGCCATCAGCTTCAGCTCAACTAGGATGCTCAATTCATTTGAGAATGAGTTTGCAAACTTGTTTTCTGTAAGTCTTTCTTCAATGTCCAGCTATAGGATGCCTGGAGCGGAGGATCATTCAAATGGGAAGACTTTCCTTTTTTTGTTTTATAGCCGAACACATTATTTTGTGGGGTTACATGTTACATAAAAAAAAAAGGGTCCTGGATTAAATTCCATAAAAAGTTAGCTCAAATAGTAAAAGCTCAAATCTGTGAGAAATACCACTGAACATAAACAAACATTTCAGGGTTCAACCGATGGTACCTTTTGGTGAGGCCTCAGCAACTTCTCCCAGGAAGGTGTCTTGAGTGAAAGTCGGTTTGTTGTCATTCTGGTCGATTACCTTCACTATAATGTCCATAGGCTCTTCTGTCTCTGATCCACCATCTGACACAGCAAACGCTTGAAACTGCATAGGACAAACACATTTAAATAATAAAAGATCACACAGTGTGTCCCTGTCTGATCCGGACCAGTGACCTCAGAGAGGGTGCTCACCTCGTATATGGCCTTGGTCTCTCGGTCCAGTGGTTGTGTGAGGTACAGATTACCAGTGTTTCTGTCCATGGTGAACAGGCCCACAGGGTCCTCACTGGCTCCCGGACCACTGATGCTGTAAAAGATCTTCTTTACTTTATCCTCATTGGAACGGATCTAGAGAAAACACACCAGGCCGGAGTTATACCACTCACTGAAGGTCAGGATTTACAATACTGCAAAACACTGCAAGAAGAAAGTACTGCAGAGGTCTTTTGCATTAATCTGTATTTATTAATATGTATTCTGAAGGAAGGAAACAGAGTGGTTAACATATTCTACATGGATAATAGCCCAGTTTCATTATTCAACCATAGTGCCACCGAGAGCAATGCTTTTTCAGTATAATTTCCCCAAATAA
Organism: Cottus gobio; assembly: GCA_023566465.1. Classification (NCBI taxonomy): domain Eukaryota; kingdom Metazoa; phylum Chordata; class Actinopteri; order Perciformes; family Cottidae; genus Cottus; species Cottus gobio. The sequence continues at coordinate 27,545,972 of CM042225.1, forward strand.
AAATATGTTTACACTTTTATCAACTCAAGAAAACAAAGTAATTAACTTATGATTACAAGTTAAGGAATAAGTGTAACTACGGCTTTAATTAGAGAGGAGTGGGGAAAGATGAATACAAGAAAATGGAACGCCAGATTTGAAATGTACTGTATATAGAAAATCTAAAATAAAAAGCAGGGCTCGATGTCTGCACTGGGAACCTTTGCAGAAACATATACAAAATACTGTTCACTACCACATTCTCAGGAACAAGGGGCTTAGGTTCCACTTACTTGAGATACTTTTAGAGGATAGGGTCCTCTGTCGTTCTCAGAAACCTTCAAGTCAGGAATAACCCAGTCTCTCTTGCTCCTCTTCAGCCCTCCTCCAGCCTTGCGAAAATGCAGAATGGGCACCTGTCCATCAGTTGCATTCTGGAAGAAAATGCACATTTGTAGCCAGTTATAGAGCGACAGACAATAGACGTTGGACTAGTGCGAGTGTGTGCATAGTTGTAACTCGCAGTTAATCAGCCCTACACATCTGTTAAGCTCTGAATACATAACAAGTACAAATGCTGTTTTAATAAAAACCAACTATTCTAATAGTAGCAAGCGCCAACGTTCTGACGTTTGTACTTGTGATATCAAACGGATATGACATTCAATTTAGCCTCCAGTGAGCATCTTAATTTAGATTTTTTTTTCTGAAAGGCATCGTATAGAAAACTATTTTAACTTCAGGAATCAGCGTTCCTCGTCCATTGCAGCGCCTTCCAAGCCAGCAGCATGAATACATATAAACGTCTGACTACCGTTCAGAGCGGCGCAGCTGGGACACGGTGTCAGAGAAATACGCAAAGAAATGTACACATTTAACTTAATGGAACCTATTAGGAGTACTGTCAAAAATTAGCCAGTGTAGACTTTTTATTCCAAACATCCAACCCACAGCATTGCTATGAAAAAGACAGAATGGAACCAGTGAGCCTGGGCAGCCACAGAGGGGCAGTGTTCATGAGCTTTTTCACTGTCAAACCCTCCTCTAAAAATGGAAATTGTTCCCGAGCCTTGATGAAACCCAATTTGATGCATGTGGGACTTACAAAACATATTTACATCAAAAATATTGTAAAAATAAGTTTTATTTAGAACCATGTGTGTCTCTAACCCGACAGTACCTCAGTGTTATTAGCAGAGTCCACCTCTGTGTGGTGGTGCTGATGATGGTGCTGATGTTTGTGGTGTTGATGGTTGTGGCGCTGATGGTTGTGGCAATGGTTCCCATGGTGATGATGCCCGTGGTGCACTACTTGGACAGCAACAGTAATTGCGCGACCGTGTGAGTCCCAGGAGCTGATAAAGAATTCACGGCATCCATGAATATTAGTCGGCCTTTTTACCTGGAAGAAGAAAAGACCATTAGCAAAGGTCAACCTGCTGGTCACAAGCAAGACAACAAACATGTAAACATCTAAAGGTTTGACAACAACACCAACAGTGTTGTTGCTGTTCAATTAAATGAGTGCAGCATGTCAGGTTCTACTAGTACACATCATCATCTGTTACTGCATACCTGAGCTGAACCATTTGAACTGTGAGAATTTACCTTTTCACACAATAGTTACCCAAATCCACCAATCATTTTTAAAAAAGGCACACAAGGATGTGCATGGCCTTTGGAGAGGGGAGCAGGAGACATAGTGAACTGTATTTTACAATCAAGACCGTTGAACTACTGACCTTCAGCATGCCATCTGGCTGGACGCTGAAGTGGCTGCTATTACTGCTGAAAAGAAATAGTGTGCGGTCTGTGCAGTCAGAGAAGCCCACTGGAATATGAAAGAGGAAACAGTCGACATTACAAATGCAGAAGGTACAGAGAAAACAAAAACAAATGGCATGTCTTCAGAACATAAAGTACTAGTAGGGCAGAACAATACAAAGCCATTACATGTGTCATCACTACCTCTTCCAGGCCGACATGGATACAGACTAAAGCTGCATCTTCACATCATTCCATGTAATATTTCCGTCATATGGATCGATTACGTTGTTCATTCTGTAAACATGACCTTCACCTCTCTTCTGACCCTCCTGATAGCAGGATCCCTCCTCGGTAAATGTAAAAGCATTGGGGCTCAAGCTTAGTGTTTTTACATGTACATGACAATTAACATCTAGTGTCGCCACAATTTAGACTAAAACATTTTTTATAGCAGAAGATTGTACAATTAAGGATTAATTTATGGAAATGGCATGAGGTACTAGCATGCCCTTTAACTTCAATCCATTTACTTCTGGTGCTAAACTCATTTTAGTCACACCCAGAGAAGAATGGCAGTCTTTTAAAAGGTTACTGTGATAAATAAGTTGATATAGTCGAGCAGTCATGCCGTATTTGTGTCTGTACTGAGACAAACAAAAGCAGAGAAGATAAAAGAGAAACGAAAGATCTCACAGATGCTTTAGTGCCAAAAAAGGGCCGGACTTCATGGGAAAGCTTCAAGTTGACTCAACCGTAACTTAGAAATATTGCTGCCGTCCTTTTTGAATGTACCGGTGAGTAGATCAACTAAACTGAATATCTTAGCAGCTTTAACCAACAGGGATGCACAGATAGCGGATCAGATATTTGTGACAATGGAGGCAATTACTTTAATTCAATTCTGTTGTTTGCACACTATGTACATTATATATTAGAATTCTAATTCCAGTTTAAGTATCTATCAACTTGTTGCTGCATTAAAAAGGTTTACATTGGAATTCCTAAACATTGAAGATCCACTTGTTACCTTTGGTTTTCCAAAGTTAGAAAAGCAATGTTTAAGTCAAGCCTGATAGTGGCGTACGCATAAGAATGATCCCAGTCACGGCCCCACAGCGAGGCCTTGAAACACGAGCACCAGCTGATACCCAAAGACAGGTATCGATATCGGCAGTTAAAGAGGGATCCCTACTTACAAGTGACTCCTTAGACTTGTTGGGCTAATGAGGGTCAGTGCAAATCTCAGTATTAACCATTTGTTGGTGCCACAACTCAGTCAAACTCTTTTCTGTACAAAGACTTGTTGGAAATGTGACCCAATATGGTGAAAACTACAATGTGGTCCAGATTCATGATTAACATTAATATTATAACCCCAAAACCGGACTCATGGATTTTAAATTATTGGTTGTCATTAGTCCTACAAACAATTAACTAAGACAAGAGACAAATAACTAGGGCGAAGAAAGACATTGTACTTAAAGAATAACTTCACCGTCAGGTCTGAGCCTACCTTCACCCACTTCATTAAGAAAAAAATGCAACCAAAAAATAAAAAGGGACAAGGAGCCGAGGTGGCAATGGAGAGTGAGGCAGGAGTTGCTCAGTGACTGATAAGATCTCCATTTTAATATACATTTCATGACATAAAAATGTATTAAGAAATGTAACACCAGCATTTAATGTTTTACGGACAATCGCTACCGGCAATATTCAGTAAAATATGCCATCAGGACGTCATACTTGTCCAGGAAGATATTATATGCATAAGCCACTAAACAGAGCAGCTTTGTGGACTGTAGAGCTGCCAGAACACCGCATCAAACAGCTCATTATGACCAAGCAACCACAAGACAAACCAGCCTCTGACGTGGTTGTCCCATGAGTTGACACGTTGTGCGTCAGCAGCGTCATTGCGACACGCCGGCCTTCAAAGCAGCCGCTCATCTCACAGTACACGCTACCTGTCAGTGCTGCTGATCACCAGAGAGCCCTCATGCTCGTGTTCTGCATGCTTACATTGTAGAAGTCTTAAAGCGACTCAGGCCTGCTTCATTATAGTATAATCTTGTCCTCTGCATGCAGAGGCGTCCCAATCAGACAAAGAGGGAGGCCACATCAAAGAGGGAGGCCAGCTATTTTACTAAAGGGTGGAGAAACTTCCATGACCTGAGCGGTGTAGTGCTCCTGTTCTGTGATTATTTGGTAAAGCAAAGCCTGCAAAACAGGCTTGGGGACATTGTTTTGTCCTGCAGGTAAGAGCCTTACAGGAGGTGTGGAGTGAGTGCAAGCTGAGACCTGAGGTTGTGATGGGGGTGAGTACAATGTGAGCAGCTAATCTGTCGAAGGCCAAACGAGCACTGTAGCAACGCTAAGGCGTTTAGTCGATCACTTTAACTTTGGGCGAGATGCCTCTATAGATAAAATGTTCTTTCCCGAATGTGCAATCTGATAATAATCCATATTTCACAATACAGAGTATTGGAAATTAACACTGCGCCGTCTCCTTCAGGTGTCCATTAGCATTGGATGTACCTACCTTTCCCCAACCTCATGCCCAGCCTCAGCTGCTTCCTGTGCACCTTGAAAATCAACACATCCGACTTAAATCCAGGGACACATGTTGGCTTCTCAGTTGTCACTAAAGTTGTGGCCTAAGAGAAGAAAAAAAGAAAAAAAAAAAATTATAATCCAGATGTATGAAAATGTGCAATCAGTAGACTACAACTTTTTCAGTGGGATTTTGTTAAGGAAACTTTAAAATTATTATTCCAAGTGACTAAAACATAAAAACCTAAAACCAAAGCTCAGCATTGGTGTAATCCTGAACGTTCCACACAGGGAGTCATAGGGTCTATTTGGGGTAAACAAGTTGTCTAATTATTATTGTCCAATTGAATAATCTCAATATTATTTTTGTCTCCATTAGTTTGGTCAATATGTCAAAAAAGGTGAAACATGCAAGTACTAATATATAACGGTGAAAGCTCTCAGACAATTTAAAATTATATAAAAACCGAGATATAAGAGCAAATTTAAAAAAAAGCATGAACTATATTTAAATAAATTATATATATATATATATATATATATATATATATATATATATTTAATGTTTCCCTTCTTTAAGTAAAAATCAACCAAAGTTGTTGCTCAGGGTATATCAATAACTCTAAAACTTGATTCTGTACAAAATAAATGAAATTATCACAGTATCGCAGAAAAGAAAATTCTAGGAAGAAATCGTAAAGACAAACATGTTTTTGAAAGCGATCCCATCGAAACTTTTTTCCCCACCATCGAAACATGTTGGATTGGATTTCAACCTGCCGACAACGTCACCACCGGAACTAGGGCGGGGCCGCGGAGCGCGGGGCCGCGGAGCGCGGGGCCGCGGAGCGCGGGGCCGCGGAGCGCGGGGCCGCGGAGCGCGGGGCCGCGGAGCGCGGGGCCGCGGAGCGCGGGGCCGCGGAGCGCGGGGCCGCGGAGCGCGGGGCCGCGGAGCGCGGGGCCGCGGAGCGCGGGGCCGCGGAGCGCGCCCCGGAGGAATCAACTCCACTTAACGCTTCCTGGTGTCCGGGTGGTTTTTCATTGTTTATAAATTACTTTGAGATATTAAATTTGTGTTTAGGCCAATATGCAAATTATATGTCGCTCTATGGTCTAAGCAGCGCTTATTTAAAGACAGGTTCCCCCAACAACCCAGCTCCTTAACACTTTAACACAACCAGGTGTTGAGGACGGAAATCAACAACTTTTGAACAGAAATGTGTAATATATAAGTAAGACAAACTAACGTTCCCAGGGCATTTCTTGCTTTCATTTCTTGCTCTACATCTAACGAGAGGACAGGAATGGTGCCGGAGTCCCAGCTCTCACCTGAAGCGCGAGTAAAAAGCCCCAGAGCGCGACCCGGCCGGCCACCATCGTCCGTAGTCCTGTGGTCGCAGTGAAAGCCGAAAAATACTTAAACAAATATCCCTCTGCGAGCCTCCGACGTGGCTTCTTTGTCTTCCTCCTGAAGCAGATCCAGTTACTGACTGACTTCAGCTGGACGAGTCGCTGCAGGTACTTTCAGCGCGTGACGTCATCTTACAGGTGCGCGACTTCCGTGTTCCTGATATGGTCACGCGGGTGAACACACCTGTGGAGACAGATACCAATAGTTTCTGTTACTTCCCGCTCATGAACAGGTACCAGATAAACAACATATGACGCAGTGACAGCGGGTTTACAACCAGCTCAGGGAACAGAGTTCTAGCTCTCATTTCCTCTCGCTGACAACCCCTCCCTCCCTCTCTATCTCCCTCTCTCTCTCACTGTCTCTCTCATCTCTTCTGTCTCTCTCTCACTCACTCTCTCTCTCTCACACACACACACTCACACAGAGAGAAGTCTGCATACAATTGACACTTTTATTCTAATATTATAGGTTTTTTCAATCCGATTTTAAACTACCCAGTGGCCCACTGTTAGGCATGACACTCCCAACAGGACACGCGCACACACACGCACATGCACACACACACACAGCTTGTACACCCCCTGTGGCTAAAGCAAGAGGTTTGCACTCCAGGGGGAACAGCAAAGCGTCTGATAAACATACTTGTGTGGCACTTTCCTGGTCTCTCGACCACTCAAGCACTTTAGCGCTACGTGTCATCATTCCCCTGCATACACTGATGGCATGTGGCACATAATCATTCATACCCTTTCATACACCTACGGGAGACGTGGGGTTGTCTTCCCCATTGACATGGACTAGCAGAGGGGATCGAACCGCCGATCCTTTGAAGGACGACCCGCTCCACACTGAGCCACAGTGCAAGCCTGACTAACTGACTTTTGACTGAACGTATTCAGGGTCCAGTGTTTAACCAAAAGCCCGGCTAAACTCACTATTCCTTCCCAAATCAGAGAGCCTCACAGAGTTCTAAACAAATTGTGTAGTTCAGGGTTGCCCTTGACCGGCAGACAAAGTGCACGGTGTTCAGGCCCCAAACGGGGAGTCTTCAGTTTTTCATCTCAACACAAGTTCAGTGCTGACTCCTGTCGGTGCATTTGATCTGTTTTTAGACGACTGTTGATGAACATGATCTTGATGCAACGTTAGCTTGGTTAGCCCGCAGCAGGACCTAGCTAAGGGTGTACAAGTCCTTGCTTGTGTTTGTTAACTTTACGTTTAACTTGCACGGTTCGCTAAGAATTTTTACACCGCTTCAAATATTATTACTGCGAATTATTGATGTAATTAAAGCAGTAAATCCTAATTTACTTGCAGTGTCAGTCAGTTTCCAGAACAGGCAATGTTAGCTTCTGTGTTGGGGCAGAGTGCACCATGACCTTATGTTTTTATTTAGTTTTTATGCTTAAGTCATTGAGTGCACAAAATGTCACAATGGCAAATGGTTCATATTTGTGCTAAAATATTATAAATAAACAAATAACATATAACAAACTATGGTTTAAAAATAAATTGAGAGGACCATCGTAAGTTAGATATGTACTCTATTCTTAAATTAGATGTTTTTTTAAAATTCTATTTGGCAGCAGGGTGTTCGGTCTGGGACTCCTTCATTTTTCCTACTGAAATTGGCACTCTACTACGTCAATCTGAAGCTACACCTGATTAAACGCTGTGCCTGGGGCCATGTTACCTGGAGAGGTCGGAAGGAGGTAAATGTTTCTGAGACGTTAGGTTACATTTCTGCGGATATACCTGTGGAGCTAACATTAGCAGAGTACAGCACATCCACACTTCTATGTTCCACTATGCTGAAGGTATTAATGGTTACAAGAGTGAATGGATAAAGGATCTCAACAGAGTTAGATCTTTTCATGAAAGAAACACCCAGAAACAGCAGCTATATTGCTTTCCAATATACAACCAACTCCATTAACAAAACATTTAACATTCCGTAACACATAAAGTTCAATCTTGAACAAAACAAACTAAACTCACCAATCATTGGTTCATCTTTCCACTCTGATATGGTCCAGGGGTAGACAGCTGTAGAACCACAATATTGTAACAGTTTGGTGTACCTGGGGATAGCAATACAACTCCTGCTACTGTTTAAACAAAATGATTTCCTGTTTATTATCCATCATGTTGTAAGATACAATAACGTTCAGATCAGTTGCAAGAACAAGCACTTGTGATGTGATGGTTCACACTGTGATGTGTAATATGAGGCTTTAGTTTCTATCTTTATCTTTTCAACCTGTTTTTGCTGATGAATACATGTTACATCCAGGATATATCCTTCAAATGCAACAAATTCCCCTATCAAAATTCTTGTAAAAGCGATTGTTTGTGTGATAAATGCTTTCACACAGAAGGCACATTTTACTCGCAAAAGAGCAACATAATTGTTTTTGACAGACATCACAAACCAGATCCACATTCTGTTCTTACTTTTTCACAATAAAATTCTGTATTTTTGTGTTGTTTATTTGTGTTTAAAGGCCTTTACAGTTGGAAATAATTAATTGTAAAATATTCCATTCAAGTGTTCCTTCCATCACAGACATTATAATAAAGTCCATAACCTAACTCTATACAGCTTCAGAGTGAATGAACATGAAAAATGGAGCTCTTTTCAAAAAGCAATTAAGAGATGTTATCTATTGCTCTTCCCCTCATCAGTCATCCTCCCACAGAAGGAGAGAGAGAAGTGGGGGCAGAAGAAGAAAGACTGGTCAGTTTACAGTGGCCACCACTTAGCCGTATAAAGGGTCGATGTTGTAAAGAAAGGGAGAGAGGGAGAAAAGAGGAGGAATTAAATGAGTGGGCAGTGAAGGAATGGGGCCGGAGTGTGAGGAAGGCGACGAGCAGCGTCGAAATACATCCTTGAGTTTGAAGAGTGATCCACTCCCTTATGTGGGGCTATGGCTGTAACCAGGACTTTAATGTCAATGTGGAGAGTTTTAGTATTTGTCCCATTTTAGTTTTTGTTTGAAGGAAGTTCTTATGGCACACTTCAGCTCATGTGGACTATAACTTAGCCTATTGTAACCAGCGCTGTACGTACAACGGGGCTTGCTAGTGGGATTCATTAGCAATGGGTACTAACGTCCATGACTGCAATTATCACAATTATCACAGGTGAAGGGAATGAACACTCAGGAGACTAACAGGGTGTTAATTCAATTCAGTTTATTTTGTATAGCCCAAAATCACAAATACAAATTTGCCTCTGAGGGCTTTACAATCTGTACACATACGACATCCCTGTCCCGGGACCTCACATCGGATCAGGAAAAACTCCCTCTAGAAAACAAGGGGAAGAAACCTGAGGGAGAGCAACAGAGGAGGATCCCTCTCCCCGGATGGACAGATGCAATAGATGTCATGTGACCAGAATCAACGTAACAGAGTTACAGCACATTCAATGGATGTCACAGAAATTATTCATGAGTAGTAGGCATGGCCACGGCCCAGATGACTATGATACACGACAGCAGACGGAGGTGAAGATGAAGGGCATCAGCAGGGCCGCCATGGCAGGGAGCAGGACCGGCTTCAGACAGCCACGATCCATGGACGCTTGAGGAGAGGAAGCACAAAGGCTCCCGAGAGGAAGTAGAGTTAGTAATGAGCATTAAAGAGACATTAATTTATCTAGAAGTATAGAGAGGAGAAAATGAGAGGGAGAAGAAGATATAAATCCCTCGGTGTTTCCCTAAGATGCTCCCTGGCAATATAAGTCCATAGGACTTATATTGGACTGTGTCTAGGGGAGCAGACACAGTCAACTCATTTAAGAGAAGACTTAAGACTTTTCTCTTTGACAGTACGTATGGTTAGGGCTGGCTCAGCGGACCTAGGGTCCAGCACCTAGATATGCTGCCATAGGCTTAGAGTGCTGGGGAACATTTTAGGATACAATGAGCTCCTCTCTCCTGGCCTCTCTCTCTCCTCCTCTTCCCTTCCTCAGGTGCTCCTGGGGTGCTCCTATGGACTTATGTTTCCGGGGAGCGCCTTGGGGAAACACCGAGGGATTTATATCTTCTTCTCCCTCTCATTTTTCTCCTCTCTATACTTCTAGATAAATTAATGAATGTCTCTTTAATGCTCATTACTAACTCTACTTCCTCTCGGGAGCCTCTGTGCTTCCTCTCCTCAAGCGTCCATGGATCGTGGCTGTCTGAAGCCGGTCCTGTTCCCTTCCATGGCGGCCCTGCTGATGCCCTTCATCTTTACCTCCGTCTGCTGTCATGGATCATAGTCATCTGGGCCGTGGCCATGCCTACTACTCATGAATAATTTCTGTGACATCCATTGAATGTGCTGTAACTCTGTTATGCTGATTCTGTACACATGACATCTATTGCTTCTGTCCATCCGGGGAGAGGGATCCTCCTCTGTTGCTCTCCAGAAGGTTTCTTCCCCTTGTTTTCTAGAGGGAGTTTTTCCTGATCCGATGTGAGGTTCCGGGACAGGGATGTCGTATGTGTACAGATTGTGAAGCCCTCAGAGGCAAATTTGTATTTGTGATTTTGGGCTATACAAAATAAACTGAATTGAATAGGAGCACCCCAGGAGCACCTGAGGAGGGGAAGAGGAGGAGAGAGAGAACAGGAGAGAGGAGCTCATTGTATCCTAAAATGTTCCCCAGCAGTCTAGGCCTATGGCAGCATATCTAGGGGCTGGACCAGGTCCGACCTGAACCAGCCCTAACCATAAGTACTGTCAAAGAGAAAAGTCTTAAGTCTTCTCTTAAATGAGGTGACTGTGTCTGACTGAAAGTGGAAGCTGGTTCCACAGAAAGGGAGCTTGATAACTGAAGGCTCTGGCCCCCATCCTACTTTTTAAGACTCTAGGAACCACAAGTAGCCCCGCATTCATTGAGCGCAGCTCTCTGGTGGGACAATATGGTGCTATAAGCTCCCTAAGATATGATGGTGCATCACCAATTAAGGCTTTATATGTAAGAAGAAGGACTTTAAATACAATTCTCTGTCTTACAGGAAGCCAGTGGAGATCAGCTAATACAGGAGTAATGTGATCTCTCCTCTTAACTCTCGCTAGCACACGGGCTGCAGCATTCTGGATCAACTGGAGAGACCTGAGAGACCCAGCAGAGCAGCCTGATAATACAGAGTTACAGTAGTCCAGTCTTGAGGTAACAAATGCGTGGATCAATGTTTCTGCATCCCTTCGAGACAGGATGTGCCTGATCTTTGCGATGTTGCGTAGGTGGAAGAAGGCAGTCCTTGAGATCTGTTTCACGTGGGAACCGAAGGACAAGTCTTGGTCAAAGACAACTCCCAGGTTCCTCACGGTGGTGGTTGACGCCAGTGCAATGCCATCAAGAGAAACAATATCATTCGATAATTGATTTCTCAGTGGCTCTGGGCCAAGCAAAATAACCTCAGTCTTGTCTGAGTTCAGCATCAGGAAGTTGCAGGTCATCCAGGTTTGTATGTCTTTAAGACATGCTTGAAGTTTAGCCACCTGGCTGGTTTCATCTGGCTTGATCGATATATATAGCTGGGTATCATCGGCGTAGAAATGAAATTTTATTGATTGTTTCCTGATAATATTGCCTAACGGAAGCATATAAAGGGTGAACAAAATTGGACCAAGGACGGAGCCCTGTGGTACCCCATTTTTAACACCCGTGCTCACCGAGGCCACATCATTTACATATACAAACTGAGATCGATCTGATAGATATGATTTAAACCAGCCTAGTGCTGTACCTGTTACAGTTTCAGGGTATGATTACACCACAAACACTCTTGAATCATATACAGATTATTGCACAGGAGCAGGGTATTATTGGTGACACAGGTAATCAGACCTCCCATTTACTTGAGAATATGTTGGACTAGTGCAATGCAGAACTCTTAAATCTAACTGTAACCTAATTCAGTATAAAGACGCTTAAACAAATTTTATCTGAAAAGTTGTCGGACTCACCAAATTGGTAGGCGGAGCCTAGTTAACACTGGCAAGAAAGTTTTGTTGGCTTGTTTTTCTAAAATGGCTGAAGAAAATATAAGTTTCTCTCAATAGCTCTGAGTGAGTGTTACTTGAAAACGTTAACATTAACCATAACCGGAATCATATTAGTCGACCCTTACGCTGCTGGCAGACTACTGGTGCCTTGAACTAGACAGGCCTGGGAGGAGCGACTCCGCCCCGCCAACTTAGGTTTTGTTCCTGTAGTCTGAAGGTAGACTTTGGTTCAAAATATGGGTATTTATTACATTTGATTGTGTACAATTTTAATCCAATCCAATCATTTTTGAGAAATCAACTGTGCATATTTCCCATGTTGGCAGTTTTTACGCAAAAATCAAATATCTAGATTATTATTGATAATATATGTATCAATTATTATTATATGATCATAATGTATTTTCCTGTAGGCTGGTGCCACAGTAAGTCGGCTCTTTTGCCTTACAGGTTCATCTGAAACCAGTTGACCTTGAGTGTCCCTGCCAGGAATGTAGGCATCAACAAACTTCATGGACATTCCCTGTTGAATGTTTTAGACACCGCAGGTGTTCCTCCAGTTATTTTACCAGGAGGGATTAAGGCTTCGTGGAGGGGTAGACTGATCACACAATGATCAATTAAAGCTTTATTTGGGGATTTTAGCTGTTGTTAAGTGGCCCTCAGTGTCTTGATAGCGACACAATAGGCACCCTTAAGAATATGCATGAGATCACCAGGCTTTTAAGAAACTCTAATGTAAACCAACACCAAATCAATATTAGAAACATAGCAACAGATTTCCTATTTAAGAGCGAGAAGTCGGCTGATGGCGGGAAGGAGGGGTCAAACAAACAGACTTTGGGGACTACAAAAACCTTCTCCTCACCTATAAAGCTCTCCACAATCTAGCCCCCACTTACCTCCATGACCTCCTTCAGGAATACACTCCCTCCCGCCCCCTCCGCTCATCCTCTTCTGGACTGCTAACCATCCCCACGTCACGCCTCAGTACCATGGGTGCCCGAGCCTTCAGCTGCTCAGCACCCAGGCTCTGGAACTCCCTCCCCCCACACATAAGACAGTCAGACTCCATCACATCATTCAAGTCTCAACTCAAAACTCACCTGTTCAAACTGGCATACTCTTTGTAACTGGATCCTGTGCACTTCACCTGTTTTTATGTTGATGTTCTGTTTTAATGTTGTTTCTATCTTTCATGCTTTTATCTTTTATCCTGTATTTTTATTGTAAGGTGACCTTGGGTGACTTGAAAGGCGCCTCCAAATAAAATGTATTATTATTATTATTATTATTACTGGCGATGTGTGTGTTTGTGGTTTTGTTGCCTAAACCTGACTGCCGATGTTTCATAATGTTCACCACATGTAAAACGATCACTTTCACAATGCTTCACAACATTAACCACGCAGCGCCACAATACTGCCCTTAAGGCTAAACAGCTAAATATTTCATAAACCTTTTAGATGCGTAAGTAGCAAAGAGTTGATGTTGATTTTCAATTCAATTCACTTCAGTTTATTTTGTATAGCCCAAAATCACAAATATAAATTTGCCTCTGAGGGCTTTACAATCTGTACACATACTTCATCCCTGTCCCGGGACCTCACATCGGATCAGGAAAAACTCCCCCAAAAATAGTAACAACCCTTTAACAGGGAAAAAAAGGGGAAGAAACCTTCAGGAGAGCAACAGAGGAGGATCCCTCTCCCCGGATGGACAGATGCAATAGATGTCATGTGTACAGAATCAACATAACAAAGTTACAGCACATTCAATGGATGTCACAGAAATTATTCATGAGTAGTAGGCATGGCCACGACCCAGATGACTATGATCCATGACAGCAGACGAAGGTAAAGATGAAGGGCATCAGCAGGGCCGCCATGGAAGGGAACAGGACCGGCTCCAGACAGCCACGATCCATGGACGCTTGAGGAGAGGAAGCACAGAGGCTCCCGAGAGGAAGTAGAGTTAGTAATGAGCATTAAAGAGACATTAATTCACCCAGAAGGAGAGAGAGGAGAAAATGAAAGGGAGAAGGAAGAGAACAGGAGAGAGGAGCTCATTGTATCCTAAAATGTTCCCCAGCAGTCTAGGCCTATGGCAGCATATCTAGGGGCTGGACCAGGTCCGACCTGAGCCAGCCCTAACCATAAGTACTGTCAAAGAGAAAAGTCTTAAGTCTACTCTTAAATGAGGTGACTGTGTCTGCCCCCCGGACTGAAAGTGGAAGCTGGTTCCACAGAAAGGGAGCTTGATAACTGAAGGCTCTGGCCCCCATCCTACTTTTTAAGACTCTAGGAACCACAAGTAGCCCCACATTCAGTGAGCGCAGCTCTCTGGTGGGACAATATGGTGCTATAAGCTCCCTAAGATATGATGGTGCATCACCAATTAAGGCTTTGTAGGTAAGGAGAAGGACCTTAAATACAATTCTCTGTCTTACAGGAAGCCAGTGGAGATCAGCTAGTACAGGAGTAATGTGATCTCTCCTTTTAGTCCTCATTAGTACACGAGCTGCAGCATTCTGGATCAACTGGAGAGACCTGAGAGACCCAGCAGAGCAGCCTGATAATACAGAGTTACAGTAGTCCAGTCTTGAGGTAACAAATGCGTGGATCAATGTTTCTGCATCCCTTCGAGACAGGATGTGCCTGGTCTTTGCAATGTTGCGTAGGTGGAAGAAGGCAGTCCTTGAGATCTGTTTCACGTGGGAACCGAAGGACAAGTCTTGGTCAAAGACAACTCCCAGGTTCCTCACGGTGGTGGTTGACGCCAGTGCAATGCCATCAAGAGAAACAATATCATTCGATAATTGATTTCTCAGTGGCTCTGGGCCAAGCAGAATAACTTCAGTCTTGTCTGAGTTCAGCATCAGGAAGTTGCAGGTCATCCAGGTTTGTATGTCTTTAAGACACGCTTGAAGTTTAGCCACCTGGCTGGTTTCATCTGGCTTGATCGATATATATAGCTGGGTATCATCGGCGTAGAAATGAAATTTTATTGAGTGTTTCCTGATAATATTGCCTAACAGAAGCATATAAAGGGTGAACAAAATTGGACCAAGGACGGAGCCCTGTGGTACCCCATTTTGAACACCCGTGCTCACCAAGGCTTCATCATTTACATATACAAACTGAGATCCATTCTACAGTGATATGCTTGTCTTTTTTATTGGTATACATTCACATTAATAACCCTCTGCCAATTTGTAAATACTTCCCAAATAATAAAAGCGTCTTGACCCTTTCAATCTTCCCCTGCTATCCGTCTGTATTCTCTGCAGCTGTACTCTGCCCGCCTTATGGATTTTTATTGCAGCTTTAACAGTTCAATGAGTAAAAACTAAAGAAACAGAGCTGTAGCAGTACAAATAGCCCACTGACCTTGACTGTGTTTATGTGTGTGAACTAAGAGACAACGTTTATTCTGACCAGATCACTTATCTTACTCACTTTCTCACGCACACACAAACAAGCATGGTGTCCTTACACTATCTTACAGGAATGTAAAACAAGCTCCCAAACTCCAGATGAACTTGAATATGGTTCATTAGTAGAGCAGCAGATGGTTGGGAGTGTGAGAGATGGCGCCAGAGAAGTTGCAAGCAAGCAAAGGTTATTTATGTAGGGCGACTGTGGCTCAGTGGTTAGCATATCCGTCTTTCAATCAGAGGATCGGTGGTTCAATCCCCGCCTCTGCTAGTCCATGTCGTTGTGTCCTTGAGCAAGACACTTAACCCTCATTGCTCACCGTTGCTGTGTCTACTGTATATCATGTAAATTACTTTGGATAAAAGTGTCAACTTAATGTATGAGGCAGTTTTAAAACACAGCATGCTAACATGCTAAGCTAAGGTGACAAATGTAGAGTTAGAGTAACTGCACACACCCTCAACCAAAGATTTAGATGTAAAGATGTAATGTACGCTCTGCTTTTATTTATTTATTTGTTTTTCATTTCTATGCCTCTTCCCACAGCGTCTGCCTTCTTCAGTAACCTCTGTGTAGCATCACAAGCTAGTTACACATTATATCTGTGAAGCGTCGGCATCCCATTGTCCCTGTGTGCACGTTGCCATGCCGCCATTAGCAACGTTCATGGTGCAGGAGCCTCCCAGAGACTCTTGTTGTAAAACTACTTTGATCAATGAGTAACTGAACAGACATCAGATTAGGAAAGAATGTGGACTGTTTGCTTTCCTTTCACATTTGATCTTCCCCAACAAAACACTTAAAGGAATCATAACTCAAGATCCACATGAGGCATAACTAGTGTTTTCCAGAGCTTTTAACCATCTCATGGTCTATTAATGAACTATTACCTATTTATTTCACACAAAACAGACATCACTAAGTGGAGCTCTGCTATAACTCAATGTGCTCTGCCCTTATTCCTTGAATAAAAACATAATTCCACATAAAACATGAACTTTTTCAACTCAGATAATTTTTGCTCCTTTGACTTGTCGCTCACTGCCCAGCAGACGGCCTCTGTTTGTCCAGGCTGTTAGTGGTGGCTGCTGAAGGGTTATCATGGCAATCATTAACTGTCCGGTCACCGTTAGTATCTGCCGACAGCAGTGGGAAACTGCTGGATTTAAACAACAACACTGACAGTGCAATACTTTAATAGTATAACTTTCAAAACAATCATAGATAAAGTCTACATGAGAGAATATTTGATTTCTCACTTGTTTTTTGTCTCGATGGATAAGATTTAGATTAAAACGTGACGTCGACAAATAACAATCACAATTCTTTCCACATAACCCATTGGAAACTATTATGCAATTCTGAACCTGCAAAATGAAAGCAAAAGGTCATACCTTATATTTAAAACCTCTTTCAGTTCATAACGTTGGTGTGTCTCTGTATGTCTGCAGCTGACTGCAGCACCAAAGCACTTCCATCATTCAGTCACACTGACTTCCTGTTGAAAGCCCATCATCAGGCCATTTAGGAGCTTTTAGCTTCCATCAAGTCTTTATGTCAGCGAAGCCCTTCTGATGAGAGCTTCACATGTACAGTCACATGGTCACAATGCATGCACTTTGCAGAGAAAAGCTACGAGTCAAGCGTCTGAAACCACCATGGATAAGTTTAGATTAGATCTGTGTGTGTGTGTGTGTGTGTGTGTGTGTGTGTGTGTGTGTGTGTGTGTGTGTGTGTGTGTGTGTGTGTGTGTGTGTGTCTGTGTCTGTGTGCGCGGGCGCGTGCCTGTGTGTGTGTGTTGGCTGAGGACAGGTCCAATCATGATTGCTTTTCCTGGAATGTTTGTGGAGGTGTGGTTTCACCTGAATAGCCACATTAATGCAGTGGAGGGATGACAGAGTGGAGGAGGGGTGAGGGATCATCTCCCTCCTCCTGAATAATTGTTTTAGCACATTCCAGTTTGCTGACACTAAACCAAAGCCAATGAAATGACGGGTCTGCGCTCATGGATAGAAGAGCAAACATGTCTCCTCACCTCCGACGGGTGAGTGCGCTCCATGCAGGGAAAGCTGGAGTCATTTCTTTCTGCTTTAGATCTCACCCAGCTCCACATGTGAAGAAGACGATCAAACTATCCTCTAACATCTGATACACATTAACACTGGTAGTGTACAGTGTAGTACATGGTAATGAATGTATTGATGATTCATTTGTCAAAAGGACATTCACTTTATTTAAAAGAATGAACACACAAGCCAAAGAGGACCAGGGTCAACCTCCGGCCCCCTTGTTTACACTTCCATCATCTGCATTTTGAACTCTATACGTCTCTCAGTATATGGTTTTAACTATATATATATATATATATAGTTAAAACCATATCAGATCAACACAGTAATCACATAAAAGCCCTCTGAAATTGTTATCAAGACTTCTCCTCATCTAAAAGGTCCAGCCTTTGGGTTCAGTTTGACTATTTTGTGATAAATTTTAAGAGCATCATGATAACAGAGAATAACAAAGAATCTAGATTATTGTAAACTGAGTGGTAAACCATTCGCAATCCCAGTCATGATGACTTAAAACTACTCTCATAGTCTCCCTCTATGCAATTTCCTGTGTGTGTGTGTGTGTGTGTGTGTGTGTGTGTGGCATCCCCTTGAGGCCGTGTGAGTCACGTTGTGATGAGTCGGTCGAGCTGGGATAGTGGGAACTGAAACTCTGTTGAAAGAGTGCTCCCAACTCCTCATGACATGTATATTCCATTCCATATATATCTCTATATATCTATATATAGAGATATATATCCCAGGATCGAACCCCGGCCCGCTTGCTGTGCGGTCACAGTGTTAGCCACTACACCACCTGTCTTCCATTGTTACAGATACAACCTCACTCTACCTTAACTATCTGTCTGCATGACAACCTTTAGGAACTACAGTATACATAAACTGAATGTAAGTGTTGCTTCTGCGTTATGTGAAGAGTCATATCCACAGTTTGAGGAGTCCCAGTATACAATTCTGCCAGAAATTAACCAGGATTTTGTTTGTTTAGATTTCCAGTTGCAATGTTCTGGAGCCAAAAGTCGCACGACCCACACTTTAATATTCCGGAAATCTGGATTCAGCCACAAGACATTAAGCGATGAAGATAGACTTGAAGGAGGAGTGGCCAAATATGAGCATCATTTTGTGCCTGTTCCCACACAAGCCATCACCCCCTGAATGTGGGGTTACTTCCTGTCACATGCTTCTCTCTTGGGGCCGCTTGTTGATCCGCCAAACGATAGAGTTCAGCGGACACTGAAATACACACAATACCTGACTCCACACAAAGAGGCAGCGGTCTGTTACACTTCTCAGATCTGTTGGCTGGACACTGTTCATCGTAAGAGACCGAGGCTGCAGTTCTCTGATTGTTAGGAGAACAATCATTGATCCCAATAACAAGTATCGTGTGTGTGTCTTATTCCTTTAAGCCATAGAGCTCCACTGTTGTCCAAAAACAACTCCATTGTTGTCCTCACCAGGTGACATACTCCTTCACACACACACACACACACACACACACACACACACACACACACACACACACACACACACACACACACACACACACACACACACACAGAGTCGGTTGTGAATTTTTTATTTATTTAATTAGCCATCTGTTTTACGAGATTTCAGAGCCTTTTGTTGAATTAATAAAAATAAAATAAATAATTATAATTTTGCAAATAATAAAAGTTGACTCAAGAAGCATCCTGTAGAACATAAAAGCCGACTGCTTTACCATCCACCATGCAGGTCAGGTGGCAGGTGAGACGGAACAAACAGGAAACAAGAAGATCAGGGTTCGTATCCCAAAGTGTTGTTGAGCTATTTAAGCTATTCATTAGTGATGTTGGTGACTTACTTTCCATTCCATATTAATGAGTTCACCTATACCTATGTTGTTGCTTAAACCTAAGCACGACTTCAGTCACAGCTTGGAGATGGATTCATGTATTGTCTTTTCATACACTCTTGTAAATAAGAAACATTTCAAATAACACCAGTCCCATTCTGTTAGATCGTATTAAGTCAAATAACATGTTTATATTATACCTGTCCAATGTCGTCATCCTCTTCACTCAAAAAGGCTAAAAAACCTGTCCACCACTTTGGTTCCCTAGCAGAGCTTTACCATGCTTTATCCTTTTTACTCCATGAAGAGGATAAATAAAGCATATGAAGGGCTCATTCCAACCCAAACACAATGATTCTTAATATCAGGTGATATTACACAGAACAAACTAAATATTAGTATTATATTCATTTCTGTCAATAGATGTCTTCACACTGTTCCTTTAATGGCATCTGAATAAATGTGTTGTATAGCAGTTGGAACACAGCACATTGGTTGTGGTTATGTTCTTGCTCCAGACTCCAGTGGGCTCCATGCCAATTTAACCTGAGCTGTTATGTTTTCTTGATAAATCAAATAAACATCACTCTTATCTTCATCTGAGTTCACATATTTATTTCCCCTAATCTGTTCACACACTCGACCCCTGCAAAGGTGAAGACTGCTGTTTACCTCCGAGGAGCACCCGACCACACCCTCCCCTGAGCCGGCCTTTACCCTGTCTGCACGTGATTAACTACCAGTCTATTGTATGTGAGTGTAGGTGTGGTTCTTCTTTACAATTACAGTCATTAACATTAGTCGACACACAGAGCAACTCCTCCTTCAAAGACAGCCAGAGACCAGGGCAAGCATTCAGACTTAAACCCAGACCCCTGGTGATTTTGACTACGATAATAAAACACGACAGTCTTCAAGGTGCTCAGCCCCACGAGTTCGGATGCTTTCTGTTTCCCTCAAAGTTTCCTTCAGACTCAGACCGCTCAGAGCCACGCCGTCTGGCCGTCCTCTATTCCAATTCATATAGAAGTAGACACACACACACACACACAGTTGCAGATGTCTACCATGTCCAGCAGACAGTCAGGCAGGCTGCAGTCGGCATCAGCACACCCAGAGGCCTGTTTTACAGGAACCAGAGGTTTGTTACTCATTAGACAAGAAGAAATATATGAGACAATGACAACACACACTCCCTTATTTCTACTGTAACAGCTGGTCTATTCCAAGTAGAGAGGATCACAAAAGCCTGGAAGCCTAAACTAATCAAGAACCGGCTAATTACACTAATTCATTTCTCCTTCTATTGACCACACCATCTGCATGCGGCTTCAAGTGCAGCTGCTGAACAGTTACATAGCGATGGAGCCGCCTCACGGACATCCGCAGTGAACTGGACTCTGTGCGGCCGCTCATTCAACACACGAAGGTGATGTGTGTTTACGCCTGTAAGGGAGCGGTGTTGTTCAAAATCCATCCAAAGTCACAGCAAATAGTTTTTAGAAAAATTAAGAATATTTTTTGTTGGCTACCCAGAAAGAAACAGCCCTCTCTGGAGCTTTGTCCAATCACCAGGCTCCTCTCCGGCAGGGTGCATGAGTTATGAGCCATGAGCCATATGAGCTGTGAGCCAACATGTGATAGACCACGCCCCCATGCATCACTACCAAATAAATGTGCAATGAGTTCTAGCTCATTTCCTGTTTGTTTTTTTATTGACGGCGGCCATGTTTTGGAACGGGCCTTGCCCCGTCAGAGCACTGGTACATATAGTCAATATGATGATGTTCTATTATTCCTCTTGGTGCGGCTGTTGTAACAAAGTAGAAAGCAGAAGGGAAGTCACCCACAGTCAAGCTGAGACTTGTGACGGACAGACGGGAATGCAGCAAAGCCTGAATCACAAACTGCCCCGGGTTGCGTAACCGCATGTCACGGATCACAAACGGTTTGAGGAAGAATGTTTGTTTCTTTTGAAGAAATGAAACGGTCCAACGTTAACCTTACAGTCTTCATTTCTTTTTCTTTTTCATCTCAGCCATTTTAAGCGTGTCCATCCGGACTGCAGAGGTGTGTGACACATGAGCATGTCTCTCCATCTGCTGGCCAACCTCACATAGAACAGCTAGACCAGTGTTTCGTATGGAAGGCTTACACTGGGGCAGTGTTTATATATATTTTGTCTGGTAAACATGATAAAATGATTCATAATCTTGGACAATATATTTTTTTTCAAAGTGAAGGAAAGTGACTTTGCTGTTTGTTTTTATCATTTTTGTATTATTGTTTTCCAATATATGTGTATTGTTGTTGAAGGAGGTGGAATGTAGCTCTGCTAAACATCTCTAGGTGCCGAGATTGGACAGACATGTTGAGTGTAAATACATGCAAATGAGAGAGATGTTGCTTAAGTGTCATGTTGTGATCCTGCAAATGTAATGTAAATAAATATAATACAATAATAATAACTCCATGTATATATTTTGTAATCTTATTGTAAAATTGATAAAGTGCCATTCCTCTCAAACAGAACTTATCTGAGACGCTCCACGTCACTCTGACGACATCCCTTCAGGCAGTTTGTGATTATGGATATATGGATATCACGTAAACAAAGGAAGACCAAACCAAGACATAACAGGGCCCTGCGAATGACCAGCCCCATGGAGTGCCGACTGCCCCCTACGAAGGCTGAGGGACAGGAGCGAGGGCCACAAGCGCGGTAGGGCCGCTTGTCACTGTATTCAGTAGAGCGATTGGCTGACGCTGCCATTGAGACAACATCCTCCTGTGGGATCGGCTCAGTCACGGGTGGATCTGATGCCTCAGTCCCCCATGCAATGGGTGGAGGGTCAGGAGAAGAGACTTCATCTGAGCTAGTCCGGCGGTCACCGGATCTACTCTAAAAGTCAGCCTGCCGAACCTAGCCCTCTTGTCCGGCTTGATGGTCCGAACGTAGAAAACGCACCGTTTCCTCCTCAAGGTGCGAATGTGAACGCAGCATAAGAGGGTACAGCTTGTCGCAGTCGTTTGAGGGCGAGAGACCCGCAACCCGAAGTTATACCCGGCTGGGGCGTCATCCGAGGTCACAGGTGACTTTGTTGTTATAAATACTCATTACATTTACATTACCTTTCATTTATCTGAGGCTTTTATCCAAAGCGACTTACATGATATACAGTAGACCGTAGACACAGCAACGGTGAGCAATGAGGGTTAAGTGTTGCTGTTAAGACAGAGTTGCTCACACAATACTCAAACTGCGCATGCGCGAGACATCCAGTGTGAAACACTGCCTCTGGCGGTCAGTAAGGATGAAATAGAACTACAGAGACTATGTAATACTGGAGTCTGACTTTTATTCCCTCAGTATACAGCAAAAGCTACACAGAAATGGTTCGAAGACAACAAGGTGAATATTCTGGAGTGGCCAAGTAAAAGTCCAGATCTCAATCCAATCCAGAATTAGAATCCAGAATTAGCTCCTTTGGCAACATTTAACTGACTTATGTCATTAATAAAGTAATACTTTGAACCAGGTTGTTTACGTTGTTATTAAAAGTAATACTTTGAACCAGGTTGTTTATGTCATTATTTAAAGTAATACTTTGAACCAGGTTGTTTACGTTGTTATTAAAAGTAATACTTTGAACCAGGTTGTTTATGTCATTATTTAAAGTAATACTTTGAACCAGGTTGTTTACGTTGTTATTAAAAGTAATACTTTGAACCAGGTTGTTTACGTTGTTATTAAAAGTAATACTTTGAACCAGGTTGTTTACGTTGTTATTAAAAGTAATACTTTGAACCAGGTTGTTTACGTTGTTATTAAAAGTAATACTTTGAACCAGGTTGTTTATGTCATTATTTAAAGTAATACTTTGAACCAGGTTGTTTACGTTGTTATTAAAAGTAATACTTTGAACCAGGTTGTTTACGTTGTTATTAAAAGTAATACTTTGAACCAGGTTGTTTACGTTGTTATTAAAAGTAATACTTTGAACCAGGTTGTTTACGTTGTTATTAAAAGTAATACTTTGAACCAGGTTGTTTATGTCATTATTTAAAGTAATACTTTGAACCAGGTTGTTTACGTTGTTATTAAAAGTAATACTTTGAACCAGGTTGTTTACGTTGTTATTAAAAGTAATACTTTGAACCAGGTTGTTTATGTCATTATTTAAAGTAATACTTTGAACCAGGTTGTTTACGTTGTTATTAAAAGTAATACTTTGAACCAGGTTGTTTACGTTGTTATTAAAAGTAATACTTTGAACCAGGTTGTTTATGTCATTATTTAAAGTAATACTTTGAACCAGGTTGTTTACGTTGTTATTAAAAGTAATACTTTGAACCAGGTTGTTTACGTCGTTATTTAAAGTAATACTTTGAACCAGGTTGTTTACGTCGTTATTTAAAGTAATACTTTGAACCAGGTTGTTTATGTCATTATTTAAAGTAATACTTTGAACCAGGTTGTTTACGTTGTTATTAAAAGTAATACTTTGAACCAGGTTGTTTACGTCGTTATTTAAAGTAATACTTTGAACCAGGTTGTTTACGTCGTTATTTAAAGTAATACTTTGAACCAGGTTGTTTATGTCATTATTTAAAGTAATACTTTGAACCAGGTTGTTTACGTTGTTATTAAAAGTAATACTTTGAACCAGGTTGTTTACGTTGTTATTAAAAGTAATACTTTGAACCAGGTTGTTTACGTCGTTATTTAAAGTAATACTTTGAACCAGGTTGTTTATGTCATTATTTAAAGTAATACTTTGAACCAGGTTGTTTACGTTGTTATTAAAAGTAATACTTTGAACCAGGTTGTTTACGTTGTTATTTAAAGTAATACTTTGAACCAGGTTGTTTACGTCGTTATTTAAAGTAATACTTTGAACCAGGTTGTTTATGTCGTTTCCTTCAAACCCTTCCTAACTACCCTAACGGAACAAGAGTGTATACAAGAGCTCCACCTTAAACATATGCAGCAGGAATAATGATCCAAACAAACAGGGACTTACTGACGTCAGCTGTAACTGGTTGAGTGTGAGAGGCATTTATGTTCCATCTTTAATCCTTAATGTTGTTGTGTAAATGTTATTTATCGGGCTGATCACCCACGTCCCTCTTTGTTTACCTTTTTTGGTAACTGCATGTTTAACATCCCATTGCCATGAATTGTGGGTAATTCCCTTAGACAAAGTCGGCATCTAATGCTGACTTACAAAAAGGGTTCATTAAGGGCTCAAAATGTCTGCCAGAGAGCCCTCAAGCACTCCACGATGAGAGTGGGACAGACCTAAACCCTCACAGAGTCCGTGAGTCCGTAAAGTGGAGATTAGGATTGGGCCAAAGACTCTGCTCTGCGTTCACTAAAGAAACAATGCGGTGGAAACATGCACGAGTGCCAACAGCAACAACTCTGCACACAAAAATGACTACAATCCTTCTATTACGTTGGCTTTTATTTTGACAGACTCATATTTCCGGGGCACTTATAAATGTCAGGCTGTCCAAATACACCAAAATGCTTAATAACTAAATAAACTGGCCCAGGAGTTAGAACATTTTACTAACTGGTGGTCAGATTTCATACGATGATGACATTTAGCAGCACTGAAGGCCAGAAGGATTGCACCTTTAAATGTGATGCTAGGGAGTGGAATGTAAATATCAGGTAGCTTTCTATAAGCTGAACCCCCAATGTTGAGAAATTAAGTAATTCCTGTATATATCACTCTGATATCACTACTGATACATGGGGGTATAATATAATATAATCTGGCCTGAGGCGTATGAATTGGTCATTACATAGGCCATAATATACCCGGGTATAATCTAGTTTAGGCCCCTTTAGCCCCAGGTAGTCCGGACTGCAAGAACAAGACGAGACCGTTGATTGTCTTCAATTAATTTATTATATACATATATACATATACATATATACATATACATATATATATATACCGTCCGCAAAAACAACAGTACTCAGGACTTCAATCAAACCCCCCACAGGCACATTCCTGAGGTCCTCAGTATCTGGTCCAGTCTTCAGACTGTGGAACTGCAGGGTCCTGATGTTTTCTGGATTCCTTCCAGTCACCTAATACATCCCATAATTCTAATTGATACATTTGTGTAATACATAGTGTCATTCATTTGATATTCATAATCCATACAGAGTTATTTATTCGTCTTGACCCTCCAACGTATAAACTCACTAGCTCTAGGAGCACTATAAAACGTACTTTTCTTACTATATATATATATATATATATATATATATATATATATATATATATATATATATATATATTAAGCATGACATCAACTCATGATTGTTACCTGGACAAAGACTCTTCTTGGTTATTTGGTACCTGTGATTCCCGTCTCATGTTTTTACTGTAAGAAGACACTCACAGTGGCAGCTGGGAATACTTACCATATGCTTCCTTAAGAATAAAAGAATAATGCAGGGAAAATAAACATCTGATCAAACTCTCAAGTACACAGCCCAATATTACAAATACAAATGAATACTTTATAAAATAAAAAATATATACTAAGACATGCAATACATGCTGCATGCACAGAATAACCAATGTATCATAAATCATATTACAGTTTAGAATAGATGACCAGGATGACATCATTAAAGATCCTATGAAGGATGGACATAGGAGGGGGTGTCTCCCATCTGGAATAATGCAGAGAGGAGAGAGAGAGAGACACATATGTATATATATATATAAAGAGAGAGAGAGAGAGACTTATATATATATATATATGTAGAGAGAGAGAGACACATATATAGAGAGAGGGAGGGAGGGGGAGAGAGAGAGAGACACATATATATATATATAGAGGGAGAGAGAGAGAGAGGGAGAGAGAGACAGATAGAGAGAGAGATAGAGAGAGAGAGGGAGAGAGAGATAGACAGAGATAGAGACAGAGACAGATAGAGATACACACACACACAAAGTCGACACACACACGTGTGACATTTCGTCTGGAATTTGAATGGTTTAACATCCTTCCTCAACAAAACCAACTCAATCTGTTTTATTATTATTGTGGTTGTCCATGTAAGTTGTATATTTTTGTGTTTGTCTCTTGTTGTTGTAATGCTTTGGCAATATTGTCTTTTTGTACATTCATGCCAATAAAGCTCATTGAATTGAATTGAATTGAGGGAGAGAGACGGAGAGATAGAGAGAGATAGGGAGAGAGATAGAGAGACAGCCAGATAGAGAGAGGGAGACAGAGGTAGAGAGACAGAGAGGGACACAGAGATAGATAAAGAGAGAGAGGGAGACAGAGAATAGCACAGACTCCTACAGATGACATTTATAGACTGTAAATATGCTCTAAAAGAAACTTCCCGCCAGCTAGATTACATTTTGTATTAAGAGAATGAGGTAAGAGTGTTTATTGACATATCTGGCAAGTCCAAACATGTTGATCCTGAATATATCAGTAAAATGTCTGGACAGAATATCTGCTCTAGCAGAAACACTCTGCTCATGTTTAGGCACTCGCAGCTCTCGGTTGTTCCTTCTGAGATTTTACTGAAACTACCACCTTTGTTTTCAATAACTAAGAAATTACATTTTCCACCACGTTAGTAGAGAACACATAATAATATATAAACATAGAACCTGCAGAAGATTCAGCATTAATCTCATTAATCTCAGATTACTTCTATTATGGCCAATGCACATAACCATCCGCTCACATTTCATCCTCTACAGGCAGCACAGGGGATGTGTGGCATCGTGTATTTCAGATAAGAAAATGGAAATAGAGGCAAAATACACATATCACATCCTTAAACCTTTAATGAAAATATTCACACAGGTGCAATGGTACTGAGAACGGATTTTTATACAAAAATAATTCAAACATGGACTTCCAACATGAAACCAGGACATGAGGTGTACAGGCCCGTGTACAGATGCCTCAGCTGCCATCAAGAGGAGGTGCATATGGGTCTCCTCTCCGGGCGTCCAGTAGAGGTCTGGTGCATCAGGAGCAGGACCCCAACACCTAAACATGTCCCAGATGCACAAAGATAAAAGGTTGAGGACACCAGCCCTTCATAACATGTCCGTTCCTTAAGCACAATGATGAACCCTCGAGGCCTCCCTCCCTCTTCTGACCACACGAGACAAAAAGACAACACATTAGGACTTCTCCTTCTTCTTCTTATTCTTCTCCTTATTCTTCTTCTTCTTCTTCTTCTTTTTTGGCAATTTAGCTTTCTGTGGATTTCCTTTCCTGTCGTCGTCGCTGCTATCGCTGCTTTCATCTTTTGCTCTGCTGGCCCTGGAGGGTTTCCCCTCCACTGCTCCTTGGACTGCTCTGTGGCTTTCGGCCGTCGGCTCCTTGTCGGCCTCCTCCTTCACCCTGCCGCTCGGAGGCGTCAGGCCTCGGGACACCGTTATGAGCATCCTCTCCTTCCTCATCTCCTCCTTCAAGGAGACGTTGTCCTGCCCGGCCCGGTGGCCCCTGCAGTCGTGGTGGAGCTTGCCCCGGGGGTCTCTCTCGTCCCTCCAGTCCCGGTGCTGGTCTCTGTGATTGCGGTGGTCTCCCGTGTCCCTGCTGGGAGCGTAGTCCCTGTGATCCCCCGTCCTGTCCGAGGGGTGTGGGTGCTGAGTGCTGTTGCCAAAATGGCGCGAGTGTCCCTTGCCGTCTCCTGCAGGCTTCTCCTTCTGCACTTTCTGCTGAAAACACATGAAATGATTACGTTACTCACTCAGAGAGGAAACAGTACACAATAGGGGACGACTCTCAGCTGCAGTGTAATAAACTAGTGTGAGTTCATGGTAACGAAGGAAAAAGAAATCAGGCTTCTCACACTGAACACTTGTTATTAGATACATGGCTGGTTGGCTTTGGTCATTTCAGGGCGGTAAACATGAACTATACTTACACTGCTTGAGTTACTATGGCGATGGACGGCTGCATGCTTTTCAGCACTATTCAGATCTCCAATGAACTCCTCACATTTCTGGCAGTAAAACCCGATTACTGGACTCAGAAAAGTCAACCCTGCAAAGGGACAAGAAAGGCAGTGAACAGGAAGTACTTCAGAGTGTGGAGGACCAGCGCAGGGTTAGGCCTGTCATGAAGGAGCAGCCGTACCGTCCTGTTTCAACAACCCATCCAGCTCCTTCATCAAGGATTCCATTTTACTTATTCTGGCCTGTTTTTCATTCCCCCTCTCCTCATCGTCACCTGCCTGGGAAACAAACTATATAAATGAAAGGCTTTCACCATTCTTTATTGATTCCCACTTCATCACTCAGGGGTTGAGCAGCCAGGGCCCGGCTTGGAAATGAATCATTACCTTGTGTTTGTCAGGGGATGCCTGAGATGTGCCACTGCCATCGCTTTTCTCACGCTTCTCTTTTGTCGCTTGAGGAAGAAACAACAACAACATGATGATTCTGTATTTCATATCGAAAGCAGGAAACAGTTATGATGTAGAAGATACATCCTCAAGCCAGATGGCATCAGACACACTCATCCAGGACAACTGGAGAAAAACACATCCAAAATCTATACAAGACATTAGTCATTACGAGATATTCCACCCGCCATTTCCGCTATGGGGAAAGTAACTGCAAAGGACACCCATCGCTACTCTGTGGTAGCTGGGGATAGCTACCGATAGCCTTCAGGGAGGACAGGAGCACTATCCTCTTCCTGTTGGTTGCACCATGGTTGACGCACTCTTTGTGCCATAAATGAAGCCTTCATTTTCCCGGGAGATCGTACAGGCAACCAATCTAAATGCTGATGGTGTCAATATTCTATAGATTAGATTGTGCAATACAACAGTTAGTCCACAATGATAAGTTAAAGCAATAGTCTGTTGCAACTTTTTAAGGACGCAGTTCAATATTTTGGCAAAAGTCAATCAAAACAATAAACTCAGTAAACAAAGCTGATTGCAGCGTGAAGGCGACTGACCTTTGATCAGGGACTGTAGTGACTCCAGGGCGTGGCGTACGTTGGGGTTACGCAGCGCTGGCAATGCTACGCCTGCTGCTACGCCTGCCGCTGTGCGGTCGAAAGCAGGAAGTGCAGGAGACGGCTGCTTCCCCTGCATCTTCCCCATGATCTCGCTGACGTCTACTGTGCCCAGACCTTTTAATATGTTCCTGATCTTCTCACATTCACTGCTGTCCAGATCGGCAGAGGCGACACCTGAAGTCATTTGAAGAGGCTGCTTCAGATCAAACAGACCCCCAAAGCTGCTCGATATGGACTTGTTCTGATGCTGTTTCTGACTGCCCGAACTAGCCGTTTCCTGTACTGTGGCATATTCTCTAGTCTGGGGAAATGATGCAAAGAGTGCGGCGGATACTTTATTGCCCTGTTTTGCCCCGGCGTCTTCATTCCCATACAAAAACGACTCTTCGTCTTCGAGCTCATTCGCCTTCAGGCCAGCAGAGTCAGGAGGAGGCTGCACCTGGAGCCAGGAGAAGTCACTGCCTACTCGGTCATGAGGAAGGAGCATACTGTCGTTCTCCAGTGACGTTGAGGTCTCACTGCTGTCGTGCTGCTGAGGTCGGCCCTCGTTGGGCGCACACACTTTATTGCCTTCACCTGAGGCCTGTAGAGAAGAGGTCACAGCAATGGCAGACGGTTATAACAAGTGATGTCATCACTTATCTTGCTTAGCTACAAACTCAATGTCAAGGGATGTAAAGAGGCACAGCCATGTCTGGCACGCAGCGTTGTAACTGGCAGTGTTGCCCGAGCATTCAAGTCTCTGCAGATCAGCTCCGACCTAGATACTTGAACTATGTATAAGGTGTTACTTTTTCAAATAGCGTATCTCAAATCTTTGTTTCTAGTGTTATATTCTAGTGTTATCTGTGTGCAGCACATACAACTCAATATATAGTTTCAGTTAATAGAGTTTGCTGGAGTTTCATGTCGTGTGAAACCGATAGAAGAACAGCATGTTGAGAGGGAAAGATGAGCTATACCTGAATAGTGAGGATGGCATCTTTGAGGGTTGGCATCCGCTCTTCCAGCTCTTTGCTGTTCATGACCAGCTTCAGTCCTTCCAGCAGGCTGTTCCCCGTCAGATTATTATTGCTGCTGGGGCTCCTCTTTCTCTTCATGTCTTTGCCGTGGCTCCTTTCACTGCTGCTACTTCTGGACCTGGACCTCCTGGCCCGGCTCTTGCTCCGCACATGACTCTTCTTCTTCTTCTTGCTCTGGCTCTGGCTGCGAAGCCTGCTTCTGCTTCTCGCCCTGCTCTTGCTTCTCGCCCTGCTCTTGCTTCTCGCCCTGCTTTTTCCCCACGCACAGCTTTTGCTCCTTCCTCTGCTCCGGCTGGGTGCTCGGCTTTTGCTTCGTGCGCGACTCTTGGCTCGAGATTTGCCGCGGCTTCGACTGCGGCTTTTGCTCCTGGTCGTGTGCTTCTGGAACTCGGGGTCTGATTTGAGAACCTCTTTCAGGACATCAGCCGACTTAAATGCTTCAGCCAGGTTGTATGCCATGTTCCCTTTCAGATAGTCTGGGAGAGGCTTGTTGGCTGCGATGCATCTCAGGAACTCCTCACCAGCCCGTTCACTGAAAAGTAGCATGCAAGTGCTTCAAACGCCAGCAGACTCAAAATACACATACAAACATTATTGCAACTATTCTTGTTTAGACTAACACAAAACATTTCATCAACAGTAACACACATACCTGCTGTCTAGAGGGTGATGCTCCACAGTGGGATTCCACTGAGGGACTTCAATGTGCTGTGGCTGTACAGGAGGGACCATCTGCTGGCTGCCTCCCAAAGCATTCACTGTACTACGATCTATGGAGAAGCTGCTACAGTGGGGCTGAGAGTATTCAGAATGACAAATTATAAATAACTTGTAAAAAAATAAAACATTTTACAAATTGTACAAAACAAAGAGTTGTACATGTTAAACATCTGTTTAACTCTTTGAGAAGTGTACACTGGATACCGTTTGATCTGTAGTGTACAGTACGTTCTATTTCCCTGGGAGTCATATTGTGGACCAGCAGTGATGCTCACACAGAAAATCATCATCTGAAATGAATAGCGTGATGAACACCTGAAATGGAATAGGCTTTACTCAGCAGCAGTTGAGTTTAGTGTCGAGTAAGAAATAACCTGGACATGAGGATATTTATGCTGACCTACATGATCAAGTTATGATGTAAAGTTTGCCATTTCTTAAATAATAGAATAAACTGCAAACATTTAGTCCCAGGTTTTTGCAGGACACTGGGTTATTGATAATGTCAAAACATATATAGTTTGTTGTCCTATTTTGTTAATGGTATACAACCATTATTACATTGTGTATATTATATTTAAGCCCAGTACATAAATGTTGAGTGAAGTGATAAAACCCTAAGGGTCATGTTTGATCCAATGAAGTTCAGAGCTGGAAGGCCAGACTATGAAGCCAGACTATAAGGCCAGACTAGAAGGCCAGACTATAAAGCCAGACTAGAAGGCCAGAGTATAAAGCCAGACTATAAAGCCAGACTAGAAGGCCAGACTAGAAGGCCAGAGTATAAGGCCAGAGTATAAAGCCAGAGTATAAAGCCAGAGTATAAAGCCAGACTAGAAGGCCAGACTAGAAGGCCAGAGTATAAAGCCAGACTAGAAGGCCAGAGTATAAAGCCAGACTATAAAGCCAGACTAGAAGGCCAGACGAGAAGGCCAGACGAGAAGGCCAGACGAGAAGGCCAGACGAGAAGGCCAGACGAGAAGGCCAGAGTATAAAGCCAGACTAGAAGGCCAGACTATAAAGCCAGACGAGAAGGCCAGACGAGAAGGCCAGACGAGAAGGCCAGACGAGAAGGCCAGACGAGAAGGCCAGAGTATAAAGCCAGACTAGAAGGCCAGACGAGAAGGCCAGACGAGAAGGCCAGACGAGAAGGCCAGACGAGAAGGCCAGAGTATAAAGCCAGACTAGAAGGCCAGACGAGAAGGCCAGACGAGAAGGCCAGACGAGAAGGCCAGACGAGAAGGCCAGAGTATAAAGCCAGACTAGAAGGCCAGACGAGAAGGCCAGACGAGAAGGCCAGACGAGAAGGCCAGAGTATAAAGCCAGACTAGAAGGCCAGACGAGAAGGCCAGACGAGAAGGCCAGACGAGAAGGCCAGACGAGAAGGCCAGAGTATAAAGCCAGACTAGAAGGCCAGACGAGAAGGCCAGACTATAAAGCCAGACTAGAAGGCCAGACAAGAGGGCCAGACTAGAAGGTCAGACTAGAAGGCCAGACTAGAAGGCCAGACTAGAAGGCCAGACTAGAAAGCCAGACTAGAAGGCCAGACTATAAAGCCAGACTATAAAGCCAGACTATGAAGGCCAGACTATAAAGCCAGACTATAAAGCCAGACTATGAAGCCAGACTAGAAGGCCAGACTAGAAGGCCAGACTAGAAGGCCAGACTAGAAAGCCAGACTATGAAGCCAGACTAGAAGGCCAGACTAGAAGGCCAGACTAGAAGGCCAGACTAGAAGGCCAGACTAGAAAGCCAGACTATGAGGCCAGACTAGAAGGCCAGACTAGAAGGCCAGACTAGAAGGCCAGACTAGAAGGCCAGACGAGAAGGCCAGACGAGAAGGCCAGACTAGAAGGCCAGACTATGAAGCCAGAGTATAAAGCCAGACTATGAAGGCCAGACGAGAAGGCCAGACGAGAAGGCCAGAGTATAAAGCCAGACTATGAAGGCCAGACTAGAAGGCCAGACGAGAAGGCCAGACTAGAAGGCCAGACTATAAAGCCAGACTAGAAGGCCAGACTAGAAGGCCAGACTAGAAAGACAGACTAGAAGGCCAGACTATGAAGCCAGACTATAGGGTTATACTAGAAGGCCGGACTATAAGGAAATACTATAAATTCAGATTAAAAGGCCAGACTAGAAGCCTAGAACGATGTGTCGGTGTTGCTCAGCGGTTGTTTGCTATGAGAATGGAAAGGCAGCAGACTTGACAACCCATCACCCAGATGAGATAAGATAAGATAAGATAAGATAATCCTTTATCCACTATTGGACTATGTCCGGCCTGAAACGTCTTTTTGGAGCATAACAAGTGTAAATGCATCTAAAGGCAGTAAAGTGATAGAAAATTCACAATTGAATAATATAATAGCTTAAATCTTGTTTACCTGTGGTTCTGAGACAAGTGGGGAAATTACAGGATTACAGCAGCATTGCTCAGTACGTAAAGATAAAAAATCAAGTAATATAAATAAACAGTAATAAATAGTAATAAACATAATAAAATAAACAGTAAAGAAGAAATTGAATGTACAGTAGAATATTACAAAATATTGCACCAGAATGGATTAAAGTGACCAGAGTGATAAAGTGTTCAAGTATTGAGAGTCCAGAATGTTTGTGGGCTACTGGAGGTCAGCTTGTTGTGCAGCCTGACAGCAGCAGGGAGGAAGGACTTGCGGTACCTCTCCTTCACACACCGGGGGTGAATCAGCCGGTGGCTGAAGGAGCTGTGCAGAGCTGCCAGGGTGTCCTGCATGGGGTGGGAGGCGTGGTTCATCAGGGATGAGAGCTTGGCCATCATCCTCCTGTCTCCCACCACCTCCACAGTATCCAGAGGACACCCCAGCACGCTGCTGGCCTTCTTTACCAGTTTGTCCAGTCTCCTCCTGTCAGCTGCCGTGATGCTGCTGCACCAGAAGACCACTCCATAGAAGATGGCTGATGCCACCACAGAGTCAAAGAAAAGAGTCGAGGAAAAAGCAAAGCGGAGCCCAACTACTCACTGCACTGCATCAAGTAGCCAAAGGCAGATTGAGACAAAACAATTACTAAAGCAATCACCATTATGTTGGCCATACAGCCATGGTAGACCTAATTACAACACTCCTAATGTTTTACGTTTTCCTTCTTTACACTTTGGTCCACTTTTTGAGGTATTTTCAATGTCATAGCATAAGGAATAAGTTTTATATATAGTACCCTATAGTAAGTGTTTTTCAGTAAAATACATAAAGTGTTTGGACATGTCTCTTTTGTCCCCAACAGTTTCAACTCAAACAGAACCGGATACTTGTTTTTTTCTCCCCCAAACTTACACCGAGCGACGACTCCTAAACCTGACTATTACTAAATACAATAACTATTTAATATGTACCACACAGTAATTATGCTTACATTATTTAATTTACCTGATGTGAAGGTTTTCCTTCAGGGAAATGTCTGAGTTTACATCTTTGATTCACTTTGATATAGAGATATAGCAAACAGAAGTCTTTGCAGTACAAAAGGCTTTGCTAGATGTGCATTATTGAAAAGACGACCACTAAGGCTTTCTTAAAATGTCTCAAAAGGTGTCTTCACTCAAGACTCTCGACTATCATTGGACATTTAAACCAGAAAACTCATTCAGTTTTTGCGGTCCCGTAACACTGTAGCCCTGAGTGTGGTTACATTAAATTACATTGTGCAGGAGATGCACATCAGCTAACAAGTAGCAAGCTGTAACCCCTTAATACACAACTAAAAATGCAGCATATGCTATGCTAGTCAGAGAATGGTAGTAGTGGTAAAATGTGTAGCATGTTGCCAGTGCTGAGACCAGGTGACCAGAGAAAAGACGAAATGGACCAGCTCAAAGAAAGACAGCCGATGAGTCTCCTTTATGACGTTGAGATATCTTGTACAAACATTGTTGAATCCTTTTGTGAACAAAACATGGCAACAAAAAGACATTATTAAAAGGTTGATACAGATAGTGCAAATTAAATAAATGATACAATCCATACATATGTATATAAGACATGTAGGTGTTGGATGGTAAACTGATTTTATCTACAGTTACTGTCTCTAAATGTATTTGATCAACATTTCAGTCTGGACCAAGTGGTGGAACCAAAGACTGACGGTCGCCTTCTTTCAGGCCCGCTCTCACTTTGAAATGGTGGGATTGTGTTTACATTGAGTGAAACTGGAGAAATACAATAGAAACTTGCAACATTGACCACAATCAAATCGTCTCGTCTAAAATTGGCTTGCAAAAAAAACGTAACCGATGCCTGGCCTCAACCATCGAGGGTTACCATCGAGACACAACCACCTTTGAGGGAAAGGAGAACTGGAGACTCCCAAATGGAGTCAACTATTGCAGCTTATTGAGTGAACGTTAGCGAGCTGACTGGCTCAGAGAGCCGTTCTCTTTAATAATGGCTATGGGGAGTAAAAGGTCATGTAAGAAGCACAAGCTATGTTGACCGACTTGTGGTTGCATTTTAACTGGCTAGCAGCTTCAGTAGTTAACCAACTCGCACTGCATGTAGTCCTCCTGTCAAAAATATTTTAGAACTTTATTTAGCGCAAAAATGTTAAAGTAAATTCAGCTCTGCAACTTTCCGCTCTGGCCAGTCCTTTAGTCACGGCTCAAAACAACCGTGAACGAATGCATGAATGACACTTTTAATCTTTGCAAAACTTGTTATCCACTAGTTCATTTGTCTAGCTTTCATAATGTTGCGACTCTTATTGTTAACTCCACCCCGACCCCACATAGCCATGTCTAAAGCAAAGTTTTTGATGCTGCTTTGAAAGCCATAATTTTCTCCATCTATTTGTCTTCATTGTCAGTTCTGGAGCCTCCACATATTTTTCTTTGTCTTTAGAAAGGGCAATGTCTTTTTGTCAGAACATTAGTGTTAAACAAATCAATAACAGGGCAGTCATATACAGACATATTGTCCACCGTGTACAAAATTATACATTTGTAAACCGTGCATTATTGCATAGCAGAAATTGGAACTGATACATTTGTACTTAAGAATAACCATTAAATGCAACTCTGATTACATACAACACTTTGTGGTCCAAACAAAAAGACAAACAACAAATGAAATAGGTAAGAAACGTATAAATATAAAAATACATTCTATTGACCCATTTGTCTTTTGACAAAGATGTACTGTAAGTTAAAGCTGTACAATGCAGGATATTCCTAAAGAACACTGTAAAGAATCAAACTGAAGTAATCCCTCTCAGTTACGGCCCACTAACGGTGTCCATCGGCAGAGACCCCGCCGTCCGCGTATGCACGTATCCAAGAGGAAGCTACAGAAATGGTGGACACAGCTACAAAAATAAATGTTAAGATAGCGAGGTGAAATGCCGAGGAGACGCTCGTTCCAAAACCAGACCTAATTATGGATTGGCTTTGACGGGCTGCAGGTGGGACACAGGGCTGTGCTCTGGCTACCACACTGGGGGCGGAGCCACCACTTGCATAGTATGCCTTTAAGTGCCATTACGTGAGAACTGTATCATTTTGGATGCAATCACTTCACTTGAAGTAAAGAAAAGTTCCTTCTGATGATACCTAAATATTAATGTTTCAGTTTAACTCATTTGGCACAAGCTTTCATCCAAAGTACAAATGAGGTACATTCTAAATTACAATACTTTAGTGTATTTCTTCTGTGGATCTGCAACTTCTTCCTCTGTTGCAGCTTTTCTACCAGGTCCAATGGCTCGGCCAATCCTTGATTTCCTTCATATGTATTACTTTAAAATATGGGAATCAATGTAAAAAACATACTGATTATTGATCACATATAAGATTGATAAAGAAATATATGTATCACAATATGATAACTTTGACGACATAAGTTGGACAAAATAGAAGCGTAAACTTAATAATAGTCATAGTAAAAAAGGTTATAACCACAAATATTTAAAAATGACTCTTTAGTCTAGTCTGTTAGGTTCCATAAATGTTTAAACCTATGAACTATCTGGCTAAAAAAAAAAGCCTGTCTCGCAAACATCTATTTTTCTATAAAAACAGAACAAAGATCAGTTGACTTACCATGTCAATGTAAAGCAGGAACATCACACTGATCTGGACTGTGTTGACAAATTTGACCACACTTGTCTGTTGTCATGCAAATGAAATGACGGCTGTGAGGAAAATTAGAAGTTTGTAGAGCATCCAGGAAGCATGGATGAAGCTGCGTGCATAACAAATGCTGTGGACAGACGTTCTGTTGTGGCTGCTGCCAACACGGTTGAGCTTTCTAGCTACAGTTGTAAATACATAACCTTCCTGCAGGAATAAGTCCTAAAACACAAACGTGGAATTATTTTGACACTTGCGGTTCCCTCGTCACAAGGTGAATGGGTGGAGTTCTCGTAATGATCCCAAACATCATCCCGAGAACTCGAGAATTCGTAATGTGGTCGAATTAATTTATAGAATTAGCTTTTAACTTCTGCTGACTGTTCAGTTGTTAGGATCATTTTGCTGAACATTACTTGCAAGTATCAAACTTCTTTCCCGTATTATTCCAAAAAGCCAACGGAAAAATCCCCCTGGCTTTTGGTGGAGGGAACCAGTGTGCTGCTAACTTCATGGTTGTCCTACTAGATGACGTCATCGCTGCAGAACTCACTGTCACTTACATCTTGCCCCATTCGGCCACTCTTACCACACTGGTGGAGTTGGATAGATTGCATGTTGTGCCATTAATAATGGCTGCATTATTTTATGATGTTATAAATGCATGCTGCCATGATGAGAAATCTTGAAGCGAGTCACACCCAAGTGGGCTCTGTGAATGTTGTATGTTCATCAGGCTCAGAAAGCCCCAAACAAATCATATGCAATTATGATATAACCCATATTTCATAGAAGAGCTTTTCACAACTTTCAGATTGACCACAGTAATTCTGATGGAACATATGTCAACAAATCAAAGATGTTACCTATTATAACCATAACATCTAATTACATAAACCACTTTACTATAAAGCTGTTCTGTGTCTTTAAAAAACCCTCACAACTAGAACCACAGAAGGTACTTCCAAGTAAACTTGTTTGGGACAATGAATATACACAAGATATTATGCAGTGTACTCGGGTACATTAATGCACATTACCAACTGTACACTCTCTCCCCTCACAAGTTTACATGGATCGTGGATTCATCTGGACCTCCTGCCACACACCTAATGCTATTATCAGTTATTATTAGTTGCATTGCCAATACCATAACTGATTGTATTATTTGTTATTCCCCTGCTGCTGGTATCTTTGGTAGTTGTAACTGTTTCCTCATGCCTGCTACTCGTATGAATCATTCATGTCATTGAATGTGCTGTAACTGTTACGTTGTTCTTTCTGGTCACATCTGTTGCTTCTGTCCACCCTGAAGGAGGGTCTCTGGTGCTCTCCCTGAGGTCCCTG
Source organism: Cottus gobio (assembly GCA_023566465.1). Classification (NCBI taxonomy): domain Eukaryota; kingdom Metazoa; phylum Chordata; class Actinopteri; order Perciformes; family Cottidae; genus Cottus; species Cottus gobio. Next base: position 27,584,264 of record CM042225.1, read on the forward strand.
ATCTGGTGCGAGGTCTTCTGTCCCTGACCCTGAAAGAGGGTCTCTCTGGTGCTCTCCCTGAGGTCCCTGATCTGGTGCGAGGTCCCGGGACAGAGGGTGTGGTATGGGTAGCCTGTAAAGCCCTCTGAGGGCCATTTTTCATTTGTGATTTTGAGCTATACAACATTCATTGATGTGACGCTTCTCCTCCTTCTAGCTCAGATACATCCACGTGTAGCTGCTGTGTGCTAGCATCACTACCACGTACTTAGCTAGCTAGCTAGCTTCCCGAGCCCGTTGGGTACGTACACTGACGAAATGCTCTCTCGGTGGCCGGTTGTGGAGAAAATGGCCATCCGGTGCAGGGGCCGAAAATGCTCCGCACGGTGCAGGTGGCAAATGTCCCGGGGGAGGAACACCGCAGGGCCCGCGGGATGTGAAGGGACTGCCGTGGGGGGGTGGAGGTCCGAACGGCGGCGGTCGGTGGCCAGGGTTCACGTGTCCCGGGCGGTACATGTCCGCGTCGAGGAGCCAGGTCTCTATAACGCTGAAGAAAGCGCCTTTGGCCACAGCTCCGTGAGGTTCTGGTTAGCGCCCCGGTCTGGACCGGAAGTAGAACATGACAACATCCGGAGTAATGAGTTCAGAGGACATTGAAGATGATTTGTTGTATTTCTTTTTTTATAATTATTTATTCAACAATTGCACTTGTACAATTTCATAAATTATCAATGACAAACAGCAAAATATATTTAAACTAACATGCCAGGGGGCAACCGCAGAAATAAAAATAAAAAAATAGACAGAAAAAAGCAAAAAATAAAAATGAATACAAAAGGGGACACTAAGGCACAAACTCTGATTGTGTAATTACAACCATATATCACAGGCAATGCATGCTGTTACTGTTCCTATGGCCATTTTGTTGGAACAGTTTTTAGAGTTTTTAGATTAGATAGACATGTCAAACGTTTTGTAAAAAACACCAAAAAAAGGACTTTGGCTTGTAAATGTACACATATGATCATAGAATTTGGCAAAAATAATCAATAAATGTATTTTACCCTTTCCTCAAAATTTCTGTCATAGCAAAAATAATCCAAATATAACATGTTCATAGAATAATGCAACATCTTTGTACAAAACATTGCTAATACATTTTGAGACATTTTCCCATAACTTGACCAAACTTTTATCCAAGGAATATTGGTTGTGTACTTCTGAATCTATATATATCTATGACCCAATCCCTAAGGCCTCAAACCCTGAACCCCCGGGACTCACTGACATCACCTGTTAAATACGTAGACTGTAAAGGTTTGAAATGGTGCAAATATATGAATGGGACGGCACTTTGCTGTAAAAAAGTATGATGGATTGTGGGTATTTATTTTATACTCTGTACTCCCCGATTTGAACGTTTTTCAGGCTCTTTCCTCATGAGACGAGAGGTCATTTCCAAATATCTTGTTTTTGTCAACGTCAATAATCAAATAAAATGTTTGATAAATAAATACATAACTATCCTCTGATTTCATGCGTTATGTTCCATCTCTAATCCTTAATGTTTCTGAGTAAATGTAATAAACCAGGCTGAACACGCGTGCCTCCTCTTGTTTACCTTGTTTTAAGTCTCCATGCTTCCATTGGTAATTGCGTGTTTTTTACGGCACATTGCTATGAATTGTGGGTAATTCCCTTGAGCAAAGTCTGCATCTAATGCTGACTACAGAAAGGGTTCATAAAGGGCTGCAAGAGACTCAAACACTTGACGATGACAGTGGGACAGAACCAAACCCTCACGGATTTAGTGGGAGCGCGCATCAAAGTGCGTGAGGGTGGAGATTGAGCGCTCCAGACTTTGCCGTAAAAAAAGGTAAACAAAGAGGAAGGCGTGTGTGTTCAGCCTGTTACATTAAGCAAACTCATTTGTATAATATATTATTTCCAATACCCTGGACAATAAATATGTCTACAAGGAGAAGCCCACTAATTCAAAAGGAAACCTCCTGAGTTACTCAAGGATTTCATGCTAGTTTTTTATAAAGTGGAAGAGATATTTGCTTAGATTAATGCAAGTCTGTAATTTGGTAAACCCTGATGCCAAATTATACTGATTACTGTTCCTTCATAGCTTTTTAATTGATACGATATTGAATGAAATTACGTATACACATAGTTTGTATATATTTGTCCTTTGAAGATCTTTTGTCTTTTAAAATGTAAATGAGTGGTCAGAGGAAAACTATTTCTCTTATGGTTTTACAGTTCCTTGGCAATCAGACCCATTGAATGAAAAGTGATGATCTCATTTCAGATTTTATTGCTCAGTCACACACCCATGCAAACCATCCAACATCCACAGTTTTATGCACACAATCTTTCATGAGCAGTAAAAGATGACATTTTAAATAACAAAGGACATTCCAGTCAAACCTACTGAAACAAAATGAAGACTGGATAGATGAAGTTGTTTTCAAGTAATCGTCAAATTCCATGAAACTATTAAGGATTTCAAGAGTGCACTTCTAACGTCAGATATACAGCAGGTACACCAACACTGAAGTATTTCCTGGCTTTCAAAAACATGTCCAATATAAGGCTAATTGGGGTCAACTGGAGGTCAAGACAGCAGAGTCCAACTAATGGAGTAACCATCGGGAGAAGAGCGTTTGGCTTGAATACGGGTACTGAGGCGGCAGAGAAAACCATGAACCCACCGTTAGGAAAAAGCAAAGGACTAGAATTAAACTGCCCTCTGTAGTAAAACAAAACCCCCAAACAGCCTGCAGTGAGTAAACAGTGTGTGGATCTCCTCGTATGCTTCGTCAACCTCGACCCGTGCTGAACATTCTGAATGGGATGATAAGGCATTTCCAATGTGTTCCCGCGCGATGCGGAGTCCATGTGAGTGGACTCTGCTGCGAGGCCCTCCCTGCGTCTTCAACTAGTGTAGTGTCTGCCCTGGTTAAAGCCGGCCTGGTTGTAGTGCTGCCCGCCATGTTGGAAGAACTGTTCAAACTGTCCTCCTTGGTTAACATTCTGCCCCCCTCTCCCTCCCCATCCTCCTCCTCCTTGTCCTCCTGCTCCTCGGCCTCCTCCTCTTCCCCTGCCCCCACGACTTCCTCGACCTCCTCCTCTCTCCTGATGCCAGCTTCCATCTTGTTGGTAGTTGTCATGGTACCCTCCTCCTCCTCCTCCTGCTGCTGCTGCTCCTGCTCCTCCTGCTCCTCCATGGTAGCCAGGGTCCTGGAAGCCTCCTTGGTTGTCCCCTCTTCTCCCTCCTCCCCCTTGATGATTTCCGGCATCTTGATAGTGGCCCTGGTTGTAACCGCCTCTCCCTCCTCCAGCACTGTCCCAGCCGCCCTGCACCTTTCCCCCTCTGCCGCTGCCTCCTCCTCCTCCTCCTCTACCTCCCCTGTCTCCATGTCCTCCGCCTCCTCTCTCATATCCTCCACGGCCACCTTGGGAGTGGTGATCGTAGCCCCCCCTGCCGCCTCCATGTCCACCATAGTGTCCACCGCCTTGGGGCGCATCCTGCCGCTTCTGCCAGGAGGGCATCTCGGGGGGAGGGGGCTCGATCTCACAGGGACGGCCTCCCCTGTCTGGCACGCGGCCCATGAGAACCTGAAACAACGAACACAGGTTAAAACAAAGTGTGAACCCCCTTTTGTTGCTTGGATGAGTTTCTGTTGGTTTGACAGAATATGCGTTAGGAGCCTGATCACGGCAACTGAGCCAATATTCTGCCAGAGTTGGTCCACCGCTGAGCCGGCAGGAAGTAGTCACAGAGCCGAGCCGCCGCCGGGATAGCCTGCGGAGCGGGTGTGATGGTCGGGTGAAGGAGCGATCTGGTGCCATTTTCTTTATCTCTCGCAGCAGTTAGCAGCTAACAGGGAGACAACGAGGTCAGGGTGCTCCTTCCCCTCCAGGCGGAGGACAAGATCAACCGGCATGTCACAGGAGAGGAGAAGTCGCTGCCCGACAGGCGTGACGTTTAAGACATGACATGCGTGTTTGGCTCCTGTGATGCCGATCTGAAAGCAACATGTCGCCATCGTTTGGTTCCGCTTGAAAAAGCTGGCGTGACAGCATCGTGACACCATTCATCGTCCTCATGGACACACTGTAGGTCACAAGAGACTATTGGACCTTTTGAAGTGAAAAGGGGTGGAAATGCATTTAAATGATATGGGGCTATATTTGCTTCTTAAATCAATGCTCTAAGAAGAGATGTGTATGTCAGTAAAATAAACAAGATAAAAGAACTAACTTTGTCAGTGAAAATCAGGAATTGAAAAAGGCCCTGCAGAAAGTCCATCAGGGCAAAGTCCAGAAATCCCTCCTGCGAGAGGGTATAAAGTGGAGTTTGAACCCACCCTCAGGTGTTTGGTGGGGCCTCATGATGATGACACACACACACACACACACACACACACACACACACACACACACACACACACACACACACACACACACACACACACACACACACACACACACACACACACACACACACACACACACACACACACACACACACACACACACACACACACACACACACACACACACACACACACACACACACACACACACACACACACACACACACACACACACACACACACACACACACACACACACACACACACACACACACACACACACACACACACACACACACACACACACACACACAAATTTGAGGCCAGAATTTCGTAGCCATGAAAATAAACAGTTTAAATCTGCTTTGGGTTGTTTTCATAATCATATATACACCATTAGCTATTAGGCCTGTGATGTCAGTAATGGTTTGTTTGGAAAGAACACCTTTTCATGAGATTGTCAGACAAGAAATAAATTGAAAACTCCAGACATATTTAAGTGTTACAGACACAATCAGTTATTGATATGGAATAGACAAACGCTTGCTGAGACGACACCGAACATCGTGAGAACATGGACTGCAGTATGAATAAGTTACCTTATTAATGGCACACGCCGTCTTCTCCCTCATCTTGCCACTGCTTGTTCGTAGGATCTTGGAGAAGTCTTGTCGAGCGGCCAGAAGGTGAGCGGCAGAGATTTTACTTTTGGTGTCAAGAGCAGAACGGAGCGGCTGGTACACTTTGGACAACTTCTCAGCATGCGTCTGTATTAAAAACATACAAAAAGTAGTCTTGTTCATTTCTGGAAATCAAAAAAAAATTATTTTGGAAGCAGCAATATGTCATAGTACAGTATTCGTATTGCAGAACATCTGGGCCACACATACAAAGCTTTGACTAAGAATGAAAAAACATTACAAGCATGTCGACGATCTGCGGCGGATTTATGAAATAATATTTGACACATGTATTTGAACTGTTCAGAGGCTGAGAGGTCAATCACGCCATTTGGATGTCTGAAGGAGTCACCAAATCCCCTTTTAAAGTTATTGGTTGATAATATTTGACATTTACGGCTTCAAGATTGTGACGCTTTTCCCCATTTCTTACTTTATAGAATACTGGATCTTTAGATTTTAGACTGTTAGTTTTAGAGAGCAATCAAGAGGATGCTCGTCCTCCGTTCCCTCCACAGATCAAACACCACACCAGGACGGCCCGAGAGGCCGAAGTACGCTGAAGTCAACAAAGTGCAGAAAGACTGCTATTCATCTTCTTCATCAGTGTATTGTGTATTTCAGATGAAGGCAGACGAACCTTCGCTCTGTCAGACCAACCGAAAGACTGCACGGTCACATCGAGGCGTTTCAACAACATCTTTCTTCTCACTGCATACTCATTTACAAGTGCTTGGTTTATAGCTTCAATCTTTTCCTGGCAAAATTAGAACAAAAGCAAAAGAGAAAGATTATTGACGGTCAGTCGTTTCTGAAGTGTTCCTGAGTTATATTACATTTCTGGTTTCAGTATTTACCACGTGCACGGGTCCAAGGGCCTTCTTCAGCAGGGGCTCTCCGACGTGATTGGGTGGGACTTTACTCATGGCTTCTTTCAGCTAGGAAACACAGACATGCAGACGTGTGGATTATGTTTATGAACGGACATTGAAAAATGTAGATCAAACAGCAGATACATATTATTGTTACATGTTCCTGGCAAAACCTTCCAACTAAACTAAGACTTTTCCTGAGGACAGACAATCCTGTGAAAGGGGGCCCCGTTTGGGGAAGTCTGGTTGAGCACCAGGACCAGTTTGGACCCGTTATGAACGTCCGCCCACAGGTGTACAGTCCATTTAACATGGGAGCCATCGCTCAGAGCGCTTAAACAATGACCTGAACAAAATGCAATAATATAACATTATTTTCAACACAAAACATTCAAATCTCAGCACTTTTAAATGGAAAGCATTTTGAAATGCATCCCCGAAGTGCATTGCGTCAATGGAGCACCAGACTAGTGCTTATAGTCAGGGCTGGCTCTGGTCTATAGTCGGGGCTGGCTCTGGTCTATAGTCGGGGCTGGCTCTGGTCTATAGTCGGGGCTGGCTCTGGTCTATAGTCGGGGCTGGCTCTGGTCTATAGTCGGGGCTGGCTCTGGTCTATAGTCGGGGCTGGCTCTGGTCTATAGTCGGGGCTGGCTCTGGTCTATAGTCGGGGCTGGCTCTGGTCTATAGTCGGGGCTGGCTCTGGTCTATAGTCGGGGCTGGCTCTGGTCTATAGTCGGGGCTGGCTCTGGTCTATAGTCGGGGCTGGCTCTGGTCTATAGTCGGGGCTGGCTCTGGTCTATAGTCGGGGCTGGCTCTGGTCTATAGTCGGGGCTGGCTCTGGTCTATAGTCGGGGCTGGCTCTGGTCTATAGTCGGGGCTGGCTCTGGTCTATAGTCGGGGCTGGCTCTGGTCTATAGTCGGGGCTGGCTCTGGTCTATAGTCGGGGCTGGCTCTGGTCTATAGTCGGGGCTGGCTCTGGTCTATAGTCGGGGCTGGCTCTGGTCTATAGTCGGGGCTGGCTCTGGTCTATAGTCGGGGCTGGCTCTGGTCTATAGTCGGGGCTGGCTCTGGTCTATAGTCGGGGCTGGCTCTGGTCTATAGTCGGGGCTGGCTCTGGTCTATAGTCGGGGCTGGCTCTGGTCTATAGTCGGGGCTGGCTCTGGTCTATAGTCGGGGCTGGCTCTGGTCTATAGTCGGGGCTGGCTCTGGTCTATAGTCGGGGCTGGCTCTGGTCTATAGTCGGGGCTGGCTCTGGTCTATAGTCGGGGCTGGCTCTGGTCTATAGTCGGGGCTGGCTCTGGTCTATAGTCGGGGCTGGCTCTGGTCTATAGTCGGGGCTGGCTCTGGTCTATAGTCGGGGCTGGCTCTGGTCTATAGTCGGGGCTGGCTCTGGTCTATAGTCGGGGCTGGCTCTGGTCTATAGTCGGGGCTGGCTCTGGTCTATAGTCGGGGCTGGCTCTGGTCTATAGTCGGGGCTGGCTCTGGTCTATAGTCGGGGCTGGCTCTGGTCTATAGTCGGGGCTGGCTCTGGTCTATAGTCGGGGCTGGCTCTGGTCTATAGTCGGGGCTGGCTCTGGTCTATAGTCGGGGCTGGCTCTGGTCTATAGTCGGGGCTGGCTCTGGTCTATAGTCGGGGCTGGCTCTGGTCTATAGTCAGGGCTGGCTCTGGTCTATAGTCAGGGCTGGCTCTGGTCTATAGTCAGGGCTGGCTCTGGTCTATAGTCAGGGCTGGCTCTGGTCTATAGTCAGGGCTGGCTCTGGTCTATAGTTAGGGCTGGCTCTGGTCTATAGTTAGGGCTGGCTCTGGTCTATAGTTAGGGCTGGCTCTGGTCTATAGTTAGGGCTGGCTCTGGTCTATAGTCAGGGCTGGCTCTGGTCTATAGTTAGGGCTGGCTCTGGTCTATAGTTAGGGCTGGCTCTGGTCTATAGTTAGGGCTGGCTCTGGTCTATAGTCAGGGCTGGCTCTGGTCTATAGTCAGGGCTGGCTCTGGTCTATAGTCAGGGCTGGCTCTGGTCTATAGTTAGGGCTGGCTCTGGTCTATAGTTAGGGCTGGCTCTGGTCTATAGTTAGGGCTGGCTCTGGTCTATAGTTAGGGCTGGCTCTGGTCTATAGTTAGGGCTGGCTCTGGTCTATAGTTAGGGCTGGCTCTGGTCTATAGTTAGGGCTGGCTCTGGTCTATAGTTAGGGCTGGCTCTGGTCTATAGTTAGGGCTGGCTCTGGTCTATAGTTAGGGCTGGCTCTGGTCTATAGTTAGGGCTGGCTCTGGTCTATAGTTAGGGCTGGCTCTGGTCTATAGTTAGGGCTGGCTCTGGTCTATAGTTAGGGCTGGCTCTGGTCTATAGTTAGGGCTGGCTCTGGTCTATAGTTAGGGCTGGCTCTGGTCTATAGTTAGGGCTGGCTCTGGTCTATAGTTAGGGCTGGCTCTGGTCTATAGTTAGGGCTGGCTCTGGTCTATAGTTAGGGCTGGCTCTGGTCTATAGTTAGGGCTGGCTCTGGTCTATAGTTAGGGCTGGCTCTGGTCTATAGTCAGGGCTGGCTCTGGTCTATAGTCAGGGCTGGCTCTGGTCTATAGTCAGGGCTGGCTCTGGTCTATAGTCAGGGCTGGCTCTGGTCTATAGTTAGGGCTGGCTCTGGTCTATAGTCAGGGCTGGCTCTGGTCTATAGTCAGGGCTGGCTCTGGTCTATAGTCGGGGCTGGCTCTGGTCTATAGTCAGGGCTGGCTCTGGTCTATAGTCAGGGCTGGCTCTGGTCTATAGTCAGGGCTGGCTCTGGTCTATAGTTAGGGCTGGCTCTGGTCTATAGTCAGGGCTGGCTCTGGTCTATAGTCAGGGCTGGCTCTGGTCTATAGTCAGGGCTGGCTCTGGTCTATAGTCAGGGCTGGCTCCTCCCTGTTAGAGGGTCCCGGGAAGAGGGTGTCATATGTGTACAGATTGTAAAGCTTACAGAGGCAGATTTGAGATTGGTGGCATTGGGCAATACAAAAAAAAAATGAATTGAACTATTAGGAACACGTTTTCTACAAATGATCCAGTTAGTTACCAGTAAATGGTTGGCAGGCTATCGAAAGCAAAATCAACTAAAGCTGACCATCATGACCCGACCATTAGCCCTGGGCAGCGTTGTTTCCATTCCTTCCAGATTGCAAAACTCAAAGGAGTGGCTGATCATGAAAGTGAGAATAGCTCATCCACCTTAAAAAGCTAGACCACCTTAAGAGCCTGAGCTGCTGTGGCTTCACATCAGGACACATCAGTGGCCCCAACAAAGATGATGAGTGGCAGACATGAGGCAATACACTGCTTCTGTAGTTCAAAGACTAAACCCAAAACAGTCAGTTGCAATCTTTCTGAGCCGACAACCACAGACACACACACACAACACAACCGGGCAACACAATCCCTTCAGCCGCACACTGGCACACAAATGCGACGGCTTTGCTGCTCTTGGATGTAGTTTGAACAGTGGAAGGACACAGCAGGTTGTCAGGAGTTAAAAGGCTGGCACACTACAACGTGGTTTGAATGTCTAGTGTTTTCTTGAGAGCACATCATATCTGTCAGACAAACTCACCTTCTTCTCAATCCCACTGAAGAACTGGAACATGGTGATGTTGGCTGGAGGCTTAGACATGCCCAGGGACATGCAGATGCCCTTCAGCTCCTGGAACATGGGGCTGCCCGACTCCTGGGCTTTCTTTTCAGGCTTTGTGATCAGGATCATCCTCGAGGCCTCCAACTCCGACACCAAAAAGGCTGAGATAATAAATTAGACTGGTTAAACTCCAATTACAGGAAGGTTTATTTTCATGTGTCTGCAAGTCGGGAACCCGCTTGCTTGTGAGACGCCATGTTGTGATATTGGCCGGAGCATACACAGGCACTCGAGGCCATGTAAAGTAATTTTTTTTTTAGCGATATTAGTCATGGACGTATTAATATACTATCGGCAAAAAACATATTGCAATAGTCAGTTACATCCATTTTAGTGCACGGCCTTAATAATTAAAAGCAAGTATGTTTCCAGCTCAAGCCAAAAGCATCAGCAAAAAAGTAAACGTTAACAAGTCCCATCAGCTGTGTGGGGTCAAAAACCTTTAACCAAACCTAACATGTAATGTTTGAACAAGAGTCATCTGCCAAAATGAACATGTAACCAAAGAGCTTACAGACGATACAATTACGAACCAAGCACCACAAAAAGAAATGAACATAGCACTTGACAATGTACTACTTAAAGCTACTTTGCTCAGTTTCCCTCAGATTACAATGTGTTGTCCCAAGTGAACAAATGCTGATTGAAGGGGACGTACGTTCATCTAAAAGAGGACCGATTACACATCAGACTGCACTCCGTGTTTCTAAACGGGAAATGCTTAATTATGTCTGTTGTGTGACCTTCAAATGCAGAAAATGTGTAGACGAAGTGGATATACTTGTAGAGTAGACCATAATAGAAATGGTTGCAATTATCTTTCTCCCATTATTGTTGCACCTGTGAGGGGAGCAGAGCCTCGACACCGGCTGCTCATGCTGCCATCTAGTGGTGGCTGGACGAAATGTAAACTCCCTGTGCAGCAAAAAGATTTACAATATTCCAGTGTTTCCCCCGTTTGGCACGCTGGTTGTGTACCTCCTCAGAACATAATGTGACACATGTCTAAAACCAGTATTCATCCAGCCAGAAGGCCTTCACACATCAGGGGAACACATGAGGAATAAAAAAAAAAAACTCAGCCTGTGGCATTGTAAGAGGTAAAGAACAGATGTAACAGGAGAACCAGCACGCTTTTCTTTCTGTGCAGCGGATCTATTTTTGAATTGAAAGGCTCATACTGAGGAGCAGCAGACAGTCGGTCCTGTTGAGGAGCCTCTGGGTGACGTGTCCGCTGGTGAGGACGGCGTAAGGACAGGCGAGCTCGGACAGCAGGCCGCTCATCTCCAGCTGGAAGGCCTCGGCCTCGCTCGGACCTGGGAGGACAAACACAGCGAGCATGTCACAGGACAGAAACAAAAGTCGGGTTAAATCTCACAGTAGATGTGTTAGCAGCTACTTGGCAGACCTCAACAGAAACCCTCGCTACTGAATTTGCAACTTCTAAAATCGGTTATGTTTTAGTAATCCAACATAATGACATGATGGCATTTAACCTTTATACATTCCATGTTTCACCTCTTTGCCTTTGTTATCAACCTTCAAGGAAAGTCAACGAACACTCATAGTACCATCTGAACTCTATTGAAATATGTTCTAATAATTGGAGTCAGCAGCAGCACGGCGTGGAAATGGGCCTCACAGTTGGTGGCGTGGACATTCTCATCCAGCCGGCAGTAGAGTCGGAGCTCGGAGACGATCCAGGCACAAAGCTTAGTGAACTCAGGTGAAGCGGCTCCTCTGCTCAGAGCGGGATCCAGAGCCCCTTCCTCCAACAGGGGGCCTTGGTACCTACACACAGAGCATGTAGAACACATCAAACCACCCACACACCCACACCCCCACACACACCCACACCCACACCCACACCCACACCCACACACACACACACACACACACACACACACACACACACACACACACACACACACACACACACACACACACACACACACACACACACACACACACACACACACTGCAGCCAGCCCACTTTGAGATAAGTGGTTCTTTAGTGAAGTCCTTAACTCTTATTGGGACCTGCGCGCGCACAGACGCGTGTCTCCTGACCTTTGCTGACCCGTGAGGGGCCACACGATATAGACAACTATACATAGTTACAATGGACGGTTCACCGGGATAATACCGATGGGAGGCTAGAGGGAGCTGTCCGCACATCAATCATGACGGAGCTTCAGCTCCTGCGCACGCAGCTCCAGGCTCCGGTGAAACCAGCGAGTGGGTCTATTAATACCGGGGACGGCCCCGGTTCACCGAGACTGGCCGCTAGCTACGGCTGCTAAAGCTGGGTAGCTTTAGCACGTAAATGCGCTGCTGAAACCGGAGAGTGGCACACGGCAGCGCTCGCGCGTCACATGCACGCGCTGGCAGACACGTTTGGCATTCGTGACTTACCCTAAATCTTCAAGAGAGACGAGAGTGTCATTCTCCATCCCAAGAATCTACAGTCGTGCTCTAAAATCACGTACAATGAAATAGAGTGTTCACATCAGCCAGCTCAGCTGATACACGTTTAACTTCTGCTGCTTCCTCCTCGGTCTCATTGGCGGTTGGCGAACAGCCTGCCGCGCCTCTAGCGCCCCTAGCGGAGCCTCGAGGTGCTGACGCTGCTTCCCTTTGCTCCTCGTCATGTAAAATCATACACCTTGGATGGATTTTGATTAAATGGGTCACATAACATAAATAATACAATTATAAGGAAAAAAATCATAGCATAATTAAGGCATTTTGATAAGAGATGGTGCTAATATCCAACGTAATTTTGGTGAATGTAGGATTAACTGTGGTAATTGTATTGACTGCATCTTCAGGTATGTGAGCAGTGATTGATGTACTACAACTTTCACTTCCTTGTGATTTGAAGTTGAGTTGTGATTTTAACCAGAATCCTTGTATGAACTTGAAGTGGATTGTTATTTTGTCTCAGAGGCTATATTTTAGAGTCTTATAATAATATAAATGTAAGATAAGATAAGATAAAATAATCCTTTATTAGTCCCGCAGTGGGGAAATTACAGGATTACAGCAGCATTGCTCAGTACGTAAAGATAAAATAAAAATCAAGTAATATAAATAAACAGTAATAAACAGTAATAAACATAATAAAAAAATAAACAGTAAAGAAGAAATTTAATGTACAGTAGAATATTGAATATACAAATTACAAAATATTACAAAATATTGCACCAGGATGGATTAAAGTGACCAGAATATTGAATATACAAATTACAAAATATTACAAAATATTGCACCAGAATGGATTAAAGTGACCAGAGTGATAAAAAAAAGTGTTCAAGTATTGAGAGTCCAGAATGTTTGTGGGCTACTGGGAGGTCAGCTTGTTGTGCAGCCTGACAGCAGCAGGGAGGAAGGACTTGCGGTACCTCTCCTTCACACACCGAGGGTGAATCAGCCGGTGGCTGAAGGAGCTGTGCAGAGCTGCCAGGGTGTCCTGCATGGGGTGGGAGGCGTGGTTCATCAGGGATGAGAGCTTGGCCATCATCCTCCTGTCTCCCACCCATGTGCCCATTGGAGTTGATTTTCAGTGCTTTGAACTAAAGATGAATCTACACCAAGAAAAACGATTGAGTCTAATCTATTAGTCCTTGATTGCTAATGTACTCCCACCTCCAGAAGGACTTCTCACACATCCCGAGGGAGGTTGGGGACATGGAATCCGAGTGGATCTTGTTCAAAGCCTCTATTGTGGACGCGGCCGCTAGGAGCTGTGGTCATCGGTGCCTGTCGTGGCGGCAACCCGAGAACCCGGTGGTGGACACCGGGGGTGAGGGAAGCCGTCAAGCTGAAGAAGGAGGCCTTTCGGGCTTGGTTGGCCCAGGGGTCTCCTGAAGTGTGAAGTGTGTGTTACATGATGGCGCCGCTGATGGCTGCCTCGGTGTGTCGGTGCTCGCTGTTTTGTATTGTTTTTGTTTTTAATTCGGTCTTCTGCTGCGATTCCCGGAGCTCTTTCACCAGAGATGAGCTCATGAACATCAGGGGAACAACTCCAGCGGACTTACTTCCAACTTTTTTAACTTCCGTGGAACTTCTGGACATTCTCGTAAAAGGTGTGCTCACCTTAACTCACGCGGTGAGACGCCGCAGGAGAGGGAAACGGGCCGGCGCGCTCGTGCGACTCCGCAAACGCGGATCTCGCACATCGCTGCCGGGCATATTTCTCTCCAACGTCCGCTCACTGTGCAACAAACTGGACGAGCTCCAGCTGTTGGTGGGGAGAGACAGAGACTTTTCTTCATCCTCCGTTTTGTGCTTCACGGAGACCTGGCTCAGCGGATCGATACCGGACTCTGCGTTCCAGCTGGCGGGCTTCCAGCTGTTCAGAGCGGACCGCGACACGGAGCTCTCCGGCAAAGCGAAGGGTGGAGGAATCTGCTTCTACGTCAACAACAGCTGGTGCAACGACGTGACAGTGATTCTGCAGCACTGTACTCCGGACCTGGAATCATCCATCATCCACTGCAAACCCTTCTATTCCCCCCGTGAGTTCGCTTCATTCATCCTGGCCGGAGTTTACATGCCACCGCAGGGCAACGTGCAGGAGGCACAACGGACCCTCGCCGAGCAGATACGGAGTGTGGAGCGGACCTACCCGGACTCCTTAGTTATTGTTCTTGGTGACTTTAACAAAGGAAACCTCAGACATGAACTCCCTAAGTACAAACAGTTTATTAAATGCCCGACTAGAGAGGAGAGCATTCTGGACCACTGCTACACCACCATCAGCGGGGCCTATCACGCCGTCCCTCGAGCTGCACTGGGTCACTCTGACCACGTCATGGTCCATCTGATTCCTGCATACAGGCAGAAACTAAAGCTCTGCAAACCTGTGGTGAGGAAGTTCAAGAAGTGGACCAGTGAGGCTCTGGAGGATCTTCGGGCGTGCTTGGACTGTACTGACTGGGATGTCTTCAGGACTGCTACCATCAGTCTGGATGAGTACACAGAGGCTGTGACTTCCTACATCAGCTTCTGTGAGGACAGCTGTGTTCCAACCAGCACCAGGGTGAGCTACAACAACGACAAACCCTGGTTTACAGCGGAACTCAGAAAACTACGGCTGCAAAAGGACCAAGCGTTCAGGAGTGGGGACAAGGACTTGTACACAGAGTCAAAATACAGGTTTAGCAGGGCGGTGAGGGACGCTAAACGACTGTACTCTGAGAAACTGCAACACCAGCTCTCAGCAAGTGATTCTGCGTCGGTCTGGAGAGTGCTCAAACAGATCACCAACTACAAGCCCAAAACCCCCCACTCCATGAACGACCTCCGCCTGGCAGACGAGCTGAATGAGTTCTACTGCCGATTTGAAAGACAATGGAGTAGTCCTGACGCCATCCCCAACAGCCCCATCAACAGCCCCACCAACCAGCCACAGACCACCAGCCCTCCCTCCCCCAGCCCATCAGGGGCTCACGCCTCTGAACCATCGTCCACAGCGCCCCCTACCCCCTCCACAGTGACGACCCTCATTATCCAAGAGAGAGACGTTAACAGGCTTTTTAAAAAACAGAATACCCGCAAAGCAGCCGGCCCGGACTCTGTCTCCCCCTCCACCCTGAAGCATTGTGCTGATCAGCTGTCCCCGGTGTTTACAGACATCTTCAACACCTCTCTGGAGACATGCCACGTACCAGCCTGCTTCAAGGCCTCCACCATCATCCCCGTCCCCAAAAAACCTAGGATCACAGGACTCAATGACTACAGGCCCGTCGCCCTGACCTCTGTGGTCATGAAGTCCTTTGAGCGTCTGGTCCTGTCCCACCTCAAAACCCTCACCGACCCACTCCTGGATCCCCTGCAGTTCGCCTACAGAGCCAACAGGTCTGTGGACGATGCAGTCAACATGGCCCTCCACTCCATCCTCCAGCACCTGGACACCCCAGGAACCTACGCCAGGATCCTGTTTGTGGACTTCAGCTCTGCCTTCAACACCATCATCCCGTCTCTGCTGCAGGACAAGCTCTCCCAGCTGCACGTGCCCGACTCCACCTGCAAGTGGATCACAGACTTCCTGTCTGACAGGAAGCAGCACGTGAGGCTGGGGAAACACGTCTCAGCCTCTCGGTCCATCAGCACCGGTTCCCCCAAGGCTGCGTTCTTTCCCCTCTGCTCTTCTCCCTGTACACCAACAGCTGCACCTCCAGTCACCAGTCCGTCAAGCTCCTGAAGTTTGCGGATGACACCACCCTCATTGGACTCATCTCTGGTGGGGACGAGTCCGCCTACAGGTGGGAGACTGACCACCTGGTGACCTGGTGCAGCCAAAACAACCTGGAGCTCAACGCTCTGAAGACAGTGGAGATGGTTGTGGACTTCAGAAAGATCTCAGCCCCACCAGCCCCTCTCACCCTGTGTGACTCCCCCGTCAAAGCTGTGGAGTCCTTCCGCTTCCTGGGCTCCATCATTACCCAGGACCTCAAGTGGGAACTAAACATCAGCTCCATCTCCAAGAAGGCGCAGCAGAGGATGTTCTTCCTGAGGCAGCTGAGGAAATTCAACCTGCCAAAGACAATGATGGTGCACTTCTACACTGCCATCATCGAGTCCATCCTCTGCTCCTCCATCACCGTCTGGTACGCTGCAGCCACTGCCAAGGACAAGGCCAGGCTGCAGCGCATCATTCGCTCTGCCGAGAGGGTGATTGGCTGCAATCTGCCGTCCCTCCAGGACTTGTTTGCTTCAAGGACCCTGAAGAGGAAGATTGTAGCTGATCCCTCTCACCCTGGACACAAACTGTTCGTGTCCCTCCCCTCTGGCAGGAGGATGCGGTCCATCAGGACCAAGACCTCACGCCACAAAAACAGTTTCTTCCCGTCTGCCGTCGGGCTCATCAACAGAGCCCGGGTCCCCCACTGACTCTAATGACTCTGTCACCCCCAGACAATTCCCACCGGACACTCCCCTGCACATAGCCTTATACTTATACTTGACTTGAATACACTTGACACCTGGGCATTGCACTTGCCACTTTCACACAACACTTACACTCATGCACATTCCATGCACTTTATCTTACTTTTGGTATTTTGTTATGCTGCTGTCTCAATGTAGATATTCATTCATCCATTCATCCTCATTTATTGCACTGCGTTAACTGTTAAATGTGTATTGTTAAATGTTAAATGTATGCACCTTCCCGCCAGGACAAATTCCTTGTATGTGTAAGCATACATGGCAATAAATGGTTCTGATTCTGATTCTGATTCTGAAGCAGCTGACAGGTACAGGCAGGCCAGAAGGACTGCAGCTGCGGCAGTCACGGATGCTAAAACTCGGGCATGGGAGGAGTTTGGGGAGGCCATGGAGAAGGACTTTCGGTTGGCCTCAAGGAGGTTCTGGCAAACCATCCGACGACTCAGGAAGGGAAAGCAGGGCCTTCCCCAGGCTGTTATCAGCGGGGGAGGGGGCCTGTTTACCCAGACAGAGGATAACGTCGGGCGGTGGAAAGAGCACTTTGAGGAACTCCTAAACCCGGTCAACATGTCCCCTGAACAGGGGGCAGCGCC
Organism: Cottus gobio; assembly: GCA_023566465.1. NCBI lineage: Eukaryota > Metazoa > Chordata > Actinopteri > Perciformes > Cottidae > Cottus > Cottus gobio. Next base: position 27,601,382 of record CM042225.1, read on the forward strand.
TGAAGACTTGGGGGTGGATGAACCCATATCCCTGGCAGAGGACACTAAGGTAGTCAAAAAGCTCCTTGGTGGCAAGGCACCGGGGGTGGATGAAATCCGCCCTTAGATGCTGAAGGCGCTGGACTTTGTTGGGCTGTCTTGGCTGACACGCCTCTTCAATGTCGCATGGGGGTCGGGCACAGTGCCCATGGACTGGCAGACCGGGGTGGTGGTTCCCATCTTCAGGAAGGGGGACCGAAGAGTGTGCTCGAACTATCGGGGTATCACACTACTCAGCCTCCCGGGAAAAGCTTATGCCAGGGTGCTGGAACGGAGGCTCCGACCGTTTGTCAAACCTCGGATTCAAGAAGAATAGTGCGGGTTTCGTCCTGGTCGTGGAACAGTGGACCAGCTCTTTACCCTTGCAAGGATACTGGAGGGGTCCTGGGAGTTTGCCAAACCAGTCTACATGTGCTTTGTGGACTTGGAGAAGGCTTTCGACTGGGTCCCTCGGGGCTTTTTGTGGGGGTGCTGCGGGAGTATGGTGTGCCGGACCCGTTGCAACGGGCCATCCGGTCTCTGTACGCCTGCAGTAGGAGCTGTGTTCGTATCCTCTGCAGTAAGTCAGACACGTTCCCGGTGGGTGTTGGCCTCCGCCAGGGCTGCCCTTTATCACCGGTCCTGTTCGTGACTTTCATGGACAGGATATCTAGGCGCAGCCGTGGGGCGGAGAATGTCAGGTTCGGGGATCTCAGGATAGCCTCTCTGCTGTTTGCAGATGATGTGGCTGTTTGCCTCCTCGGACCATGACCTCCAGCATTCACTGGGGCATTTTGCAGCCGAGTGTGAAGCGGTGGGGATGAGAGTCAGCACCACGAAATCTGAGGCCATGGTGCTCTGCCGGAAACCGGTGGATTGCTCCCTCCGGGTGGGGACAGAGTGCCTACCACAAGCGAAGGAGTTCAAGTATCTCGGGGTCTTGTTCACGAGTGAGGGTAAAATGGAGCGGGAGATTGACAGGCGTATCGGTGCGGCTGCAGCAGTAAAACAGGCGTTGCACCGGGCCGTCTTGGTGAAGAAGGAGCTGAGCTGAAAGGCGAAGCTCTCAATTTACTGGTCGGTCTACGTCCCAACCCTCACCTATGGTCATGAGCTTTGGGTCATGACCGAAAGAACGAGGTCGCGGATACAAGCGGCCGAAATGAGTTTCCTCCTTAGAGTGGCCGGGCTCAGCCTTAGAGATAGGGTAAGGAGATGAGTTTCCTCTGTAGGGCTCAGCCTTAGAGATAGGGTAAGGAGATGAGTTTCCTCTGTAGGGCTCAGCCTTAGAGATAGGGTAAGGAGCTCGGACATCAGGAGGGAGCTTGGAGTTGAGCCGCTACTCCTTCGTGTTGAAAGGAGTCAGCTGAGGTGGTTCAGCATCTAATTAGGATGCCTCCAGGACGCCTCCCTTTAGAGGTTTTCCAGGCACGTCCAACTGGTAGGAGGCCCCGGGGAAGACCAGGACACGCTGGAGGGATTATATCTCCCAGCTGGCCTGGGAACGCCTCGGGATCCCCCAGAATGAGCTGGTAGATGTTGCGGGTGAGAGGAGCCTGGGTCAGCCTACTGGACCTGCTACTACAGAGACCCGACCCCGGATAAGCTGATGAAAATGGATGGATGGATGCTAATGTTATGCATGATTTTAGGGTTATCTCTTCATCAAGTACAAACAGTGTAATTTATTTGATAAGTGTTGAAATTTCATGAAAAGGAAGACAGAGTAGGGTGGAAATGGCTGCATTGAGTATTTAAAATGGAAACAAACACATTCTCACCCCCAACTCAAACACCAACGTTTGGTCAGTGGCTTCACAGGAAGTGCAGGTAACAAAATGGCGTTGTTAGATTTAAGAGCGTGATTGATGTTAACTTGACTATCGACTCACGAGGCTTGTAGTGCTAATGGCACAAAACGCTGAGAGATGAAGCCACAGCCACCTCCGTACGACGAAAGCTTCAACGACGACAAATACATATATGATTATGGGGCACTGAATATTATTAATTTACTATTTAACAGACCCAAAATGTAAACAATAATTACACACTGCGGCGGCAGGAAGGGTTCATACCTATGAAAGTTACTCAATGGCACATGAAGCCCAAACAGTTAGACCTCCGAGTAAGAAACGTACTCTTCTGGCGAGCTTCCACATCCATGGGGCCAATAAAGCAAGAGCGCTAGCGTTTCTCTTAACCCCGCCTCCCAGGCCTCGGTCCAGCCTCCTTCTCTACTGCTCCACTGACTCAGGGCCCCTCATCTTCTTCCTCTACTGGGCCCCTCATCTTCTTCCTCTACTGACTCAGGGCCCCTCATCTTCTTCCTCCACTGACTCAGGACCCCTCATCTTCTTCCTCTACTGACTCAGGGTCCCTCATCTTCTTCCTCCACTGACTCAGGGCCCCTCATCTTCTTCCTCCACTGACTCAGGGCCCCTCATCTTCTTCCTCTACTGACTCAGGGTCCCTCATATTCTTCCTCCACTGACTCAGGGCCCCTCATCTTCTTCCTCTACTGGGCCCCTCATCTTCTTCCTCTACTGACTCAGGGCCCCTCATCTTCTTCCTCTACTGACTCAGGGCCCCTCATCTTCCTCCTCCACAGACTTAGGGCCCCTCATCTTCTTCCTCCACTGACTCAGGGCCCCTCATCTTCCTCCTCAACAGACTTAGGGCCCCTCATCTTCTTCCTCCACTGACTCAGGGCCCCTCAAGATTAGCATGTGATGAGAGAGAGCTAGAGGCAGAGAGAGTTCAATATAAGTACTATTTTAATTCCAAATAATGTGCAAAAAGCTATAAAATATTTATTAACAATAGCTTAAATGAATGAGAGGATTTTGATGTACATGCTGTATACAGGGCAATGAAATGCAACATATACTGTCAAATCACAGTGTAGTCACTGCTCAGGTCTTTGAATGAGATGAATGAGTCCAGGGTGAGTCTTTAGTCCCTTATATATATATAAGGAAGATGAATTGGACCTGACTGGCCACCAGGTCACTGTACTCCCAGTGCTGTCCACCATCAATACACCCAATAACTGCAGAGTCATCGATGAGTCAGCGCTGAGAAGGAAAACACACCGAGTGAAACTGAGCAGCTTGTGGCTGAGCGGCCGGGGATGAAGATGTTAAAGTTCACTGAGCCAGCACTGCGGTCATGGGTCAGATACTTCCCCGTGATGGTCAGCTGATCCAGCAGAATCTCCACATTGGCTGACGATGAAAGAGATTACTTTGACAATTGACAATATGGTTTTGAAATATTTTCTGATTACAGATGTTGGGCATCAGTCCTTGTGGCCTGAAACAGGGCCGTGCACACACAGAGCTCTGACGCACTCTCCATTCACTGCTACTGCAAACACTGCTCCAGCAACCGACTGCTGATAGAAACTCTTTGTTATCGGATACTACTGCTCCCTAAGCAGTCTGGTCTCATGGCCAGCCCCTCCATCAGCGTATAGCTCCTCCTCATACTTGGTTTTGTAGAGTTCCCTCCGGGGGACGCCCTGCACAAACAGCAGAAACCCTTTTTAAAAGGTATCTTTAATAAAGCCAACGTTGACGTAAACACACCGATCCAATCACTGCATGGAGATAAGGTGTTGGCGAGGTCCGGGAACAGAGGGGCAGCTGATACCAGACAGGAGATAAGGAGGGAGGAACTGGTGCCTGAAGGTCCCGACTACCTAAGTCAATAAAACCTGAGAGAGCAGCTCAGGTCTAACGTGACCAGACCACCACATCCTGCCTGAGACCCGGACCAAACAGCTGCTTTGAGCTTCCTCTTTTAACGCTGCGGATTGTAAGAAGGTAAGTGTGCCTTTTAGAGAGTAGACTCCAGCTGCGTGTGTGGGTGGAGGTTTCATGAGGTCTATTCCTGCGTGGACATCATTTGTATTATTACAAATTGTGTGTGATTCTTCGACACCCCTTCTCACCAGTATGTTGTGTCGTACAGAGTTCAAAGCCCTCTGTACAAAACAAATGAAATCAGACAGTTGAACCAGTCTATTGGTAATTGTGCCATTAATTGAATTAGTCTATTTTAGTGGATCCTCATCAGCGTCTGCTATAGCAGTAGCTGATCTTACTGAGGACATTAAAATGTTCACATAAAACATTAAAACAATCATGAAGACGCAAACACAAAACGATAAATACCATCAATCAAGTGTTTTGATTAGCACATATGATTTACAGACAATAAAGCAAAAAGTACACATAGATAACATAGATAATTCTACAAAAAGTATTGTTGTCTATATGCAAATCTATGTTTGACGATGTTTATACTCATATGGTGGCTGAAGAGGCTGCTGGCTCAGCACTACGGGGAAGGCGAAGCTCAGAAAGTCAGGGGTTAATGTGATAGCACCAACCTGCTGTGTGTCTCCTTAAATCTGAACACACAGTATGTTAGTACTGTAATGAAGTACTATATTCATTGATATATTTATGGCTGCCTGCCAAAAACCAACATGATCGCTATATATAGATTTTCTTCTTCTTTTTTTCCTTCAACCTCACGAGAACAGACTCTGGAAATGGATTCCCATGTGAGCTAGAAGTGGTCTTCGTCATCTTAATGGCTCCCTGTAGTAACTTATGCCTCACTTCACGCCCACAAAGACAAACGGCTGCTCACACCTTCTTGTCTCCAGGTCTCTGCTCACAATGCCTCATCGCATCTGCTCCGTTGAGATCAACAACAACTCTGGCTCCTACTCTCTCTCCAACCCCAGGTGAGGCCTTCCCTCTGCACAGATCTGTTCATACAGCGAGTACATACACAGCTGACACAGCAGCTCTGCTGGCTGCATTTGGGAAGAACCACACAAAGCTACACTGTTATGACTGAAGTGGCTTTAGCTGCTGCTGTTATTGGGTCCAGATCCCAACAAGTTGAGCCGATGCTAGAAGGTGGAGTTACAACCACCAGACCACAGGTTGGTCAGAGTGAATATTCACATGGCGGCCTTCAAAACTACACCATGCAGTACAATATGCCGTAAACTACACAATAAACTATGTGTACTACAACTTACACTAGACTTATACACCCACCTGTACAGCTCTGCCATACACAACACACTACTACACAACCCACTAGTACACAACCCACTACTACACAACACACTAGTACACAACACACTAGTACACAACACACTACTACACGACCCACTACTACACAACACACTAGTACACAACACACAACACACTACTACACAACCCACTACTACACAACACACTAGTACACAACACACTACTACACAACACACTAGTACACAACACACTACTACACAACACACTACTACACAACACACTAGTACACAACACACTACTACACAACACACAACACACTACTACACAACACACTACTACACAACACACTACTACACAACACACTACTACACAACACACTACTACACAACACACTAGTACACAACACACTACTACACAACACACTACTACACAACACACAACACACTACTACACGACACACTACTACACGACACACTAGTACACGACACACTACTACACGACACACTACTACACGACACACTAGTACACAACACACTACTACACAACACACTACTACACAACACACTACTACACAACACACTAGTACACAACACACTAGTACACAACACACTACTACACAACACACTACTACACAACACACTACTACACAACACACTACTACACAACACACTACTACACAACACACTACTACACAACACACTACTACACAACATAGACTGCTCTTCCCTGTGTGTAAATGGGCATTGACCCCCGATGGGAGGAACACCTGTCTGACCCTCAGGGTTCTTGTATCTGGGTGGAATGACCTGTTGTCACATGACATGCTCGTGTCCCATGATGCCTCTGTGTTCAGGGTGTTCACTGAGAGCGGCTGCTGCGAGGTGCCCCTGCCCCCCATGGTGGCCCCCTGCTCCAATGGCACGGCCCTGTTCAACAAGCACAGCGGCAGTGCGACCGGCTCCGTGGGCGTCTTCACCTACGACCTGTTCAACCCCCAGGTGAACGACTACAGCCACTCCATGGCCGTCATGTTCTCCGTGCCCTACGACCGGAACCTCTACTCCAACTGGTTTGCTGTGGGGATCTTTGACAGAGGAACCAGCTGCGACTTTGATCTGTATGATGCCATGTACAAGGGAGGTGAAAATAACTTTGTCAGAGCTAAGGCTGATGGCTCCTGCATTTCCTACGAGGGAGACTATGTTCTGGTCAGCGCCTCCATGTCAGACTCAGGGGAAGCCGTCCTGAGGGTGGACATCAGTGATATGGGCATGTATTAAGACAGAGGCTACTGTTGCTAAGCTAAGCCACATCAGATGATCGGCCATTGTTATACAATATCCCAATACACGTAAAGCTCAATCAACTAGCTGCAGAGGTGCTCATTAATCAATATACTGGTTATTTCTGGTGTGATGTAAAAATGAATCAAAATAAAATAAAAAAGGTTGATGCCTCACTAATAAAAGACTTTTTGTGCCGATCACGTCTTTTGGAAAACGGTGATGTTTATAACTCTCTGCCATGATGTGAATGAAGCCAGCACAAGGAACTTAGTAGAGGCTCTTTGTTTGGGGATGTCATGCATTTATACGTATGACTTTAAGGTAAACTTCATTGTGGCTAAATAAAATATTCCTTTCATGATCATTTGTATTTCAAACACTCACCCCATGTTACCCGTGTTGATGAAAGCTTGTTTTAAACACTTTGGACGAGTAGCCAGCGTGAGATTGTTTATGTGGAAATGTTTTAAATAGGAAGGTTTTAGCGAAATGCATGTGTTTGGAAAGCAGCATAATCCAAGATATTTGTCTGGATATAGTTTTGCTGTTGTTAAACACGACCCCATCTACTTTAATTTGTCAAGATTTCCTGTTTTTTTATTCTGTTCATCCCGGTAGCTTCTGAGGTCGTTTTCTTCCAGATTCCAAGGTAACAAGTAACTGATGTACAAATGAAGTATTCCTTTCATGTGAGATGAAGAGTTTCTAAACCAGCAGTAACTAGTGAGGTAACCTCAACCCTCACGCTGGTTATACCAACAACACAGCGTTGACTCAGCAGGCTCCAGCGTACCGGATGCACCACAATGGTCACTTTGAAAATGAAATGCAAGGTTTTACTGGACGAGAGACGCGTCCTGTCACCAGCATGGATCGTCATGCTTTCAGTGAGGAGGGAGTCTCTCTCTCTCTCTCTCTCTCTCTCTCTCTCTCTCTCTCTCTCTCTCTCTCTCTCTCTCTCTCTCTCTCTCTCTCTCTCTCTCTCTCTCTCTCTCTCTCTCTCTCTCTCTCTCTCTCTCTCTCTCTCTCTCTCTCTCTCCTCTCTCTCTCTCTCTCTCTCTCTCTCTCTCTCTCTCTCTCTCTCTCTCTCTCTCTCTCTCTCTCTCTCTCTCTCTCTCTATCACAGTTTCACACAGTGGTGTAGTGGTCCCTGAAGAAGTGGGTATACTCTTAATTTTGCAATTTTTTTAAGCAGCCCATACAGCAAAGGATAAACGCCTTGTTTTATAAATAGTGACATACTCTATTTAGTTTACCCAAAAATGATTAACCCAGTATTATTTACACATGATTCCTGCTGCTTGACCTCAGGGAATAAGGATTATGAAATTACTGACCCACAGACTGGTGAGAGACAACTACATAATTATGCAATTTGAGAGAACTATACCTTATCCTTACTCCATCCACACAAAATTATCTTGCCTTGCAAGTTGTCCATATAGACCAGTAGTTTCTTTTGTGAACTGTCTCTTGGAAAACGCTAATTTGCAAAACATAGTGTAGGTCAGAGTGTGTCAGACTATTATAAAATTAACATTACTTCACCTGGAGCAGATATTACTGGTCCTACACAGGTGGTGTTATGCATGAGTATAAAATATATTCAACATGAATAAATAAATTTTAAAACATATAAAACATACATTACTTCAAAACTGAATTAGCCCATGCATCCTTGTTCATGTTTCACTTTAAATTAAAAACACAAATCATCCTCTTCCACACATCAAACCCAATTAGATAAACTCAAAAGTGCAAAGTCCTAAAACTGCCTTGGGCAAAGCATGTTTCCTGACCTTATTTCTCAAGGCTGACAGACTTGTTTGTCTACTTCCCTGAGAAGACACTTGAATTTCAAAGTTCATCCATTCTCTTGAGAGTGATACACTTTGCTCCTTGTTGATCCCCATGGAGTTCACACTGCTACAGACCAGACATCCTGTGAAGCATAAACAAACAATGTAACTACTGTATCCACAGCTGTTTGTGTGCATGGTCCATTTCTCCCATATACATACAAGTACACACACACACACACACACACACACAATATTAATGTGTGTCCACTGTTTCAGAAGCTACCCAAACTAACAATATACCTAAACTTACCCAGTTTTTGGTTTTTGAATCCCAACCAGGGGTTCTTGTATTTAAAATCCTCTTTTTGTTTGACAGTCCACGGGTCAGGTCATTATTGATGTCTAAAGGGCGACTGTGGCTCAGTGGTTAGCAAGTCAGTCTTTCAATCAGAAGGTCGGTGGTTCAAACCCCGCCTCAGCCAGTCCATGTCGTTGTGTCCTTGAGCAAGACACTTAACCCTAATTGCTCACCGTTGCTGTGTCTTTGGTCTAATGTATACTGTATATCATGTAAGTCGCTTTGGATAAAAGCGTCAGCTAAATGAAATGTAATGTAATGTAAAGGAAGAACAACAAAAGTAATTGAATTATAGGCTATAAAAGGGGAACAATGACCACAACCTATTCAAAAGTGTAAAGTTGTCACCCTAATAATCCGCATTATTTGATTTTTTTATTTTAGGCCCCAAATAGTCAATTACACATGATGTAGCTGTAGCTTTATCTGTGGCTGTGTCAATACAAAGTGTGAAAACTCTAAGAAAAGGCGTTATAACGAATTAGACCAAAACACACACAAACCTTGTGCCCTCTTCAACCAAGTAAACAACAGCATAACGTTTCCTTTAGTGAGGAAGAAGCACTTGTAAACTTTTATAAAATAAAAGTACCCGTTTTTATAATTTACCCAAATTCATGGATTCCACGTGACGTCCCTACGCTTAAGTGCCGCGATATTTGTGCCCGAATCTGGCTGTGCCTCGCACAAGGTCAAAATGCCCTTGATATGTTGTACTGTTGGCTGTAACAACAGTCGCCAAAGTAACCCAGATATAAGATTTTATTCAATCCTAAAAGAGGTAGATCAACATCTACCCTTTGATTGAGCAGTCTCCTATAAGTTAGCACTAGCTACATTTTACCTCAATTTATCTAGCTAGTGCTACCTAGCTATTTTTTTATATATCTCCCTTTGACAGGAAAATGCTGACAATCCAAAACACTAGTTAACTTCAGTTGCCATAGCTAACGTTACAATTAAGCAGTTAGCTGTGTCACGTCACCAAACACACAATGATTTTACAAAGTTATGTTAGCTAGCGTTAGCTAGTCGCTAATGTTCTTCAGAGTGAGTAGTACCTAGCGGTGCACTTGAAAAGCCTTCAGGCGATCTCTGGTGTATGAGGATGGATTTTGTGTACAAGATAAATGTAAATGTCGGGAAAAGAAAGTTGGGGCAGACGCTTATACTATTAGTATGTAAGTATATATGACTACCTAGCTACTACTTGTTACAAATCTTATAATATAGAAGTGAGACCCACCGTTGTTGACGTCTTCATCTCCTTCCCTGTCGGATTCCTCTTCAACGAGGGCCGCTGGGCTGATGTTAACGGAGCTAACTAACAGCTAACGGCTCCGGTGTAGCCTCACTAGCTGAGCTGCTGGCTGATGTAAGACCCGCCCTACTCTGCCTCTGATTGGCTCATTATCAGTTCTCGCGCTAAAAACCTAACCAATCATACCGAAGGCATCGAGTAATAGCCAATTAGAGGCAGACTAGGGCGGGTCATGACTCATGCCTTCACCATCCTATGAAATAACATTGAGCCACTACTAAATAATGCGCACCAGCGGTGATTGAGAAGTGGGTATACGCAATGTTGACTGAAAAATAAGTGGGTATAACCTGCGTATACCCTGGACTACACCACTGGTTTCACAGTAGTTTATAGTTTAGTGTTGGTGTATAGTTTGTGGGTTTATTTTTTCTTTTCTTTCACACACACACACACACACACATATACAAACACGCACACTCACAGACGCGCGCACACACCCAAACACACGCACACACATACAACACACACACACACACACACACACACATACAAACACGCACGCACGCACACACACACACACACACACACACACACACACACACACACACACACACACACACACACACACACACACACACACACACACACACACACACACACACACACACACACACACACACACACACACACACACAGGTGCGGCTCATTTTCCCCGATTGCCCGCACCTGTTCCTTGAGCCGCCCTTCGCTCTCCCCCTCTGCAGCCGCGCTTAACCACGCCCCTGCCCCACATACCCCCACTGCCCGACTTAGGCCGGGGAGCCTATGGACCACCTTGAAATTAAAGGGCTGCATAGCCAGATACCACCGGGTGATCCGGGCATTGGTATCCTTCATGCGGTGGAGCCATTGGAGCGGGGCGTGGTCCGAACAGAGGGTGAACTGGCGCCCCAGGAGGTAGTACCGCAGGGAGTCGACCGCCCACCGGATGGCCAGGCACTCTTTTTCGAACGTGCTGTACCTGGCCTCCCGCTCGGACAATTTCCTGCTGATGTAGACGATGGGTCGGTCGACCCCCCCCACCTCCTGGGACAAAACGGCCTCCAGCCCCCTGTCCGACGCGTCGGTCTGCAAAACAAAAGGGAGAGAAGCGGCTCCCCACAGAGGGCCTGTTTCACCGCCTCAAACGCCAACCGGCACTGCTCCGTCCACTGGACTGGATCTGAGGCACCTTTCCGGGTGAGGTCGGTCAAGGGACTGGTCAGTGCCGCAAAGGCGGGGATAAACCGCCGATTGTAGCCTGCCAGCCCCAAGAACCGCCTCACCTCCTTTTTGGTCTTGGGCGGCGGGCAGGCTGCAATCGCCGCCGTCTTGTCTACCTGGGGACGCACCTGCCCTCCGCCCAAGTGGTACCCCAGATACCGTACCTCCCTCCGTCCAACTGCACACTTCCCCGGGTTGGCGGTGAGCCCCGCCTGCCTCAGGGACTCCAGCACCGCGGCCACCCGCCGCACATGCTCCGCCCACGTTGTGCTGTAGATGATGACATCATCCAAGTAGGCAGCAGCATATGCGGCGTGCGGACGCAGCACCCGGTCCATGAGGCGCTGGAAGGTCGCCGGCGCCCCGAACAACCCGAAGGGAAGCGTGGTGAATTGGTACAAACCGTACGGAGTGGAGAAGGCCGTCTTTTCCTTGGCCTCTGGCGACAGGGGAATCTGCCAGTAGCCCTTGGTTAAATCCAGCGTGGTAAAGAAGCGTGCAGTGCCCAGTCGGTCCAGGAGCTCGTCGACCCGGGGCATCGGGTAAGCATCGAACCGTGACACCTCATTCACCTTACGGTAGTCCACACAGAACTGTATAGACCCATCCTTCTTGACCACAAGAACGATGGGGCTACACCAGGCGCTGTTGGACTCTTCTATTACCCCCATCTCCAGCATAGCCGCCAATTCCCTCTGAACCACTTTTTTTTGTGTTCAGGGAGCCTGTAGGGGCGTGACCGTGCGGTCACGCCCGGGGGGGTCTCAATCCGGTGCACTATGAGGTTGGTGCATCCGAGCCGGAGCGAGAACACATCCGCAAAACGCTCCTGCAACTCGGCTACGTCTGCCTGCTGGGCCGCGGAGAGACGGCCTTCACAATGGAGCGAGGCTGGACCGGCCGATTTTGGAACCTCGGGCCCCAGCTCCTCTCTCTCCCCGACTGCGGACACCAGCGAGACAGACTCCGCCTCCCTCCACGCTTTCAGGAGGTTGAGGTGGTATATCTGCGTGCTCCCGCCCCTGTCTGACCGCACCACCTCATAGTCGACCTCCCCGACCCACCGTGTGACCACAAAGGGCCCTTGCCACTTGGCGAGGAGTTTCGAGCTGGAAGAAGGAAGCAATACAAGTACCTTCTCTCCCGGTGCGAATTGCCACAGCTTGGCCCCTCTGTTGTACAGGTGTTCTTGCCGCTCCTGGGCCTGGCGCAAATTCTCTCGTGAAAGCCGACCCAAGGCGTGAAGCTTTGCGCGCAGGTCCAGGACGTGCTGGATCTCATTCCTGCTGGTGCTCGGCCCCTTCTCCCAGCTTTCCTTAATCATTTGGCTATTTGGCAGGTCTCCTGCCAAATAGCAGCTCAAAGATAGAAAATCCCGTGGAGGCCTGGGAAACCTCCCGCACTGCAAACAACAGAGAATCCAGCCATTTATCCCAATTGCGTTCATCTTCACTAATGAATTTACGGATCATGTTCTTCAAGGTCTTATTCAACCGCTCCACCAGCCCATCGGTCTGGGGATGGTAGACGCTGGTCCGAATAGACTTGATGCCCAGTAATCCGTAAAGTCCTCTCAGTGTGAGTGACATGAACGACATGCCCTGGTCAGTCAGAATCTCTTTCGGGACCCCGACTCGAGAGATGACCTGAAACAGCGCCTGCGCAACACTCTTTGCAGAGATGCTGCGCAACGGCACCGCTTCCGGATATCGCGTTGCATAATCCACCAGGACTAACACAAAGCGATATCCGCGTGTGCTCCGGTGGAATGGCCCGATGAGGTCCATACCGATTCTATCGAACGGTACCTCCATTAACGGCAGAGGGCGCAATGGCGCCCTCGGAATGGCCGGGGGATTTACCAATTGGCACTCCGGGCAGGACGCGCACCACCGGCGCACATCCGCCCGGATGCCCGGCCAATAGAATCGGGCCATGATCCGGTGCAGTGTCTTATCATATCCCATGTGCCCCGCCATTGGGTTATAGTGGGCTCTTCGGCACCAACAACTGGGTGTCACCCGGTATAACCGGTCTCTAATCAAACAAAAGTGCGGATATGTCTGCGCTGCGTCAGGGCGCACCAGCTGACCATCAATTCCTATCACCTGGTCAAAGGCCGAGCGCAGAGTCTCATCCCGAGACTGCTCGAGTGGAAAATCTTCCATGGAGTGGAACTCGGGAGCCAGCGGAGTCTCCACGGGAGGCTCAGCCGGTTCCCCCTCCCCGTCTGCAGTGTCGGACGGACCCGCGTCGCCACTGAGCACCGCACACATCTCGCACTGCCCTGTCTGCCGTGCCCGCACCCCCGCTGTCTGCCCCAATAGCTTATCAAACCCAGGCCAATCCGTTCCCAGAATTAGGGGGTGCGTAAGGCGGGAGCTAACCGCAACCTTCACCCTATGCTTTTTCCCCGTATAACGAATTTCCACTGGGACTACAGGATACTCGTGTATATCCCCATGCACACACCTTATCCGCACCCGTGCTGCCTCCACCAATGCCCCGGACCGAACCAGGCTCTGGTGGATCATGGACTGCATGCAGCCTGAATCCACCATCGCCTGGTGTGTACCCCACTGGATGCTTACCGGAACACGGTACGTCGCTCCCGGGCCTGGGGAGGGTGCTGGAGGGCCGGTAACCCGGATCACCTGTCCCACCTCCATCGATGGGCAGTCCCTCCGGATGTGACCGGGCTGCCCACACCTCCGACACACCTGCCCTGGCGTCTGAGGGGCCCCCGGTGGGTCAGGAAGGGTGCGGGCGCAGGTCGGGTCCGGGAAGTCGGCGGTCGGCGGGGCTGGCGCTGGCTGGCGTAGGACCGGCGGGGCCAGTCTCCTCCGCGGCGCTGGTGTCGGCCTGGTCGGTGCCGCCGGCGGACCGCCGCCCCCCCCTCCGGCCGGGTACACGGCCAGGTGGTCCTCGGCCAGGACAACCGCGTCTGCTAGGGTCGCGGGACGGTGGCAGCGGACCCAATCCACGGTTCTGGGCAGCAGCCCCTCCACAAACTGTTCGATAATTATCAGGTCCGACGGCACCTCTACTCCCCCCCCGCCCCCGGGCCGGAGCCACCGACCCGCCGCGTCCCGGAGCTGCTGCGCGAAGGCGAATGGGCGGTCGTCGGGCCCCAGCCTTGCCGCGCGGAACCGCCGTCGATGGTCCTCCGGGGACAGCCCGAGCCGATCCACCACCGCCTTCCGAATGTCCCCGTAGCTCCGTCGGGACAGATTCCAAACACAAATACCACACCTGAAATGAACCCAAGACCCTTTTATCTACTTTTAATTACACACACCTGACCTTGAAACAGCTGATCAGCCAATTGTCCAATTACTTTTGGTCCCTTAAAAAGAGGGTGGCCACATTTTAATTTGTTGTAATTCCTACACCGTTCACCTGATTTGGATGTAAATACCCTCAAATTAAAGCTGAAAGTCTGCACTTAAAGCACATCTTTTTTCATTTCAACTCCATTGTTGTGGTGTACAGAGCCAAAATAATGGAAAATGTGTCAATGTCCAAATATTTATGGACCTAACTGTATGTGTGTGTGTGTGTGTGTGTTGTATGTGTGTGCGTCTGTGAGTGTTTGAGTCTGAGTGTGTGCGTGTGTTTGTGTGTGTGCGTGCGTCTGTTAGTGTGCGTGTTTGTATGTGTGTGTGTGTGTGTTGTATGTGTGTGCGTCTGTGAGTGTTTGAGTCTGAGTGTGTGCGTGTGTTTGTTTATTTTTTATTATTATTTATTTCAATTGTAAGATTCATTTAAATTGTAAGATCAGGGTGGCGGCAGACCGGCAGCTGCCATGTTCTGCAAGGTTAAATTACATTTGTTATCAATGGAGTCTGGTGTCCTCGAAGAAAGCATAACTGCTTTTGTTTCCCGTCAGAAAGCGGTGAAAATGTTTCTAATTATAACTGACAGTGATTCTTTTAGACATTTTGAATGCGTCCACAGCAGCGTATTGATTTATTAGTCTATGTATTAGTAATAATACACAAGTATGGAGCAGTATCGCATACAACCACACTTCAAAACATCCAAACTGTCCCTTTAAGATGAATTTCCCAAAACAAAAGTTTCTTTGATACAATTACAGATGAATAAATCAGTTTAGTTCATTTCTGGGTCACTATATTTGATGTTAAAATTTTTTTTAATTTAAATGAAGTTTACCTAAGTCTAAAGTCTTCCATTTCCACAACTTCATATTTGACAACATCTGTAGAAAAACAGTCAACTTCTAAACGTAATTATTGCGGAGAAAAAAAACAATAAAAAAGATTAAACTGTTTATCTGAAGGAAAATGTCCATAAAATAAAAGATAATATATATATATATATATATATATATATATATATATATATATATATATATATATATATATATATAAGCCCAAACAGTTAGACCTCCGAGTAAGAAACGTACTCTTCTGGCGAGCTTCCACATCCATGGGGCCAATAAAGCAAGAGCGCTAGCGTTTCTCTTAACCCCGCCTCCCAGGCCTCGGTCCAGCCTCCTTCTCTACTGCTCCACTGACTCAGGGCCCCTCATCTTCTTCCTCTACTGGGCCCCTCATCTTCTTCCTCTACTGACTCAGGGCCCCTCATCTTCTTCCTCCACTGACTCAGGACCCCTCATCTTCTTCCTCTACTGACTCAGGGTCCCTCATCTTCTTCCTCCACTGACTCAGGGCCCCTCATCTTCTTCCTCCACTGACTCAGGGCCCCTCATCTTCTTCCTCTACTGACTCAGGGTCCCTCATATTCTTCCTCCACTGACTCAGGGCCCCTCATCTTCTTCCTCTACTGACTCAGGGCCCTTCATCTTCTTCCTCTACTGGGCCCCTCATCTTCTTCCTCCACTGACTCAGGACCCCCCATCTTCTTCCTCTACTGACTCAGGGCCCCTCATCTTCTTCCTCTACTGACTCAGGGCCCTTCATCTTCTTCCTCTACTGGGCCCCTCATCTTCTTCCTCCACTGACTCAGGGCCCCTCATCTTCTTCCTCTACTGACTCAGGGCCCCTCATCTTCTTCCTCTACTGACTCAGGGCCCTTCATCTTCTTCCTCTACTGGGCCCCTCATCTTCTTCCTCCACTGACTCAGGACCCCCCATCTTCTTCCTCTACTGACTCAGGGCCCCTCATCTTCTTCCTCTACTGACTCAGGGCCCTTCATCTTCTTCCTCTACTGGGCCCCTCATCTTCTTCCTCCACTGACTCAGGGCCCCTCATCTTCTTCCTCTACTGACTCAGGGCCCCTCATCTTCTTCCTCTACTGACTCAGGGCCCTTCATCTTCTTCCTCTACTGGGCCCCTCATCTTCTTCCTCCACTGACTCAGGGCCCCTCATCTTCTTCCTCTACTGACTCAGGGCCCCTCATCTTCTTCCTCTACTGACTCAGGGCCCCTCATCTTCTTCCTCTACTGACTCAGGGCCCTTCATCTTCTTCCTCTACTGGGCCCCTCATCTTCTTCCTCCACTGACTCAGGGCCCCTCATCTACTCCACAGCAATATGAGAGACTTTTGTGAGGCATCCAGGAAGTAAAAGGTACCATTCATGAAGGTAACCATGAAACGCTGAGTCATAGGAACATTAAACTCTGAATCATCAGTTCTTCATATAAACTGTCATACAATATCTGTTTCTTTGCTAATAAGTCAAACACATACACACTGAAGAAGAGCAATTAACCACAACATTAGTGCCCTGTTGGACTCAGTCAACAAAAGACGCTGACGTAGTGTGTTTCATATTAACGCTGTGAAATAAGAGATGTCACAGTAGCGTCTTAGTAGTGTCTTTTTACTGGGTCAGAGTCAGATTATCATTTCCCTCACCAAAATAAATGTCACATCATTCTTTCAGTTCTGCTAGGATTGACCTTGACATCCCAGCGCCAACATACACACCAAGCAACAGGGTTCAGTCGGCTGTGGCACATAAACTATGCATGAAATAAAAAGCTACATTCAGCAGAATTATTAGTGACCAAATATTGTCAATATCAAAACGTCTGTTTTGAATAAACATTTTGGAAAACGTTGAAACAATCCCATTGGACAGATGAAGAGACCGTGGATTCACAACCAGCCGGGGTGCTACTCTTCCAATAAGGGAGGAGGAGAGAGCTGGAGTTGGAAATGATCAGTCCCGGGTTGGGCTGGGATTAGAAGCCCGGCCTTGTCCCCGCTATGGCTGTGGGAGAGTTCTGACAGGATGGACAGCTGGAGGAGAGAGAGAAGAAACCAGTAAGGAAAGGTGATCGCCTGTATTTGCCTCCCTCAGACGCGAACACAACTAATGACATGTCTGTGTGAGTGTTCAAGAGAAACAGGAAAGTCTACAATAACATAGAAGATGCTGTCTCCTCTATGTAGAGTGCAGTGAATGATAACACCGGCTTTGTCTTTGCCATTTCCAGACCGGATCCATGGTTATAAAACTACCATCTGTGTTTCCAGGTCACGACTCTGGATTCACTCTGGATAATGTAACCATCAAACTGAAGCGATGGGCTGTGACATGAAGGTTTCACTCCCTGACATCCTGAGAGAAGACCTCGCCTTCTGCTGCAGAAACCGACTGACTGCAGATCACATCGGTAACCTTATCCGTGCTTCTGTGCTCATCTGCAACATTAGCTATAATCTTTTTATTAATAAAGTATATATTCGTTACATTTCATATTTTATATACGTACATTAATTCGTATTGCACTCATCCACACTCTTCGGAGGGTAGCTCATGAGTATGGGTACTGACTTGGAGGGGTTCATCACCCTACATTACCTTAAGCCCACAAAATACTCTGTGACTCATGAGTCGGCGGTATGGCAGAAAACAGACTGAGTGCGCTGTGTATGTACACCATATACCTCGGATCTAAGACAGGTGTTCTGTTTTTTTATTTTTTTTAAGATATCGGTTTTGCTTCAAGTAATGTAAACAGGGTGGTTCTTCATCCCTACCCTGGATGGTCCTCGGTATAGACAGCGTAGCTGATCCCAGGACTGCTTCTGCTGAAGGTCCAATGTTGCATCAACAAACACCTGGGCCACAACAAGAACCAGAATAGTCAAAGCATGAATATTAAGATGCAATAACAAAAGATGTAACCAATGCAGCATACGAGTAGCAGAACTAGTATTGTTGTATAGTTGTATTCCTAGATAGACATGTGATGCAAGAGGGGCTCCCTGTGCCTCAAGTGATTTTTAAGTATATCCATGTTGGACCCACAATGCTTTTCACAATGTCTACCTCTCGGCCCCCACGCCATGTTTTAAATGAATGGGGTGGTCAGGTTACTGCAGCTGGTGTCAAGAAAGAAAGGAAAGATCTGCATCTGTTGACCGTGAAGGATCTGGAGTTGTTAAGACGTTTGTGTGTTGCGGCGGCCGGCTGTCATGACTGTGGTGTCATGTGTGTACTCTGTGGGATAGAAGCGTACCTTTTTCCTGTTTGCCTCTGCTCCTGCGTCATGAAGCACTGATGTTACACGAGTCTGAAACGAGACAGAAGGACAGCGTCAGGACTACTGCTGGAGCGCCGTGCTGGAGCAGTGTTGTAGTAACAAACACCAGCTGGCTGCTGTGGCCTGAGAGCCCTGCATGGACCCAAGTTCCAAGCCTGCAGAATGGAGAATTATGATGAGGGGCTTATCTTTAACGGCACAAGGACCTCACACGGCTCTATAAATGAATCAATGAATAATAATGATGATAGAGGTATTGCACAATGATGGTTTCTAGCTATGGAAGTGAACAAGAGTTATGGGCGCCATTGGTAATGCTTGTGTGTAATGCCAGCTGTTCTGGTGAGGCAACCTAAAAGAGCTGTGATTTGATCTGGACATTCAAAATATTAATACGCATCACCCCTCATATGCTATCAATGGGCGGCTGTTGTATATTATTGCGACAGCTACTGGAATATCAGTTGGTTAAAGTTGTGCAAACAATTAATAAATGAATACTCTGTGGAGTTCTCCTCCGCATATTTGAAAACACTCATTTATGTCTTTAAAGTCCAATAAACAAACAAGTCTATTTCTTAAATATCAGTCCATATTTATAAATACAAATAATAATTATAATTGTCTATCCAAATTGTTCTCTTCTTGTGAGCACCAACACACACCTGCGCCAGGGATGTACTGCGGCCTCTCTTCTGTTCGCTGGAAGTCCCGCCCCTTCCTCCTTGGCTGGAGGAACACTTGTAGCAGCTCCAGCGCTGCTGCAGCTCTGAAGTGACCCCCCACCCAGAGTCCTTCTGCTGCAGGCACTGGTAGTGGTACAGGTGGCCACAGCTGCACACACAAATACATCCACACCATAGCACCTGTAATAGGTGTACCTAATAAAGTGGCCACTAAGTGTATATGACACGAAATTAAAAAGACATCAAACACCTCCAGGGTGGGTTACCTGAACACGATGATCTCCTCAGCGGCGTCCTGCCTCCTCTTGTACTGCTGGAGGCAGATGTTACAGTAGTCTTGTCGGGGGTGGAGTCCCCTTGTGACAGCAGCGCGCAGGTGAGCGAGGGACCAGTGGAGGTCATGGTTTAAAAGACTGGTGGTTGTTTCAAGTAAAGTCTAAAACAGAAAAGACAGCATTATTTAAGGCCACTCTGCATTACTTTCTATTCCAATCCCAGATCAACACAGTTTACAGCCTTAATATTTGAATTGTGGTTCAGACGCTGCTCTGTTGTTTATTTATTATTACTATTTATATTATTAGATTATTTACATAGTATAGTGGCCACTTGTCTTTAGAACTAAAGCAAATAAACATAATACAAAGAAAATAAACCAAAATCAAAAAGCCACTGATGCACCTTAGGCATGACAATGACGCAGCTAAAAGAATGCAGGGTCATGTGGGAGTCCGATTTTACAGACATTTATTGAACTTAACAAAACAAGTAAACAAACAAAAGATCAAAGAATCCCCCCATGCTGCTGCTGTTTCTCTCACTGGTAAATAAAAATCATACGCCTACCCAGGGTGCATCCCGGTCCTATACCTGGCTACACCTTTAAGTAAACCCCATGTGAAAACCCAATTAATTAACCAATAACCATTCAAAAGACTACAAATAATTAAACCAAAAAACTATCCTAATATATCAAAAGATCTAACCTAAATATGTAATTATAATTCAATAAATAGCTCCTACACATAGCGCTTTACCTGTTCATAGTTAAAAGTGTCCAGCATGCCCAGAATGAGGCCTTGGATCTCTGCCAGCTTTCCTCTGCCATAGACGGGGTCCTGACAGCCACACACATGCCATTAGCACACAAAGTACACCATAAAAGTACATATCCTCCATTTATCAAATCACAAATCACTACCCTTTGGTTTCTCTTCATAGTTTGTGTTGATTACATTTTAGGGTAAACCATGAAGGGGACTCGACTAGAAATATGAAAATGAACCCAAGAAAATGGAAACAATGTGAAAATATCATCTAACGTCATCTAAAATCATCTAACGTCATCTGACGTCATCTAGAATCATCTAACGTCACCTGACGTCATCTAGAATAATCCAACGTCATCTAGAATCATCTAACGTCATCTGACGTCATCTAGAATTATCTAACATCATCTAACGTCATCTAGAATCATCTAACGTCATCTAACATCATCTAACGTCATCTGACGTCATCTAGAATCATCTAACGTCATCTAGAATCAGCTGACGTCATCTAGAATCATCTAACGTCATCTAGAATCATCTAACGTCATCTGACGTCATCTAGAATCATATAACGTCATCTAGAATCATCTAACGTCATCTAGAATCATCTAACGTCATCTGACGTCATCTAGAATCATATAACGTCATCTAGAATCATCTAACGTCATCTAGAATCATCTAACGTCATCTGACGTCATCTAGAATCATCCAACGTCATCTAGAATCATCTAACGTCATCTGACGTCATCTAGAATTATCTAACATCATCTAGAATCATCTAACGTCATCTGACGTCATCTAGAATCATCTGACGTCATCTAGAATCATCTAACGTCATCTGACGTCATCTAGAATCATATAACGTCATATAGAATCATCTAACGTCATCTAGAATCATCTAATGTCATCTAGAATCATCTAACGTCATCTGACGTCATCTAGAATCATCCAACGTCATCTGACATCATCTGACGTCATCTAAAGATCATCTGATGTCATCTAGAATCATCTACGTCATCTGACGTCATCTAGAATCATCTAATGTCATCTAAAGATCATCTGACGTCATCTAGAATCATCTAACGTCATCTGACGTCATCTAGAATCATCTGACGTCATCTGACGTCATCTAGAATCATCTAATGTCATCTAACGTCATCTAAAGATCATCTGACGTCATCTAGAATCATCCAACGTCATCTGACGTCAATTAGAATCATCCAACGTCATCTGACATCATCTGACGTCATCTAGAGTCATCTAACGTCCTCTAGAGTCATCTAACGTCATCTGACGTCATCTAGAATCATCTGACGTCATCTGACGTCATCTAGAATCATCTAATGTCATCTAACGTCATCTAAAGATCATCTGACGTCATCTAGAATCATCCAACGTCATCTGACGTCAATTAGAATCATCCAACGTCATCTGACATCATCTGACGTCATCTAGAGTCATCTAACGTCCTCTAGAGTCATCTAAAGATCATCTGACGTCATCTAGAATCATCTAACGTCATCTGATGTCATCTAGAATCATCTAATGTCATCTGACATCATCTGACATCATCTGACGTCATCTAAATTCATCTAACATCTTCAACAAATAACATTTCATACAAAAGACAAATACATTATAAAACACTCAACAGTAATTGCAATATATGCAAGACATATACCGTAATATAACACATATGGGACTGGTCTCATTCCTTTTTTTAACAGGATTAAATCAGTTTAAGTGACTTTGCTCCTCAAGCCAGCTTTAGTTTGGAGTCACGAGAACTTCTAATCAACATCGAAGGGTTAAACCTGAAATCACTTCTATTTTTAACCATTTGATGATGATGGTTTTCTCTATTGTCACTTAACGTTAACTTCCATATATATACATATATATAACAATCACCAGCTTCTCTCTTTCTGTGTGTTGAGTGGTGAAGGGTTAGAACAGGGGTGCCCACACTTTTTTGGCTTGCGAGCTACTTTTAAAATGACCTAGTCAAAAAGATATACCTACATTAATAATGCTAAATATCTATCTATATAGATATATATCTATATAAATCTATATAGATATATATTAATAAATAGCATTATTAATGTATTAATATACCGAGTATACTTTATATTTACAATATTGGCGTACCTTGCATAACTTATGACACAATATAATTCTGTACATTTTTGGTCATTACATTTTACTCTGACTTGCACTGAATAGAAACAGCCAGGGTTATGCTGCGTTCACACTGAATGCGGCACGTATTATTCGCGAGTAGATTACATGCAAAGTCAATGCACAGACGCGAATGACGCAAATTTCCGCCGGGCAGCGCAAATGACGCGAATAACTTGGGCGAAAGATTTGCGTAGTGAAAGCCAATCAGCGTTGAGAAGCTCCGCATCATCACTGCCGTCCTGCCGGTGCTGAATCAAACTGCTGCTGGTCCGCCTGAAGCAGCGCTGGAAGAAGCCGTCATTCAGACGCTGTTGTGCGGCTACAGATGATATTATGGACACGGGGCGTCTGATGGTCCGACGTTTGAGGGATTTCCACAATAACTATAAAGCAGAACTAGTGGTTAGTTCAATGGTGGATGGCGGAAATGGTACCGCTTTTACGGAGATAAGCCACGGAGATATCCCTGCCCCTTTTCAGCCGCGAGTAAAGCAAATGGCGCAAATTAACCACATAAAGTTGAGTAAACTCACGGGAGTAGAGAAGCGCAAATAATGCATTCAAGCGGCCGACCATGCGGGCGCACCGTCCGTGGTGATGGACATTGATTTACACACTGGCTGGTCTGTATATCAATCAAGGGGCAAATGTCGTAGGGAAGATACTTTTTTTTTTTTCTTTTTTAATGGCATGCGATCTACCCGCGCTACCCTGGCGATCGACTGGTCGATCGCGATCGACGTATTGGGCACCCCTGGGTTAGAAGCTCTCTCAGGTCTTTTTGTCTTGTATGGTTCCAGCAATCATCTTGCCATATTACAATAACCTTCAGAACTTTAATTATTGTGTTAAGCCATGCCATAGTTTAGTGAAACAGTGAATATGTGGAACAAACGAATCCTGCGGACAGAACATAGAACAATGTATTGTACTGCAGAGGGAGTTTTTAACACACGCTGCAGTTCTTCCTTTCCAAGTAATGAAAACACACGTACACACCTGCAGTATTCGTTGGATGATGGCCGGCAGAGAAATAAAGCTGCTCATACAGTTGAGAACCTTCATTGTCAGCTCCTTCAGCACTGAGACACACAAACCTGATTAACAGCGTTATCAGCGTCACGGTCAGAGGCGCTCAATGGCTACACATCACCGTATCATACATGATAATACTCTCTGTTTCATTTCTGTCAAACAAAGAAATGACCTCAAATACAATATACATTGTTAGATGTGAATAATTTAGCTTTTTTATATTTCATAACTGGATTGTAATTGTAATAAATATAATCATATCACAACAGAAAAAACTATGTAAAGATGTGTATTCCATTTCAGAGCAGCATAAGCCTGCAAAGCTCTGCCATCAGTTTTCATGACACCAAAAAAAGGGGAAGGAGGTCCAGATCAGAGCCACTGTGTGTGTGTGTGTGTTTACCCTCAAATGTGTGTTCGTCTTTGAGTCCCTTTACTAGTTTTTGAGAAGCCATCATGGTCTCCAGAAGGGGAAACCATAGAACCTGTGAGAAAAAAAGTAATGAATGAGGACACACACACACACACACACACACACACACACACACACACACACACACACACACACACACACACACACACACACACACACACACACACACACACACACACACACACACACACACACACACACACACACACACACACACACACACACACACACACACACACACACACACACACACACACACACACACACACACACACACACACACACACCTCTCTTTGTTGCTGGTAGAGGCTGTCAGAGTTTCGGTGACACAAGACAATGATGTCATTCAGTGAATCCTTGACGCTGGTCAGAGTTGAATCACCATCTCTCTCTTCTTCAACCCGCCTTCCTTCTCCACCATCAGCTCCTCTGTCACTCTCAGCAGTGAGGACACTTAGTTTTTCCTTCAATGTCTGTCAATGACAGTGAAAGTGACAATAACATCGGCATGAAACAGCAGCGGGGGTAAGTAGATATAAGTACATACAGTTTGTGCTCCTGGTACTGTACTCCGACTCCACAACATCATGTGTACACTGATATATGCATATATATATATTAGTGACCACTACTTTAGGGCCCCTGTATTCATGTTGATTAGCTCATTAATATATTTAGTAAATGACGACTCTGTGGGTGCGTTGGAGCTACCTCTAACAAGACAGCAAAAGCCCCATGAACATCTCCCTTCTTCTCCAGCAGATAGGCTGTAGCCTCGTTGTGGTGGTGCTTCTGGGTTATCTAGAGAAAGACAGACAGAGGCATGTGTTCAGACTCACAGGTGTAGTGAAACGTATCTGCTCTCTTCAAAGCCACCTTACTGCATTGACACAACAGAGAACTTTCACTTTCAGTTCAGCTCCATCCATCCATTTTCATCCACTTATCCGGGGTCGGGTCTTGGTGGCAGCAGGTCCAGCAGGCTGACCCAGGCTTCTCTCTCACCAGCAACATCTACCAGCTCATTCTGGGGGATCCCGAGGCGTTCAGGCCAGCTGGGATATATAATCCCTCCAGCGTGTCCTGGGTCTTCCTCAGGGCCTCACACTCGGCTGCAAAACGCCCCAGTGAATGCTGGAGGTCATGGTCCGAGGAGGCAAACAGGACCACATCATCTGCAAACAGCAGAGAGGCTATCCTGAGATCCCAGAACCTGACATTCTCCGCCCCACGGCTGCGCCTAGATATCCTGTCCATGAAAGTCACGAACAGGACCGGTGATAAAGGGCAGCCCTGGCGGAGGCCAACACCCACCGGGAACGTGTCTGACTTACTGCCGAGGATACGAACACAGCTCCTACTGCAGGCGTACAGAGACCGGATGGCCCGTTGCAACGGGTCCGGCACACCATACTCCCGCAGCACCCCCCACAAAAAGCCCCGAGGGACCCGGTCGAAAGCCTTCTCCAGGTCCAGAAAGCACATGTAGACTGGTTGGGCAAACTCCCAGGACCCCTCCAGTATCCTTGCGAGGGTAAAGAGCTGGTCCACTGTTCCACGACCAGGACGAAACCCGCACTGTTCTTCTTCAATCCGAGGGGACATGTTGACTGGGTTTAGGAGTTCCTCAAAGTGCTCTTTCCACCGCCCAACAATATCCTCTGTCTGGGTCAGCAGCCCCCCTCCCCCGCTGATAACAGCCTGGGGAAGGCCCTGCTTTCCCTTCCTGAGTCGTCGGATGGTTTGCCAGAACCTCCTTGAGGCCAACCGAAAGTCCTTCTCCATGGTCTCCCCAAACTCCTCCCATGCCCGAGTTTTAGCATCCGTGACCACCGCAGCTGCAGTCCTTCTGGCCTGCCTGTACCTGTCAGCTGCTTCAGGAGACCCCTGGGCCAACCAAGCCCGAAAGGCCTCCTTCTTCAGCTTGACGGCTTCCCTCACCCCTGGTGTCCACCACCGGGTTCTCGGTCACAGATCAGATGAGACAATTACGAAGTCGATTATTGATCTCCGGCCTAAGGTGTTCTGGTACCAGGTACACTTATGAGCCACCTTATGTTCAAACATGGTGTTTGTTATGGACAAACTGTGGCTAGCTCAGAAGTCCAACAACGAAACACAACTCGGGTTCAGATCAGGCAAGCCGTTCCTCCCAATCACTCCCCGCCAGGTTTCTCTGTCGTCGCCCACATGAGCGTTGAAGTCTCCCAGGAGAACTATGGAGTCGGCAGGCGGCGCCCTTTCCAGGACCCCTCCCACCAACTCGAAGAAGGCCGGATACTCTTAAAGGGAGGCGACCCTCTCGTTCTCCCTCTCGTTCTCCGGAGAAAACTCCAACACAGCGGCGCTCAGCCGGGGACTCGTGAGTATCCCCACTCCCGCCTGGCGCCTCTCACCCTGGGCGACTCCAGAAAAGAACAAAGTCCAACCCTTCTCCAGGAGTTTGATTCCAGAGCCAGCGCTGTGCGTGGAGGTGAGCCCAACTATATCTAGCTGGTACCGCTCCACCTCCCGTTCCACGTCCCTAGAGCTAGTCTATGTCGCTGGCGATCGGCTCGCCCACGCCCCCTGCCCGGCACGCCGCCCGGTCTACATAGCACCTGACCCTGACGCTTATCTCTGCAGGTGGTGGGTCCACAGGGTGGCTGCTCCATGTTGTTTCTTCGGGCTGAGCCCGACCGGGCCCCATGGGCGGAGGCCTGGCCACCAGATGCTCGCCGACGAGCTCGCCTCCCGGGTCTGGCTCCGGGAGTCCCTGGTCCGGGCGAGGTAACTTCAGTCCTAGGGCCGCTTATCAGATTTTTGAACCGCTCTTAGTCTGGGCTCACCCCGAGACCTGTTTGCCTTGGGAGACCCTACCAGGGGCTAATGCCCAGAACAACATAGTTCCCAGGATCATTGAGCCAGTCAAACTCCTTCACCGCGTTAAGGTGGCGATTCGCAAAGGAGAATTTCATTGAAGCAACAGAGAACTTTCACTTTCAGTTCAGCTCCAATTTGGAAAATGTTCTAAACATAGTGTAAACTATGTCCTTTCCTTTCGGTGAACCTTTTTCATTTAGGTTTCTAAAATACAATTTGCTGCTTCTTGTTCGATGTGCACATCAGTGCATTGCTATGTGCCCATGAAAATCATCAACCTGACGATGCAGAAGAACCTCATTCAACCCCACTATCTCTTACAGCACGTGAAACTGGTAGAGCCCTTGACTTCAGGAGCTAAAGATAGCATTAAATGTACTATAATACACAACAAGAGGATGCAACTCCTGCTATTGTGGAATGTACACACACATCAACTAGCAAAGAGTGCACTTTCTACCAAACTGTAAGCCTTTTTCTTTTTGTTCTACCTGGAACTGAGAATCTCTTGATTCTTTCATATACGTTTAGGTTTTTAACCTTTGTACACAAAACACATGAAAGAACCAAATCAAAGTATAGACAATCCTACTTGTATGGCCTCCTCCAGCCTGTAGTGCTGGGAGGTCTGGAGGAAGCTCAGGAGCTGCTGGGGGTCAAAGCGGCACAGTAGGTCCAGCAGCAGCTCATGGAGGCCACGTTCCAGGAGCAGGGCGGTCCCTGGATGGCCTTCTCTGAACACCGGAGCAAACAAGAAATGAGGAGGAAGAAGAGGAGGAGATAAGGAGGAGTGGAGGCACATTAGAAGAAGTGAGAAGAAGTGAGGTAGAACAGGAAGTACACCGTACCGTGGCTCCAGGAGGCAACTGAGGAACTGGAAAAGTAGCTGGTCATCCTAGAGAGAGAGAGATATATCTGTACTTATCAGTATATATGGTATATTTTTGTATAGGTCTTCATCACCTTTCTGCTTGTAAGCTAACCCTTACTTCCTTTATACACATGTTGTCTTTATTCCACACGCTTTGGGGATATTAACGTATGTTTTCTCTGCCAATAAAGCCCCTTTGAATTGAATTGGAATGATTCGAGAGAGAGAATCCCTTCAGTGGGGACTCATCTCACCAGGTTTGGTTGGACTATTACAGCCTACAGCGATGGGTGTGACATTGTAAGTGTGTGCATGTCTTTTCTGAACTGATCTGAAAGGGAAACTCATCTGTCTGGTGTCTTTGAAGAGAGCCCTGTCAGACGGCAAGATAAAGCAGTGAGAATATTATTCATATATAAATATTATATATCAATATAGCATACACTAAAACCCATATTGATTCTTTTAGGTGTCCAGAATGCATTTAGCTGCCGTCTTTGTACTTTGTTCTGTCTGTTTCTCACCACTCCGTCTGTTGTACACGGAGTATGGAGAAGTTGATCTCCATCAGTCTCCAACTAAAGCTAGATGCACTTTGTCAGCATCCAGCCAATTAAATGTTTATTGTTAAATGTTTAATGTTATGCACCTTCCGCCAGGACAAATTCCTTGCATGTGAAAACAAACATGGCAATACATGGTTCTGATTACAATTCAGACTTTTTGCACCTAAGTTTGTGACAACCATGAAATTAATTCCAAGTAAAAAATGATTTTCAGCCATGTATACAGAAATGTGCCGTTTGTATTTCTATACTTTTTTTGTAGTATATGCAAGCAGCCAGACTAATATGATCAATTGGATCTTACCTGAAGCTCAGAGAGGATTTGTTGCACCTCTTTAGCAAAGTGAAACACCACTAGGTCAGCCGACTTGCTGGGGTCAAGGGTCACCAGCTCCTGTAACATATTTTGAGGGTTTGTATGCTAATGCAACACAATCACTTTCAGACATCTGCATCCTTGCATTTGTAAATTGTCTTGATGTAAAAAAAAAAACATTGTATTAAAAAGAAAATAGAATTACACCTCCCGTTATGTCTGCAAATCCATTTACCATTTCATGTCAAAGAGTTGATTCACACAAAGGATTTCAAAAAGTGACCTGTCCAGAAATGAAGGGATTCTGGTGTTTATACGTCTGTGTGAGTTGCTCTAACCGTTATGTGTTGAAGGACTTTGTCTCTGACTGTTTGTTTGTCCTCGGGGCTGTAGCCGGGCATGGACAGCAGGTTGTGGATGTAGCTGAAGATCTCCCCCTGACACACACACACACACACACACACACACACACACACACACACACACACACACACACACACACACACACACACACACACACACACACACACACACACACACACACACACACACACACACACACACACACACACACACACACACACACACACACACACACACACACACACACACACACACACACACACACACACACACACACACACAGCTTTATTTGATTCAGCCAATCCCATACTGGTAGTCAACAGGACTCAATAGCTCCAGAGACCCCAATCAGCCGGGCTACCTGTTACAGCTGAGATGGAATTACTTTTCACCAGCTGTCAATCGTAACTCACTAACAAAAACCACACACACACAGAAATATAAATATAAATCCACATACATGCTAATCTCTACAAACAGATGTATGCATACGGGACAAGATTTCAGTAGTTTAAGTTACGGAGTAGACTGGACTAAAGGTTTAAGTTAAGTAGTAGACTGGACTAAAGGTTTAAGTTAAGTAGTAGACTGGACTAAAGGTTTAAGTTACGGAGTAGACTGGACTAAAGGTTTAAGTTACGGAGTAGACTGGACTAAAGGTTTAAGTTAAGTAGTAGACTGGACTAAAGGTTTAAGTTACGGAGTAGACTGGACTAAAGGTTTAAGTTACGGAGTAGACTGGACTAATGGTTTAAGTTAAGTAGTAGACTGAACTTAAGGTTTAAGTTACGGAGTAGACTGGACTAAAGGTTTAAGTTAAGTAGTAGACTGAACTAAAGGTTTAAGTTAAGTAGTAGACTGAACTAAAGGTTTAAGTTAAGTAGTAGACTGGACTAAAGGTTTAAGTTAAGTAGTAGACTGGACTAAAGGTTTAAGTTACGGAGTAGACTGGACTAAAGGTTTAAGTTAAGTAGTAGACTGAACTAAAGGTTTAAGTTAAGTAGTAGACTGAACTAAAGGTTTAAGTTAAGTAGTAGACTGAACTAAAGGTTTAAGTTAAGTAGTAGACTGAACTAAAGGTTTAAGTTAAGTAGTAGACTGAACTAAAGGTTTAAGTTAAGTAGTAGACTGGACTAAAGGTTTAAGTTAAGTAGTAGACTGGACTAAAGGTTTAAGTTACGGAGTAGACTGGACTAAAGGTTTAAGTTAAGTAGTAGACTGAACTAAAGGTTTAAGTTAAGTAGTAGACTGAACTAAATGTTTAAGTTAAGTAGTAGACTGAACTAAAGGTTTAAGTTAAGTAGTAGACTGGACTAAAGGTTTAAGTTAAGTAGTAGACTGGACTAAAGGTTTAAGTTACGGAGTAGACTGGACTAAAGGTTTAAGTTAAGTAGTAGACTGAACTAAAGGTTTAAGTTAAGTAGTAGACTGGACTAAAGGTTTAAGTTAAGTAGTAGACTGAACTAAAGGTTTAAGTTAAGTAGTAGACTGAACTAAAGGTTTAAGTTAAGTAGTAGACTGGACTAAAGGTTTAAGTTACGGAGTAGACTGGACTAAAGGTTTAAGTTAAGTAGTAGACTGAACTAAAGGTTTAAGTTAAGTAGTAGACTGGACTAAAGGTTTAAGTTAAGTAGTAGACTGGACTAAAGGTTTAAGTTACGGAGTAGACTGGACTAAAGGTTTAAGTTAAGTAGTAGACTGGACTAAAGGTTTAAGTTAAGTAGTAGACTGAACTAAAGGTTTAAGTTAAGTAGTAGACTGGACATAGAGAACACACGTCTCCCGTCACCCTGAGATGGGACCCGGTCCGTGGAAATATTGTCTTATACGTAACCGGTCCGTTGCGCAAAAAAGGTTTAGGACCGCTGAACTGGAGGATGTAGAGGGCCAATGCATAATATTGAGATTCGCCAGACCTGCTTGGTGGAGTCTGTGTTCCACCACAGTCCCCGATGTTGGATTATTAAGATAGATTTGATTTTGTAGCGAGTAACGAAGGTTTACGGGGAAATGTAAAAGTATCAGTTTTCTTTGCAAAATGTAGTGAAGTAAAAGTAAACAGAACTATAAATAGTAGAGTACAGATATCCAAAAAAATTACTTAAGTACAGTAACAAAGTATTTCTACTTTGTTACTGTACACCACTGAATACATGTATAGTCTGAGAAATACAAAACAATATTACTATATTACCTTTCTGATGGGGTCTCTCAGGTAGCAATCAAGGATCCTGTCGTATAAATGTTTCTTCTCATAAAGAAATTCACAGATTTGGTAGCTGGAGGTCAAGACGGGGAGACACAAAGACATGTGTGATAATGTAATAATAATAAGAAAAATATTGATAATAATAGTGACATATAACATATGTAAAGTAAGTTACATATATGTATATGGTGATTTCAAAACTGCACTAATCATCAATATTTTATATTAACAATGGCTCAAAGACCAATGTGTAATGTAAAAGGCGTCTCTCATAGTTACAAGCAGAGGACGTTATGACCAACTCTGCACTTCACGTCATCTCCATGAAATTTTTCGTCCTCTTTAAAAAAAAAAAAAAAAAGGGTTTTATGGCAAAACACATCCAAATGTACGGTTTGGTTCAGAGTCAGCACTCTCATCAACTTTGTCTCCAACATCAGCGAGAGAGCTCCAATAGACCTGCTGTTCACTAAACGTGACTCACTGATGCGAGTACAGACTGAAGGGTTTTCACTTGTGAAGCACCATCCAGGAATATGGGCGCTACAGTTTGCATAAGTCGGACCATGTATGTACGATAACAACCTTCAAAAGTTACAAAATATTGGACTGTTTAAAAGAATGCATGGAAACTACGGCTGGTCAGATACTAACAACTTGGCCTTCTCTGCCAGAGCCAACAGCCTTCCTTCATTAAACTGGACCACACCCCCGACCTGCAGAAGCTCCAGCAACACCTGCAAACAGTCAGAAAACAGACCAGGGACACGGCATGATCACATGAATGTAGACACAACGTGATCACATGAATGTAGACACAACGTGATCACATGAATGTAGACACGGCATGATCACATGAATGTAGACACAACGTGATCACATGAATGTAGACACAACGTGATCACATGAATGTAGACACGGCATGATCACATGAATGTAGACACGGCATGATCACATGAATGTAGACACGGCATGATCACATGAATG
Source organism: Cottus gobio (assembly GCA_023566465.1). Classification (NCBI taxonomy): domain Eukaryota; kingdom Metazoa; phylum Chordata; class Actinopteri; order Perciformes; family Cottidae; genus Cottus; species Cottus gobio. Next base: position 27,633,477 of record CM042225.1, read on the forward strand.
TAGACACAACGTGATCACATGAATGTAGACACAACGTGATCACATGAATGTAGACACGGCATGATCACATGAATGTAGACACAACGTGATCACATGAATGTAGACACGGCGTGATCACATGAATGTAGACACGGCGTGATCACATGAATGTAGACACGGCGTGATCACATGAATGTAGACACGGCGTGATCACATGAATGTAGACACGGCGTGATCACATGAATGTAGACACGGCATGATCACATGAATGTAGACACAACGTGATCACATGAATGTAGACACGGCATGATCACATGAATGTAGACACGGCATGATCACATGAATGTAGACACAACGTGATCACATGAATGTAGACACAACGTGATCACATGAATGTAGACACAACGTGATCACATGAATGTAGACACAACGTGATCACATGAATGTAGACACGGCATGATCACATGAATGTAGACACGGCATGATCACATGAATGTAGACACAACGTGATCACATGAATGTAGACACGGCATGATCACATGAATGTAGACACGGCATGATCACATGAATGTAGACACAACGTGATCACATGAATGTAGACACAACGTGATCACATGAATGTAGACACGGCATGATCACATGAATGTAGACACAACGTGATCACATGAATGTAGACACAACGTGATCACATGAATGTAGACACGGCATGATCACATGAATGTAGACACGGCATGATCACATGAATGTAGACACGGCATGATCACATGAATGTAGACACAACGTGATCACATGAATGTAGACACAACGTGATCACATGAATGTAGACACGGCATGATCACATGAATGTAGACACAACGTGATCACATGAATGTAGACACGGCGTGATCACATGAATGTAGACACGGCGTGATCACATGAATGTAGACACGGCGTGATCACATGAATGTAGACACGGCGTGATCACATGAATGTAGACACGGCATGATCACATGAATGTAGACACAACGTGATCACATGAATGTAGACACGGCATGATCACATGAATGTAGACACGGCATGATCACATGAATGTAGACACAACGTGATCACATGAATGTAGACACAACGTGATCACATGAATGTAGACACAACGTGATCACATGAATGTAGACACAACGTGATCACATGAATGTAGACACGGCATGATCACATGAATGTAGACACGGCATGATCACATGAATGTAGACACAACGTGATCACATGAATGTAGACACGGCATGATCACATGAATGTAGACACGGCATGATCACATGAATGTAGACACGGCATGATCACATGAATGTAGACACAACGTGATCACATGAATGTAGACACGGCATGATCACATGAATGTAGACACAACGTGATCACATGAATGTAGACACAACGTGATCACATGAATGTAGACACAACGTGATCACATGAATGTAGACACGGCATGATCACATGAATGTAGACACAACGTGATCACATGAATGTAGACACGGCATGATCACATGAATGTAGACACAACGTGATCACATGAATGTAGACACAACGTGATCACATGAATGTAGACACGGCATGATCACATGAATGTAGACACAACGTGATCACATGAATGTAGACACAACGTGATCACATGAATGTAGACACAACGTGATCACATGAATGTAGACACAACGTGATCACATGAATGTAGACACGGCATGATCACATGAATGTAGACACAACGTGATCACATGAATGTAGACACAACGTGATCACATGAATGTAGACACGGCATGATCACATGAATGTAGACACAACGTGATCACATGAATGTAGACACAACGTGATCACATGAATGTAGACACGGCATGATCACATGAATGTAGACACGGCATGATCACATGAATGTAGACACAACGTGATCACATGAATGTAGACACGGCATGATCACATGAATGTAGACACAACGTGATCACATGAATGTAGACACGCCATGATCACATGAATGTAGACACGGCATGATCACATGAATGTAGACACAACGTGATCACATGAATGTAGACACGGCATGATCACATGAATGTAGACACAACGTGATCACATGAATGTAGACACGGCATGATCACATGAATGTAGACACAACGTGATCACATGAATGTAGACACAACGTGATCACATGAATGTAGACACAACGTGATCACATGAATGTAGACACGGCATGATCACATGAATGTAGACACGGCATAATCACATGAATGTAGACACGACGTGATCACATGAATGTAGACACAACGTGATCACATGAATGTAGACACAACGTGATCACATGAATGTAGACACAACGTGATCACATGAATGTAGACACAACGTGATCACATGAATGTAGACACAACGTGATCACATGAATGTAGACACAACGTGATCACATGAATGTAGACACAACGTGATCACATGAATGTAGACACAACGTGATCACATGAATGTAGACACGGCATGATCACATGAATGTAGACACAACGTGATCACATGAATGTAGACACGGCATGATCACATGAATGTAGACACAACGTGATCACATGAATGTAGACACAACGTGATCACATGAATGTAGACACAACGTGATCACATGAATGTAGACACGGCATAATCACATGAATGTAGACACGACGTGATCACATGAATGTAGACACGGCATGATCACATGAATGTAGACACAACGTGATCACATGAATGTAGACACGGCATGATCACATGAATGTAGACACAACATGATCACATGAATGTAGACACAACGTGATCACATGAATGTAGACACAACGTGATCACATGAATGTAGACACGGCATGATCACATGAATGTAGACACAACGTGATCACATGAATGTAGACACGGCATGATCACATGATCACAGAGAGAGACAAACACAGAAAGAGAGACAGAGACAGAGAGAGAGAGAGAGAATGAGAGAGAGAGACAGAGAGAGAGAATGAGAGAGAGAGACAGAGAGAGAGAGAGAGAGACAGAGCGAGAGAGATTTATTATTGTGTTTTATTTTATTTTATTTTATTTATTTTTTATTTTATTATTATGTTTTATTATTATTGTGGTTGTCCATGTAAGTTGTATATTTTTGTGTTTGTCTCTTGTTGTTGTAATGCTTTGGCAATATTGTCTTTTTGTACATTCATGCCAATAAAGCTCATTGAATTGAATTGAATTGAGAGAGAGACACAGAGAGAGTGACAGAGAGAGAGAAACGGAGAGAGGGAGACAAAGAAAGAGAGAGAGGGGGAGAGAGAGACAGAGAAACAGAGAGAGAGAGACATAGAGAGAGACACAGAGAGAGAGAGAGACAGAGAGAGAGAGAGAGAGAGAGCACTAACCTGCTGCCTCTCAGTGTGTCTGGAGTCATCGTCAGGGCAACACAGGAACTCCAGAACCTGGGAGACAGGAAGAAGATGGAGATGAGAGGAGAGTGGTACCCGAGGATGGCTGTCCCTTGTGCACCCATAGGGTAGCTTTGCCTGCACCGTCTATGCAAGCAGCCAGATCTGAATATCACAGTAATATGATCTATAATGAAACACTGGAGGTTTTGGGATCTGATTGGTTACCTGATCAAAGAGCTTCCTGTTCACAAAAAGCGTGTTGTCTGGCTTGGCCAACTGGCGAGCCAAAAACGTGAAGAGCCCGCCCACCTGCGATGGAGTAAAGTCCGGATTGTCCACCATCACCTAGATAACCAGAAAGACATTTTTTGTAAATTATATTAATTAATAGCACATATCGGCCATTTTTGAGACATATCAGCTACTGTTTTGACATAATGAGCTAAATGCTGCCAAGTGTGTTGTTGGGTAAAAGGAAGACATTTTGTGTCATAAGGTAGGGTTGCTGAGCTCTCTTTAGGCTCCATGCTGCCTTCACTGTCAACAAGCATGTGAAACAAACAACACAGAACATGAAAGGAGTGTTGGGGTCTTACCTGAAGTAAGATGTCCACTATCCTCTGCTGATACTCAAGGGCCTGCTTATCATTCTTAAAGTCTTCAAATGTCTAGAAGAAAGTAGGAACCAAATCTTAAATGACAGAAAATAACACAACAAATGCTGATCTCACCTTTCAAAGGCAACAGCTCTGTTTTCTAAAAAGGAAAATGAAAACACTGCCTGGAAGTGTTCTGCTGGGATCTACCAAAACTAGATCAATGTCACTTTTAATCCAACAATTGAAGATATGGGAAAACTATAGATGGGTCCCTTAAATAAATGATCCATGCTTTGTATGAATAACAGGGCCGGTTTCTTTAGGTGCATGGTAGTGATGGTATCGTTTAGAAACTACAAGGCCAACACCAGCACGGCGTCCGGCCAGTGGTTAGCGCCGATAACGCCGCCACAAGGTTTTCAGGTGGTTGTCGTAGAAGCTTAACACCCATCCTCTGGTTCCCTTGTTAGATCTGTAACAACCATGTTTGGGCTGTTAGCATGGTTAGCGGCTAGTCTCGATGCTCAGAGCCATGTGCTATGGGTTGTAGTGGTAGTGGGCCAATCACATCAACATTCATTAGGAGTCATGTTTCAGTGTACTGGATGGATATAAATTAAATATTCACCCTCTTTTAGCTCTGTTTTTGGTCTCCACCAACTCCTGAGGGAAATGCTAAATCAAGCGTTTGAAGCAGCACAGACTACACTGCAGCATTTATACAAAGGTATATCATACAAAATCATCTTTTTTTCATCCTGAATCATATGGTTATGGATTAGGATTTCTGCTTCAGATGAATGGCATACTATAAAGTATTTAAGATCATCCAGTCTTTCAACATGCTAATCCCACATGCATCAGCACAACAAGAGTTCAAGGATGTGGAGAAACTCACCATGGCGAGGACGTTGAGGAACTCCCGGGTATCGAAGTGGAGGAGTGTGCGAATAAACGGGAAGACCTCTTCCTCCTCCAACGAGTCGGCTGAATGGAGACGGATAAGGAACTCAAACACCTGACACACACACACACACACACACACACACACACACACACACACACACACACACACACACACACACACACACACACACACACACACACACACACACACACACACACACACACACACACACACACACACACACACACACACACACACACACACACACACACACACACACACACACACACACACACACACACACACACACACACACACACACACGTTATTCAGACGACTTGTTCAGGTTGATGAAGAACAACGGTCAAACTCTTTCAGGGTATTCCATGCTGAACTCTGTAGAACAATGAACGTTTACAGTTTTGACCAGTAAAGGGGAGACCACACACACCTGATGTTAAACAATGAGTATGTATATACCTGGTTCTTGACTTGAACCACAAGATCTTCAGGGATGTCTCCAAGTGGATATGCCCTTCCTGCAAGACAGCAGCTACACACACGCAAACAACGTATGAAAATCCTCCTTAAGTATGTTGTAGGATAAACTATATGTAGGAATATGAAGCCTGATCCAAAACTCAAACTAGGCTGTAATGTATACCACGGACTAATAAACTAATATTACCTTATGTACACCAGAAGTTTGTTTCCCATCACCACCTCCTCATCTGTCCAGAAGAAGAGGAGCAGAGTTAAAGTTCTTAATGTGCTTTTATAAACTGAAACTCTGCTGTGCTTTCCTGCCTTACCTTTTAGGCTCCGCCCTGCTCTAAGCTGTGGGCCAATCACTGCAAAGAGTTTCTGAAATAAAAACATGAAGTTAACAATTAGGATAAATATTATTCCAGACCTGATGTTCCTGTTGACTAAAACAGTGAATATTTGATGTGAGCACTCAAAAAGCTGCTGACTGTGCTCTTCATAAGACATTCAGTGTGTTTTGGGCTGCACGTATACAGTATTCTGTATCAACACCATTTACAGCTCGTGAGCAACCTTTGCTTCTCAAAGATTTTTTTTTTAGGAAAAGAGGTAACCCAAACCCCAACGAACAGCCTCAAACAGCTCGTCTCAGTGAGGGGAGGGTTACAAGGTCCAGTGGTTTGTACTTTAGAAACACATTTTCATTTCAGTCCATCTGAGATTAAACTCATCATTTGGTTAAGGCGGCTGCAGCAGTAAAACAGGCGTTGCACCGGGCCGTCTTGGTGAAGAAGGAGCTGAGCCGGAAGGCAAAGCTCTCAATTTACTGGTCGGTCTACGTACCAACCCTCACCTATGGTCACGAACTCTGGGTCGTGACCCGAGCTGAGGTGGTTCAGCATCTAATCAGGACGCCTCCAGGACGCCTCCCTTTACATTACATTACATTTCATTTAGCTGACGCTTTTATCCAAAGCGACTTACAATAAGTGCATTCTACGGTTACAAACAAGAATCAGAACTATATCAGAACTATAAAGTGCTATCAGTATCCTTTAGAGGTTTTCCAGGCACGTCCAACTGGTAGGAGGCCCCGGGGAAGACCCAGGACATGCTGGAGGGATTATATCTCCCAGCTGGCCTGGGAACGCCTCGGGATCCCCCAGAATGAGCTGGTGAGAGGGAAGCCTGGGCCGACCCGCTGGGCCTGCTGCCACCGCACAGGTAAAACGGGTGGGTGGATTTGATGAAGACACACTCAAAAGATGTGCATGAACTCTGACATGAGGAAACTCCTACCTCCATAGGGGTTATGTAGTCATTCGTGCCGCTGTTGAACACGTAGATCATTGCATCATAGAGTTGGTTTTCCCAACACACATGAACCACCTTCAAACAGACAGAAGACTTTTACTGAAGATGATCTGTCACTGGTCGGCATTGTTTACACTCCATACTCGCGGTGCATCGGCACACACCTGCTGTATGTCCAGGCTGGTCACATCCAGGTGGACAATGCATCTCTCCAGGCTGTCCATCATACCATTGCCATGGTAATGGGCCAGCAGGTCCCTCATGATGGGCGTGGTCAGGTGACCAAGACGGTCGGCAACAATGTACGACTCCAGCGACTCCAGGAAGACGCCCTTAGCAACCATGTTCTCCACCAGCTGAGCATACAGCTGGTTGAACATCAGGTCGCTACACACACACACACACACACACACACACACACACACACACACACACACACACACACACACACACACACACACACACACACACACACACACACACACACACACACACACACACACACACACACACACACACACACACACAATTCAGACGACTTGTTCAGGTTGATGTGACGTTCACAGAGATCTGGTGAGGCTCACGTGTGGTTGAGCCACACCTTCTAATTATTCATAATATATTATTATATATATATTATAATAAACACACAGGTTCAAGACATAATCTGATGGACCCCTGGGGGTCACACCTGTCCCATGGAGGCATGGATCTCCAGCCCTGTTCACTCCTGCTGTGCTGCTTGTAATGAGTCAGTGCGAACTCGTACTAAAAATCAACATTTTTAAGGAGAATAAACTTGTTGGAACAATTGTGCATAACTCAAGGTGAACGTTTACATGTATGTGCCTGCATATATACTCACGCCCTCTTCAGCAGCAGGCAGTAATCCACCAGGACTGGAACCACATCCTGAACACAGAGAGGGAACACGAGGAACAGGCAATGAGTTAAGAGACATTTACTATGACAAGGTCAACACTATAACGTGGACCAACATGCCTCAACCTGAGAAACAAAGACACAGTGACAAGAGGAGGGCTGTGGATATAGAATAGATCTATCCACTAAAGGCCATCCATCCATCCATCCATCCACCCATCATGTACTTTATGTTGATGCTTTGGCAACATTGTTCTGAAAATAATATAGCCCAATTTAATTTGGAAAATTCTAAATTTGAGAGAGACTTTGAAAGGTGTTCAATCACGTCAACCACCAGAGACACAGACCAACCCCTTGATGTTCCCTCACAGCCCTTCAGTCAACAGGAGGTAGTTTCCATTAGTATTTATATTTCTTATCCACCACTACATTTAAGAAATAAATACTGTATTTCTTACTCCATTACATTTATGTAATCTAGATAATTAGTAATTAGTATAATGAAAATACAATGCATTGTTGTGTATTTAATCAGTGATTTCCATACTTGAAATGCAAATTCTGGAACAATCTGCAACCATTGTCTGTGTGAAGACATGTGGCACAACAGAGTGTGAATCCTGCAGAACCTGACGTTGGGATATAGAAATATAGTCTGGACCTTAAAGAGAGATATTAACTAGCTTATTCAATGAGGTTTCCACCTGCATTACATTTAATAACGTGGATTGTTTTTATATTGAAAGGCTGAAACATCATCTGCAGTTAATACATAGAGTTTCTAGGTGGACAAAATTGTAGGAATTATTCCAGCCACACACAACAAAAACATAATTTCTGTCTGTCTGGAGATGAAACAAATGAGATTCATAGTGTGAATTAGTGAAAGAAGAAAAATAAGCATTTCCCACAATGTTGATATATTCAACGACAGCCTGATAGTTTGAAGCATGCCGCTGCACACCGGCCCCGCTGGATATTTGAATCTGGTTTAGATTCTGTGTTAATTTAAAACATATTTTTTGCACCATCTGTAACTGCACAAGGGCAGGTGTGTTCCAGAGGGCTCGTCAGCTTACATGGAAGTGCTGCTCCATCACTTGGATCTTGCCTTGCTCTGGACACTTCTTCAGCGCATGCTCCGCCAACTGGAAGAGGACCTCGACCATCTGCACAGAGCGTTAGGGTCAGGCTGGAGTTCAACGTGCACCACAGCTCCAGCGCAGGCTTATGTGTTCTCACCTTGTCACTTACTACTCCCTTCCTTTTCATTGGATCTCCAAACAGGCCTGGAATAAACCCACAGCACACATTCTCATATCAGAACAACTGATTCTTACTTTCATCATTCTTTATTTTAAAAAGCATACATGAAGTGCACGTATTGATATTAACGTATGTGTATCAGTCCCTGTGACTTCGACATTAGAGCCTCACAAACTAACCAATCGAGCCGGTGATAACTGGACCGCATAAAATAGTCTGAGTCTGAGGTTTCTGAGGATCCGCTGTGCGGCTCAAGCTGACCCTGCGGTGATGACCTACAGTGAAAGGAGAGGCAGGCCTTCCATCCCTCCATCAGTCAGACAGTGAAAGAGAGGCAGGCCTTCCATCCCTCCATCAGTCAGACAGTGAAAGAGAGGCAGGCCTTCCATCCCTCCATCAGTCAGACAGTGAAAGAGAGGCAGGCCTTCCATCCCTCCATCAGTCAGACAGTGAAAGAGAGGCAGGCCTTCCATCCCTCCATCAGTCAGACAGTGAAAGAGAGGCAGGCCTTCCATCCCTCCATCAGTCAGACAGTGAAAGAGAGGCAGGCCTTCCATCCCTCCATCAGTCAGACAGTGAAAGGAGAGGCAGGCCTTCCATCCCTCCATCAGTCAGACAGTGAAAGGAGAGGCAGGCCTTCCATCCCTCCATCAGTCAGACAGTGAAAGAGAGGCAGGCCTTCCATCCCTCCATCAAGTAGTCTATTAGTTACTATACCTTTTAATGCAGCTTTACACAACAGCTCTCAATCATTTTTGGAATTATGTTCTAATTCGATAACGAGGCAAAGATAGAGTGGGCCTTGAATAAAGATTTAATTTTTGTCAAACTACGGTTCATAAAAAATATCCATTTATGCTCAATTGCAAAAGATTTAAACTAAAGCAGAATAATAACTGAAACCATAACATGGATCCTGAAACAGTGTCAAAACCTTATTGGGTTTGGTTCAGTGGTGCACAGTCCAGAACAAACGCCACGGCCCGGTCATTGATACAGGACCACACACTCACTGCTGGATGTGTTATAACGTGTAATAACATGTGTTATACCCACCGACCACAGCTTTAGCAGTGCCCTCGTGGAAGGACCAGGCCAGAGAGAGCGCCTCAACGAAGTGCTCCTGCTTCAGCAGGCAGTCCACACGCTGCAGACGAGACCGGGTCAGGTGTACTGGTGCAAACCACGGCATCTAGTTATGTCCAGCTCTGCTAGCGCAGGCGAGGTCGTTGCAACATGAAATCGTTACCCAGTAAAGGAAATATTCAAATCTGTCACCCCAATTGTAATGCGTAACATGTAATAAGAAGGCCCTTTGTGTTGCTCAGTGTTAAACACACCACCCAGCTGCTCCCCCGGCTCTGTGGCCCCTGTGGGATATGCTGATTTAAATCAAATGACACTGGACTGGGTTTACAACTAACCATCTGGATGTGATGAGCCCTGTAGTCTATTGTCACTAAACGTCTTGGCTGCTAACCAACCAGGTTATCATCGAGCAGGCGGTCAAAACACAGCTGCAGTTATGAAACTACACACGGTAGCAGAAGAATAAGAATATATATATATATACACACAGGTACATGATGTACAGACTCAACATACCTCTCTCCAGTTCCGCAGAGCCATAATGTGAGCCGACTGCCAAACAAGAGAATATATAGAATATTAAACCATGGTGAAAAAACAACTGCAGACTCAAACATGAGACACTTTCTATTTTCACACAATCTTATCATGTAGGACCCAAAACATGACATATTCCTAGACTTTATCAAACGCTATATGAATGCTGTTTGCATCTAGTGTAATAAGTGAGAGCATTATTAATAGTTTTTTTTACATTATTAATTAAGTGGAAATGCTTCAACTTAAATTCTAAAAGTTGTCATAACTGGAACTAGTATCTACTACTGTTGTAATACTGGGAGTGCCTTTGTAAAATCCAGTGACTCATTCTGAGACTCAGTTCAGTTGGCAGGAGCCAAAGTGTTTGAGCATCAGCGTTTCATGTCTCTTTTAAGTAGCTTTCAGTTCCTTTTACATCCCCACTCACAGCCCTCTGTCCATGGGGCCAAGAAGCCTTCAAGACATGGGGAGGCTGTGAAGGTCAAAGCACCATCAGACTGGAACGTCTCCTCGATCGATGCTTCTGATTACATACCTCATTCCGGTTCATGGGAAACCTCTGCCCGTCGGGGTTAATGTACTTTATTTCTCCTTCATGTTGTGCCTGACACGTGTAACAGTAACTTATTTCTTGGATAAATGCTGGGTAAACATTCATACTGTGAATGACTACATGTTGGTTCAGTTGGTGGGATTCTGTCATTGATGGTACCCGTCTATCAGAGTCCAGTTACGATGGCCTGGAGTAAACCAGGTACTGTGTGATGAATGTGAGAAAGAAGCAGCCACAACAATACAAGCTATCTTTCATGCTCTCACTATAGCATTGGGCTCTGTGATTAACCCTTAAAAACACCTTTGTTGTTCCCTTTTAACAAACACCAAAGTCATGTTCATCTCCGCTCGGCCAGGTGTTCTCTACCAACAGGTTGTGTGATTTAATGAACAACTTTCATCAAAGAAAAGATTCATATTTGATGGATGACTAGGCAGACACATGCAATTTGTTTAGGGACCATGTCTCATCTCCCTCGTCTGTTAATATTACTTTGTTTTGTATTCTTTACCGCCAAAGTTGTTTTTCGTTGTTAATGTTTGGTAGTTTTTAGTTTGGTTTGTGATTCTTGTGCATGTGTTGTTGTTGACTAGAATATTGTGTAAGGCCTGAGGGGAAGGGGAGTGGCTGCGTCTGCGTTGCAGCCAGAAGGCTCCACTTGTCTTTGTACCACAGGCCTCAGCTGTTTCAACAGTACCTTGGTACCCAGATAGACGATCTGTCCTGCGTAGCTGGAGACCGACTGGTAGCAGGCCTTCTCTCCGACGAGAGCCTAGCAGACAGACACACCGTTAGGCACAGACATGCAGTCCAGGAGACCAGAAGACAGCACAGGTACAAATGTCAGTGTGGAGAGAAATGGATGGATCCGCCTTGCTACTCTGACAGTGGACCAGAGGACCTTCTAACTTAGGTCTGTTTCCAGGTGTTGGAGAGCCCACTGCATATGTTAGAACAAGGTTCTACAGAGCCGTGTTCCTTCAGGGTTAGGGCTACTCTCATTGGTCTCTGAGAACAGATTTCACCTTGAGGCTGGAGTTCTGCCCATAGTCTTGTACATCTGAAGAACCCTCTTGTGAAGAAGACGAAGAGATTTCATTACAAAGCCTTTTCATTTATCTGAAGGAACAACTTGTGGTTGGAACCACAGAGGAAGGTCCTCCCTTATGGGGTTTGGGTGGAACGTTTCACAGATGGTTCTAGGTATAAGTCTTCATGTTGGGTTCCTTATATAACCCTCTGAAAGGGTTGCAGGTGGAACAAGCCAAATAACCCAATGTGGTTCTAGTTAGCATCTTTGTTTCCAAGAGTGCACAAAACAGAGATGTAGTCAGAGCTTTTATTCCACTACTGTACTCATGTGTTCATGTGTTCATGAGCTCATGTGTTCATGAGCTCATGTGTTCATGTGTTCATGTACTCATGTGTTCATGTGTTCATGAGCTCATGTGTTCATGTACTCATGTGTTCATGTGTTCATGTACTCATGTGTTCATGTGTTCATGTGTTCATGTGTTCATGAGCTCATGTGTTCATGTACTCATGTGTTCATGTGTTCATGAGCTCATGTGTTCATGTGTTCATGTGTTCATGAGCTCATGTGTTCATGTGTTCATGAGCTCATGTGTTCATGTGTTCATGTGTTCATGTGTTCATGAGCTCATGTGTTCATGAGCTCATGTGTTCATGTGTTCATGTGTTCATGAGCTCATGTGTTCATGTGTTCATGTGTTCATGTACTCATGTGTTCATGTACTCATGTGTTCATGTGTTCATGTGTTCATGAGCTCATGTGTTCATGTACTCATGTGTTCATGTGTTCATGAGCTCATGTGTTCATGTACTCATGTGTTCATGTGTTCATGAGCTCATGTGTTCATGTACTCATGTGTTCATGTGTTCATGAGCTCATGTGTTCATGTACTCATGTGTTCATGTGTTCATGTACTCATGTGTTCATGTACTCATGTGTTCATGTGTTCATGAGCTCATGTGTTCATGTACTCATGTGTTCATGTGTTCATGAGCTCATGTGTTCATGTGTTCATGAGCTCATGTGCTCATGTGTTCATGTGTTCATGAGCTCATGTGTTCATGTACTCATGTGTTCATGTGCTCATGTACTCATGTGTTCATGTGTTCATGTGTTCATGTGTTCATGTGCTCATGTGTTCATGTGTTCATGAGCTCATGTGTTCATGTACTCATGTGTTCATGTGCTCATGTGTTCATGTACTCATGTGCTCATGTGTTCATGTACTCATGTGCTCATGTGTTCATGTGTTCATGTGCTCATGAGCTCATGTGTTCATGTGTTCATGTGTTCATGTACTCATGTGTTCATGAGCTCATGTGTTCATGTACTCATGTGTTCATGTACTCATGTGTCCATGTACTCATGTGTCCATGTACTCATGTGTTCATGTACTCATGTGTCCATGTACTCATGTGTCCATGTGTTCATGTGTTCATGTACTCATGTGTTCATGTACTCATGTGTTCATGTGTTCATGAGCTCATGTGTTCATGTACTCATGTGTTCATGTACTCATGTGTTCATGTACTCATGTGTCCATGTACTCATGTGTTCATGTGTTCATGTGTTCATGTACTCATGTGTTCATGTACTCATGTGTCCATGTACTCATGTGTCCATGTACTCATGTGTCCATGTACTCATGTGTCCATGTACTCATGTGTCCATGTACTCATGTGTTCATGTACTCATGTGTCCATGTACTCATGTGTCCATGTACTCATGTGTTCATGTACTCATGTGTCCATGTACTCATGTGTCCATGTACTCATGTGTTCATGTGTTCATGTACTCATGTGTTCATGTGTTCATGTGTTCATGAGCTCATGTGTTCATGTGTTCATGTGTTCATGTACTCATGTGTTCATGTGCTCATGTACTCATGTGTTCATGTACTCATGTGTTCATGTACTCATGTGTTCATGTACTCATGTGTTCATGTACTCATGTGTTCATGTACTCATGTGTTCATGTACTCATGTGTTCATGTACTCATGTGTTCATGAACCCAAATGTAAGTACTTAATGTGAAAATAGTGGTATTGGTACCTTCCTATTTTAAACCTGAGCAAATTATTTATGATCACTACTTCTTACCTTTCAGATCTAATTAATTCAACCATTGTTATGAAGTGGAGACTGTTGTGCAACATTCATTGTGAATTGACCTCTGACCCTGACCCTGACCTCTGACCCTGACCTCTGACCCTGACCTCTGACCCTGACCCTGACCCGGTACATGTGAAGGTTAACTTCTGATCCTGTTCCCCACCAGCTAACCCCTCACCAGAGCCTGGGAGACATTCCCTCCAGTCGCCAGCGATTTGAAATGTCGGCTGTTATAGACCAGTTGCACCTGCTCCAAGTCCAGGGTCTCCAGAACCTCCTGACTGGGCCGGTCCACGACCTGCAGCTTTTCATGGCTGTCTACTAGAACCAGCGTACGACTGTTAATCCACTGCGGAGACATGGAGACAGGAGGACAACGAGTCATTCACAGACAGTAAAAGAACGTTATTCACATCGTACCTGGTGCTAGATCTAGACCTGATGAAGCACTGTGGATGCAGCTCCCCTTACAAATTGAGGAGGGCCGGCCAAGGGGGCGGGTCTATCCCTGTCACATGAAGCGAGGCCTGCCTGTGTTCCAAGGGGCAGGTCTGTCAGCCGCGACGAGTCACAAGGCTAACCACTGCAGGCCATTCCCTTCATAAAGCGCTTGCAAACTTAAGGAGTGCCCGAGGGCTCAAAGTCAGCCAGAGAGGGTTAGGCTTAGCCTCGTTCACACTTCATGCCTTTAGCCCAGATTATTTATAGCCAATAGTTTTGGGAGCTCCCTGAAAAAAGAAACCCATCTCAGCATAACATCTGCGTTGGCTGAAAGAAGCGAGCCGTGAGGCTAACTGCTGGTCTGGCTGTTGGGCAGCTTCAGCCAACAGGATGTGCGTGGAAAGACGTAAACGGGCCGTTTGGTGAAGACGCAAGACAACAAGGAAAGTTCAGCGGATTGCTTGAACAAAAAAACAAAAAATCCTGTCTCACGCTTGTTATTATTGAATTGTATGTAATAAAGAGTTTCTGTGAGAGAACGCAGCTTGGAGACCTGGACGATTCCTTCCGGTATCTCGTACGTCGCCGGTCAGACCCCGATCATAAGAGCTTGTGTGGGGAGGCCGTGAGCTGAGGACGTCAGCCGTGTGGTGGGCAGCAGGCTGGGTACGGAGGGGGGGCAGTCAGGTACTTACACTCAGGCTGATGATGTCACAGCCCAGGTGCAGCTGTTTCTGTTTGATGACATGGATGGTCCCCGTCTCCTCCTTCTTCACCTAAACACACAAGCGGAGCAGAGGACAACACACGAGTACTCTTATAGTTAATTAATATAAAATTAAATTACAGCTTCTACACAACTCTTACAATCAGACCTATGAGTCTCTGTTTGAGCCCACAAGTCAGTTAGTTTTAGTTAAACTGGCCGATCTCAGCTCACCTCTCCCTGACAAGATAACATATTTGTATTGTATTATTACCGTACTATAATGCAACAGACATTTCATTCTAGGAGACAAACTGTCTGCGGTGTCAGGATCTGAATATAAAAAGCAGGTATGTTGATGGTAGTTCTAGGTCGTAGAAGCAGAAGATAGCGCCTAATTTACATGTAGAAAAAAACTATGTCAGAATATCTGTAAACAACCTCCAGGTGAATAAAGCATTCTGACCCTCGCAGAAATAGATAACCAACAAACAGGACTTGTTTTGAGTAGTTCAGAGGCAGCTGAGCAGGTACCAGGAGGAAGTGGACTGTATCTCCTTTACAGAAAGCCAGGATCGGGTTGACCGTCTTCTGGACGGGAACAAACTGCCAGGCCAGCTGAGGAACACTGGACGGATCAGACTGGGGAGAGACAAACACAGAGCATCCGTAACTATTCTCATCAACGAATGTTCAAATGCTCCGTCATCATCCATTTAATCATCTACACCTGTGCTCTTCCTCCTGGGACATGCCTTCAGGTCTGTTAGGTGTCAAACTGCAGAAGAAGAGACTTACCGTCTTCAATAACCCATGCGTTTTATTCAGTTTGATTCATTCCTAGTAGTTTATTATTTCTGTAATTCTTGGCATGGATTCTTTCACACAGGATGTGAATGTTGCACAACAATAAAAACTAGATTTTCCAATAGCTTCCCCATAGTTGGTCAGCTGCCTGCGCAAATACATTCAAACCTTTTATTGAAAAACTGCCACAACTGTTGCAAATTCATATCGCTGCTGGGATCTCAAAAGAAATATTCACAGGCAGGTATTTTGCATTTCTGTGTCGTATATGTGTCCCCCCCCCGTGTAAAGCTATTAAAATATGACTTTGTATCAATGGGTCTGGACCAACATGCACATTAATCAGACATATACAGACCTTGCTGTAGGGAAAAGTCATCCAGACTTTCAGCGAGGGCTTGAGTCCAATGACCAGAATCTGGTGAAAGAAAACCGAAAGTCAGAAGATCACAAACTTTACCCACAGTTGAGTGGATGAGCAGAGGAGGGAGGGTTGTGTAGGATTGTGTGCGATTGCTCAAAAGCTTGTCAGTTCACAGCTGGCAACAACGTCTTGTGTTTGCATGATTTCATTGCAGCAGTTATAGACTGAGCTACAGACGGAGGGTTATAGAAGATGATTGGATTCACTGTGGCCACCAGCATCTCCAGCAGCTGTTCAGGTGAACGTTCTCCTGCACAGCGCTCCACAAGCGAGTGGACGTCGAGCCTCAACTACACACCTCAATGTCAACATGACAACTTGGTCCGTTCCATTTGTTCTTACTGACGCGATCACAATGAAACTCTCTCGTGCCATTTATTGGATCTGATATTCAGTTACAGTATGTGCCATTCATTATCTAATTAGTTGTAATGTATTACATTTGATTATAAATAAAAGATTCATTCAGTTTCTTCAGAGCAGAAACTAAAGATCAATGTATTATGAGACTGTTTAAGGTTGTTTAATACATTTATTTATTTAATAACCTCCTAAACTGAGGTGGTGTCCCAAATTGAACGAGTGCAAGATTTAATTAGTAAAAGTAGTGACCGCTGCCACAACACTGTCTGCAAACCTTAGTGAGCGAGGCCATGGCCAGCAGAGAGTAGTGCATGATGGGATGCTCTCTGAAGTCTGGAGGAGCGCGCAGTGGTTCTATACAGCAGACCTCCCCTTTGGAGCCACTGAAGAGACAGCGAGAGTCACAGGACCGCATCCCCATCACCCGCCTGGGACAAAGAGAGTCGGACAGGCACTGTAATCAGGATGTGACATGTGTGTGATGTGGATATGTGTGTGTGCGTAAACTGAATTTACCTGAAAGACAGCTCGAAAACTGATCCTCCACTGTCATTGCACACAGCAAGAGTCGGGTCCTCTGTGAACTAATGACACAAAAACAGGGAATTAATATGATCAGGGATCCAACTCATGGAAGACCAATTTCTGAGTGAGTGACAAGTAAATGTGCTTCATTGTATTGACTGTGTATGGGGAAAGAGAGTGTGTGTGTGTGTGTGTGTGTGTGTACCTTCACATGCAGTATAGCTGTCCCTGGAGGGTGGGCATCAGTGATTGTCCTCAGGAGCTTCCCACTGGCGAGATCCCACATTGTGATCTAATCATTCAAACAGAAAGAAGAAGAAGAAGAAGAACTGCTGTTGAGTTTGTAACTTTGATCCATATGCAGTGCTGAAATGTTGAGTCATTTAATTGACAGAAAATGTATTAAATTGGCTTTGATCATTATTTAATAGCTTGATTATTTTCATAATCAAGCAATCTACCCATTGTCTTTCTAAAGCACTGCTCTTCTTTCTTTTTGCTTTGGTCTTGAACGTGATTGTGAGAATGTGTGACACACACACACACACACACACACACACACACACACACACACACACACCTGTCCTTTGGCGAACCCGCAGAGCAGTCGCGAGCAGTCGTGGTTGACGCTGAGGGCAGAAACCGCCCCGAACTCGGCCCCGGTGGCCTTGGTGCCCAGACAGAGCCGCAGAGCCTGGTTGGTATCTGCAGACAGGAGGAAGGGCACGTTAACCTGCTGGAGCAGGGGCAGGCTTACAAGAAGGTGAGGGTGGTTAAAGTAAAACATAAAATAAAGAAAAGACAAATTCAAGGTTTTCACACGTCAATACAAAACACACAACTCAAGAAAAACTGCCAATTGCAAAAAAACAAATCAAACAACAAAGCATGCACCAAAGCAGCTCGGCCAAATCAAAGCAGACGCTTTGACGGCGGGGCCGTCTCAGCGGTCAGGTGATGCACAGAACCAACAAGCAAGACACGGTGTCCATACCTTTTCCTGCCAGGCATCATGTCAGCAATACAGAGAGACACGAGTCAGCCCTGCTGACACCGATCAGCCATCAACATCACAGCATCAAATGAAGACACATTCATTTTGGATGTTTGGAGACCAACAAGCTCTTTGAAAGTGTCCCATGAAGGTTAGAACAACCCTATAAGACATACAAAATGAATACTACTGCTTTCACCCAGAACCAGAAGCAGAAGCCTTCCTACCCAGCAGGGGAGCTGAGTATTCAATAAGAAACATTGCTTGCAGTAGTCCACCTCGTCCTCTCTCTCTCAGACCCGCCTGCCCCTGTCGTCGTCTCAGACCTCTCAGACTATAATGAATTAAGGTGGCCGGTTGGATGCTTGATTTACGCATATTTGTTGTGGTCGATTAGGACGGGCGCTCATAACGGAAAAACCATGACCTGCATCGCTAATAGACGATGTTGGAAAGATTAGCATGTGATGAGAGAGAGCTAGAGGCAGAGAGAGTTCAATATAAGTACTATTTTAATTCCAAATAATGTGCAAAAAGCTATAAAATATTTATTAACAATAGCTTAAATGAATGAGAGGATTTTGATGTACATGCTGTATACAGGG
This sequence comes from Cottus gobio, assembly GCA_023566465.1. Taxonomy (NCBI): domain Eukaryota; kingdom Metazoa; phylum Chordata; class Actinopteri; order Perciformes; family Cottidae; genus Cottus; species Cottus gobio. The sequence continues at coordinate 27,652,485 of CM042225.1, forward strand.
CAATGAAATGCAACATATACTGTCAAATCACAGTGTAGTCACTGCTCAGGTCTTTGAATGAGATGAATGAGTCCAGGGTGAGTCTTTAGTCCCTTATATATATATAAGGAAGATGAATTGGACCTGACTGGCCACCAGGTCACTGTACTCCCAGTGCTGTCCACCATCAATACACCCAATAACTGCAGAGTCATCGATGAGTCAGCGCTGAGAAGGAAAACACACCGAGTGAAACTGAGCAGCTTGTGGCTGAGCGGCCGGGGATGAAGATGTTAAAGTTCACTGAGCCAGCACTGCGGTCATGGGTCAGATACTTCCCCGTGATGGTCAGCTGATCCAGCAGAATCTCCACATTGGCTGACGATGAAAGAGATTACTTTGACAATTGACAATATGGTTTTGAAATATTTTCTGATTACAGATGTTGGGCATCAGTCCTTGTGGCCTGAAACAGGGCCGTGCACACACAGAGCTCTGACGCACTCTCCATTCACTGCTACTGCAAACACTGCTCCAGCAACCGACTGCTGATAGAAACTCTTTGTTATCGGATACTACTGCTCCCTAAGCAGTCTGGTCTCATGGCCAGCCCCTCCATCAGCGTATAGCTCCTCCTCATACTTGGTTTTGTAGAGTTCCCTCCGGGGGACGCCCTGCACAAACAGCAGAAACCCTTTTTAAAAGGTATCTTTAATAAAGCCAACGTTGACGTAAACACACCGATCCAATCACTGCATGGAGATAAGGTGTTGGCGAGGTCCGGGAACAGAGGGGCAGCTGATACCAGACAGGAGATAAGGAGGGAGGAACTGGTGCCTGAAGGTCCCGACTACCTAAGTCAATAAAACCTGAGAGAGCAGCTCAGGTCTAACGTGACCAGACCACCACATCCTGCCTGAGACCCGGACCAAACAGCTGCTTTGAGCTTCCTCTTTTAACGCTGCGGATTGTAAGAAGGTAAGTGTGCCTTTTAGAGAGTAGACTCCAGCTGCGTGTGTGGGTGGAGGTTTCATGAGGTCTATTCCTGCGTGGACATCATTTGTATTATTACAAATTGTGTGTGATTCTTCGACACCCCTTCTCACCAGTATGTTGTGTCGTACAGAGTTCAAAGCCCTCTGTACAAAACAAATGAAATCAGACAGTTGAACCAGTCTATTGGTAATTGTGCCATTAATTGAATTAGTCTATTTTAGTGGATCCTCATCAGCGTCTGCTATAGCAGTAGCTGATCTTACTGAGGACATTAAAATGTTCACATAAAACATTAAAACAATCATGAAGACGCAAACACAAAACGATAAATACCATCAATCAAGTGTTTTGATTAGCACATATGATTTACAGACAATAAAGCAAAAAGTACACATAGATAACATAGATAATTCTACAAAAAGTATTGTTGTCTATATGCAAATCTATGTTTGACGATGTTTATACTCATATGGTGGCTGAAGAGGCTGCTGGCTCAGCACTACGGGGAAGGCGAAGCTCAGAAAGTCAGGGGTTAATGTGATAGCACCAACCTGCTGTGTGTCTCCTTAAATCTGAACACACAGTATGTTAGTACTGTAATGAAGTACTATATTCATTGATATATTTATGGCTGCCTGCCAAAAACCAACATGATCGCTATATATAGATTTTCTTCTTCTTTTTTTCCTTCAACCTCACGAGAACAGACTCTGGAAATGGATTCCCATGTGAGCTAGAAGTGGTCTTCGTCATCTTAATGGCTCCCTGTAGTAACTTATGCCTCACTTCACGCCCACAAAGACAAACGGCTGCTGACACCTTCTTGTCTCCAGGTCTCTGCTCACAATGCCTCATCGCATCTGCTCCGTTGAGATCAACAACAACTCTGGCTCCTACTCTCTCTCCAACCCCAGGTGAGGCCTTCCCTCTGCACAGATCTGTTCATACAGCGAGTACATACACAGCTGACACAGCAGCTCTGCTGGCTGCATTTGGGAAGAACCACACAAAGCTACACTGTTATGACTGAAGTGGCTTTAGCTGCTGCTGTTATTGGGTCCAGATCCCAACAAGTTGAGCCGATGCTAGAAGGTGGAGTTACAACCACCAGACCACAGGTTGGTCAGAGTGAATATTCACATGGCGGCCTTCAAAACTACACCATGCAGTACAATATGCCGTAAACTACACAATAAACTATGTGTACTACAACTTACACTAGACTTATACACCCACCTGTACAGCTCTGCCATACACAACACACTACTACACAACCCACTAGTACACAACACACTACTACACAACACACTAGTACACAACACACTAGTACACAACACACTACTACACGACCCACTACTACACAACACACTAGTACACAACACACAACACACTACTACACAACCCACTACTACACAACACACTACTACACAACACACTACTACACAACACACTAGTACACAACACACTACTACACAACACACAACACACTACTACACAACACACTACTACACAACACACTACTACACAACACACTACTACACAACACACTACTACACAACACACTAGTACACAACACACTACTACACAACACACTACTACACAACACACAACACACTACTACACGACACACTACTACACGACACACTAGTACACGACACACTACTACACGACACACTACTACACGACACACTAGTACACAACACACTACTACACGACACACTAGTACACGACACACTACTACACGACAAACTACTACACGACAAACTACTACACAACACACTACTACACAACACACTACTACACAACACACTACTACACAACACACTACTACACAACACACTAGTACACAACACACTACTACACAACACACTAGTACACAACACACTACTACACAACACACTACTACACAACACACTACTACACAACACACTACTACACAACACACTACTACACAACACACTACTACACAACACACTACTACACAACACACTACTACACAACACACTACTACACAACACACTACTACACAACACACTAGTACACAACACACTACTACACAACACACTAGTACACAACACACTACTACACAACACACTACTACACAACACACTAGTACACAACACACTACTACACAACACACAACACACTACTACACAACACACTACTACACAACACACTACTACACAACACACTACTACACAACACACTACTACACAACACACTAGTACACAACACACTACTACACAACACACTACTACACAACACACAACACACTACTACACGACACACTACTACACGACACACTAGTACACGACACACTACTACACGACACACTACTACACGACACACTACTACACGACACACTAGTACACAACACACTACTACACAACACACTACTACACGACACACTAGTACACGACACACTACTACACGACAAACTACTACACAACACACTACTACACAACACACTACTACACAACACACTACTACACAACACACTAGTACACAACACACTACTACACAACACACTAGTACACAACACACTACTACACAACACACTACTACACAACACACTACTACACAACACACTACTACACAACACACTACTACACAACACACTACTACACAACACACTACTACACAACACACTACTACACAACATAGACTGCTCTTCCCTGTGTGTAAATGGGCATTGACCCCCGATGGGAGGAACACCTGTCTGACCCTCAGGGTTCTTGTATCTGGGTGGAATGACCTGTTGTCACATGACATGCTCGTGTCCCATGATGCCTCTGTGTTCAGGGTGTTCACTGAGAGCGGCTGCTGCGAGGTGCCCCTGCCCCCCATGGTGGCCCCCTGCTCCAATGGCACGGCCCTGTTCAACAAGCACAGCGGCAGTGCGACCGGCTCCGTGGGCGTCTTCACCTACGACCTGTTCAACCCCCAGGTGAACGACTACAGCCACTCCATGGCCGTCATGTTCTCCGTGCCCTACGACCGGAACCTCTACTCCAACTGGTTTGCTGTGGGGATCTTTGACAGAGGAACCAGCTGCGACTTTGATCTGTATGATGCCATGTACAAGGGAGGTGAAAATAACTTTGTCAGAGCTAAGGCTGATGGCTCCTGCATTTCCTACGAGGGAGACTATGTTCTGGTCAGCGCCTCCATGTCAGACTCAGGGGAAGCCGTCCTGAGGGTGGACATCAGTGATATGGGCATGTATTAAGACAGAGGCTACTGTTGCTAAGCTAAGCCACATCAGATGATCGGCCATTGTTATACAATATCCCAATACACGTAAAGCTCAATCAACTAGCTGCAGAGGTGCTCATTAATCAATATACTGGTTATTTCTGGTGTGATGTAAAAATGAATCAAAATAAAATAAAAAAGGTTGATGCCTCACTAATAAAAGACTTTTTGTGCCGATCACGTCTTTTGGAAAACGGTGATGTTTATAACTCTCTGCCATGATGTGAATGAAGCCAGCACAAGGAACTTAGTAGAGGCTCTTTGTTTGGGGATGTCATGCATTTATACGTATGACTTTAAGGTAAACTTCATTGTGGCTAAATAAAATATTCCTTTCATGATCATTTGTATTTCAAACACTCACCCCATGTTACCCGTGTTGATGAAAGCTTGTTTTAAACACTTTGGACGAGTAGCCAGCGTGAGATTGTTTATGTGGAAATGTTTTAAATAGGAAGGTTTTAGCGAAATGCATGTGTTTGGAAAGCAGCATAATCCAAGATATTTGTCTGGATATAGTTTTGCTGTTGTTAAACACGACCCCATCTACTTTAATTTGTCAAGATTTCCTGTTTTTTTATTCTGTTCATCCCGGTAGCTTCTGAGGTCGTTTTCTTCCAGATTCCAAGGTAACAAGTAACTGATGTACAAATGAAGTATTCCTTTCATGTGAGATGAAGAGTTTCTAAACCAGCAGTAACTAGTGAGGTAACCTCAACCCTCACGCTGGTTATACCAACAACACAGCGTTGACTCAGCAGGCTCCAGCGTACCGGATGCACCACAATGGTCACTTTGAAAATGAAATGCAAGGTTTTACTGGACGAGAGACGCGTCCTGTCACCAGCATGGATCGTCATGCTTTCAGTGAGGAGGGAGTCTCTCTCTCTCTCTCGCCCTCAGTCCAGCCTCGTTCTCATTTGAATGAACAGAGGAAGGAAAAGAACTCTGGATTCAGCTAGAAGTGCATTTTACAACCTTCAGGACTTAGTGATTTAAATAAGGGCTATTCACTGATCTACTGACCCACTGATCTACAGACCCACTGATCTACAGGCGTCTCACGGTGAAAGTCTTTTCTGTGGTGTCACGTGGCCTTTATATATAGAAAGCTGTATCTTTGGGCCTTTATATATAGAAAGATGTATCTTTGGGCCTTTATATATAGAAAGCTGTATCTTTGGGCCTTTATATATAGAAAGCTGTATCTTTGGGCCTTTATATATAGAAAGCTGTATCTTTGGGCCTTTATATATAGAAAGCTGTATCTTTGGGCCTTTATATATAGAAAGATGTATCTTTGGGCCTTTATATATAGAAAGCTGTATCTTTGGGCCTTTATATATAGAAAGCTGCGTCTTTGGGCCTTTATATATAGAAAGCTGTATCTTTGGGCCTTTATATATAGAAAGCTGTATCTTTGGGCCTTTATATATAGAAAGCTGTATCTTTGGGCCTTTATATATAGAAAGCTGTATCTTTGGGCCTTTATATATAGAAAGCTGTATCTTTGGGCCTTTATATATAGAAAGATGTATCTTTGGGCCTTTATATATAGAAAGATGTATCTTTGGGCCTTTATATATAGAAAGCTGCGTCTTTGGGCCTTTATATATAGAAAGCTGCGTCTTTGGGCCTTTATATATAGAAAGCTGTATCTTTGGGCCTTTATATATAGAAAGCTGTATCTTTGGGCCTTTATATATATATAGAAAGCTGTATCTTTGGGCCTTTATATATAGAAAGCTGTATCTTTGGGCCTTTATATATAGAAAGCTGTATCTTTGGGCCTTTATATATAGAAAGCTGTATCTTTGGGCCTTTATATATAGAAAGATGTATCTTTGGGCCTTTATATATAGAAAGCTGCGTCTTTGGGCCTTTATATATAGAAAGCTGCGTCTTTGGGCCTTTATATATAGAAAGCTGCGTCTTTGGGCCTTTATATATAGAAAGCTGTATCTTTGGGCCTTTATATATAGAAAGCTGTATCTTTGGGCCTTTATATATATATATATATATAGAAAGCTGTATCTTTGGGCCTTTATATATAGAAAGCTGTATCTTTGGGCCTTTATATATAGAAAGCTGTATCTTTGGGCCTTTATATATAGAAAGCTGTATCTTTGGGCCTTTATATATAGAAAGCTGTATCTTTGGGCCTTTATATATAGAAAGCTGTATCTTTGGGCCTTTATAAATAGAAAGCTGCATCTTTGGGCCTTTATATATAGAAAGCGGCATCTTTGGGCCTTTATATATAGAAAGCTGTATCTTTGGGCCTTTATATATAGAAAGCTGTATCTTTGGGCCTTTATATATAGAAAGCTGTATCTTTGGGCCTTTATAAATAGAAAGCTGCATCTTTGGGCCTTTATATATAGAAAGCGGCATCTTTGGGCCTTTATAAATAGAAAGATGTATCTTTGGGCCTTTATATATAGAAAGCTGTATCTTTGGGCCTTTATATATAGAAAGCTGTATCTTTGGGCCTTTATAAATAGAAAGCTGCATCTTTGGGCCTTTATATATAGAAAGATGTATCTTTGGGCCTTTATAAATAGAAAGCTGCATCTTTGGGCCTTTATATATAGAAAGCAGCATCTTTGGGCCTTTATAAATAGAAAGCTGTATTTTTCCACCTGGACATGGACGCTCTCCATTTCTCCTCCAGCCTTCCAGCTGTAACATCCGTCATTCAGCGCTGACCATCAGATCTGAGAGGGAGAGACGCCATGTGGCTGCCAGGGTTGACTGAGCAGCGAGTCCTTAAAGTCCAGCTCATTAAACATTTGGGGATGTCGCCTTGTACGCCCAGACCATTCTGCCTGAAGGGCCTGTCGCCCCTTCCTCGCCATCTTATCCTCCATTGTATATGCTCTGTTTAAGCAAGGCACTGAGCCCGGGGGAGGGGCTTAGAGACGTGTCAGTTAAGAATCTAATGGGCCGATCCGGCCTACCTGACAATCGCGTCATCCCATAAGACAGGTCAGCCACCAGGGAAGTGCCGGGTCACCTGACGGCCAGTCCGGCCCTGATTTCACTAGAATTGCGCGATGAAGAGGTTTCAGTGTAAGGCACAGAGATGACGAAGTAGATGAAGAAGGCTCAGTGGAAGGCACACACATGATGAAGTAGATGAAGAAGGCTCAGTGGAAGGCACACACATGATGAAGAAGATGAAGAAGGCTGAGTGGAAGGCACACACACACAGTGTGAGGCTCTGAGACCACTGGCTTGTGAGGATCTACAAGAAGGAAAGGGAGCTACTTTCCAAATCCAGGGGTTTAGTGCCTTCATTCAGTCTCCAAGATCCAAGCTGACGCCTGACGTTAGTAAGTGTAATATGTGCTGAACACGATGTTAATACAAACTGAGGCCCGTCGTTTCATTTTCTTATCATAAAACCACTTAGTGCACAGTTAGAAGACCCTCATGCAGACAGTAACGCACACCACTGCTGTGGCCACGCATGCCTGTTTGAACAAGAAACAACCGGTATCTGAACCCAAAACATTGTATCGACACGTTGCTCTCACGTTTGCATTATATGCTGTGTATATGGTGTATAATAATAATCAAGTTTGGACTCACCGAAGACGAGAGCCAGACCATGAGACGTCCCGACGGCAATCACACCCGACACCGTCTGAAACAACGAGTTACATTTCCTCCATCAGCACTCACACAATCTAGACTTTGAGCAGCGGTATTCTCAGGGCATCACAATGTTATAATGTGTGACGCCAATGTGCACACCTTCACACTCACAGGTGAGCGTGCTTCTGCCCGACGTATCCAGAGTACAGAGCTCTGGTAAATGATGCGGTTCAACACCACTTTGTTGTATTGTTGTGTAAAATCTTCTTTTTAGTTGATATAAATGATCACAGCAATTTAAATAAATAGTAAAGCGTCAATGTGGTGCGGCCCTAATTCTACATAGAGCCGACATAATCAGCAGTAGAAGTCACAGAGGAGTGATCGGTACGTGACTGATGTTCCTTTAACCCTCTCTGTTCAGTTCATTATTGAATAGAAATATACTCACTATAGCCGTGGGAAGTCCAGCATCCACTTTATCCTGAGGAAAATATACATGTGTTTTTATTATGCTTGAATACATAAATGTGTTAGTCTACTACACAACAAATGTACAATTTTGAATAAATACTAAAATACAGAATTCAGCCCAGAGATTACCATCAGCTCCAGAGAGCCAGCTAAGAGCCTATTGTTTTAATGTCGGGCAGCTGACAAAACAAGGAGAAAGATCATCAAAGACAAATATGAATTATGGAAGTGATTTTGGGATGTTTTATCATTTCATTTCATTCACTGTCTCCAGTTAAACCCTGTACTGAAGCTGTACTCTAAACTAGGCATAACGCCTCCAACTGGTCACGTCAAATATTCACAAATATCATCCCTTCATGTTCATCCTACAAGACATTTGTGTGAAATTCATTCGTGACCAAAATGTGTTTTTAGTGAGATCACAGTGACCACCAACTTCTACTCGGTTCATCATGAAAGTGTGTGTGTGTGTGTGTGCGTGCGTGTGCGTGTGTTGCTCCTCTCACAGCAGCAGAAACGATCTGTGCAGAGATGCCCTTCAGCAGGCTGTGTCGAAGAACAGACCCATGAACGGTCGCGTTCAGATCCACCGTCCTCCTCTTCCTCCACACATGTACATGTCCACAAAAAGACACACACACACACACACACACACACACACACACACACACACACACACACACACACACACACACACACACACACACACACACACACACACACACACACACACACACACACACACACACACACACACACACACACACACACACACACACACACACACACACACACACACACACACACACACACACACACACACACACACACACACACACACACACACACACACACACACACACACACACAAAAGACGGTTTCCATGTTATTAACTTGTACATATAGTCATGGTTTGTGTTGTTTGTCTAGCTGGTGGTCACTTCTTCACAGGACTGTTTTAGTGCATCTCTTTTTTATATACAATACATTTTCATATAAATAACTATCATCTGAAGCAGAGATAGGGGATACCTTTAAAGTGACTTATTATATACCAAAGGGGTGTGTGTGTGTGTGTGTGTGTGCCTTTTGATGTGTGCTGGGTCTCCACTGTCAGAGCTGGCCAGAGAGGAGGTGTCACAGGAGTGAGCGTCCATGTTGTCTGTGTTCAGCAGGCATGTATCCTCCAACACGAACGGTTCCTCCTCATCCTCCAGCTGCTGGCAAGACAAACACACCTCAGCTAGAAGGTTCTGTCCGACATCCACAGCAGAATATGTTTATCTGATAAAAGATGGTCTACCTGCCCAGGGGATTCATTATAAAATGACTGCTGTGCCGATGTTTTCTTCTCAGTATCACAAACAACTTCAATCTGTTATCAGTAAATGACTCGCCTCACTCACACTTGAATACTATGAGAATATTGTCTGTAAATGTGATTTGGACCAGTCTGTTTGGGATGGCCTGAAGTCGATGACAAGTCTACAGGACAAATGCAATACAGTCTCCTTCATGCGTTACTGTTTCTGTGAGTGGTGAGTATGACATGTTGTACTGGTGGAGTTATTAGTCTTGTAGAAATGTACATTATACTGAATGTATCACAACAGAAACAAGTGCTGAGTTTGCAGGGTTTTGCACTATGGTGTGGAGGAATATACTTCAGATAGGAGGAGGACTAAAGTCTCTAAAATAGACCTGTTTCAAATACAGCATGGGGTCTCTGTGGCTCAGTGGTTAGCAAGTCCCCGGTTTCGGCAGTCCATGTTGTTGTGTCCTTGAGCAAGACACTTAACCCTCATTGCTCACCGTTGCTGTGTCTACGGTCTACTGTATATCATGTACGTCGCTTTGGATAAAAGCCTCAGATAAATGAAATGTAATGTCTCTGGAGAGGTGGGGCAACTTCTAAAGGCGGATCTAGATGACTTCCACAAAGTTGTCTTTATTGTGTTGACTGTGGGATGCAGTATGGTGCAGTAGTCACAGTACTTACCTCGTTCAGGATGCTCTCCAGTGTGGGAGGGGTGTCTACTTGGGGAATGTCGAACTCCTTGTCATCGATCTGAGAACAGAAGTGTTTCGGGTTTAGAAAGCATTGTTTGTTTCTTTGTGCTTTCTTTATCTTTATCAAAAACATTCCCGGGGATGATCCCACCCAGCCCCCCGCAGAGGTCCAGGATGATCCCACCCAGCCCCCCGCAGAGGTCCAGGATGATCCCACCCAGCCCCCTGCAGAGGTCCAGGATGATCCCACCCAGCCCGCTGCAGAGGTCCAGGATGATCCCACCCAGCCCCCTACAGAGGTCCAGGATGATCCCACCCAGCCCCCTACAGAGGTCCAGGATGATCCCACCCAGCCCCCTGCAGAGGTCCAGGATGATCCCACCCAGCCCTCTACAGAGGTCCAGGATGATCCCACCCAGCCCCCAGCAGAGGTCCAGGATGATCCCACCCAGCCCCCCGCAGAGGTCCAGGATGATCCCACCCAGCCCCCTACAGAGGTCCAGGATGATCCCACCCAGCCCCCTGCAGAGGTCCAGGATGATCCCACCCAGCCCCCTGCAGAGGTCCAGGATGATCCCACCCAGCCCCCTACAGAGGTCCAGGATGATCCCACCCAGCCCCCTGCAGAGGTCCAGGATGATCCCACCCAGCCCCCTGCAGAGGTCCAGGCGAGCCGGAACGGAGTCCAAAACCCTGTTGGCTAATAGCTGGGTTTCCACTGAGCAGCTAACTCAATGACATTGTCTGCATTATCTCAGTGAAAATCAAAACATGCATGGAGGATGTGCTGCATGTAGAAGAGTCACAGTATGGAGAGTCAATACTGGTGAACTCATTCTAGTACAGACACAAAGCATGTAGCTTCATTCATGAAAAAAGATGTCATCCAAAGCAGCAGTGAGCTGTGGCGGTGGACCACGATGCACAGCTTATGGGAAATGTTCCAACCTTTTAGTTGAACTCAGACTGTGGCAGTCGTACTGGTAATTACATGAACATGACATTACCATGTTATGAATCACATCCCATAATAACAAACAATATGCACGACATGACTTCCCAACAACAACCGTTTCAATGAGTTATCTGTTGGCTTGAAGTGTAAAAAACACAACGGGAAAAGAGGCGCGTGAACGCATCACTTGACGGGCAGTAGTAACCCTACCTCATTTTCAAACGTGTTACAATAAGTAGAAGAAACGACGTGTAATTCACGTCTCGATGTGCACGTGAGCCGCGCTGCCAAACAATAACGTCACGTGGTCACGTGATGAGTTCAGACTTAACGACGTTGTAATGGACCTGTCATTAATGTCGTGATACAGTCACAGAAGTCACCGTGAAGGTCCGTACGGCGAGCCGCTTTACGTTACTGCAGCTAAACACCGGGACTGCGGGACAAGGCAGCCGGGCTCCAGCTGGACGCGGTGCTGGTACGGTGGGAACACAACCGGCTGTGTAACACCGGGATATTAAACATGACACCGGGATATGAAAGCCTCTCACCGCGTCCATGTCCGCCAGGTTGAGCTGGGATGAAGCAGAGAGTAGGCTGCGGGCGTCCGGAGACTCCGACATCGCTGTGTTTACAAGCAGAAGGGCTCGCCGGCAGCTCTTCTTCTTCTCCTACTATGTATTCTTCTTCTTTTACTACTACGTCTTCTTCTTCTTCTTCTTCTTCTTCTTCTTCTTCTTCTTCTTTGAGGTTTATTGGCGGTTGGCAAACAACTGTTTGGTGCATTACCGCCACCAACTGGAATTGAGTGTGGGTCAGGATGTCTAACCCTAACCATATCAGCAAATAACACTACTAAATAAATTAACAAATGACAAAAACAAAACAAAAAAATACAAAATAACTAAATAGTAATAAAATAAACATATATATATATATATACATACATACATACATACATACATACATACATACATACATACATACATACATACATACATACATACATACAACATATACATAACTTCAACAAAACAAACCAAACCAAAACTAACCAACCAAAATAAATAAACAAATAAACCTAGGGGTCATATTCTGACAATAATCCTTGTTATCCTAAAATACTGCAATAGTGCTTTATAGCACCCACTCGAGTTGTTTTTCAGCACCCACGTCATACCCAACCGTACCCCCTCCTTGCAGAGGCTTCATTGGCTCATCTCTGGTGGGGACGAGTCCGCCTAAAGGTGGGAGACTGACCACCTGGTGACCTGGTGCAGCCAAAACAACCTGGAGCTCAACGCTCTGAAGACAGTGGAGATGGTTGTGGACTTCAGAAAGATCTCAGCCCCACCAGCCCCTCTCACCCTGTGTGACTCCCCGTCAAAGCTGTGGAGTCCTTCTGCTTCCTGGGCTCCATCATTACCCAGGACCTCAAGTGGGAGCTCAACATCAGCTCCATCTCCAAGAAGGCGCAGCAGAGGATGTTCTTCCTGAGGCAGCTGAGGAAATTCAACCTGCCAAAGACAATGATGGTGCACTTCTACACTGCCATCATCGAGTCCATCCTCTGTTCCTCCATCACCGTCTGGTACGCTGCAGCCACTGCCAAGGACAAGGCCAGGCTGCAACGCATCATTCGCTCTGCCGAGAGGGTGATTGGCTGCAATCTGCCGTCCCTCCAGGACTTGTTTGCTTCAAGGACCCTGAAGGAGAGGAAGATTGTAGCTGATCCCTCTCACCCTGGACACAAACTGTTCGTGTCCCTCCCCTCTGGCAGGAGGCTGCAGTCCATCAGGACCAAGACCTCACGCCACACCAACAGTTTCTTCCCGTCTGCAGTCGGGCTCATAAACAGAGCCCGGGTCCCCCACTGACTCTAATGACTCTATGACACTGTCACCCCATTTAATTTAGCTGACGCTTTTATCCAAAGCGACTTACAATAAGTGCATTCTACTGTTGCAAACAAGAATCAGAACAACAAGAATCAAGAAGGTACAATTTCGTCAAAAAGTTCAACTACAAAGTGCTATCAGTAAGAGCCCTTCCAGTTCTACTATAGTGCTACATCCTTTATTTCCCACTGGACACTCCCCTGCACATAGCCTTATATTTTAATACACTTGCCACTTTCACACAACACTTACATTCCATTCACTTTATCTTATTTTTGATATGCTACTGTTTCAATTGTAAATATTCATTAATTCATCCTCATTTATTGCACTGCGTTTACTGTTAAATGTGTATTGTTAAATGTTAAATGTATGCACCTTCCCGCCAGGACAAATTCCTTGAATGTGAAAACAAACATGGCAATAAGTGCTCATACCGCTGACATTGTTGAACTACTTTTTTAATATGTACAACCCATGTGACCCTTTCGTCAAACCACAAACCCAAAAATGTAAAGTATTTTCCATCCATCCATCCATTTTCACCCGCTTATCCGGGGTCGGGTCGCGGAGGCAGCAGGTCCAGCAGGCTGACCCAGACTTCTTTCTCACCCACAACATCTACCAACTCATTCTGGGGGATCCCGAGGCGTTCCCAGGCCAGCTGGGAGATATAATCCCTCCAGCGTGTCCTGGGTCTTCCCCGGGGCCTCCTACCAGATGGACGTGCCTGGAAAACCTCTAAAGGGAGGCGTCCTGGAGGCATCCTAATTAGATGCCCGAACCACCTCAGCTGACTCCTTTCGACACGAAGGAGTAGCGGCTCAACTTCAAGCTCCCTCCTGATGTCCGAGCTCCTTACCCTATCTCTAAGGCTGAGCCCGGCCACTCTACGGAGGAAACTCATTTCGGCCGCTTGTATCCGCGACCTCGTTCTTTCGGACACGATCCAAAGCTCGTGACCATAGGTGAGGGTTGGGACGTAGACCGACCAGTAAATTGAGAGCTTCGCCTTCCGGCTCAGCTCCTTCTTCACCAAGACGGCCCGGTGCAACGCCTGTTTTACTGCTGCAGCCGCACCGATACGCCTGTCGATCTCCCGCTCCATTTTACCCTCACTCGTGAACAAGACCCCGAGATACTTGAACTCCTTCGCTTGTGGTAGGCACTCTGTCCCCACCCGGAGGGAGCAATCCACCGGTTTCCGGCAGAGCACCATGGCCTCAGATTTCGTGGTGCTGACTCTCATCCCCGCCGCTTCACACTCGGCTGCAAAACGCCCCAGTGAATGCTGGAGGTCATGGTCCGAGGAGGCAAACAGGACCACATCATCTGCAAACAGCAGAGAGGCTATCCTGAGATCCCCGAACCTGACATTCTCCGCCCCACGGCTGCGCCTAGATATCCTGTCCATGAAAGTCACGAACAGGACCGGTGATAAAGGGCAGCCCTGGCGGAGGCCAACACCCACCGGGAACGTATCTGACTTACTGCCGAGGATACGAACACAGCTCCTACTGCAGGCGTACAGAGACCGGATGGCCCGTTGCAACGGGTCCGGCACACCATACTCCCGCAGCACCCCCCACAAAAAGCCCCGAGGGACCCGGTCGAAAGCCTTCTCCAAGTCCACAAAGCACATGTAGACTGGTTGGGCAAACTCCCAGGACCCCTCCAATATCCTTGCAAGGGTAAAGAGCTGGTCCACTGTTCCACGACCAGGACGAAACCCGCACTGTTCTTCTTGAATCCGAGGTTCGACAAACGGTCGGAGCCTCCGTTCCAGCACCCTGGCATAAGCTTTTCCCGGGAGGCTGAGTAGTGTGATACCCCGATAATTCGAGCACACTCTCCGGTCCCCCTTCTTGAAGATGGGAACCACCACCCCGGTCTGCCAGTCCATGGGCACTGTGCCCGACCCCCATGCGACATTGAAGAGGCGTGTCAGCCAAGACAGCCCAACAAAGTCCAGCGCCTTCAGCATCTAAGGGCGGATTTCATCCACCCCCGGTGCCTTGCCACCAAGGATCTTTTTGACTACCTTAGTGTCCTCTGCCAGGGATATGGGTTCATCCACCCCCAAGTCTTCAGGCGCTGCCCCCTGTTCAGGGGACATGTTGACCGGGTTTAGGAGTTCCTCAAAGTGCTCCTTCCACCGCCCGACGATATCCTCTGTCTGGGTCAGCAGCAACCCTCCCCCGCTGATAACAGCCTGGGGAAGGCCCTGCTTTCCCTTCCTGAGTCGTCGGATGGTTTGCCAGAACCTCCTTGAGGCCAACCGAAAGTCCTTCTCCATGGCCTCCCCGAACTCCTCCCATGCCCGAGTTTTAGCATCCGTGACCACCGCAGCTGCAGTCCTTCTGGCCTGCCTGTACCTGTCAGCTGCTTCAGGAGACCCCTGGGCCAACCAAGCCCAAAAGGCCTCCTTCTTCAGCTTGACGGCTTCCCTCACCCCCGGTGTCCACCACCGGGTTCTCGGGTTGCCGCCACGACAGGCACCGATGACCTTCCGACCACAGCTCCTAGCGGCCGCGTCCACAATAGAGGCTTTGAACATGATCCACTCGGATTCCATGTCCCCAACCTCCCTCGGGATGTGTGAGAAGTCCTTCCGGAGGTGGGAGTTGAAGACCTCCCGGACAGGATCCTCCGCCAGACGTTCCCAGTTCACCCTCACTACACGTTTGGGCTTGCCAGGTCTTTCTGGCCGACTCCCCCGCCATCTGATCCAACTCACCACCAGGTGGTGATCAGTTGACAGCTCTGCTCCTCTCTTCACCCGAGTGTCCAAAACATACGGCCGCAGATCAGATGATACGATTACGAAGTCGATCATTGATCTCCAGCCTAAGGTGCTCTGGTACCAGGTACACTTATGAGCCACCTTATGTTCAAACATGGTGTTTGTTATGGACAAACTGTGGCTAGCACAGAAGTCCAACAACGAAACACCACTCGGGTTCAGATCAGGCAAGCCGTTCCTCCCAATCACTCCCCGCCAGGTTTCTCTGTCGTCGCCCACGTGAGCGTTGAAGTCTCCCAGGAGAACTATGGAGTCGGCAGGCGGCGCCCTTTCCAGGACCCCTCCCACCAACTCCAAGAAGGCCGGATACTCCGAAATGCTGTTTGGTGCATAAGCACAAACAACAGTCAGAGCCTTACTCACCGCAACCCGTAGGCGCAGGGAGGCGACCCTCTCGTTCTCCGGGGAAAACTCCAACACGGCGGCGCTCAGCCGGGGACTCGTGAGTATCCCCACTCCCGCCCGGCGCCTCTCACCCTGGGCGACTCCAGAAAAGAACAAAGTCCAACCCTTCTCCAGGAGTTTGGTTCCAGAGCCAGCGCTGTGCGTGGAGGTGAGCCCAACTATATCTAGCTGGTACCGCTCCACCTCCCTCACCAGCTCCGGCTCCTTCCCCGCTAGCGAGGTGACGTTCCACGTCCCTAGAGCTAGTCTATGTCGCCGGCGATCGGCTCGCCCAGGCCCCCTGCCCGGCCCGCCGCCCGGTCTACATAGCACCCGACCCCGATGTCTGTCCCTGCGGGTGGTGGGTCCACAGGGTGGCTGCACCATGATGTTTCTTCGGGCTGAGCCCGACCGGGCCCCATGGGCGAAAGCCCGGCCACCAGACGCTCGCCGACGAGCTCGCCTCCCGGGTCTGGCTCCGGGAGGGTGCCCCGGTTTCCCTGGTCCGGGCGAGGTAACTTCAGTCCTAGGGCTGCTTATCATCAGGGTTTTTTGAACCGCTCTTAGTCTGGGCTCTCCCCCGAGACCTGTTTGCCTTGGGAGACCCTACCAGGGGCAGATGCCCCGGACAACATAGCTCCCAGGATCATTGAGCCACTCAAACTCCTTCACCGCGTTAAGGTGGCGATTCGCGAAGGAGATTGTAAAGTCCTCCAAGGCAAATTTGTAATTTGTGATTTTGGGTTGTACAAAATAAACTGAATTGAATTGAACTAAGCTCCTACTCGTATTAAGTTCCTACTCTCGCCTTGTTAGGATGCTGTCCTCGTGGCTGCCATCCCTTTGCCCGTTTACAAGCAGCTATGTGCCGCTCTGTGTTTCGTGTATCCAGGGAAATACGTTTGATATTTGCTGTCTGTATTCAACTAACACAACGTCTTTACCTGCACTCTCTCCAGAGTATAAAAAAGGATTGACACTGAGGTTACTCCTACACTAGTTACACCTCCTAGTTTCATTTTTTTTAAATAAAATTTCCAAACAAAAGAATTCACAAACTATCTGAAACTCTACTTTTATTTCTGCAAAATTATTAAATAATCTAAGTAAGTGAAACATAGGCTGTGATGAAACTATTTTGAGTCATTTTCAAACCTTAAAATGAGCATTGTGGTTCATTGACAACTAGAATATGTTTGTAGAAATCTTATGATGGCTCCTCTAATTCAGCCAGCTGCATGAATATACAGTAGCTATTTGTGTCATATGCGTGATTGTTTAATGGCATTGCCAACGGTGACAGGGATAAGATGCTTTTTGGAAGAGCTGGCTCAAGACTGTGACAAAAGATCCAAGTAGAAATCCCAGCAGACCAAAAAGTCTCTGCTTCTCAGGCGTAAGCGACTTAAAGCTTTGGTTTAGTCTTCAAGTCTATTCTTTTGACGTACACATAAAGTGAGGTTGAAGCTCAAGAAAAAGGCACGGCTTACGAGGTATTTCCCATCGAGGCTTGACACACAAATGTTCGTAAAGTATCAAATCATCTGCATAGAACAATGCAGATGATGGGTTTAAATATCTCAGAGTGTATAATACTTTATTTATATGGAGTAACCTTCACTTGTTCCAGTTTGTCATTTGGCACAGTGGTCTGTCCCCATTGTGCTCCAGCCAGAGCCCACTAGTCCAGTTATGCTGCTCAGAAATAAGAAAAAAGGCCACTTCACATTATCATCACATTATTTTGGGCTAAAACATTGGCAGTACCGTAGTCTCTGAAACTAAAGAATGACTTCAAGTCCTCCGCAAATCTCATATTGACACAATGACTGATACTTTGGGAACTTTTTTTCAAAACAATGATACAATGCTATCTGTACTTGACTCGTGTTTCCACTTCATGCTACTATTCTACTGCACTACACTCTGAATGAAATGCTGTTACTCCATTTTTCTGACAACTGCAGCTGTAGGAGGAATGTAGTACAATATATACTATTATACTATTGACTATTATTCTCAGACTTGTAAACTTTACAAGTATGATTAATGGTATTATTACTTTTACTGACGGATGCATGTTCCACCACAGAAAACTGCTCTCCCTGACACCTTGTTTCCTACACAGTTCCATGGCACAGTATTCTATAAATATTTAGTACAAATTATAATACATGCATTTTTATTAATTATGTATATTGTGTTTTAGTCCCATTAGGATTATAAGAATACACATGTATTCTCATATAACCATTTATTTATTCCCATTGTTTCATAAAAGCATTCCAAAAGTGGACTTTATGATCAGTTTTGTAATTTAATCCAACAGTCCTATAATTACATTACATTTCATTTAGCTGAGGCTTTTATCCAAAGCGACTTACAATAAGTGCACTGGTTGTCAGAACAACAAGAATCAAGAAGGTACAATTTCATCAATAAAGTTCAACTACAAAGTGCTATCAGTAAGAGCCGTTTCAGTGCTACTAAAGTGCTACATCCTTTATTCAAGATAGTCGGAAAAGATGTGTTTTTAGTTTGCACCATCATCACTTTTAGTGACAGTGCACCTAAAAACAGCAACACACACCTGTGCAGTCCACTTAGGCCATACCATCAGATCTATTGGCATTATTACTATTATTAATTTCATTAAATATGTATATATGTTTAGTCATTAACATCTGTGGTTTTAGTGTGAATCTTGGTGTTTGTGATGCAGAAATAATTGTGCCGCTTTCTGGTCGGGAGGTTTATGCGATACAAAGATAATTGGTTTCAGTCTCTAGAATGATTGTCAAGACTATGAAAATAAGACACTGTGGTGAAAATCTAGAAATGTTTTACCAAACATGGATGATGATAAAAACATAATGTTGGTCATTTAAATTATTATATTATATATGTTATAAAAATACCAGATACATTACATCTGTTCTTCATATATGTATCTAACACAATGTGTTTATTTTTGTGTGGACCATGACGTTGTTAATAAGAAAAGGAATGAAGAAAGGATAGACGAAGGGAAGGAGACAAGGACGCTCCCAGACCGTGTTGGGTCGCAGCCCGCTGTATTTCTTCGACTCCGTTCAGCTCCATTCACACAGTAAATAAAAGCATGGAGGCTCTGGCTCTCGGGATCTAACACCGAGCAGCGGGGGGTAAAGACACCGCCGCATGCGCGCTTCCTTACGCCGACACACGCAGGAAGGAAGCGGGGCCGCGGCGACGCTTTGCCGGAGGGACTGAACGCGTTTGACGGGGAGAGGATCGTAGTCGAGCCGTGAGCGGGACAGCCCGCCGCGCTGAGCATGAAGCGAGCGGCCGGAGGGGCCCGGCACAATGGCCTCGTTTCTCCGCTGGGGAACAACAACTCCGGGGCTTCGAGCATCGTCTCCCCGCCGCAGCCGAGAGCCAGCGGGGTCTCCGCTTCTGTCGACGGGGGGGTCGGCGGCGGGATGGACGGCCTGCTGGATTTCTCCAAAGGCCCCACCGTCAAAACCGAGCTGGTCTGTAAATGGATCGACCGAACTTCTTCGAGACAGATGCTGGGGCGGGCGGCGACATCCGTCTGCGACCAAACTTTCAGCTCCATGCCCGAGCTGGTGGACCACGTCACCACCGATCATGTAGCGGCGGGGCTGGAGTCCCTCAGTCACGTCTGCATGTGGGACGAGTGTCTGCGCGGCGGGAAGGCGTTCAAAGCCAAATACAAACTCATTAACCACATTCGCGTGCACACCGGGGAGAAGCCCTTTTCATGCGCATTTCCCAACTGCGGCAAGATGTTCGCACGCTCCGAGAACCTCAAGATCCACACGCGCACGCACACCGGTAGGGCTCGTGATCGAGTGAAACAGCGCCGGGTCTTTGTGGCGTTTAAACCCGGGCCCCTGCAGACGGGGCGCACGGGGGACCAGAGGGCTCCCTGCGGGCTCCCAGCCCGTAGGAACCCTCCATGTTTACCTAGCTCAGTGCCCTGGTACATCCGGCCTCCATTACTCGTTTCCTAGAGGAATCATGGGTTGAAACCGCAGCTTAGGAGTCATGCAAGGTGACAGGAAGCAGGACAAAGCAGCTGTATTGTGAGACAGGGACCAGGACGAGCACCCAGCCTAACTGATTCGATGTGCACGTGCTGGTTGTCTGCTAGTGTTGTTCTGACGCCCAGCTCCTTATGACTGCATTCATAAGTAGAAGCAGTTTTTATAAAAGAAGAACGCTGCTGCTGCACCGTGTGAATGGGTTACACGCTGTAACTAATGGATTTATTAATGCTTAAGAAATCAATTACTAATGCTGTATAGATCAAATACAAGCCAACCCTAAGAGCAATTATTGGGTTGCCAGGTTGTGAACAAACCCTTTTAAAAAAAGTATTATTAGGACCGTCAATCTACAGCCTCCATAACATTGAATCAACAGTTCTATGAAGATAAAACACTGAAGCGGAACATTATAACCGCCACAGTCTGCTAATGAAGTGTATGTTTATTTACATTATTAGCTCTCTGTAAAATAATGCAGGGTTCAAAGTAGCTCCAAAAACCAATTCTTATTTTTTTATTAACAAACCACCACAAAACAAACATCACACAGTGAACACAATAACTAATTCATCTTAGGTCCGGGTTGCAACACGAGCACGGTGGTCTTTCTACATTTAAACCTATGGATTACATATTTTATTATGTCAGTTTACAATTGTAAATGTTGAATTTTCAGTCAATTGGAGCTTGTTTTAATACAAGGAGGTGAACCCAGAGTCACACTGAGGGTCACAAGTCAAGTTCTGCCTCAGCGCTGCAGTCTGTAAGCAATACCCTGAACTGAGGCGGTCCTCTTCTATGTG
Organism: Cottus gobio; assembly: GCA_023566465.1. Classification (NCBI taxonomy): domain Eukaryota; kingdom Metazoa; phylum Chordata; class Actinopteri; order Perciformes; family Cottidae; genus Cottus; species Cottus gobio. The sequence continues at coordinate 27,673,697 of CM042225.1, forward strand.
GACACCTTCCTCGCAAATAGCCATATTCCACCCATGTTATGTTATAGCAATAATATTCTGTAAAGAAACAACAACAAAAAGATTGCTGAAAACCTTTTATAGCTCAATGTTTTTTTAGTATGTTTTATTTTCTTTGATATTTTCCCTTTTATAGTGTTTGTTTTTCATTCATGCTCTCAGCTTCAGCGTAGCACCCTGCGTGGCACTGGAGGAATCCATCCAACTCAGTTGTGTTCAATATATAACCTTTTAATTTCTGCTGTACTAATTTAAATTATTGATTATATTTTTCTCTGCGAACCATGAACAACAAAGATGCCTTATTATTGTATAATCATCTGGGTCTGTTATGGTCAACTGAATTCAAGTAGTTCTAATGACCCAAAAATGAAAGCTGCACGCAACAAAGAGCAAGCTTCGTGTACTCTGCGCATGTATTGCAAATATCTTTGTGTTTTGTAATTTATTGGTCAAATCTTAATGTCATTTGTAAGAAGACTTACTTTGCGTACTTTTGAGAACAGTATTTTGTGTCCTTAAAATACTCTTCACCGTGATTCATTCAAAAATTTTATCATTAGTAGTTTTTCTTATATATTTAATGAAAAACGAACAATATTAGCTTTTGAATGCTATACTCGATAATGGAGGACTTCTAGAAAATGGCATTCCTCTCTGGAGATGTATTCAATCACCAAGTTGCTTTCCCTCTCAATGGAGAAGTCGTGCACTTAGCCAAGCCACACACACATGGATGCACTCATGCTTTCTTTGATGTGAGCGAAGCTTGTTGTGCTTGTTCAGGACCGAGTGCCGGCTGTCTGCACAGTGTAATCAGGATCGCTCATGAGAACTTTAGTTGTGACCCAATATCTTAAAGACCACAAGAACCCAAAATATGAAACCTTCAGATTTCAGTGAATAACGGGGAATGCTGTCCCAACATGGTTAGAGATACGCGTTGTGGGTGGGCTCAGAATGCTTCGGCCTGCCTACTCCTGAACAATGCATGAAGATATCTCCCAAGATATATGATGATTGGACGAATGGTCAATGAGTTATGGCCTTCTGCAAATATTTTCTATTGATTGTTTTTAGACCAGTGTTTCTCAATTGTGATGCGTCTGTGTATCTGCTTCATGCATTTGGTGTTAATACAGTTGAAATCCAGGGGAAGCAGAAAAGCAGATGGTATTTATATAAATGTTTTGCAAATTAGCCAAATATATATCGAATCAAGAGGTTTTTTTTTGCAAATTGAGTTGGATATGTGTTCAATTTCAAGTCATTCGGACTCAGTGTGGGTGTTCCAGCCATTCAAAGTCTTTTTTTTATTTTTTTTATTTGCACATTGTCTCTAGTTGCAGAGCAAAGCATCATGTCTCTAACAAAAGGCAAAATCATTTCCTGCAGAAAATGCACGTGAATGCTGAAATGAAATGAAATGAAATGGCAAAGCACTGCTGACGATGCAGAAATCTGAAAAACCTGGTAGCTGAAATGTCAAAGTCAGAAATGAAAGCAATTAAACAATTTAGTTCAGCAACTGAATTGCTTCAACATGTTTTGCTTAAAATAAATGTAAGAGCTGAAGTGCATTGCTACTGCTAGGTTGGAACAGTCATTATTATTAATATAGTAGTTATTATACAATGTCAAATCATCTGTTGACTTGGACTTCAAATGATAATGCCGGAGGATTCCTTTATGTTCTATACAGCGCTGCACTTATGTCACTGGTTGACACTATTGGTATTGTCAGTTTTCCAATATGTCATCCCCTATGCAAAGAGCCAGAAGAGAACTTTCACGTTACGAATAAGCCCTGCAAAGCAAACCAGTGACGGGACCGTTTTTCATGCACAAGCATATTCCAATATAATCTCTTCATGAATTTCAGTATTTTCTTTCAATCCCATACAGTCCACCATATTGTTTCCCCAGACAGCAATGTTATCACGTTGTCAGTAACTTGACTGTTAATATACAAACTTGAAATTATTTTGCTCTTTAATTAACATCTGAGCAGTCTTAATATGAAATACTAAAGGAACATTTGCATACAGCATTTCTCAAGAATCCTCAAGTTGTCTTTTTTTTAATTGTTGGAGAAAAGTTGGTCCCCTGCAGGTGCTGCATCATTACTGGCCCGTCCCAGAGTGTGCTAACAGTGTTTGTGTTGCAGGGGAGAAGCCGTTCCAGTGTGAGTTCTGCGAGCGACGCTTTGCCAACAGCAGCGACCGGAAGAAGCACTCACAGGTCCACACGGCCTCCAAGCCCTACGACTGCAAGGCCCTGGGCTGCACCAAGTCCTACACCCACCCCAGCTCCCTGCGCAAGCACATGAAGGTTCACGTCAAGTCGTCGCCCACCTCCGATCCCCGGGACGTGTACGACTCCATCCCTCATCAACTCCAACAACCTCATCAGGCTCTCCTGGAGCCCCTGGACCTTAAAATGAACCGCCACTCTCCATCACTTGCCAATGGAAACACTCACTTTCCTCTGCTGTCCAATCACGCATTGGATATCAGCTCAGCCAGCGAAGTCGACCACAAGCTGCTTCTGCGGAGTTCATCTCCAATGGCCATGCCTCTGGATCTCTCTCTGTCAGGCCTGAAGAGTCAGCTGGCCCAGAAGCAGCAGAGCGGGAGGACCCGGCGCCGGAGCCAGCGCTCAGTCAACCCAGCCTTACCTCAGTTGTCTAACATTAAGGAGTGGTATGTCTGTACCAGGAGTACAGTGCCGCACTTTCCTCTTCTTCACCCGGACCACATCAAATCAGAACCCAGTGATGACGAGGAGTATGTCACGTAGGATGGAGGGACTGGGGCATTTGGACTCGAGGAACATGTGTTGTCCGACCCGGGTCAGGCCAGGGATGCTCTGTGGAATCATAGTTGCTGTAAATTTCCAGAACCAGTAGAGTTATGGTTCAACATCCGTGGCCCTTCTGAGATGGAGAAGGCTGTGATCAGATGGGGAGGTTTTTACTGTCTCTAATAGAATCATCTCTGTCTGTGGACCAAAAAGCAGTGGCTCATGTTGCCAGAAGGGACAAGAGGAATTCCATCACAATGGTTTGAACTGCAAGTTATCCAATCAGTGTCAGCTAACCTGGACTAACGAAGGGGATAACATTGTACAAATGGACCGGGGGGTGCTGGCTCTGCGCCGCTTGCTGTTCCAGAATATGAAGAGGGTGTGTGTACCTGATGACCTCCAGGCAGACAGATTATTGACCAGTTTATCTCAGAGCTCTACCTAGATGAAGCGATCTCAAGGGCTACATTGACACTGATGGAGAGCGGTTCATGTTAACCTGAGCTCATGACAGCCCTGTTCCCATGGTGACAGCAGCAGGTCCACGGCGTGGACGTGAGTGTGTGCGTTGTGGCCTCAGTATGGTTTTAACAAACTAGTTTGTACAACCTCACATAGTTACAATAAAACAGCAGATTCTGCTGTCGAAAAAAGGGTTTCCAGATGTTGTCAGTCGGTCCAACAAGCTCTTTGTTTGAAGCAAACTGAGGCCTTCACTTACAATAGCAACTTGTTTCATGTGATCACAGTCTAATCAACACAGTAGCCAGCCGTAAAGCCAGTGGGCGGAGCCTTCTCTGTACCGGTCATCAAGTGTCTCCTTATCCTCTTCAACCCGATGGGCCCTCAGTGGCTTCATCACCTGTATCTGTTTACACTCCATGTGCAATTTAGTGAAGACCCCAAGGTTTCCAAATGACCATATATGTCAAACACTTATTGATTTAACATGAAACCGTGTATTAAATGATGCACAAGGCATCCAGTATTTTCCCTTTGATCAAATGGTGCCGCCATAAAAAGTGGATTCGAAAATTGACTCAATGTATGCATCATTGAACCGAGGAAACAAGCAGAATGTATTGTGTAAGATTGTGTTACAGCTTGGAAAATGTTTCATCTCTGTTTGAAGTTACTGTTTATTTAAAAGGGAATAAGTGGCGTATGTACATTATCTATCCATAAGTAGCTCCTTAAAGCTGGATGTGAGAGACCCTGAAGCAGACAGTAAAGGTCTTACAGCCTGGTGACCCTGAAGGGAGCACAACTGAAGTGTGTGTTCAATCCCAGGTGCACAGGAGAACTGGTGCACAGCTACAGTAAGTACAGGAGTCAAAGTGATGGCTGTTCACAAAGGAGAGTTTGGGGAACGTTCATCTTTGTTTTGTTGGCTAACAAGGCGTTCGTTTAAAACCATTTTTTCTTTTTTCCCTCCATTATTATTACACAGGAACGATGGACAAAACTAACTAACACCCAAGTGAATGAAACCGGAATTTCACTTTAAACCGTATGAGTGATGTGAAAATTGTGAGTCTCAATTTCGTTCAGGTTTACTAACAACAAAGCTATCGAGTGAGCATCGATGTGGAAGTGGAGCGATTGAAAGTGCAGAACAGGACTTTAACGACAGAATTGAGTCATTGAAGTTTTGATTTTCAAGCAATAATTTTCAGATGAGAGTGAGCAACTCCTCACACCCAGATTATGAAGGTTGTATTATTATTATCACATGGTCAGCATGGTGGATTTCACACAGCCTTCACGTCTGAATATTGAATCACCTGCACGTGTAGAAGTGAGTGTGAATGGTTGTCTGTCCATACGGGTCCGGTGCTGGACTGGGAACCAGAACGGGTGCACCGTGCCTCACTGTGATGGGTGCTGTGGTCGCTGCTGCCCTCTAGGACCCTGCTCAGGATGAGCTGGTGTGAATACAGATCAACGTCCCTGGCATGAACCACCAACTAAGAGCAGAGTAAACCCATTGTATTTGATCTGGAGTTGTCATATTAGATGCTGCCTTCTCAAGAACACCAGGACACTTTCCAGAGCGCTCCACCAGCTTTATGGGGTGTCTGTGGGATAGTTAGGTACTCACTGCCTACGGTTAAGGGCCCTCTCGTGGTATCAAGTGCAGAATCTCTCAGCTAATAAATAGTATTTATAAACTTACCCAAAATCAGGTCTTCTTGTGAGTTCAAGTCTGTCCCCGGATGGATTCAATTAGTCTTCTACTGAATATGTTCAGCTCTCAGAGTTACTGATCATTGAATAGCAGCGGTTCTATGAGAGGTGCTGTGTGATGCAGTAACGCACCAGATCTCCAGACACTGAACCAACCTGATGTGTGTCAGATGAAGACAGCCTGCACAAACCAACCCTCTGATTCAGCCACACTGAGACGCATCATGCGAGTACACCAGAGAATCAGTAAATTAAATCAGAACCAACAGTCAGGGTTTTATCCACCACTTTTTCGACTTTACTAGTTGATTTGTGTAAATGACTTTATGGAAAAGACATTCCTACAGCCGCTGTCTGTCGCCATTATTACCACGGCTCTATGCTGAATTATGAGTTCAGTGTGCAGCTGAGAGATTTGATGCAACATCTGACCACAGAACAGCTTACATCCATATCCTGGGTGCCAGTGTCACGGGGCGCCAGCAGAGCATGAAAGCTCATTTCTGCCCTTGAAATATTATCCAACCATTTTCTGTAACGACTGGCGTTCTGGCAGTTTAGAGTCACTAATTAACCTCAGCGGCATGGCTGCAGGCCATGGAGGAAGCTGGCTAAAACCCATGCTGACGGCAGAACATACGTGGAGGGGTTCAAACCCTTCAACACTTTCTGTGAGCCGCTGTGCAGCCCTAGGAAACACAAAGTAAACCCTCAAAGCCCACTTTCTGGTCATGAGACCATCAGATGTTCTGCAAAACGCTCGTGAGATGTCAGAACTGTGAGCTGAGCGGTGTGATAGTAGTCGGCTTGCTCGACGGATGCTGGCTTCCAACCACATAATGCAGGCCAACCAAAGGAATCTGTAGCCTGGTGCTGTGGGTTAAGTTATGAATGGGCGTCAGAGAGGAATCGGATCAATAGGTTTAAAGTTGGCATAAAACACTCATTTTCTGATTAGGAGGCATCTTCAATCTGCATTTCCCAACACAGTCGTGATGTGTGTGTGAGATCGTGATGACCCGCGTCCGACTGTCGAAACAATAAAAGACATGAGACACAAGTCAGACAGTGTCTCGGGGATAAGAAGATGAATTATTAATGAAAATGTATTCCACATCACTGTCGGAAGGCCCTAGCAGGTTGCTGATATACTAACGGTGACACATTGGCATCTGCCCTGCAGGTGCACCGGTTTACAGCATGAGACACATGCAGAGCCAGAGCAATACAAAGAAACGACTATAATGAACTTTTCATTGAATTGTTTTCTCATGCACATGAAAATGTAATTTGTTAAATAAACCATTTAAATCTTAAGAACTTACTATTAGTCTTTTGTTCAGCACATGTAGCACATCAATTTCATGGACAGATTATTTTGTGGATAAGAATGATGTTTGAAAAACAACTAACATATTATTATACCATTTGTTCATATTTTGGGCTCTTTTTTATGTATGTACTAACAAATGCTTTTTTGTGTAGTACAAAGTATCTAAAATAAAAATAAACGTGTTTAAACTTAACTTAATATCTACTCTGAGTTACTATTTCAAACAACTACTGATATGTACTTTGTGGGTTTTCAAAACAACACATTTATTTAAGCTAATGTGACCTTTTCATTAGTATTTCTCAGTTGTATTTACTTGCAACCATGCAAACTGATTGCCTTAAAACAACCAAGTTCATGTTACTGGTGTAACTTAAGTGCTTCAAACATCTTAAACAATAATGAAAAACAGGTTTCATTCTCTTCAAACAATCACATTAAAAGTTACACATAATAAATCATGGTGGTGGCAAAGTTCAATTGTATGATTTTTGTATTTTTCTTTGTTCCACAACAGGACATTGCTCCTTTAGAGATGTAGATTCACAACAACAATACAGTTTTAATGACTTGCTATCTGAACCAAGATCAAATGGGTTCTCTCCTCGTGGTAGGCTTCTTTTAAACAGTACCAGTAGCAATTCATTATTAATATTATATTAATATAAGGTTTTTATTATTACATCTGAAAAAGTCACAAAGCACAATTTAGTCAGTAAAAAAGTTTTAAATTGCATTGTGCTGGTTTAAAACCAGTGTGCAGCCTGTCATGATGTGGTGTCTTCTGTCTTATTGTGAAGTCCTGCCTTGTGTCTCCTGTGTGTCCCTGCACTTCCTTCCCCGGTGATTGTCTGATTGTCTGCCCTGTGTGTTGATTATTCCCTGCTGTGTCCAATCACCTTCCCTTGGTATTTAAGCCCTGTGTGTCTTTTGTTCCTTGTCGGGCTGTTAATCGTCATTTTGTCGGTGAGTGCCTGTGGTGTGCCTTGTCCTGCCCAGAATAAAGTTCTGTTGCTCAGGCGTTTGGGTCCTCTCAACCGAAACCGTGACAGCCACTGTCATGGAAAATACTGTCATTTATACATTAAAATGACAGTATTAAAATACAAGGCAAACTACTGCTGAATTAATAGAACTAAAATATCCAATAATGAAATTCTGCTTGCTATGATACGCCAAGACCAAAATCAGTGACCTAACAATACAAGTAACATCAATAAGCTATTTTTGTTATTTATATTAAACATCGTGAAGAGTGGAACACAGGACACGCTGTGGTGAAGCTCCTCCGTAGACGCCGCCATCATTTTACGAGGTGTATGAAATATGAATTTCTTTGTCAGTGTTTGTTTGAATCACTTTAACAAAAAAATCTTCATTCATCTTCACACGTTAAAACAGTCATTTGCCGTAAAAAATGGATCGCTCAAGAAGATCCCAAGAACCTGGGATAAAAGGAGATTTTCCCTCACGTCTTATGGGAACGACCTCTAAGGGAGCCTGGTCTACAACACTCATGGGATTATGTGTGGTTACTCCTGCATTTTGCATATGTATTCAGTTAAGCAGGAAATTATGCAAAATGCATTTCACTTACATGTTACAATCGTATGACTGAGGTGTTTGATCACTACAATAAATGACTTTAAATATTCTACTAACAGGATGACAGGAGGACCTTTTGAAAGTGTTCAGAAAGTACAGCTCAGAGGAAGGAGTGACCTTCAGTGCTTTTGATCAGACTTCATGTTGCACAGATTCCAGGTGTAAATTAATATTTGGAACACAGCAGCCGTCCTCAGAATGAGTCCCACTAAAGCTGAACAAAACTTGTTTACAAGTTTTTCTATGTTGAACTTCCAAGTCATTGTTGATATAAACCTTTAGAAAATAAAGGAACATTAATACAGGACTAGAGAAGGTGGAGCGTTGCTTTATGTTTACAGAAGAATTGTTACAATGTCATCATTTAAAAAATAAAATATGATGTAAAGTCAAAAACTAAAAAAGGCTACATGAGGCTAAATAGGATCTGACAGGCCACATGTTGGGAAACGTTTTAAAATGAGTCAATGACCGTATACTGATCTCCACCTCGACCTTCACATTGCTGAATAACCAAGTGTCCACCGCTCTGCCATCGAGTGGCCAGACTCAGGTGGGGACCCTTTAGTGTGGCTTTGTAAGTCAGCACTCCTCACCTGGGGGTCAGGACCCTCAACATGGGTCTCAAGATAAATCTGCACACCATGAGAGCAACACACACATAACCTGTTTCTGCTGAGCAACGTTAGTTTGTAGACTTGTCTTCTTCTTCTAATTACTGGCTATTTTTACTGTTTTAGGACTTTTAAAAGTGATACAATAAAACAAGAGGAAAAATATACAGTTTTAACTATAGAGACACTTTTTTCGTGTGTTTCTCGTAATGCAAAGAGAAACTAAACAAGTGCAACAGGAGAGAGCGAGCGTTACATTTCATTTAGCTGAGGCTTTTATCCAAAGAGACTTACATGATATACAGTAGACTGTAGACACAGCAACGGTGAGCAATGAGGGTTAAGTGTCTTGCTCAAGGACACAACGACATGGACTAGTGGAGCCTGGGATCGAACCACTGATCTGATTGAAAGACAGACTTACCACTGAGCCACAGTCGCCCCATGCTGCTACAGGCCTAGACTGCTGTGGGACATGTTAGGCTACAATGAGCTCCTCTCGCCTCTTCCCTCCCTCCTCTTCTTCTCTCTCTCCTCTTTTCTTCCATGGATCGTGGATGTCTGGAGCCGGTCCTGTTCCCTTCCATGGCGGCCCTGCTGATGCCCCTCATCTCTGCCTCCGTCTGCTGACATGGATCATGGTCATCTGGGTCGTGGTCCATGTCTATACTCATTACATGAATAATTTCTGTGACATCCATTGAATGTGCTGTAACTCTGTTATGTTGATTCTGGTCACATGACATCTATTGCTTCTGTCCATCTGGGGAGAGGGATCCTCCTCTGTTGCTCTCCTGAAGGTTTCTTCACTTTTTTTTCCCTGTTAAAGGGTTTTCACTATTTTTTGGGGGAGCTTTTCCTGATCCGATGTGAGGTCCCGGGACAGGGATGAAGTATGTGTACAGATTGTAAAGCCCTCAGAGGCAAATTTATATTTGTGATTTTGGGCTATACAAAATAAACTGAATTGAATAGCACTATAGGAGATCACCTTCCATGGTGTGAATGTGAGTGAGCTGAGTGGAACCTTGCATGGTAACTTCTGCCATCAGTCTATGAATGAGTGTGAATGGGTGAATGACGACATGTTATGAATACTTTGAGTGGTTGGAAGACTAGAAACGGGCATGAAGTCCCTATAACAGTGTATCTAAAAGTACATCTGTGAATCCTGACATCCAAACTCCGACTGTCTATTCATTCATTAGATCGACCAGACCGGCTTTCGGTTTAGAGACCTGCATTTACTTAGACTGTGTTGTGTAACAAACAATTGTGCAATCCAACACACAAGTCCTTTTTTTAATCTTGAAAGGATTCAATTTAAAATTGAATTCGAAGCTGATGTTGGAATCTTTCTTCGCAGAGTCAAAATGGAGGAATGATAGTGAACAGGTGTTGCCTGCTTCCTCAGCAGGGGGCGCTATGGAAACAGTGAGGAGGATCCCAATGGATTCATCACATAAATTAAATCCAACATAGAAGCACAAAACTGACACAATCAGGGGTTTTAAAGTCTTCAAGATGAAGAAGGAATGTATTTGTCTTCTGTTCACTCAGGTTTTCACCCCTCCCCCAATCTGCCGTTCCTTAAAAGGTGCAATCAATACCTCATAAACTGTGAGAATTAAAATGCTACACTGTTAAACTCAACACTTGTTTCACAATAAAAGTCTTCCAGGAAAGAAATGGCATCATTTGTTATTGACAATAAATCCAATGAAAAGACCCGAATAACAATGTGGTTCTCCGTTAGCACTTTCTGACCGGCCCATACCAAAAGCACCAATTCTTACTGAAGACATACATCTTGCAAAACACCTCACAAACATCGTTTGTTGTGTGTGTGTGTTTGAAGGATCAATCCATATGTGTGGACAATGGAGCTCTATGGTTCTGTCTTCAGGCCTGTACTGAGACAACACAACTTCACTGCCCTTGAACATCCTGTTTTCTGCTGACCTACAATGGCTTACATTCTCACCTTGCTGCAATGTACAGGTGCATTAAAGGACCTGTGATTTCACACCACACCCATCAGCGGTGCTGGTTGTAGTCAGATACTGTGGAAAAAGAAGACAACATGGCACAAAATGTAACTACATATCACTGTAAATTTGGAACAATCAATAATTTAGGGAGAAACAAATACTTGTTTATTCAGATTGGGTTGAAAGCAACAGGAAGCTGGACCTGCCTCCAGCCTGGCAACCCTCTAAAGGGCAAGCAAGTGCAGCTAATGCATGGATGGATGACTGGGAGACACATTAAGGGGCAATTTTCCACAGTTACTGACTTTAAGCACAACCATCTCTTACAGAGGGACTGAAGTAGGAAAAGGCCATTTCATGGACAGTGTGAACAGGAGGAACAGTTAGAGCAACCAGAATCTGGTGCATTGAACAAATGGGAATGTGAGTGTTGTTATATTGTTGTTATAATGTTGTTATATGTTGTATGTTATTTGTACATGCTGCAGCCGGTAGCTCCCATGAATTAATCAATTTTGTGGCCTTTATTTGTTTTTGTTTTTTATGTGTATCAGTACTAGCATACTAACTCATAGTACTAGCAAAACAACCTGGAGCTCAACGCTCTGAAGACAGTGGAGATGGTTGTGGATTCAGAAAGATCTCAGCCCCACCAGCCCCTCTCACCCTGTGTGACTCCCCCGTCAAAGCTGTGGAGTCCTTCTGCTTCCTGGGCTCCATCATTACCCAGGACCTCAAGTGGGAGCTAAACATCAGCTCCATCTCCAAGAAGGAGGCAGCTGAGGATGTCCTTCCTGAGGCAGCTGAGGAAATTCAACCTGCCAAAGACAATGATGGTGCACTTCTACACTGCCATCATCGAGTCCATCCTCTGTTCCTCCATCACAGTCTGGTACGCTGCAGCCACTGCCAAGGACAAGGCCAGGCTGCAGCGCATCATTCGCTCTGCTGAGAGGGTGATTGGCCGCAATCTGCCGTCCCTCCAGGACTTGTTTGCTTCAAGGACCCTGAAGAGGAAGATTGTTGCTGATCCCTCTCACCCTGGACTCAAACTGTTGGTGTCCCTCCCCTCTGGCAGGAGGCTGCGGTCCATCAGGACCAAGACCTCACGCCACAAAAACAGTTTCTTCCCGTCTGCAGTCGGGCTCATAAACAGAGCCCGGGTCCCCCTAACAGAGCCCGGGTCCCCCTAACAGAGCCCGGGTCCCCCTAACAGAGCCCGGGTCCCCCTAACAGAGCCCGGGTCCCCCTAACAGAGCCCGGGTCCCCCACTGACTCTACTGACTCTGTCACCCCCAGACAATTTCCCACTGGTCACTCCCCTGTGACACTCACCACTACACTTGCCCCTTTTACACAACACTTACATTCAATGCACTTTATCTTAATTTCATATTCTACTGTTCAATTGTAAATATTCATTCATTCCCATTTATTGCACTCTGTTTACTGTTAAATGTGTATTGTTAAGTGTTATGCACTTTCTGCCAGGAAACATTCCTTGAATGTGAAAACAAACATGGCAATAAATGGTTCTGATTCTGATTCTGATCGAATGCATTCATCAACAATGGATTAAGTGCAGCCTGGATGGATGAAATAAGACTGGTGAAGCAAGCGATGGGAGGCCACATTTTCACAGAGATCTGGCTGTGATCGGATCAGGCTGCACTTGATGCAGGACAGGGATCAGGACTCTGGTGGACGAGAGGAGGTGGACTCTGTGTTCACATCATGATGTTGGTGCTCAAACTCAGTCAAAGTGAATGCACAATGTTTTCCTCATGTTGAGCTTTTGATGTGAAGATGATAAATAGTTTTATTGCTACCGTTTACATTCCTTATGATGCAAATTGAACAAATGTACTCCATGAATGCATCACTGTTTCTCTTCTGTTTGTCATGTGTTTGTTGTGTTGCAAATGGTCAACAACTGCACCATTGGGCATCCCTGTTGCATAATGACAAAAGGTGATCCTTGAACCTTTGAAGGTGGACTTGAAAAAAATATAAATATATCCTTTAAAATACCCCCCACCCCCTCATTAAATAGGACTTAATTTGTGAAGTGCAACCATTATAATGCAAAGCAGTAGGACCACTGACCCACATTAAATTCAAGGGATCTTGTTTCTTGACAGAAAATCCTTATCCCTCCACAAAAAGAAACACATCTGGATTGTGATTGTTGTGTCTTCCAAAGAATTTGGAAGACAGCTAATATTTTTAAATTTTTAGGATAATTATTTCTGCAGGTGACAAATTAAGCTTTTCAATAAAGTTGAGATGGAAAAAAAAGGTTGACTGGCGTTGACGCCTCTCTCTCCACCACTCACGGCGCTCTACACTACGTCATCACGTCATTGACGGTCACGGTTCGGCAACATGGCGGCGCACAGGCTCTCTCCATCGCTCAACAGACTGCTGTTAGCTGGAAAGGTGAGCTGCTCCGAGGGACCGTGCAGAGCGCGAGCTCGTTGAGCACACGACGCCGCGTGTTGCTATCAGCACGCGGCGGGCGGCACGCGAGACAGAGGACGTGCTGACGTCACGAGACGTAACGATAACACGGACATGGAACTGTTTAGATGAGGTCAAAAAGAAGAGACCACGTCGCTGAAGTTGTAGAGTGCGTGAATTTAAAGTAAACACAAGCAGGAGGCATTGGGCTAGTCCGTAAGGGGAGTGGCTTTAAAACAGCTGTGACTTTGACGTTACCTCGCGCAGACGGGCTCGTGCTCCAGACGGGTACCAAGTAAACAACCGCGCCACGGTGTGATGGAAGAGTGTCACGTTTCCTTTGTCCCGTGGAAACCTTTGTTATTGCATTGTAATGGCCTCCGCGAGGCACCGCGGCAATGGTCCAGACTGCGGCTGCAAAGTGTCTTTTGGCTGGGCCCTCTTAAGGTCACGGCCCGCTAGGGGCCCCGCGCCACTAAGCCAGAGTGGTCGTTGGGCCCCTGGTGGCCGCTTGTCTTTGGTAAAAAGGTTAGCAGCAAAAGAAAAGCAACCTGGTTTACAGTCCGACTCTTAGTATGGGCTTCTAACGCAGAGCCTGCAAAGCCATGTTTGTCTGCATTGTAGATTAAAGGATCTTCAGATGGTTTAAAAACAACCTCTTCTGTATAAAATACTTTGCTGCTGTCTCAATGTAAGTTGGTAGTTTCCTGAAGGCTTGTGCATCAGAAGGCTTGTTTTTTTGTATTGGTTTCACTCATACAAAATATCATATTTCTTTATTTGTCACTCCAACAAGCCATATTACATAACTGGTCAGTGCAACCACAAAAAAAGTCTTTACTGCAGACTTGCTCACTGTTTCTCTCTGTGATGGACATATGTAACTACATAACTCCACATGTAACTCCATATGTAACTCCATATGTAACTCCATATGTAACTACATAACTCCATATGTAACTACATAATGACGTATGTAACTACATAACTCCATATGTAACTACATAATGACATATGTAACTACATAACTCCATATGTAACTACATAATGACGTATGTAACTACATAACTCCATATGTAACTACATAACTCCATATGTAACTACATAATGACGTATGTAACTACATAACTCCATATGTAACTACATAACTCCATATGTAACTACATAATGACGTATGTAACTACATAACTCCATATGTAACTACATAATGACATATGTAACTACATAACTCCATATGTAACTACATAATGACGTATGTAACTACATAACTCCATATGTAACTACATAACTCCATATGTAACTACATAATGACGTATGTAACTACATAACTCCATATGTAACTACATAATGACATATGTAACTACATAACTCCATATGTAACTACATAACTCCACATGTAACTACATAACTCCATATGTAACTACATAATGACGTATGTAACTACATAACTCCACATGTAACTACATAACTCCATATGTAGCTCCATAACTCCATATGTAACTACATAACTCCATATGTAACTACATAACTCCATATGTAACTACATAATGACGTATGTAACTACATAACTCCATAACTCCATATGTAACTACATAACTTTTAAGGTTTCAAGGATCTGTCAATATATTTTATAAATATTGGTCAGAAATCCGTTGAGCTGTAATCTAAGGTCCTTGTGTGCTGAGTTAGGCTCGTGAATAACGTTGAGCAGTAATGCTTGAAGAGTGCATCAACGTAGTCAGTTGGTAAATAAGATGCATGTCTTCACTCCCACTTGGAGCATCTCAGTTAAGTCTTCTAACACAGAAGGACAGTAAACAAAGGCTGGAGACTGACCGTTGCATAATCTGCTTTACATTTAACCAGAAAAGAAATCCTAATTTACCTTTGCCCAGCTTAAACCAGCTGAAAATAAAGGTTGATTTTCATGCAACATATTTTACTTTGACATAGGAAAAATAAATAAAGGAATTGATCAAACAAATTCCTCAGAAACGGAGTTGATTTAATCATATAGCCCTAACACATACCACTTACAGCAACCCTAAGTGAATACATGAATGAATTAAGTTCAATTATAACGTACCCTTAAACAGTGCATCTCTGTGTTTTCCAGTATGCATCATTCCGGACCAGATGCTGTGCAGTGCACGGTTATGCTCAATATTCCACCAATGAAAAGGTAATGCCTTCTCCCTGTTTGACTGTACCACTGATGTATTCAACCAGCAGGTGTTGGCACTGAGGAGAGTGTACAAACACCTGTAAGGAAAGATGTAGGTGGACATTGGTAGGTACGGTGTCATTAGTGAAAGGACGTGCTCAGGAGTCCTTGAAGGAAGGGTCTGGAATGAGCAACCAACGATCCTTTCTGTTTCCCTCACAGACGTTTGATAAGATCCTCATCGCCAACAGAGGAGAGATTGCCTGCAGGGTGAGACTGGCTGACACAAACATCTGTCCTGCAGACGACGTCTGTTGTTGTAGCTGAACACATGAAGACACACTTCCTGCAGAGGGAGCTGGTTCAGGAAACCTGGTCGTGAAGCGTTTTGAACACTTTTGATCACAAACTGCTCCTTTGCTGCTTTTGCCCCAGATTGTATTCTTAGCCACGATGTCGATCACGGCACAGTGTTTGACTGTGATCCTTGAAGTGTTAATGTGAGTGTTTCCCCCTCAGGTGATGAAGACCTGTCACAAGATGGGCATCCGGACCGTAGCGGTCCACAGTGACGTCGACGCCAGTGCTGTGAGTCACCGTCTACTCCTTTATGATGCAGAGTCCTCATCTCACCTTCTACTGCAAAGCCACCATCTGACTTCAACCTCTCCATGTTTGTGTGTGTGTCTAGGTTCATGTAAAGATGGCCGATGAAGCGGTGTGTGTTGGCCCCGCCCCTACCAGCAAAAGCTACTTAAACATGGACGCCATCATGGATGCCGTCAGAGCGACTGGAGCACAAGCTGTAAGATTTCCCCACGGCTCTTCTTGCATTACGTGAGACGGCATGCGTACATGTTGTGTACCTGATACACATGTTGTGTACCTGATACACATGTTGTGTGTCCAGAGTTCACTGGTTGGTCAGTTAGTGTGCACTCAGGTGATCTGGTGAGATGCAGCTGATGCCGAGTGCTTCTCTCCCTTTTTAATTTCAAGCTATAGCTTGGTGTTTAAAAGTCTTTGAAACTAATCCAATAAAGCAATGTCTTCTCTCCATAAAGGTTCATCCTGGCTACGGGTTTCTCTCTGAAAACAAAGAGTTTGCAAAGCGACTGGTGGGTATCACACATCAGGCACACACTTATTTTCACACACATTTTACTGTCGTGAGTTCCACATGAATTAATGACAAACGAACGCTTCAGTAGGAAGTGATTGCAGTTGAGTGAGTAATAATGGGCATTTGACCAGCACCTTTTATTTTCACAAAGATCTTGCAGCAGTTGACTACAGCAGTCCATTTCTGAATCTCAACTCAAGGTCGACCACAGTTATTTTGTTGGAAACCACACCTCCAGTCCGATCAACACTTTTGTAATTAATATTGAATACAAAAAACAAATTAAGTGTATGCATTTGTGTTTTAAGGAATATTTCAGCATCTTGACCTTTGAACTGAGCGGGTAATAACACACGCTGCATCCCCAGAGCCCCACGGGTCAGAGGTGGTAACCTTCCTGGTGTTGTTGTTTTGCTGCCAGGCGGCGGAGGGCGTGGCCTTCATTGGTCCAGACACTCACGCTATCCAGGCCATGGGAGATAAAATAGAGAGCAAGCTGATCGCTAAGGCCGCTACGGTCAACACCATTCCAGGGTACGATGGAGTCGTCAAGGTACGGGCACACACACACACACACACACACACACACACACACACAGGAGAGGAATGTTCCCTTCATGGACCACTCTTCCTTATTCCTTAATTTGTAAAAGTCAATATTATTGTTTATGGGCAGTAATGGGCATTACCAGAAGTAAGGTTAACTGTGTACTGTTCAACGATGATAAGTTGTGTCTTTCAATCCACACACAATACAACACATTTAGAGAAACACTAACAGTCATCTAATGACTTAAAGTAGAGTCCCAACCAAGACAAGTCGCTCTTTTCTACTTCTCTCACAACCAGAGTGATCCAAGCAAACAACACAACATAATGACAGATTATTCTAGTAATATGAGTGCTCCAGATTTGAATCCATCAAGAGGAGCGGTGACGAGGCAGTGTGAGTGATGCTGAGTTCATCATCAGTAACATGACTCTGTGTGTGTGTGTGTGTGCGTGTGTGTGTGTGCGTGTGTGTGTGTGTGTGTGTGTGTGTGTGTCTGTGTGTGTCTGTGTGTGTGTGTCTGTGTGTGTCTGTGTGTGTGTCTGTGTGTGTGTCTGTGTGTGTGTCTGTGTGTGTGTGTGTCTGTGTGTGTGTGTCTGTGTGTGTGTCTGTGTGTCAGACTGCGGAGGAAGCTGTGAAGATCTCACAGGACATCGGTAAGTCATCGCTCATCCACACACTGGGGTGTGTGTGTGTGTGTGTGTGTGTGTGTGTCTGTCTTGTACAAATGCACAAATGATTATTAGGAAGATATGTTATTGAACTATTTTCTACATCTTGTTTATTCTTTTATACAGTGAGTGTTATTGTTATTCTGAAAACATAAAAAATATATGAATGGGCCACAGGTTTACATCCAGCACAGCTAATGTGGTTGCAGGTGCCTGAGCTCTATCTAATGTGAAAAACTACATATTAGACTTTTCAGGTTAGTGCACATATTTCAGCAGGGGTCAAGACTTGTTTTTTATCTTGATTTAGACATCATGGTTTGTGGTCCTGGTGGAGCAGGTCCTCATCAGGACTCTGTCCAGCTCCACCTTTTCTCCTCACATATACATAGCTCTAACATAACATAACAGCTCTGGTTATTGTGACCTTAACTGTGCTGTATCTCTGTGTTGTTGCTAGGCTATCCAGTGATGATCAAAGCGTCTGCAGGAGGAGGAGGGAAAGGAATGAGGATCGCTTGGAATGATGAGGAGACGAGGTTGAGTATGCCTCTGTTGCACTCGTGAACATTTCCTCTTTTATAACAAATATATTCCTGAGACATCACTGCTGAAAGAATATGGGGAGTTGATCTGTATGTGCTTCTAGAATGACGTGAACCAGGAAACCTCTGACACTACTGCAAAACCTCCCATTAAAAACACTAACCCAACGACAGCAACCAAACACAATAACCTCCAAGGCCTCGGCCGCTTTCCTTCTCACTGCTGCTGCCATTCGGGTGCTTCCATGTCTCCTTCATCCTCCCGCTGCTGCAGACCACTGGGGAGACTGGTGCTTGCAGTTGCGACCTCTATTTGTGATGCAGCTTTTGTGTGTCTGTGTGCGGTTACAGGGAAGGCTTCCGGTTCTCGTCCCAGGAGGCAGCATCCAGTTTTGGAGACGACAGGCTGCTCATTGAGAAGTTCATAGACAACCCCCGACACATTGAGATACAGGTACCACCCGCATGCACACACATCTGCTATCCAACAGGGACGATCTGTATGTGATCCGGACATGTATAGTTTTAATTATTGTACTTGAATTTAAACTAAACTTAAATGTTCATTTTGAACTTTGAACGGTTTCAAAAAAGCTTTGGTGAAAATAAGAAGACACTTCCTATTGCCTGTCCTTCAGCACGGAGAACCACAGAATGCCTTTGTGTTGCAGGTACTGGCTGATCAACACGGGAACGCTCTGTGGCTGAACGAGCGGGAATGCTCCATCCAGAGGAGGAACCAGAAGGTGGTGGAAGAAGCTCCCAGGTTCGTGAGAAACTGTGTTTGCTCTTTGCCTTTTCCATTATGTTTTTGGGTCCATCCCATTCTCATATACTTGATATTTGGTACAAATGTCCACTTGGACTCAACAATGAACTGATTAGATTTTGGTGGTCAAAGACGATGTCATTTCATTTTGTAAGTCCTCCTCCCTCGTGGCAGTCCACCCACACTGCAGCATTAAAGAAGTTCTCAGTATCTAAATGAGACGAGGTGAGTACTGACCTGTGTCCCTCCAGCACCTTCCTGGACCCAGCGACGCGGCGGGCGATGGGCGAGCAGGCCGTGCTGCTGGCCCAGGCCGTGCAGTACTCCTCAGCCGGCACCGTGGAGTTCCTGGTGGATTCCAACAAGAACTTCTACTTCCTGGAGATGAACACACGACTACAGGTGTGTGTGTGTGTGTGTGTGTGTGTGTGTGTGTGTGTGTGTGTGTGTGTGTGTGTGTGTGTGTGTGTGTCTGTGTCTGTGTCTGACTGTGTCTCCTGTGTGACCTTTGACCCCAGGTGGAGCATCCCATCACAGAGTGCATTACTGGTCTGGACCTGGTTGAGCAGATGATCAGGGTTGCCAAGGGTTACCAGCTGCAGCACAAACAGGAAGACATCCCAATAACCGGCTGGGCCATCGAGAGTCGCGTCTACGCTGAGGTGTGTGTAGATGTCTAGCATGTTTAATTATCTTGTTTATGTTGTGTTATACACTGCTTGTAGTATAATTATAGTTATCAGCAGCCATAAATATCCATAATGCTTTTCAGCGATTATCATTCCACATCATAAAGCATTTTATTTTGACTTATTAGGTCACATATCCTGTGTAAATAGACTTGTGCATTATAACCACCATTATTATTAATTAGGGATGCACCGATACCGATACCGATATCGGTATCGGTATCGGGGTTGATACTGCGTTAAAATACTCGTACTCGTATCGGTTTCAATGGCCGATACCAAGAACCGATACCTCTCAACAGTATTTCACTACAACAAACTGGTCGCGCTTTGTGGAGAAAAAGATTTGTTGTCCTACCTGACTTCAACGTCTAGGGCAGGGGTCGGCAACCCGTGATCCAGAGCCGCATACGGCTCTTTCGTTGCTCTCTTGCAGCTCTTGCAGCAAGGTGTGTAGAGTAATGTGCGTCGCGTTCACACAGTAAAAGATGACCGCCGTCCTGCCGGTGTGAATCAAACTGTTGCTGATCCACCTGAAGTAGCGCTGGCAGCGGCCTCATTCAGACGCTGTTGTGCGGCTACGGATGATATTATTGTAGCCAAGTGTCTGTTGTGTGTCTATATTTGTAATTATAATGAAATGAAAACACGCTGCAGGGTAACTTGAACCACTTTTTTATCTCCTTCACACACGTATATCCCACAATTCCACTCCTCTTTTCCTTTCCGTTTCTCCCTCCACAATAAAAGCACCGGAAACATAACTTGGAACACAGCTTCCTATATAATTGCTCGATCCCTAATATTATCGCTTACATTATGAACCCGGACACGGGGCGTTTTATGGTCCGACATTAGAGGGACTTCCACAAGACGTTTAAAGCTTGGGATAGCCTTCTGTTAATTTTGTACTATAGGCTTGACATAATCTGCAGAGGATAAAATAAAATCTGCCTCCAAATTAATTGCACTTTCATGGAGACCAAATCTAAGAAGTATCGGTACTCTGTATCGGCAAGTACACAAATAAAAATACTCGTACTCGTATCGGTTTGTAAAAAGTGGTATCGTTGCATCCCTATTATTAATGCATTATGTCCTACGTTACTCTAAATGGTCCTTGTTTGCTTTATTATAAAAATATGGAAATATAGCTTTGCAAAAAAAATGATGTCAGTGAGTGACTATCAATTATGAAGTACTATGATTATTGTTATAAAACATTATAAAGGAGGATTCAATAATGTGAACCCTTGGTTGTCTCAATGTGTTTGTTCTGTAGGACCCTTACAAGTCCTTTGGTCTGCCCTCCATTGGTCGGCTGTCTCAATACCAAGAGCCACTCAACCTCAGCAATGTAAGTGTGTGTGTGTGTGTGTGTGTGTGTGTGTGTCTTAAAGCTTCACACGCCAACATGTTTGTGTAACAGAGCCCTACAGCCTACACAACAAAGTAGAGCTGCATCAGAGAAAAGCTCTGGACTCTCTGTAGCTTGAAGTTTATTTCTGTTTCAAATGATATTCTCCTCACACACAATCCCCAATCATGTCCCATCAGGTCCGTGTAGACAGCGGAATCCAGGAGGGAAGTGACATCAGCATCTACTACGATCCCATGATCTCTAAGGTCAGTGACGTATTGAATATGAAAAGCTTCTGATTTTAGGAACAGATGTCACAATAAGAAAGTAGATCACAGGTCTCCACAGATACCCTGTTTCTCTCTGTAGTTGGTGACCTATGGAGCCACGCGAGCTGAAGCTCTTGCCAGGATGGAGGACGCTCTGGATAACTATGTTATCAGAGGTACACACCAGATTTTCACAATAAAAGTCAGCTTAGACGCTTTTCACTGTTTGAATTGCTTATCCATCCGCTTATTTATTTATTTAAGTTTGGTGATCTTCTCTCCAGGTGTGACCCACAACATTTCTCTCTTGCGGGAAATCATCACCCACCCCCGATTTATCTCTGGTGACATCAGCACCAACTTCCTGCCGGAGGTTTACCCCGATGGCTTCAAGGGTCACCAGCTGGAGGCGGACCAGCGCAGGGAGCTGTTGGCCGCGGCGGCAGCGCTCTACACCGCGGCTCAGCTCCGCTCGCAGAGGGTTCTGGGTAACCTGAGGTGAGGTCACCAGCAAGCTCAGTGCGCTGTCCCTACAGTCAGTGAGCCGTTTCCTGAAAACTGCAGTGTTTTCATAAAGCCTCACCACATTATTAACATAAATAAAATGTTGCCAGTATGCTGCCTGGTACTGTTGAAATGGTACCATTTATTATTTTAGAGGCATATCAGTAAATTAGGGACAGTCATTTAGAGAAATAATGATAACACATCTTAACATTATACATGCAGTGTCACAATTTGCAGGCGCAAACCTATTTAGAAAAGAGATTACTAAAAAGACAAAATTATAGGATGTACTTTGCCCAAATGACAGAAATGTATTGTGCTTCAGGAGCCATGTGGCACCATGTGTGTGAAACACTAGTATTAGTACAAACACTGGCACATCACTATGTTGAAACCTTCTGAGCCCCAGAACCCCCAAAATGGCAAAAGAAACGGCTCAGATCTCCAAATCTCTTCTCAGAACGAAGCCAAAGCAATATGTCGAGCACTTCCACCGGCCATGAAGTATTTTCCCAGCGAAAGAACTGAAGTATAATTTACTTTTCGATGAAAACAATATTCCACATGGCCGTGCGTTTCCTGGTCGAGCTTGTGACGTGTTTTGGGAGGCGTTCAAGGTCCAGGAAAAAAGTGAGGGCAATTCAAGTCGCAGCAGCTCTCATACTACAGTTCACAAAATGTGGAACCTGACTCATTTTGAGTGGCTAGAAGGGCTGTCCGTCTCATTTGGAGGGCTTTAGACAACTCCCATAGACTCACATGATTCAAAGGAGGAGTTTTAGACTGAAAACGGCGTTACATGAAAAAATGGCAATATCACACACTAATCATAGATGCTCCATTTTGGAGATTTGTACTAAATTAATTACTAAAAATATTTCACCTCACTTAATCAAAGTCAAACTTGGTAGAGATACTGTTAACATGTCATGCTATTTTATAGTATAAAAAAGCGTGGTAGACGAAGCAAAAGGCAGTTACAAATACGTAGATAGTCCACTTTGGTCTTATTTGTTTTTATTATGTCTTTAGAGATAATCAAGATTTTACTTATTGAAGATCCTGGTGGATTTTGTGAATTTTGCTGACGAGGGAAATTGTTCAGCACCACAGAGGAACTAGAAATAGAAACATGACTAACATGACTGTGTGTGTGTGTGTGTGTGTGTGTGTGTGTGTGTGTGTGTGTGTGTGTGTGTGTGTGTGTGTGTGTGTGTGTGTGTGTGTGTGTGTGTGTGTTGCAGAGTGTCTTCCACTCCTGTGGACTGTAACCACTGGGAGCTGTGTGTGGAGCTGGAGGACGGACGGCATTCTGTGGAGGTGACCAAATCAGGAAGCGTTTACATTGTGAGTATTTAAGGTGCTTCCATGAACACATGAATCAATATCTAGGCCGACAGCAGTGTCCCTGAAGCATTAGACTGGAAAGATAAGAAAGACACCTTAAAGCTGTGATGTATTATTAATATGAATTATGTTGATTAAAACAGCATCATGTGTCTCTGCAGGTGGAGGTGGATGGAGAAAAGATGGAAGTCACCGGGCAGTGGAACCTGGCCTCCCCACTGCTACCACTCACCATCAACGGCACACATAGGATGCTCCAGGTAACTCACACGGGTTCAAGTTGAATTCTATAATTCATCATATTGTTTTTTTCTCACACAGTAAGAGCTAACACAATCACAGAGATTACAACGTTCCAGAGGCTACAGATGATATTCTGTTCTTTGTTTTAGTGTCTGTCCAGAGATGCTTCAGGAAAGATTATCCTCCAGTTCCTGGGCACAGCGGTAAGAGAGCATGATAATCACGCTTCACCACACAGGTCTGGAGCGTCGTGTCAGCTCCCACATAGAGGAGCAGGAACGGGAATCTACAGGGATGAAGAGAATGACGTTTACTCTCCAACAGTTCTCACGACGGCTGTATCACGTTGCTTGTTGGTTTATTGTGTCGTCTAATAATTATAACATACAATAATTAGAATGTTTAATAAATAAACGTTTAATATAATAATCTGATTTTCAAAATGACTTAAAGATGTTACTCGAAGAAGTTAAGTAAGTCTATTTGATATATTACTTAAATAATACATTTCCAGTGCTTTATTGTATTTACAGACAGAGAATATTACACAAAAGATATATGAATGTGCTTTGCTTGCAGTATTTTGTAAGTTTTATTGATTTATAAACCTTTTATTCACGTGTATAAATGCTCCAAGAGAACCATGGTTGTAACTATATGTAAGAACTGAATTTCAAAATATATGTTTGATGCTCAGGTGACCTCACTGTCACTAGAGGACATCAGACTTCACAGCTTCCTGTGCATCCGCAAAAGTCTTCTTTATTGTACTTGTTTTCATTTACGGTTCCCTGTATACTGAATATTGTGGACGTTCTACCTTTTCCTCACCTCGACCTGTAAACACTTTACTTAAACAGATTGATCACATGTTTCTGACGCTGGGTATTCTGTGTAGTTTAAGGTTCGCGTCCTGTCCAAGTTGGCTGCAGAGTTAAACTCCTACATGCCAGAAAAGGTCCCAGAAGACACCAGCAGCCTGCTGCGCTCGCCAATGCCCGGTGCCGTGGTGGCCGTGTCCGTCAAGCCCGGAGACACGGTAACGCATCCCCACGCCACGGTTCACCTCTGTCTGCATTCCTAGCTGCAGACTATTGTATAGACATAGTGATGCAACAGCATATGGTGATATTTAGACAGAAGTGTTTGGATTTGTCCTGTTTAACGTGCACAAAGCCAGCTCCATTGTTTAAGAACCGTATCACCCAACATCAGAATCGTCCCTCACCAAGGCGTGTCAGTCCTCCCGTTCATTTGAATGTGGGTGGTGTCCTTGTGACTGTGGGTGGGGATGCAGCGCTGCAGCACCAATCACACAAGCAACCATCAAATGGGCCAATCATATTGAGCCACTCCAAAGGGCTATTTAAGGGACACTCCCACACCGCTGTGCAACCTTGAGCTCATCGTCCCAACACTGGTTTGGTGCGAGTGCAGCCTCAGGCTCTTGTGCTGAATGGGAACTGATCCCTGCCAGCTGGAGAGTGAGGCTGTTGCTTTAGGAGTGGATGTTCACCTTTCACATACAGGTGATCCTGCTCGTGTGTGTCCATGTGATCAAATACATAACTGCCCCTCTTGGTCAGCCAGTGGTTGTTGTAGTAGAGCAGGGGTGTCCAAACTACGCGGGCCAACTGCGGCCCGCGGGTCAGTTTTTATTGGCCCGCAGCAAATTCTAGAGTCTAGACCAAGGGTGGGCAAACTACGGCCCGCGGGCCGGATCCAGCCCGTTGGCCGTTTTTCCGAAGCACGATGACGGCAAAAGACCAGCATCGATGTTTCTTAACTCACGTCGGGAACGGAGAAGCGTTACAGCGGTCTTTACGTGCCGTGCTTTCTGCAGCGCATCAGGCTGCGAGTCCAGCTGCTGCTGTCTGCTCACCTCCACCCCTCCCCCACAGGCCAGCGCGCCACGGAGACATGGTCCGTTTTATACGGCATAACGAACGCACATCAGACCCACGGGACTCATGTGACATATAGGGTTCTGCCTGCCAGCCTCCTGCCAGCTTCCTGCATGGAGCCCCTCTGCAACAGGGGGGCTTTTTTAGACAAACTGCTGGTCAAGTATTAAGCACCAAGGCAAGTTATTTGCTAGCATTTAAATTAGCAAAAGCCAGCAAGCCTTTCTCTGAAGGGGAGTTTTTGAAAGAATGCATGGTAGAGACAGCAGGTCTCTTGTGTCCAGAGAGCAAAAACAAATTTGTTTAGTTTATCACGCAGGACAGTGACTCGGCGTGTAGAACTAATTGACGAAGACTTAGCCAGCAAGTTAAACAAAAAAGCTGATTAATTTAAGTTATATTCGTTAGTAAGTAATGTAAGTTCTCTTTACTTTTTAGTTATTGGCTTTTACTTATAATTTATATTGGTTCACACAAACACTCTCTATCCATCTGATACTGGCCCGGCCCGTCTGTCTAATTTTAAAAGTCAATGTGGCCCCTGAGCCAAAAAGTTTGCCCACCCCTGTAGTAGAGCCATGATGAGCTGTGTGTGTGTGTGTGTGTGTGTGTGTGTGTGTGTGTGTGTGTGTGTGTAGGTTGCAGAGGGTCAGGAGATCTGTGTGATTGAAGCCATGAAGATGCAGAACAGTTTGACTGCTGCCAGGCAAGCAAAGGTAATACATATGAAACACTGGCAGTGAAGCTACTGTTGTCGTTATAAAATAATAATAATAATCTGTATGTATGCGCCTTTCCCGTTTTAATGCGTCCTTCTGCCTCCAGGTTAAGAGTGTCCACTGTAAGCCAGGGGAGACCGTGGGAGAGGGAGACCTGCTGGTGGAGCTGGAATAAAACCCAACCTGGTGCTTTTTGCTGTGGCCTCAGCATCTGGATGAGCTCTGTCCATGAGGGAGATGCACCTGGGACAGTAACAGATGCGTAACGCTGCCGTGGCCCCTGCAGAGCGGAGCTTCCCTCATGGGGACTGAGACGAGCTCCGTCAGTGACTCATTCATGTTGATAAAGCTCTTGTAAATCTTTCCATTCTGTTTTCTCAACCTGATTGTTAGTTTTGGTACCTTTTTAGTTCAGTTCCCCCATATTATTAATATTATTATCCATTTTACCCGTATGATGTGTTTCCTTGCAGCAAGTTTTGGTTCATGTGCCGAGGGTTTGAGATAACTACATAGGAACTGTTTGCTGCCTCTCCAATACACTGAATGTACAGGCTGCTGGAGACTTTTTTTAGAAAGTTCCATTCACCTCCATTGTAGTGGAGGCAGAAGCCTCTTGACATCTTAACCCTTCATGGCAGGAAACCAGAACTATGTGCATTGCTCTAGCATCCAAGGTAAGAAGGAGAAATGTCTGCTGTAATTTAGTTGAACTGACTTTTGGGCAAATCACTCCAACCAATAAAGAGCTCCTTCTTTGTAACGGTCAGCTGCTGTCTGGCTTCATCAGCAACATTCCTCAACACGCCTGATGAGTCTGAGTGGAAAACATGGCAGGAACCTCCAGTGAGCACCAGGGCTCACCTAAAGACAAATGAAAACCTAAATACATAAGTCAAGAAGCTCAGAGGGTCTCATGGGTCTCATGGTACTCTACAGGAGTCCTTCCAGGTTAGGGTCCACTTCAAAGTGATCCAGCGGTCTGGTGGTCTGCCTGCTCAGGCTGTTGACTCACAGCTGGCATGGAGGGACCGAGTGGCCTTAACCCTCGTAATGTCCTCATGTTGGACATACACCTTTTGTCCTCTGGGGTCAAAAATGACCCCGCCTGGTTTGACCCTTATTTAAAGCATATAGTATAAATTGTCAATCAATTGTGTTTTACACCTTTAGTCTTACTTCAGTCAAACCCATTATCACACATTGTTCTCTTTGTTTTGGGAATTTAGGGCCAATAGACCTTGTTTATAAAAAGTATACCCTGTTTTTGAGTGGAAATGAAATGTAACAATTCATTATTTTGACTTTATATTATTTTGACCATTTGACATATTACAGAGTGGTACATGTCAAAGTTTAGTGAGGATGCTGTTTTTGAATCATTTACATTTTTCTAATGGCAGCACATAATCAAAAATGACCCCGTCTGGTTTGCCTTATTTAAAGAATATAAAGTGGATACTTCCCCCAATTCTGTGTTACACCTTAATAACAGCTTCATTCAAACACAATCACAGCATACCATATTTCCCTGGTTTACTCAGGATGTACTGTTTGAATGGACAGCGACCTCTGAAGGGACCAGGCGCTCATCCAGTCACATCAGTGGATCGTACATCAACGGCAGGGTGACACCCACTTGTCCCAAACGTCTCCAATGGGAGCCAGTTTGTCTCGTGCACGGCGATCTGCTTTGGTGTCTTTGTCATCAAATCGAATCACTCTTGAGATTTTAAGAAACATCTTGAGTGTCATGGTAGCATGAAAATTACCCTCCAGACTCGGCATTCCATAAACTAGTAGCTTCTTTACTGGATCGGTACACGCCTGGGAGGGATGGAAGACCAGATCAATGTTTCATCCTTTGACTGGAAATATTCTTCTATCGCAGCTGGGTCCTCTTCCTCAGATTCTTCCTCATCAGTTTTTTCTTCCTCTTCATCATGATAAGTGCATTCCTCCACTTCCTCCATTTCAGCTTCAGATCCTACCTCATCATGTTCCTTCACTTCATACCCTTCTTCCATTTCTGTAGCGGGTGATGTGGGGGCTTCTTCAGAGGAAGAAGTAGCATGTGGTCTGTATGTTGGATCCATCACCTCATCATTATGTTCCTTCTCTTCTGACCCTGAATCCTCCTCATCCGTTGATTCTTCCTCCTCATGATGTTCAGCATTGTCCTCCTGGTCATTATTTTCCCCAACATAGTTCAACATTAGCTCACAAGCCTCCTGTGCAGTATAGTGCTTCTGCCTCCTCATGGTGCTGCCTGTCTCTATAAATGAAATGTGTGAAATGCCATCTGCTGCCCAACACCTGTGAGAAAAGTTTTTTGTTGTTGCTGCTGTTGTCATAACCATTGCTTGACCCCACACATCAAACATCCAAGATCAAAGATGTTTTGAAAGCAGTATGGGGGACAAGTTGGCCCATTGCACCACTTTGTGCTGCAGAGGACAACAGACGTTATTAAATTCAATAAACTACCCAGAATTCAATCAAATTACTTAAAATATATTTTAATCACGAAGAGCATAGTATCGAACAACCCCCATTATTTTCAGACCATTTGATGAATAAAAAACATATTTTGACGGCAAAAGATTTAATTTGGGGTCATTCTGACCCCAGGACAACAGGAGGGTTCAAGATGGAGACAAGGTGTCTTCAGTTAAAGATCCAGTGTTGGTCACAAAGGTTACGATAGTGTAACCCTAGTTCTGTAAGCAGGTGGTCCTCAACTTCTTTCAGTGATGTACCACATGTGAAATATCTTTCCTGCCAAGTTCCCTGTAACTAGTGCAAAGAATGTTTGGATGAAAGAAATATGTAATACACAGCTGTGCCATCAGTGTCTGATTTAATATAGAATATATACAATTCAGTTTCTGAACTTATATTTTAGTGAATATCTATTAAATTACTTTTAATAGATATCTAATATCTAATTTTTCAAGCATACTTATTAATTTTTCAAGCATGGATGTTAATATATTAATATATCTTAACCACAAAAGATGGTCTAGCTCAAAAGAAGGGAAATAAAGACTCACAGTACTAATTTCTGTTTTTCATCAAATGTTTGAACTGCTTCTAATCTCAGAACGAAACCAGTTTGTTTGATCTTAAACGCCACAAAGCGAGATGAAAGGCGTCCATGCAGGTGCCTTTAGATAAAGCAAAGGGTGCTTGTTTACTCAATCTTCTCTCCACTGTTTCACTCTGGTTTGTTGTATTTAGTCTTTGTGTTAATTTACCTTTTAGTTGTGTAAAAACATTTTGGTCCTAATGGAGCCGTACTCGGCAAAGAATAATTCCAAAGTTTAAATACTTTTATCTTGTAACCTTAAATGTGATTATTTAGTCAACAAAACATAAAAATCAGTCAATCAAAGGTCACTCCAAACTCAAATGAGAATGAATAAATCCAGAAAGTCCAGAATGTCTCACACAGTTACTTAAAGCGGTTTCAAATGCCATGAGGTTAAAGGGTCACATCACACCGTGCAGTTCTACGAGCTGGAAATAAAGAAACTGACGTCTCACGTTGGTGGACTAGAACAAATGAACACCAACGTCCCTCTGACCAGGTGAAGAAACGCATTTATTCCTGACTGGATCCCGAAGCCGTGACAGGTGTGAGGGGACTGATCCTAATGGATCAGAATGTACTTATTTGTTTTTTTACAGTTGGTTACACAGTTCTGAATTTATTATTGTTTTTACCAAAACTCTTGATTGAGCAAAAGCAGCAGTCAGTAACGTTTTCCTACTTTAACACAAAATGCATTCAAAATATAGCGACATCTTTCAAATTCTTCAAATTGGTTCGCTCATCCTTTTCCTCCAAAGCTGTGAACAGTCCCCTCTGTGCATGCTCGCATGATTCGATCAACATCTAAAAAACAAACATAAATATTCAAATCAATCAGTCATGAAGACACACGGTGTGATGAGAACAGAAGGATCAGTAGGATGTTGGGCGGGAACTCGTCTGCACCACGAGAACGGCAGCGGCCGCATGTTGCTGCAGAGAAACGTGAGCAGTTTAAATAAAAGTGAGCTCCGTATAGAGACGTGCATGTAACCAAACGAGAAACACTGAAACGAGACCGAACAGGAAGGCAGCGAGGGTCCGGACACCTTTCGACCAAACACGCCCCGTCGATGCCACGAGTGGTTGCTGGGAAACGGGACGAAGCAAGACGCCCTCAGCTGCCTGCAGTAGAACAGAGGCCTCAGCAGATGCATCAGCTCTGGAGAAGCAGCTGCCAGCAGGCGTGGATCATAACACACGATGGCCGACGCTGCACAGTCCAGCTGTGGCTCACTGAAGGTGCACAGGATGAACCGGCTGTGTAGATACTGGGAACAGGCTTGTTCAGATTATATGCAGATAAATACTCAAAAATAAGGAGCCAGTCACATGCGCACAGGCAAACACTGGAGGCTCACGCAGGAAGACAGCCGTCCGCCGGAGGCCCAGTTCTCTCTGCTTGGAGAACGAGGAGGTGAAGGTTCACATTGTGAAGTTCAGTCTGACAGGGCTGAACATGCCGGAGGTTCACGGGAGAAAAGGGACTTCCGGCCAATAGTCTGTTGAGTCTCGATCCTTCAGTCCACTTTGACCACACTGTAGATCTTGGTGACGAACCAGAAACAGGCAAAGAAGCCGATGGAGCCTGAGGACACAGAACCACAGCTGAGTTAGAGCCACATCACATGACCTGTGAGGGGTCAGGGGTCACCAAGTGACTCAACATGAGCTTTTACTTAATCACTGCAACTCTCAACCTGTTGCATTGCCACAACGCTGCAGTATGTTATATAGAGTTAATGCAGATCTAATTTAGTTTGACTACTTAAGGAAGAGTGAATACTGGACATGGGTTTGATGGATTATATTTATAGATATATTATATATCTGATGAATATAAGTGGCAATCAAACCTGTTAGTCATATTAACTTCAGGTCATGTCAATAGTGTTTGATGGCCCCATCGCACACAGAAAGCTCCACACTGGAATTGAACCCTCACAGCAGCTGTACACCGTTCACTGTAAATATGATTGACGAACGAGACTCCGTGTCCTCTGCCCTCAGGTACTGTTGTACTGAATGTTTCACCAATCAGTCCAATCAGTCAAGGACCAATGATCTAGAAATGGCGCCTCCATCCTGACAGCTAGATTTCTTCCTGCCCTCTAAACTGAAATCTCTCCTTTTCCCCCAATAATCCGTTTTGTAGCTGTACGACGGAGAAAGATGGAAATCCAAAATGGAAAAATAGATCAAGGATCATCCTTCCCTTCTCTTTCATATACGTACCTGTGAATAAGAAAAAGATGAGAGCCATAATCATGGTGTATCCGAAGTACAGGATGGTGCTGGCCAGTCCAGTGATTTGCAGCTTGGAGAAAAAGTAATGGATGGCGTAGACCAGGAAATAGACCGCAGTGAAGCCGCTGGTCAGGAAGGAGCGCCACTGCCAATGGTAGTCCTACGGGATGAAAACCACAGCCTGACTGAAGGGGTTAAGAGAGCGAGAGCCCCCGTTACACAGAGCCATGATCCGCCTGTCAATCAGTGTTACAGATAATAGTGATCACTGAACTATAAAGCAGCATTTCACCTCCACTGGTTTCAAACAATCTAAATTTACAGTCATCAAAAAAACGAAGAACACATCAAGTTCAACCCGACTCTGATCATATCTCATCATCTATACACAATGTTTTAGCTCCAATAACTAAATTATCAATCTTGAATTGCTAATATTTATCATCTCATCATCTTCATCGTTGTGTTGACTGTGGCACCAACCAGGCTGTACGGTCGCTGTACATTTGGATCATTTATTACTGGTCAAATAAACATAAATAGCTGTTGACATCTTCAATAGTTTTTATTTGTATTTCCTCCCGTAAACATAATATATGGTAATGCCGTCTCATTGATCATGCCGGTTACCTCAGCACATAAGTGGAAGTAGCAAAGCAGGATGGTGGCCTCAGAGCAGGTGATGACGAGGATGATGAAGACAAGGAAAAGGAAGCCAAACATGTAGTACATCTGATGGGACCTGGAGGAAAGTAAAGACAGCAGATCCAACACGATGTGAAAATACATTCAGTTGTTGAATGCTGAAGATTCTCAGCTTCCCATACGTTCATTTAAAAGCAAAAACAGAGCTTGCAAGTTGTATTAACACGTTCTATGAATAATAACGTTTTCTTCATACTCACCAGATGGAGTTTAATATGAAGAAAAGCTGAATAAATATACATCCAAAAGGCAGAATTCCTCCCATGATGATACCAGGGGAAGGCTTTGTGTAGAATGACTGCTCTGGGACTTGACGAGGAATCTGATTGGTCCGCACCGGGTGCTCAATGCCCTTAAACAAGCGAAGAAGGACACGGGAATCAAACATGGGTACACCCTGAAATAGTTTCTCCAAAAACAATGATGACAGAAAGCATTATCTAAATGTACGTACGGTCTTCTTGAAGCCAAAGTATGCTCCTATGAAGGTAAGAGGCACTGAGATACAGAACCAAAGAGCCAATATGGCTACCAGGGTCCCAAACGGCATGGCTGCTGAAGAGCCTTCCCCCCACAGGATCAAGTTCATCACAAAGAAATCTGCAAATACCACCCTGAGCAGAGACGGAGAGGATGGCAACGTTAATGAGTGATGAAGCAGCTGAGGCTCCTGAGCAGCCTCCACCCTGGTGGTGCGTCTTACCCAGGGCAGAGGAAGGCCGTCAGCAGGACGTTGGTCTTCCACTTCTCTCCTCCAAAAGCTGTCAATTAACCCAACATAAAGACAAAGAAGAAAAGGATTTATAGAAATAAAATCACACAGATTTGTAAAATAATCGATCGCTGCAGCCCGACCAGCAATCACTGTTCTCCATATTGTTTTCCCAACAAGAAAACACTTTCCTTTTTCCTCTCACTTACACTTGTAGAGGCGAGCAGCCACATATCCAGCAGGAGTTCCCAGAAGAACCCAGAGAACCACAGCACACGTCATCAGAGCCCCACGGTTGGCGGGAGAGAGGAACCCGAGACAGGCGAAGACTGGAGGGGGAGCAGAGAGATGGAGGGCACACACTTAGAGATCTCCTGAAGTCTGGCATTTAGGCCTACCTTTGTAATTCTTATAAACAATTATGAAGACCAAAAAGACATACAAAGGGTGACAAAGGTCATAATGAAGATCTGGGTTCCAGAGCCGAGGAACACAGAGAGCAGCATGCCCTTCCTGGGAGGTCGGAAAACGTCTCCGTGGACCAGCTTCCACCCAAACTCCTCCTGAGCATCCTCCTGCAGACATGAGAACCACAGCGTGACCCCTACGTGTCCGATTGTGTTTAGCATGGTAGTAACCAGTCAGCTGCTGGAACTATGAAGCTCTAGACCACCAGAAGGGACCCTCCGGCCTCACAGACACTCACCACAGAGTCCATCTGATTGTATCTGGCGATGTCTTTATGCAGAGTCCTCAGCATGATCATTGCTACCATTCCAGACAGGAACAGCACGATCACCAACGAGTTCATGATGCTGGGGTTAAAGCAACAACACCCAACGCACAATTAGTCATCGCTGTTTAACGGACTCCCGACCTGAATGACCGGGTCGACACATTTCGTGAATGAACTTCCAAACATCAGTGACAGAAAAGTCATAAACACTTAATTCCAGCCAACAAAAATAGCGGCACTGCAAATTGTCAAAAACAGGTTCATATGTTGTGTGTGTGCTCTGAGTCTTACCTGAACCACTGGATGTTGGTGTGAGGCATCGACTCCAGGATGTAGTCCCATCTAGACGCCCAACGGATATTCTTGTCTTCCTACACACACACAAACACTTCTGTTTACATAGTTACGCTCCTTCACATCCAAATGTATGCATACATACAAAAAGACCAACAGCAAGGTGGTGGGAGGTGTTGCACCTGTATCGGTCACGGGGTGAGGGCCAACAAAACCATCGTTTCCAGGTTTGAAGGGTGGGGCCTCACGGTGAGTTTCATACGAGTTAAATGCATTTC
Source organism: Cottus gobio (assembly GCA_023566465.1). NCBI lineage: Eukaryota > Metazoa > Chordata > Actinopteri > Perciformes > Cottidae > Cottus > Cottus gobio. Next base: position 27,707,636 of record CM042225.1, read on the forward strand.
CTCGGGATAAATCCTGGTAATTTCTCTACTTCATCCTTTGTACCAGTTACACTACATATGCTGGTGCATTGTATCCATGAATTCACACTACAGAGGAGACCAGGTCACAGCTGGTCTCCAAAGCCCCAGAGAAAAGATTTGAAATGTAAAAGCCTTAAACACTCGTGTCATTAAGTCTTTTAAATCCTCCACATTCCAGTTTCTAGCCAAGGGTTTCTTCCACAACAAAACAAAGAAGGCACTATTGTACGAACCACAAAGTTGACCGAGTAGGTGTATGGGATCTCAAACACTCCTGTGTGTTTGCTTTTCAGGAACTTTGGCCCCCCAGAACAAACAAGGTCGTCTTCATTCAGGTGCTCGTAGCTGCAGAGAGAGAGAGGAAATAGATTAAAGAAGTAAAGTTCACCAGTTCATTGGCATATAGAGATCTGATCACAATACAGGCAGGACCGCCAGATTAATAGCATGCCATTCTACTGGTCGTGGAAGTAATGGTTTCATACCAGTGGACCCAGAGTAGCATCTGTGACCCAAATGTAAAACCACCCCCCATGGAGCTGAAGTCAGAGGCTCCAGAACGCTTCTAAACGGCTTCAAATGAACAATGAAACACTAACAATACAACCAATGCTGAATAATATGCAATATGAAGGGTGAAGATGCCATCAGGACGATACACTGTAATATTAATGACATGCCAGGACCCTTGTTGAGGACAGCTCCAGGTCTTAGTCATGTCCGTCTAGAAGCTCTACAGCTGCTCAAACTCTCACCTTCTGGGTTCAATCTTGGCCGCAACCAGTCGAGCTCCCAGTTGTTCATGCTCCACGATGTGGTAATGGATGGTGATGTCCACGTGGTTAAAGATGTAGAAAGCATCCTTTTCATTGAAGTTAGACTGGAAAACAGAATCACAGGAGACACACAGGTTCAAAGCTTAGCTGGAGATGTAATGTGTTGTTACAGTAACGTCCACGAGTGGGATGTGAAGACAGTAGTGCACATCCCTGATCCTTTCAAAGCAGCAGACACTGAAGGCTGGCCGGGTAGAAACCTATGAACACAGCTTGATGAGCCCATGCACAGGGGCCTTAAGACCCCAATGTTTCAGGAGTTAGTAGCTGTCACATGTCCCAGAGACCACGGCCTCTTTTTCATGCAGATTGAAGCTTGTGAATTACTGGTCTTTAGTGAATGTGCTGTGTGTGTGTGTGTGTGTGTGTGTCCCACTCACGTTGACCACGCAGGCATCTTTAGGTCGACCTGCTTCTGTGACGAAACAGCCAATAGGGAAACCAGGATTACAGAACTTCTGTCCATCTTCAACATCGTAGCACCAAGTGACTGGCATGTTATCCACAATCCTTCACACACACACACACACACACACACACACACACACACACACACACACACACACACACACACACACACACACACACACACACACACACACACACACACACACACACACACACACACACACACACACACACACACACACACACACACACACACACACACACACACACACACACACACACACACACACACACACACACACACACACACACACACACACACACACACACACACACACACACACAAGAAGCCTGTGATGCTCATGTGCACCGACAACGTGTTCTTTAACAGCCACGAGATTGACTTACAAGACGTTAGAACCAGAAGGTTTCTGCAGACACGTTTACTAACATGATGGCATAAAGCACGCGTTCACACCCCACCCGTCCTATGTGAATCCATATAAATCTGTTAGTAACATACAATGCAAGTCAGGCAACCTCCATTAACATCAGCTGTTGGCTCGTCAGACGACCCATGTGATACTCAGAGTAGCGTGCACGGCAACAGATGTTTTAAAGGTTGCTCCTCAACGTCATCGTCAAATATGAGGCTGACTCACTGCTCGCTTCAGACAAACTGTTGAGTTGGAGTTTATTGATGGGAAAATGTGTACTTTGGTGCACTATGACCTGTTCTTTGTTCACGTGGAGCTGCCTTTCCTTTGAGCTGCCATACTCCCTGGTCTTTCTGGTCTGATGAACACAGCTCCTCGTCATCCCATGTCTCACATACCTGACCTTGTGATACTCAACTTATTGTGTTGGCTGATGACTCTCTGCTTCCCTCACTGCTCCCTCCAACATACAACTCATCTAGTTTATACTATTTATAAAAATGAAGGTTGAGCAGAATCACAAGTTTTACACATCACACAAATGGGTTTTAGTGAATGTCTCCAAAAGTCTGCATTTCCCTTCACTTTATGCGACGTGTGTGTGTGTGTGCATGTGAGTGAATCCTACGTACCAGTGATGCTGGTAGTTGAGTAACATGCCTTTCTTGAGGAAGTCCAGTTTGGTCTTGTCAGCTGGGCTGTGGGGGTCGTAGGTTCTGGTGCAGACCTTCTGACACGTCACGGGCTTCTTAAACTCAAACTGACACAGGACCGTTACTGTGTGTGTCTTTGACAACCAGCACACTTGGTTCGGTTTGCTTTATTTTCCAATGGGCTAAATTTACAGCAGAACAAATTTGGAGATATATATATTTTACATTGAGTTGTCTAATTGAAAGTGATTAGATAGTTTTAAACACACTGACTGTTGTTGGTGCTTAAGTATGCCGTGTGTGTGTGTGTGTGTGTGTGTGTGTTACCTTGTACGGTGAGGGTTCGATCCTCTCCCCAAAAAGAACCTGGCCCAGATTCTCAGATGGACGTTTCAATGTTTTCTCTGAGCAAAAGTCAAACCTGCAGCAACAAGGTGGCAACAGTTGAAAACACATTATATATTTACATTATATCAAATGGATGAGAAGTAGAGGCTCTCTGCTTCCATCGGTACAGACACACCGTTGAATTAAATAACGGCTGCTGTGCTGTTGTTTTAAATCACTCTGAAATCATCATCATGCTTTCAACAGTTCTTATCGTTGTTGAAAATGAACTTTTATTATTACAACACATTACCATTGTTCTGGGGGCTGGTGAGTGAAGCAAATCTACATCCAGGCATGTGCACAATAATGATTTTCATAACCAGAATTTACGATTCACAATAAAGCCATGATAAAAAAAATAAAAAAAATAGTACAACAACTTATAGCAGAAGGACAAGTGTTCTTTCTCTGTTATAGTTTATGCATTTCATAAATGAAATGGCTCAATATTTACCTATTTATCCACTTTAGTTGTAAACTGCAGCAATAACTCTTTAATGCTTTTGGACAAATATAATGCAGAGATTGAATAACTCAAAAGGGATCAAATGAAAAAAGAAAACAAATAAACAGCACATTGCTCAGCGCGCTGACTTACGCTGTGTATTCATACGGCAGAACAGACTCCACTGAATCCAACCGGTTCACAAACAGCTCGATGGTCGACTGGAGGAAAACAAAAGCAGACAGACAGGTGAGCACCAATCAGGCGTTCATTGGTATTGTTCTTTTTTAAACCTTGTTGTGAGGGCATCATTGTAAAAACATGCTGGTCTAGTCTTGTTCCAGGTACTCTGGGTGAGTAGGAATATGTGTTGTTTTGTACTTTAGGTGAATAAATAAATCAAGAAAAAGTCCAAAGTATAAATACCTTTTCTAGGCAGTATACATACTACTATACAAACACCACAGTGCCCCTCGCCAAGTGTACTGATGATGCACCGTCCATGCTTCAAAAGTATACTATAGCACCCAGCCCTGTCATATTTTATGACAGAAAAAGGAGGAACATGGCAGGTTCATTTAATGTTATATATCGCAGTGAAAATGTGTTTGAAAGGCTTGAAGCCAATAATTGATTGGAACTTTGTTGGAAACATGTTCTGATAAATTACGTCATATGTCTTTATTCAATACATGTCGACTTGTGGATTGAGAGCTGCAATGCTTGGTGTGTGTGTGTGTGTGTGTGTGTGTGTGTGTGTGTGTGTGTGTGTGTGTGTGTGTGTGTGTGTGTGTGTGTGTGTGTGTGTGTGAAACAATGACACAGAGAGAGGAGACTATCAACATAATGAATGAATATTATATATGATGATATATGATTATCCTTTACTAGTAGGCAGTACAACATGTCTAGTCACATTATTAGTGGCTTGAATTACAAAGTGTGAGAGAATCAATTAGTTCTTATTTTGTATTTGAGCCACCAGAAGTAAGAGCAGCTGTTCGTATCTGTTAGCTCGATGTCTGGCAGCTAGCAGCTAGCAGCTAGCATTAGCCTCCTCTGGCGTCATGCTATCCGGTAGCTCCGCTGTTCCGTAACATCACACGCAGCTCGGCTGCTGCTTTGTGTGTCTCTTCAGTGGATGGAGCAGTGTTGTTGTTGTTGTTGTTGTTGTTGTTGTTGTCAGCAGGCAGCTCCAGTTACCCAGGAGACCTGTGCGTGTTTACCTTGCAGTCCGGGACTTGGTCTTTTCCCGGCTCACAGAAGCTCACGGGGGCCAGACCCGGGAGGTAGAAGCCCGCCGCCCGAGCCAGCAGCGCCGCTCCGAGCAGCCAGCGCCACATGTCGCTGCGAGCTTCTTCCAGAAGGACGTCCACTGGCTGCTCTTGGCGGCTCAAACCGCCGCTGACGTCTACACCGCTCGGCCACCAGCATCCGGTTCTGCAGCGGCCACACGTCACTACCGGAAGTCCTGCTTCGTGAGGTGGCGCATTCTCCTTTTCTTTTTTTTAGGTTTATTAGGCAAACAACAAATGTGTGCATTACCGCCACCAACTGGTATGGAGTGTGGGTCAGGCTGTCTAGTAGTACTTATATTTTTTAATTCAAATAAAATAAATATATATGTTTTTAAAGGACTGACATTTCCTCAATAATATGAGTGAGCCTAAGATTACATATATTTGATCAGTTATCCTCCCTGCTGCTGCAACCCCCATCGTCTGCACCCACTATATATTGACCCACCTCCACTCCCCTTCCCACAACGTTCAGCTCCCTTCCACCCTCCACATACTCTGCATTTCCTGTCCAGATCCAGTGGAAGTGGTGGGAGAGAGGAGAATGGTGGTGATGCTATCATCCCCATCAGACAACACCCCCACCCCATGCAGGACAAACTGGCAGCACTCAGCAGCTCCTTCAGCCGCCACCTGCTTCAACTGCTTCAACTGCTTCAACCTTGGTGTGAAGGTGAGATACAGCAGGTCCTTCCTTCCTGCTGCTGTCAGGCTGCACAACCAGCACTGCTCGTAATAGAGCACACATACCAGATAAAAACCTGGCAAATTACCCCTTCATTCATGTACAATATCAGCTTCAATACCAAGGTATGCATGTGCAACCTCATATGTGGAATAATGGATATCCAACCACTCAATCTAATTATATATTTTCTTTTAGCTTTTTTGCAATTTACTTAATTATCATACCATTATTGTTTTTCCTACTTATGTATCTTGTTGCACTATACACTTTGCTGCTGTAATCCTGCAAATGTCCCCGCTGTAGGATAATAAAGGATTATCTTATCTTATTATATCTTATATTATCTTATCCTGGGTGGTCAATGTATTGGCTGCAGCTGCATGCAACCCGGTAGCCTAAACTTTAAATATTGGCCTACAGATAAAGGATGTTTGGATAATAATCCTCATCTACATTGTCAGTGTGATTATTAATTATAAAATATACTAAATGTATTGTTAGCAATATGGTTAAGCAACCCCAATGACCCAAAATAATTACATACATCCCATTACTGTCTCTAAAGACAGATGACATACTATATGTATAAAGGAGTAATGTAAAGGAACTTGTCGCGCTGTTGAAAAGCTGACACAAGTAAACCAGACCATGAGTTGTAATAATAATGTCCTGAGCTTTCTTTTCCCAGGAAAATGTTGTTAGCTCCAGTTTCTCTCCAGCTGTCACTGTGGACATTTTCACAGATGTCAGCTGGTTTCTGCCACTTACATTTTTTTATATGATTTTTTTCTCTTTTATACAGCAACAATTATCTTAAAGTTTGAAGGTTTCACTCTGAAGGATTTGGAGTATTAATATTAATATAATCAGTCTAAATCCAGTAAGTGCTTCAGGCAGTTAAGGTGCAGTAATGTCTAGAAAGTGAGAATGTGTTAGTCATACGCTGACAATATAATTGCTCCCTGCTTAATGTGGACAGGGTTATAAGGGGGCAATGTTCAATAATACATTGAAGTGTTTACCACACAAATAATGGTGGAATTTATTTGCCCTAAATATCAGTCCAAGAGCTTCTCTATTTGAGAATGTTTTCCTCAGCTGGGGACAGTATTGGGAGCCATGAGCAATGGGTTGTCCCCATGTGGCATCGTGTGTTGGACAACTGCTCCGATGACATATGCAGAGGCATCACCTGTTGAGGTCCTATTTGAGGTTCACCAAATTCCCACTGAGAGCCTTTCACTCGTAGTCCATTCTTCTGAATCTGTTGTGAAACCTTTTGGTCGTGGAGATGTTCCTGCTCTGAGGGTCCCATAATGAACAGGTCATTGGTAAATCTCTCATCAGATTCCCGGTGGCTGTTGATAGTAGTGTATTTCTTGGGGTCATCATCCAGCAACACCTGCTGGTAAGGTGTGGTGAAGTCTCTCTTAGAGGATGCCTTAGATGTCCAGACCTTATGTGTTTGAGAACATCGTATTCTATTACACTCCCATCTGTCCCCCGCAAAACAATGAAAGGTAGGAACTGAAATTACTCTGTGGCTAAGGGGACATGAAATAGCAATTAAAATGTTACACATGTAAATATATAAATAAAATAGCAGTTAAAGTGCTATGCTGTAGTGAATATGACTTCATAATTCACCCTTGTTCTTAGTGTGGTTCTTCTTATGAAATAATTATTATATGTAATAAAACTTAATACTGCAAATCCTATGTATAATTATTCCTTCTAAAATATGTACAGTATATCTCACCACAGTCTACTCGTAACAACATAAATTAGTATGCTAAATTTAAGTAATTAAAATAACCCAAAAATATAATGTGCACAGTAACTGTAGCTCCACCATCAATTAAAACATTTTAAATTTATTTTCATCCTTGAATGTTACTTGGTAACAAGTATCCAGCCAACGTTATGTTTCATGAACTGTGTTCATTTCATCAGATGTTTTTAATTCCCAGGCTAATACTATGCAAAAGGCTAACGCTAGGTTAACAGCAGACATCTGCATTGATATCTCAACCATATGATCACATTGGTCAACAAATTCCAAAACAAAGTAACATTATAAATACCAGTGACGGATAATTGAGTTAAATAACTTCAAAAGCTTAGAGTTACATTTTACTGTCAGCTGGAAACCGGTTTTGCAGCACATTTTCTCTTCAAGAGTTTTTAAGATCACCAGGTGAGCCAACACAATAGGGACACAAGTTCTTTACTTGGAAGTTTAGTGTTTAAGCCACATATTACCGTGAGCCATAACATTCTGCTCACCAGACTCAAAGACCTTGGTATCGAAGGTACTGCACTCAGCTGGCTCCACTCCTACCTCTCCAACAGATCACACTTCATCTCTCTTCATAATCACACCTCTGCCACAGCCACAGTCACTCAAGGCGTTCCCCAAGGCTCCGTACTCGGCCCCCTCCTCTTCATCATCTACATCCTCCCCCTTGGTCAGATACTCCGCCACTTCAACCTGGACTTCCACTGTTACGCTGATGACACCCAGATCTACCTTAGCACCAAATCCCCCCTCGACCCTCCCCTCTCCCACATCAACTCCTGCCTGTCAGCTATTAAAATCTGGATGCAACACAACTTCCTCAAACTCAACAGTGACAAAACAGAATTCCTTCTCATTGGCTCCAAATCCACACTCAGCAAAACCAATAACCCCACTCTCACCATTGACGGCACCATTGTCTCCCCATCTCCCCAGGCCCGAAACCTTGGCGTGATCTTTGATTCCACCCTCTCCCTTGAGCCCCACATCCGCCATGTCATCAAAACCTCCTTCTTCTACCTTCGCAACATCGCTAAAATCAGACCCTCTCTCACACCCCCCGCAGCTGAAAGACTCATTCACGCCTTCATCTCTTCCCGACTGGACTACTGTAACTCACTTCTCCTCGGCATCAGCTCTACCAATATCAACCGCCTCCAACTGGTCCAGAACGCAGCTGCCCGACTCATCACCCGCTCCAAATCTTGGCACCACATCACTCCAGTCCTAAAACAACTTCACTGGCTTCCTATCCCCCACCGGATCACCTACAAAATCCTGGTCCTCACCTACAAAGCCCTCCACCATCTGGCCCCCTCATACCTCACTGACCTCCTGTCCCCCTACCAACCCTCACGGTCCCTCAGATCCACCTCAGCCGGTCTCCTCTGCATCCACAAATCCAAACTCCGCAGTTTTGGGGACAGAGCCTTCTCCAGGGCAGCTCCCAGGCTCTGGAACTCCCTCCCCCAAGAGATCCGCACCTCTGAGTCCCTCACCGTCTTCCAGTCCCGCCTCAAGACCCATCTCTTCACCTCTGCCTATCAGTAGCCCCCTATTGACTGTATCATGTTCTGCTTTGTCCTGTTTTCTTTTGCTTTGTTTTGTTTTGTCTTGTATCGTCCAGTTTTGCTTTACCTTCTAATCTTGCTCCCTGTAAAGCGACTTTGAGTCCATGAAAAGCGCTATATAAATTCAATTTATTATTATTATTATATATTTCCATCCTTTGCCTGAAGTGTCTGGGAACTGAAGTCAGACCCGTTCTGTCACGTTCAACAAACATAGCCGCTGCAAACAAGTTGCTTTTACAAGGAATAAGGATTTAAAAAATATTTCTAAAGGCCTTTCTTTACACACGATGAATAAACGACACGAAAATGTGAAATACTCGCCTGCGAATATTATATGTTTCGGGCACATTTTGTGAAAGGTGAGAACTGAAGGAGTGGCTGGTCTGGGCTGCCTTTGTCAAAGCACAATGACCCGTCTGGGATTGGACAACGAACACTCTGTGTTCTTTTTTCATTAATACAGGCACCATCAACCAATTCCACAAACCGTGATTGGTTTATGCCTTTATTACCTCAGAGAAATCAGCCCTGTTACACAAAATAAAACTAGAGGCTTTTTAGCCACGTAATATTTATGTTCTGTGAGAAAGTAAAACAAAAAGAAAAAAATGTACTTCCAAAGTAATCCCACCAAAAAAGAAAAACGCCCCTAGTGTGTTAAGAACTTACAGTAATTGTAGATGGTTCAACCTACAATCAGCCACAGTCACTCCAGGTGGCTCAAATACACAGAGGTCAGGAAGGAAGTGTCTCTTGACCCTTGACCCTTAACACAGCTTGTGTCTTCCAGGAACGTTTTGTATGTCCAAATATTGCAGGACAGACTTCCAGCTGCTATCCATCCCATCTACAGTGGAACTGCAATTGCACTCTCAATAGTCTGTAGTGTGAGGTGGTTTCATGAAAGTGCTCAGGTAGCAACAGGAGATGTTTCATTCAGTACGTCTGCAGTGTACATCTCCTCTTGTGTGCCTCTGTAAGACAATGTCCAGTCTGGTCAGGCTGACCTCTTGACGTCTTCACAATGTGCTTCAGATATCACTGTAGGTGTGGTATTACTACCAAACACAAGTCAGTCAGTATCTGGCGTGTTCTCGGCTGTACATGTCTCTGGTCCATTTAATCATCGTCTCTGGAGATCGATAGAGGAAGATCAGTTTGGAGTAAAGTTCCTCCTCCAGCTCCAGCTCTCCTGTCTCACGCACCTGAATCACACAGAGACATTAGTGTGTGGATGAAGATTATAAAGAAATGATTTTCCACGACCCGTCCAACAATATGGCATCAATCCTGTGTATTTTGTGTACCCATTATTTAAAAGAAATATGCTCATGATTAGATCATGGGAATAGTCCATAATTCTGCTCTTCTGAACCGCTAATTAAAATCTGTAATACATAATTTACTCCATTCTTAATACGTGTGTGCACATGAGTATAGGACATACAGAATGTGTGTGTTAATATGCACACGCTACACACTAACCAGAAAGATGTCTGTGCAGAGCTTCAGGATGCGGTCCACACAGGGCAGCTCCTCAAACATGATGGAATGGGAGATCTCACTGAAGAAGCCACGTACAAACTTTCCAATGACTAAGACCACAGACACATAAAGACCCATGATCCTGAAAAGAGAGCCAAGAAAAGGAAAATAATATTTACATTCAAGAAGTGTGGAAGAAAACGACTCAAATCATAAATCGCAATTAAATATTTTATAATTGGGGTCGAAAACTAAGATGGCCTTCGAGAAAATATTGCTGCCGTAATTATTGGGTTGATAACATTTTTTACATCCATGCTGTTATTTGGTATCCAAAGCATTTGACATTGGATGGTAAGCCCTTCTGTTTTTGACACTCAGAAACCCCAATTTTCAATATACATGGGAAAGTCGTACAGCCTCTGAACGCCTCATAATGCATTCTAACAGATGTTTGGAGAGGTTGCTTGTGACCGGAAGACAAAGATATGAAGAAAAGAGGGGAATTATCAGGAGAGAGTTAAGATCTCTTTCTTTCCTGAAATGACTAAAGTAGTGGTGAAGAATAGTTTTGCCGACGTTAGGTATATACTTTATGTCCACAACATGGGATTCACATTGGCTCATGGCGCTATGCAATGTCATGGCGTTTTCTCCCAGAGGGAACAAGAGGGTCATCTCTATGTGACAGAGTACAGCTCAGCGATGAGTCCTTGACCACCGAGCTGGTTCGGCAGGCTGAACCCGACCGAGAACCAGAGAAGTGAGCGGAGCCGTTTGCCCAAAGACGGACGAGACGGTTCAGGGAGTGGCAACCGGAAACGTAATCGTGAAGACAGAGGATCTGAAACCAGGGAAGCTAACAGTCCAAACAGACCAACCAGTGGGGACAGGCAGAAGGTCACGTCGAGGCTGGACAAAGGTTCATATCTCTGGATCAAACCAGCTTCAAGCGTGTCTAAAAGACAAACCTGGATCAGCCTAACGCTTCCTGATGTTGAACTCAGACAAGACTGAAGTTATTTAACTTGGCCCAGAAGACCTCAGAAATCAAATATCTGATAATATAGTTTCTCTTGATGGCATTGCTCTGACATCCAGCACCACCGTAAAGAATCTCAAAGTTATCTTTGATCAGGACTTGTCTTTAACTCCCACGTGAAACAGATCTCAAGGACCGCCTTTTTTCACCCACGTTTAAACAATCCGCCACATCCTGTGTTTAAAGTGATGCAGGAAAATGTGTTCACGCATTTGTTACTTCTAGACTAGAGTACTGTAACTCCTTATTATCAGGCTGCTCTAATAAGTCTCTTAAATCTCTCCAGCTCGTATACTAACAACAACTGAGAAAAGAGATCTAGGCTTTTGGCTGCTTTGACACTACATGCTATTCACTTATTCACACACTGGTGGCAGGGCTACCATGCAATGTGCCACCAGCTGACGCATCAACACAGACTGAAGGATCTTTTGATTGAAAGTCGACCGGCTGCCGCCACAACCCGATCCCAAATTGAAGAATGGATGGATGATTTGTTGACTCTTTAAATGCCTCGGCCTCCCCATTGTTCAGTGGACAGGGTTCTGGTGGTTATTCCTGGATCTTAGCTAGAACCAAGGAGAGCTGATCCTCAACCTTGAATATATTTTACATGGCTCCTTTTATTCTATGAATATTAAAAATGTATAATTGCAACCCTAAATGTTTGTGAGTGTGGGTTCCTTACCCATATCCAGCCAGGAAACCCAGGCTGGGTGGACTGACTTTGTCATTGAATATGACTATGGGTAAAACCCCACAGGAGGAGGACGCACAACCTGCAATGGCAATGTCCCACCACTCCTGGTTCCCAGTGCCATTCAGTGACCGGTCACTCTTCAGGGACAGCGTTATATTCAGGTAGCCATCTTCAGGACCTACAGACAAACAATCAGCTGTGTTAGAACAATTCCAAATGCTTGTGTAGTGTGATGTAGACATTGAAAGGCCTTAAAGCGTGTTACTTCTGACTTGATATAACTTTTACTTTCTACTGTACTTTGTAGAAAGTAACCATTAACTGATTTGGGTATTTTGGCTGCCCTTTCCATGACCGGTGGAAATTATTCTACCTGTAATATGTTTCATGTCGTGAAAAGAAAATCTTATGTTGCATAGATTTATACAGTAACTAAATGAACTCTGACCTTTATATAGTTGATTGACTGGTTTGGCCTCAGCTCCATTGGGGGCACGGATGTAGTTGGGGATCATATGAGGAACATGCCTGGGAAAAACACAAGACACCATTTGTAAGATACAACTATATGTATTATCTGAAAACCAAACACTAGCGTTTACATAAACCAGCTTCCAGAGAGTACACCTACACAGGTTCACTGCGATTGCCGACCAGTAGTGAGGCGAGATCTGCTCGGACTGGGTTTCCAGGTTCCAGGTCTATAGAGTGTTTGTCAAATGTGTGTTCCACCGTCCCTCCTTTACCCAAGTCCCTGTGAGAGAGAGATACATCAAGAAAGAGAGAGAGATGATGCAGTCACCTTTAGAAAGCATAACACAGAATACAAAGTAAAGGCCATTAGATGTAATAGCTATGCATATAATATGTATTGCATTATCTCATTCTGTTCACGTTTAATTAATGGGCCTTCCACCACGTGGAAAAGGAGTTAGCATTTAGCTTGACATGTAATAGAAATTACATTTTCTGTTTTCGTTAAAAGAAACACGGATGCCATCTTGGATAACCGAGCCTGCAGGCCAAAAGAACTGCACAGTTAGTTGGAGTTGTTTCCATTTTCGCCTTTCAGTCACATTCCCACTTCCCCAGGTCAATGCATTTCTATGAAGCTTTGGCATTGCCATTCTCCACCTGTCCACCAGAAAAAGCTCAAACTTTCCTTTCAAAAAACCTGTTTATTTCCCTGAGATGGAAACAACTGTGGGTTTTACCTCTGGAAGGTCCAGGCCAGGCGTAGGGTGAGGTCAACAGGACTTCCAAGTAGTTCTTTAATGACTTCCTGTCTGCTCGGAGGGCTGATCCTCCATACGGATCCTGAACTTCCTTCAATCAAGGCCGTCACAATGTCCTCATAACCATACAGAGTGATGAACTGCATGGCTACCTAGATTCACACACACACACACACACAATATTATGAATGAAAACTAGATAACAAAGAGACAGCAACTCAAGCAGGTTACACACACACACACACACACACACACACACACAGTTCCAGCAGAAACAGTCCTGAGCAGTAGACACATCCATCACACTGATATCAGTACACACCGCATTGTCTCCAAATCTTTCGGTGAGCTGGTCATATTCCGCCTGTGTAAAGGGCTGGATGGACTGCTGTTGTGCACTCATGGTAAACAGGGACTAGACATAGAAGAAATACACCAGTGGATTATGAACATTTTATATACTGAGTTATATCGCTGTGTCGTTTGCACCTATCTAACATTTGGCTGCAAAGATCCATTGTTTCTGAATTGATTTTCATCTGTTAATGAAAATTAGGCCTAAAGTTGACATACTGGATTCTGATCTTGGATGTGGAAGTAAGCCTTCTTCTAGAGCCAGTGGCTGAGAGAATGCTAATGACAGTCTATGGGATTTCCCATTGACTGCCAGATGATCGGAACAGAAATCCAAGTCAACAACACAAAATGTCCCTCGAACTCCAAATCCCCGGCTTGTAGTGTGTCACCGGCTTTCTGTAGTTTCAATCTGAATCTGGGATAACAAGCCACATAAATGATGCTCAACTATAGTCAAAGTTGTACGTTTATTGTTAAGATGCCAGACATGTTATCTGGCCAGATAATTGTTTGTGTTGCTGCATTCTTCCTGATGCAAATTCAGAAACAGTTTTATTCTTTTTTTGTTTTTGTCTTGTTTTTCTTGTTTTACAAATGGGCTACAGTGTCATCTGGGTTAGGGTTATCCCTGTGTTGCATAATGACACAAAATTATCCTTGAATTCGGGAATAATCATTAATATGTCAGCATGCAAGCAATCTATCAACATTAGGCTTGTTGCATTAAATTCAGCTTCCTTGCCATTGAGACCCGTCAGAACAATTAATGCAGTGGAAGAGACTGCAATATGAAATGTTGATTACCTCATATCCTCCCAACTTGACAGTCACGGTGACGTCAATGGGGTGGTTGACCACACCCACAACGGATCTGACCAATGAAATGAAGAGAAGGGGAAACCAGATGATGCAGATCAGGAAGAAGATGATGAGTCCACCCATGCCGTATTTCACTATCTTCTTCTTCTTCTGTCCTTTGGGCTGTGGGTATTTCTGAGGGTAGAAAATATAATATAAAATATAAATGTGGAGTATTTCCTTTACATCTAATGCAAATGTAAAGGAAGCTGACACTGGGTTTTGTGTCCCTGGCAATAGCCCTGGGTATGGCCTCCAGGTGAGGGGGCAGATTAAATATAGACCCTGAATACGCCGGCCGTGCCACGGCGTGCAGCAGGCATCAGGAGCTTGTTACAGGACATGGACCGTCACCGGCCTGGCAGGGAAGGAACCACAGCGAGTGTAGGAGAGGATATGCTACCAGCTAGTCTATATTATTGGGCTCCATCGGAGTTGAACAAGGGTGAACATTGAGGTCCCTGGAGCCTGCCAATCCTTCACAACAAAACAGGAAACATATGCTGAAGTCGTCGGTCATATGGGCTTACATTAAAATGAATGAGAGTCTGAATATTTACAGAGACTGGGGTTTAGTTTTGAGAATGAAAATTTGTTTTTTACATTTTCTTGTAACTGATTCTGAGGAGTTTCGGCCTTTCCCCTTTATTGAATTTGTCTCCCCAAGTACCCTTATAGCTTGACTTGGTCCTTTTGTCTGGTATAATCACATCACAGTACTCATACTCGTCATACCTTCTCTGTCTCACGGCTGCATTTAATGATGAAGATGTTGGCGTAAATGTCCTCCACACACATCCAGTTAGACAGAGACAGAGTGGTGTCAGTCCAAACCCAATCCATCACCGCTCGCAGCTCCACCAAGAACGGCACCAGCCGGAACCTACACATAAGCACAACATCCATATAATAATGCCAATATACGGTATGTTGATTTTTGAGCTATTTATTTCTGTAGTAAAGTCAAAGGTTGACTTAATCTCTGTCTTCATATATACACATACTGTTTTCACTGGTGAAGGTCCATAAAATATGGAATATTTACAGTCAGGTCCATAAATATTTGGACATTGACACATTTTTCATTATTTTGGCTCTGTACACCACAACAATGGAGTTGTAATGAAAAAATCAAGATGTGCTTTAAGTGCAGACTTTCAGCTTTAATTTGAGGGTATTTACATCCAAATCAGGTGAACGGTGTAGGAATTACAACAAATTCAAATGTGGCCACCCTCTTTTTAAGGGACCAAAAGTAATTGGACAATTGGCTGATCAGCTGTTTCAAGGTCAGGTGTGTGTAATTCCCTCGATATTTCATTTACAAGGAGTAGATAAAAGGGTCTTGGGTTCATTTCAGGTGTGGTATTTGTGTTTGGAATCTGTTGCGGTCAACTTTCAATATTAAGTCCAAAGAGCTGTCACTATCAGTGAAGCAAGCCATCATTAGGCTGAAAAATCAAAACAAAACCATCAGAGAGATAGCAGACACATTAGGTGTGGCCAAATCAACTGTTTGGTACATTCTTAAGAAGAAAGAACGCACTGGTGAGCTCAGCTACACCAAAAGACCTGGAAGACCACAGAAGACAACTGTGGTGGATGACAGAAGAATCATTTCCCTGGTGAAGAAAAACCCCTTCACAACAGTTGGCCAGATCAAGAACACTCTCCAGGAGGTAGGTGTATCTGTGTCAAAGTCGACAATCAAGTGAAGACTTCACCAGAGTAAATACAGAGGGTTCACCACAAGATGTAAACCATTGGTGAGCCTCAAAAACAGGAAGACCAGATTAGAGTTTGCCAAAAAACATCTAAAAGAGCCTGTACAGTTCTGGAAGAACATCCTATGGACAGATGAGACGAAGATAAACTTGTACCAGAATGATGGGAAGAGAAGAGTATGGAGAAGGAAAGGAACTGCTCATGATCCAAAGCATACCACCTCATCAGTGAAGCATGGTGGAGGTAGTGTTATGGCGTGGGCATGTATGGCTGCCAATGGAACTGGTTCCCTCGTATTTATTGATGATGTGACTGCTGACAAAAGTAGCAGGATGAATTCGGAAGTGTTTCGGGCAATATTATCTGCTCATATTCAGCCAAATGCTTCAGAACTCATTGGACGGCGCTTCACAGTGCAGATGGACAATGACCCGAAGCATACTGCGAAAGCAACCAAGGAGTTTTTTAAGGCAAAGAAGTGGAATGTTCTGCAATGGCCAAGTCAATCACCTGACCTGAATCCAATTGAGCATGCATTTCACTTGCTGAAGACAAAACTGAAGGGAAAATGCCCCAAGAACCAGCAGGAACTGAAGACGGTTGCAGTAGAGGCCTGGCAGAGCATCACCAGGGACGAAACCCAGCGTCTGGTGATGTCTATGGAATCCAGACTTCAGGCTGTCATTGACTGCAAAGGATTTTCAACAAAGTATTAAAAGTGACAATTAGATTGCTTCACTGATAGTGACAGCTCTTTGGACTTAATATTGAAAGTTGACCGCAACAGATTCCAAACACAAATACCACACCTGAAATGAACCCAAGACCCTTTTATCTACTCCTTGTAAATGAAATATCGAGGGAATTACACACACCTGACCTTGAAACAGCTGATCAGCCAATTGTCCAATTACTTTTGGTCCCTTAAAAAGAGGGTGGCCACATTTGAATTTGTTGTAATTCCTACACCGTTCACCTGATTTGGATGTAAATACCCTCAAATTAAAGCTGAAAGTCTGCACTTAAAGCACATCTTGATTATTTCATTACAACTCCATTGTTGTGGTGTACAGAGCCAAAATAATGGAAAATGTGTCAATGTCCAAATATTTATGGACCTGACTGTATATAGAAGGTCCATATAAAAGAGGCTAAAACCAAGCTGCAGCTTCATGTCATACCCTTGGAAGAGAAATAGGTTGAGATGGTTGTATTTCTTGGTGAGGATGTTGCCAAGAATACGAGTGGGGTATCCACAGCGGATCTGATAGGCTGACAGGCCGAAGTAAATACACTTGACAAAGTACCAGAGCTGGGCCACAAAGTTCTGATTGAACTTCCTAAACAGAGAGGAGAAACAAGGAACATGAATGTCTTCATAATCTAATTTGCAGTAGAAAGCTGAAGACTCAACTCGGTTTCGTTCCATCAGAAGGTTTTTACAAGACAACTCAAATTACAAGTTAATACCATCAGCACTCAAATATAGAATAAATACATGATGCATTTTGACTTCACCGTTCAGTGACAGCAGGCAAGATGAAGAACATCCACAGGTGGATCCCAAACACAAGGATCACCTGGACGGAGGAAACCACAGGAGACAGCGCTGGTTATCCCAACAAAAGCTGCAGGCATCCCTCCAAAAGAGATATGCATGCTAATGATCTGAATACATGAACTGAACCTGGAAGATGAGTTTTCCCAAGACAGCCTTGCGCAGGTACAAGGCTCTGTCGATGATCATGGTGCTGAACTGAAGGAGCAGCATCACCAGGAAGGCCTCGGGAACCTGGTCCTCTGAAAGGGTGGAGGCTATATCAGCTGCTGCACTGTGTTTCTGAAGGAGAGAGGGTGTCATGTTGGATTGTTCCCTATGAAACCTTTCTGTTTGTAATAATGTCAATTGTTAATAGTTTATGAATAATTACAAAATTACAACTTTCATCCATCTCTCACCCCAAAAGCCCAAAAGCCAAAGACGATGATGATGAAGTCAACGACATCAGTCAGGAACATGAGTGCATAGACGTCTGTGGCAGCCCGATACTCAGCATGGAGGATGCCCCTGAAGAAGCCCTGCGTCGGCCTGTAAACACTCTGAAGACTGAGGAGGAAAACAACATGACATGAAAGAAACCACTGTTAATAAGTGAGAAAACTAATGACAGTCCAGTAATACATCACCCTGTTTAGAATTTCCCCATGAATAGCAACTAAATTATTTGTATAAAATATCTGAATAAATGGCAGATTAATTAACTGTTAACGTGATATTTGAAATGATCTTAGAGGGTGACTTATATCAAATAGAGTCTCTGTATGCAACTCACCCAGAAAGGAAGACATGTTTCATCTTGTCTCCCACAGCCAGCAATCTCCGACTGGCTGCCTCTCTCCGACTGCCTTTCTGCTTCTTCTTCACTGCTTCTGCTTCACAGGGCTCTGCAGCCTCCCCTGAGGGCTCTGAGACACGAACATACGTTCTGTTTGTTACTCATGCTGTGTCAGGGTGGCTCAAATGACAAAGCACAGAGAAGCTGTTGGAAAATCACCGTGAAACACGGCCTCACTAAACTGATTGCTTAATAATCAAGTTTTCAAAAGTAACATTGGTATTTGGAACAGCAAATACAGTAGTTGTGAATATTCCTGTCGCTAAGCTGTTATTTATTCTTTATAATAATTTTAATTGGGACACAACTAATATCTTCTATTATGAATTGCATTGCTCTGAACCAGCACCAACTTCCCAGTGCCAGTCTGGCCTCACAGAGATCAAAATGAATGGTGCACATAGTGCTTTCATCAGCTTGTTAAGAACCCGGTCATCACACCACAGAGTGACAGTGATTGTCCAAATATCAAAAATGAACAATCAGAAATTGCTGACGCTACCCCCAAAATATCCGACAGTGAGTGCCTGCGAGTAGCTCTTGGCTCTGAACGTGGGTCCTTCATGCAGTGCAGCCGGTGTCAGTGTTACAAGTCACACACTCTCCACATGATGAAGCCACACACCTCTGCTGGGTTGTTGTTTGGCCTTTTTAGGTTTCCTGCGGAAGCGGATGCTGCTGCTTTTCTTTGGGACTTCCTTTGTCACCGGCTCACCGGCTCCGACCATCTCATCCTCCCTCGGCCTGCTGGGAGGATCCCACCGGTCCTCTAGCCCAGACAGAGGTCCATGCCCATCTTCTGACCCACTGGGTTCGGTTGCAGGAGGTTGTGTGGTCGCAGCAGCAGAGCTGGTACTCGGTTCACCACAGTCAACCCCATCCTAAAGTGATAAACACTTGATTTTAACAAACAAGTAGTACAGTATCTTTAATAATGAGTCTGTTAATAGATGATGTCACTGCTTTAGTTAAAGGTGAAGGAAATATACATATTTTATTTGTATTACCAGTATTTATGTGCACCAACCTTTTCCAGTTGGTCCAGTTCAGTAATTCCCAGGTTGTTCAAGGTAGACGTTGAGCTAACTCTGCTCTCCTCCTCTTCTCCTCGACCCTCCTTCTTCCTTCCATCTTCATCTCCTTCTATATTCTTTCCTTCATCCTTACAACCTTCTGGTGAGGGGCTCTGCTCCTCCAGGGGGCCCTCGTGGTCCCACAGGCCATATCTCTGTGCAGACACACACAAGTGGACACACACAAATACAAATGTGGGAGGTTGAAATAGTGCTGATGAAGCTGTACCCTGCACTACAGGAACAATTCTGTTTCTCATCATCAGCTGACGTCAGGTACAGCTGAACGTTTATGTGGCCAAATTAAAGATAACGAGCTGTGTGATTGTCTCTTTACCAACCATGTTAAGCCCTCTATAATGTTATTATTTATTTATTTTGTATCAATATATTTGTTCTATGTTTCAAAAACAATTTTTACTTAAACAACTTAAACTAAGTCTTAATTTTTCATATAGTAATATTAATTACGTTGTCAGGCTGCATGTCCTGTCACATATGGGGATGTTGCAGCGGTCACAGAGCAGATCATTCAGACATAAATGGAGTTTGACCAACTCATAACATAAATGGTGCTAAGCTATAGCTGATGAACTTTGAAAGAAGAAAGTCAAAGGAAAAGGCTTTATTTGTTTATTCTTTCTGAATGGGATAATACATAATGTTTCCAGGCTTGAGCATCACTGTAATTGTTAATAATTATAAATACTAACTGACCATGAGAAGAGATCTGTGGAAAAACAGAGCCAGCAGTTGAAGAAGATCATATCTGATGTAATTGTCCGTCTTCTCCAGGCCCAGGATGCGAGGCGGGAAGAAAGGTTTGTCTTCATTCAAAGTCATCTCATAAACGCTGTTCCAAGGAAAGAAGCCAAACTGGAAGAGGTATTTCACCACCACCATCACCTGGGAAGAGAACAGCAACACAGCCAGTGAGTCCTGAGACCAGACCAGGTGCACACATGCTGCCACGCATCACAGGTGACGTCATGTAGGACGAGCAGAGGAGATGCTCCTCAGGTCAAAAGGTTTACGAACACAACGTTTCACGTTGTATCAAACCATGAGCTTTACGATTGAAAACAGCTGCTTGCTTCTTCTAGAAACGATGCAAGCTCTGAGAGATGGGCATCGAACCAGCGAGCTGAAGGAGAGTAGGTTTTGCCCACTGTGCTCCCTCACATGATAACTGAATTGAATTGAATGACACAGTGTAATGCAATAAGTGATCAACCATGTCTGCATGCACCCACACTCCAGTGTCTATATGAAAGTTATGAAAGTTATGAAAGACAGCGTGGCTCGAGTACAGGCGCAGTGCTAACCAAGCCACTGGGACAAGAACAGGGCTTTGAAGACTATTTTTGTTGTGGCAAATTTGTGGGTCTTTTTTGTTGTTGTTGTAGCTTGTTGTGGTCAGCAGGTCTGTCTTTCAATCAGAGGATCGGGGGTTGGATCCCCGGCTCCACTAGTCCATGTCGATGTGTCCTTGAGCAAGACACTTAACCCTCATTGCTCACCGTTGCTCTGTCTACGGTCTACTGTATAGCATGTAAGTCTCTTTGGATAAAAGCCTCAGCTAAATGAAATGTAATGTAGCTAAACACTTAAATACACCTTATTTTATTCATTAGGTTCTAAAAGTTGTAAAATCCAGAGTTATTCCCTCGGCATAATAAACCACCTGAGACCGAGCGGCTGGAGGCACAAGAAAGTACCAACTGTCAAGGAGAGGGGCTGCATGTCTGTGAATGGACAGAGTCAGGGACAGAGGTCGGTAGTTCAGCTAAATATATTGATTTGTTCAGTTAAACTAGACAATGCACAACCCAGACCATTTCAGATATTTGCAACTAAGGGACTTGTATGTCAGAGGAATAAAGCACGATGAAAATTTAGATAATGATGGATTGATACAAACACATATTTAGAATTCAAGGAAATATAGAATAATATAAACATTATACTAGCACATAATGGAGAGAAGCGGAAATACAACATTATAGCTGTAATGTAAAAAAGAACAAGGAGTTGATATGACAGAAGATGAATGGTGGCGAGGTTGGAGAACACAACGGTCCACAACAC
The DNA here is from genome assembly GCA_023566465.1 of Cottus gobio. Taxonomy (NCBI): domain Eukaryota; kingdom Metazoa; phylum Chordata; class Actinopteri; order Perciformes; family Cottidae; genus Cottus; species Cottus gobio. The sequence continues at coordinate 27,729,143 of CM042225.1, forward strand.
ACTCACGTTGTTGGACGGATCTCATTAGGCACACCAAAAACAGAACATGCTTGTTTGTAGCACAACATGTGGCGCAATACATGGAGAAGCATTTTGTCTTTGGATATACGTAGGTCATAGTACTGCACTCTGGTGATATGAAATATGTGTTCAGATACCTGCTGAGAGGCTCGTCGGCAGCTTCTATAAGGCCGCTGTGAAGAGATGGTACCAAGCAGAGCCAGCAACCAGATGGGTGCTTAACATTGTGAATGATATGAAACTGTAAATCATACAATAAGAGCTCAAGAGAAATTACTCCGGGCCGCTGATGCTTTGGTACTTCATTCAAGCAGTGAAATAATAAAATATTGCACAGTTTTCCTGTGCTGTTTCACGTGAAACGTGATTAGCTTCTTCAGAGTGTCCGTCTCTCACCTCTGTGTAGACGATAGCAGTCATCCAGAACTTCTTGGTGGGTCTTGGAACAGCCAGCATCGCCCACAGGAACACCAGGATGGGGAGAGCCAGCGATATCACGGAGGCACTGACCGCGTTGTTCAACACGATGATGAAGTAGCAGACCAGCTCCGAGTTGGCCGCCAGCAGGTTGTACATGGCGAACAGCAGCTTCAGCAGACGGCTCTGGCTGCTGTAGAAGTCTCTGCTCTGCTCCAGCTCCTCGATGAAGAACTGCCTGCAGAGAGGCGAGAAGAAGATCATCATTCATCTTTTAATACATGCCAGACAGATGAAATACAACACAAATAAAAGCATTATTTTCTTTTTACACGTAGGTGGTCATGTGACCTTTACCTTTCTCCCAGCAGCTCGCTGGCGGTTCGTGAGTGTCTATGTTGTTGTTTGGATGGTGCCGGTACCAGGGCCATGCTGCTGGGTGGGGGTTCTGGACTCAAGAGGTTTTCAATGCTGTTGAGCCTCGGCTTGGGGGTAGACCGGTCTGTCACTCCCCTGCTATCCACCTCCAGGCCACTGAGAGGCATTCAGACACATATACACATACAATGCATGAATACATAAAAACAGAGAGGCTGTTAAGATGTGACATTTCTTCCTCACAATATCACCAGAGAAAAAAGTAAGAATGGGTCAAGACCGTGGAGATTCATCCTTTATGAGCATGCTCAGTACACTTCATGGTAATTAACAAATGTTTGAATTAGGGACAAGCGCTCATTGCATATCTAGTATATCTATTGCATATCTAGTATATCTATTGCATATCTAGTATATCTATTGCATATCTAGTACATCTATTGCATATCTAGTATATCTATTGCATATCTAGTACATCTATTGCATATCTAGTATATCTATTGCATATCTAGTACATCTATTGCATATCTAGTACATCTATTGCATATCTAGTACATCTATTGCATATCTAGTATATCTATTGCATATCTAGTATATCTATTGCATATCTAGTATATATATTGCATATCTAGTATATCTATTGCATATCTAGTATATTTATTGCATATCTAGTACATCTATTGCATATCTAGTACATCTATTGCATATCTAGTATATCTATTGCATATCTAGTACATCTATTGCATATCTAGTATATCTATTGCATATCTAGTATATATATTGCATATCTAGTATATCTATTGCATATCTAGTATATTTATTGCATATCTAGTTGGACCACACTAACCTGTGTCTGGTGGAGTCGGCATCAGTCTCGTCCAAACAAGTGTCCAGAGTGAGACTCTCACTGCCCTGAGACACCTGGTCGTCTGTGGAGTCTGATGTTGTAGGATGCTGCCAATCAGAGGGAGACAGACCGGACTTAAAGCGCGCGCGTGTGTGTGTGTGTGTGTGTTCAATTCCAAAAAGACCAATGTTTGCTCAGCAGGAAGCTCTGTGTGGCGTTCACCTGCTGTATCTTGTGTATGATGAAGTAGCGTTCGTTGCACAGAACAGTCGAGGTCTCTCTGTACTGTTTGGTGAGCAGGTTGAGCCACTGAGTCAGCCCATCCACCAGGGCCAGAACTATGGCCAACAGGAAGCGCAGGATGTCCAAGATCCTCTGAACCATTTCACCGTGACCTGCAGTATCAAGACAGACAGAAAAGAACAGAAAAGAACTATGTGTACAAATGTATGTACAAGGAGAGCAGATTACTGCCAACATATTCCAACATTTCTAGTTCGGTCTTGTAATGACAAGGTAAAAAGGTGTTCTGTTGCAGAAATGCAAATTAGGGTTTTTCCATTTCTATCAACAGATTCTTTAGTAGCAAGTAAACTTGGCTACAGCATAGTTTTGTCACCAATTCTCCCTCCCACCCTCAGAGGACTCATACAGATGCTAAAGGGATCCTTGTGCACCCCTATCAAGATGCTGCAGGAGACCAGCTGATTAGTCATGTGAGCTAAATGTTTGCTGTGTCAGCGTGTTTTTGTTAAAGGTTTCTATTCAGCGCATCAACCCTTTACGAAGACGGGAGAAACACCTCCGGTTAGGTATTTACTTTTGATACGTGAAACAGAGCGGCATGTTGATGGACAAAGACAAGGTCAACTCTCATCATGAAGTTTCTTAACTACAAACTAAGAGAAGAGGTGTTAAGGGCGGCTAAAGTCAAGGGGACGTTTAAATACAAGGAGTACACCATTCGATTGTTCCCAGACGTCTCTGCCGAAACTCACAAGAAACAGAGAGCCTACGATGGAATACGACAGAAGCTACGAGAGTGTCACACTGGTGACAGTGGCTCCTCCCCCTGCCTCGTGTGTCACCTGATTCACAATGTGTTCCACCTGTGTTTTTGTGTCAAGTAGTTATAAGCCATGTTGTTTCCCTTGTCAAGTGCCGAAGTGTCTTTTGTCCATGGTCGAGACTACCCAAGCCAATCTCATAGCCACGCATCCGCCACAGTTCTGTTTCCACGTTATGTGCCTCGGTCCAGAGGGATCCTCAGCCTACGTGAGTTTTGAGTTGTACTTTTCCTCCGTTGGAGTGATTTTGAGTTTACGTTACGAACCCTGTTTAGAAGCTCATTAGGAGCATTTTGAGTTGTACTTTCCTCCGTTGGAGTGATTTTGAGTTTTGTTGTTTGAACAATGTGTGGAGCTCGTTAGGAGCGTTCTTTGTGCGGTACTGTTCCTCCGTTGGAGTGATTTTTGATTTGTACTTTGTATTAAATAAAGACCTTCTCCCTGACCCCGCTGCGTCTGCGTCCTCCTACGAGCTCGGCCTGACAGAGAGAGAGGAATCGACAAACATAGGATGATCTTTCCATCGCGGCTGCTTCTGACACACCGGGAACAAACCAAACTGTTCAACACGCCCGCTGAGGTGGAACACTTCGTCGAAGGATTGGATAATGAGAGCGGGGAGAGAAGGTAGAGAAAAACAACTACGTGCATTTAAGTTTATGCCAAATATAGTCACAGTGTTTTTATTATTTAAATTTCCATACAGGTACTTAATGTTACCAAGGTACTATTTTCATTTTGCTCGTTCTGTGCATTTCTCTCCGTTCTGAGAATTTATGTCATTATAATGTTGTATGGACCAATAAGTGTTACTTTACTTTTCGAAATGGCTTGATCTCATTACAGGCTTGGATAACTTATCAGTCTAGATTCAAACTAAACGGCATGTTCAGCTAAGTTCATAACGCGTAGAAATAGACTAACAATGTTAAGGGTTGTAATAAGATAACTGGCGAGAAGGCTCATCAGCTTTTAGTTCCTCACATACGTGTGGACCAAACTACCCCATATAAGAAGCGAATTTGAGTGGGGAGAGGGAGGGGGGGTCCACTAGGGACAGCCCTATAACAAGGGATTTAATGGGATTTGTATTTATGTTGAATGTATGTGTTATGTTTACTTTTGTGCTTCATGTTTATGGTTTTTGTTTATGCTTATCAATGGTAAAGATAGATAGGAATAATGTGTGGCAGAGGGTTATTACCCACAAGCAGGGATGTCTGAAACTGGAAAGGTAAAATGTCTTACTTGGAACTGTAGGGGAATGGGCAATCTTAAAAAAATTAAGCAGGTAATGGACAGAATAAAACAATCACAGGCAAAAGTAGTTTTCCTACAGGAAACACATATAATGACAGAAAACACAGTTAAGATAAGGAGGAGATGGCAGGGTCAGGTGTTCTCTGGCTGCTATGCCTCAAACACAAGGGGTGTAATGATTCTTATTCATAAATCCATTCCCATACAGGTTGAGAAAATAACAAAGGACCCAGCGGGCAGATTTGTTATTGTCCAAGGTGTTCTTTTTTCAGAAAGTCAATCTCATAAATGTGTACGCCCTAATGATGACAATCCTAATTTTTCCAATGACCTATTTCTCACAATTTCCTCTCTGTCAGGGCTATACATTATGGCAGGTGATATGAATTGCACTTTGGACCCGGTTAAGGATCGCTCAACAGGTTCTGACAGTAGCCATGTCAAAACTAGAGAAGTTATTCAACAATTCATGAAGGATTTAAATTTGTTGGATATTTGGAGGCACCTCAACCCCACCTACAGCTTACTCATGTTACTCTAGCACACATCGAACACACTCACGTATTGACTATTTTTTAATATCTGCAGAACTTCTTCCCAAGATAGCAGATTGTCAATATCATGCTATAGGTATCTCTGACCATGCTGCAGTATCATTGGTATACACCAATGACAGAATAGCTAATGTTCCTCCTAAATGGCGCCTGCAAGTAGGATGGCTTCAAGACCCGTCATTCATAGAATTCTTAGGTAATCAAATAGAGATGTACTTTGAGACTAATAGATCTGAAACCTCAGCATGCATACGATGGGAGGCTTTTAAAGCTTTCATTAGAGGTCAGATTATGGGATTTTGTAGTTCAAAGTCCAAACAATCTAGACTAGAAACGAATAGATTAACAAATTACAAAAGGATATATATCAGGAAAATACAATTAATGTGGATGACCATAATAAATTAGTGCTACTAAGGGCACGCTATAATGAAGTGTCTGCCAGTAGAGCAGCTGCAAAAGTATTAAAATTAAAACAGAACTTTTATGAACATGGAGACAAAGCAGGAAGACTACTTGCATGGCAGATCAAACAAAGACAAACTGAGCGAACCATTACCGTAATTGAAGGCCCACTAGGAAATATTGTTGATCCAATTAAGATTAATGAAGCATTTAGAGATTATTATGAAAAGCTGTACAGTTCAGAGTGCCCTCCAAATCAGAAGCTACAAGCACAGTTCTTAGACAATCTTAATTTACCTAAGCTCTCAGAGGAAGATCAGATTGATCTAGGAAAAGAGATAACAATACAAGAATTATCAGCAGCGATTGATGCAATGACGGCAGGGAAAACTTCAGGTCCAGATGGCCTTCCCATAGACATCTATAAGAAATTCAAAGATAAGTTGCTAGCCCCCCTTCTAGATATGTTGTTGGAAGCGTTCCAAGAGGGTCTCCTCCCTGAATCAATGAGGAGCCTTAATCACTCTACTACCAAAACCAGGGAAAACTAATACAAGATGTGAAAACATACGTCCAATAAGCCTCCTTAACTCAGATACGAAAATGTTGTGTAAAGTTATTGCAAGGAGATTGGAAACTTTTTTGCCTAATCTAATAGGAGAGGACCAAAATGGATTCATCCAGCGCAGACAGGGATTCCATAATGTGAGAAGGCTTCTCAACATCCTTAATAACCAAGGGGGCCAACCGGACACTGCCATCCTGTCACTAGATGCAGAGAAGGCCTTTGATAGAGTGGAATGGCCCTATCTATTTGACCTCCTGACAAGGTTTGGGTTTGGGGAACGATTCTGCAAGTGGGTTAAGATTATTTGTAATAATTTAGTAGCTGAGGTTCTGACAAATAATATGGTGTCCAAGTCTTTCAACATCTCCAGGGGGTGTCAGCAGGGTTCACCTCTCTCTCCGCTCCTCTTTGCAATCTCCATAGAACCCTTTGCAATAGCAGTTAGAGAACATATGGGCATAACTGGTATTACTGTTGGTCAGATAGAACATAAAATTGCCTTATTTGCAGACGATGTCATTCTTTTTCTAAAACATCTTAGTAATTCTTTCCCTGCCCTGTTAGAGACCATTAGTAGATTTGGGAAGATATCTGGGTACAAGATCAATAATTCAAAAAGCATGCTAATGTTGCTAAATGAGAGGGATGGACAACAGCCCAACTATGGTACAACCATGTTTCATCCAACTGTTTCAAAACTCAAGAATATTGTTTCTGCAAATTATGACCCACTCTTTGAAGGTATTTCTAACTCTATTGAAAGATGGTCATCTCTACCCATATCCCTGATTGGACGCATAAATGTTTTGAAAATGAATGTTTTGCCTAAACTTCTATATCTATTTCAGAATATTCCCCTGCCACCTCCAAAACACCTTTTCCTAACAGTTAATAAGTTGTTCACTAATTTCATCTGGAATAACAGACGTCCTAGACTCCGCCTTTCACTTCTATATTTGCCATACGATGGAGGAGGACTTCAGTGTCCTAATTTACAGTGGTACTATTGGGCTACTCAACTTAGAACCATTATGTTCTATTTTTCTTCTCAAAGTACCCCATCTTGGGTTGACATGGAATCTTCTACAACCTCTTCTGACCTGTCCTTAAGCTTATACCTTTATGCATCTGAACTCAAAAACCTTAGGAAAAAAACCCAATAGTACCTAATATGATAAATGTTTGGTATGAAGTCAAGAAGTATTTACGAATTCCTAATAACTTGTCTTGTTTTAGCCCCATTTGGGGCAACGAGAGTTTTAAACCAGGGTGGCTTGATGCAGGGTTTAAGGTTTGGGAAGACAAAGGGAAAAAGACAATTGCAGATTTATACTCGTCCAATCAGCTCATGTCCTTTGAGGAAATAGCTCATGCTTTTGAAATTCCTGGAAAACACTTCTTTAAATACTTACAAATAAGAAATTTCATCTCTACCTCCCAACAGAACTCTTTATTGAAACCTCCTTTATCTATTTTAGATTTTGACGTCTTACAAGTACCTGGGTGTTCACTTGAACAATAAACTGGACTGGTCCGACCACGCACATGCACTCTATAAAAAGGGACAGAGCAGACTCTTTCTGCTGAGGAGACTAAGGTCTTTTGGGGTGCAGGGAGCACTCCTGAAGACCTTCTTTGACTCTGTGGTGGCATCAGCCATCTTCTATGGAGTGGTCTTCTGGTGCAGCAGCATCATGGCAGCTGACAGGAGGAGACTGGACAAACTGGTAAAGATGGCCAGCAGCGTGCTGGGGTGTCCTCTGGATACTGTGGAGGTGGTGGGAGACAGGAGGATGATGGCCAAGCTCTCATCCCTGATGAACCACGCCTCCCACCCCATGCAGGACACCCTGGCAGCTCTGCACAGCTCCTTCAGCCACCGGCTGATTCACCCCCGGTGTGTGAGGGAGAGGTACCGCAAGTCCTTCCTCCCTGCTGCTGTCAGGCTGCACAACAAGCTGACCTCCCAGTAGCCCACACACATTCAACTCTCAATACTCGAACACTTTTCTTATCACTCTGGTCACTTTAATCCATTCTGGTGCAATATTTTGTAATTTGTATATTCAGTATTCTGGTCACTTTAATCCATCCTGGTGCAATATTTTGTAATTTGTATATTCAGTATTCTGGTCACTTTAATCCATCCTGGTGCAATATTTTGTAATTTGTATATTCAATATTCTACTGTACATTCAATTTCTTCTTTACTGTTTATTTTATTATGTTTATTACTGTTTATTTATATTACTTGATTTTTATTTTATCCTTACGTACTGAGCAATGCTGCTGTAATTTCCCCACTGCGGGACTAATAAAGGATTATCTTATCTTATCTCTCTTAAATGTAAGACTGAAATTACAACAATATAAATGGTTAATGCGTACTTATGTCACTCCAGCTACATTACACAAATACAACGAAAATATCCCTGACACTTGTGTGAAATGTAACAAATTTAAAGGCACTTTGTACCACTGTATTTGGGAATGTGAACACATAATGAAATTCTGGAAAGAGGTTAACGATAAGATAAATACAATTTTAAATATTAGTTTCTCATTATCTGCAAAATCATTCCTTTTACATATATATCCTCGTCACACTCCACTAAGAAGTAGAGATTATTCTTTCATAGACATGAGTTTGTTACAAGCAAAACGTTTAATTGCCCTACATTATAAAAACACTAAAGCACCTAGGGTAGGTAGTTGGGTGAAAGAAATGGCTATAAACATGTCTATGGAAAAAATTACTTATATTGTTAGAGGTAAATACGAGAAATTTGAGGAAATATGGAATCCATTCTTTTCATTCCTTGAACATGGTGGAGTTGACGAGATGTCACTTAATGGAGGTGTGTGAAAACTATGGGAATCTTGCGAGAAGCTTACGTGTGTATTATTTTATTTTTTCTCCTTTTATTTTCATATTTTTTGTTATATCATTTGTCTTTTTATCATTAATATACAATATGTGTGTCATGCTGGTACATGCTTGTACCTTAATTGTCTAAAAGTTAACAGTATGTTAAAAATCAATAAAGATATTTGGGAAAAAAAGGTCAACCTACTGGACTCCTTTTCCTCTGGCTCCTCTTCTTGAAGGCCAGGGTCCTCAAACACATCATTGTCCCCGCAACCTACACACACACACACAAAGAAAACAGAGTACATACTTAATTTTTGTCGTGTTTTGTCATTGTCATTACTGACAACATGCTGTTGCAGTGCATCTAACAAGAAGTGCCAAAACTGTGGTGCAAGGTGACAGATGAGGAGGAGAAGCTGCACCAAGCTTGCTGGTCCTGGAACTGAGAGCCCTGCAGGAGTCCATGCTAATGATGGCCTCCAGATGCTTGGCCAGCCTCAGTGTGGAAGAGGAGATGGTAAATGGACATGTTCTTGTATAGAGCCTTCACTCAGAGTGCTTTAACATGTCATCATTCACCCATTGTGCATTGTAATTGACAAGGTTCCACCAATAACTTGGCCAGAGTCCAGAGGGATGACCATTACACTGCAAGGGTCCAAGAGAAGGCCTTGGAGACACAAACACCCAGAAACACGCTCAACACGTCCTGCTGATGTGCATTAATCCTGCACAGTGTACACAGGGACTGGTACACACCATCAAGGTCCTTTCCCCTCTACATGTGAGTGTTGTCTTCAGGTTGAAGTGTTTGAAGTGTATAGTAACTATAAAGGCAGCACGGAGCTCTCTCAAGCTTAGCATTTGCTTCCAACAGGATATGTGTTGCTGTCGATGTGAACAAGGCAGATAGAAAGGTTGTGACTTAACCATGAGATATTCCAGCAATGACTTTTTGGAGCAGTGTTTGTGCGCCAAGCTTTGTGATCGTCAATGCCCAGCTCTGGTCTAACTGCTGTCATCTGCTATTCTATCTGCCTGGAGGACAATGGGGCTCTTGGGAACCGCTGCTGAGCCGTGTTTCTGTAAAGATCATGATGCCGCAGTCCATAATCCTTTTTGTGATAACGATCAACAGCCACAGCACATCCATTTTGGTTCCATAAACTGTACATTAGGAGGAAAATGCTAGGTGGCCATAGTCGATAAGGAGAAAATATCTAAATTGTTAAATTACAATGAATTAAGGATGTTTTCACATTCTCTTTGTTAGTTAAATAAGGATTAAACTGCAAAGTCATTTTTAAATTAGTGATGGAGCCTGTGAGAGAACTGATATGACTCTTTTTTCTACATCCATATATTACAACGCATTGGATCACAAGTTACACATAATTACATATATTATAATTAAGGTTACAAGGTTCAAAGTGTCATTCTACAACACAGGATGCGCAACAAAAATAAAGTGTCCGCCGCCCCTCGTCTTAACAGTCATGCGTTGTGTCGGCGTGGAACAATAGCTGGACTTCAGCTGTTATGGACTCAGATATCTGAAGATGCGGGCACAGCGGTCTCTGATTTCCCAATGCTGAGTTAGCCTGAGGGTAATTTCAATCGATTTATTGTCTTGTGACCAGACATTAGCCAGGAGCAGGCTGGTAGTGGAGTGACCCCAGGTCCAAACTGGGTTAGCTCAGCTCCCATCAGGGCTCTCTTCCCTGTCATACTCTTGTGTTGGCGTTTGGTCCAGTTAGGCTGGCTGGGGCGATGTTGGATCAAGGACACTCAATCAATCCTGTGCTTCCTTTTCCAGGTGTCAAAAGGTGAATTTCTGTCATGGGCAACATGTGCTTCAGTGATAAAAGGTGAAAAGATGAATTCATTCAAAACTGTCGAGACCTTTTGAGGAGCTACTAGCCACCGCATCTGCATGCTCATCCGTCACCATGGTAATAAACAAAGGATGTAAGAATATCCAACCTAGAGCAGAAAAAGCTTCCTGTTGTGAATCCACTCTTCCTTCTCTCTCTTTCTCCTTTCTCGCAATCCTTCTCAAATGTCGTTGGTGTCTCTGACGTTCTTTCAATGCTGTTTTCACACTGGTCACCCATGCCAGGTATGCCAACTGAGGGGAGAACAAAACAAAATCAACAATACATGAACATGAGGTTTAACTTAGTTAAAGGGTTAACACAGCATGTTACACGTGTCAAACATGTTGATATCGCAAATGCAACTATATGCAGTATATCTTATCTGTAATATCAGTCAATCATATAAAATGAGATATTGTGGACATGGTACAACTCTACACAACTGTCTGCTGCAGCATCCGACCTGGTGATGGACTGTCAGTGGCCATGTTGTAGCCCTGCAGGTGTTTGTTACTATTATTATTACATTTCATTTAGCTGACGCTTTTATCCAAAGCGACTTACATGATATACAGTAGACCGTAAACACTGCAACGGTGAGCAATGAGGGTTAAGTGTCTTGCTCAAGGACACAACGACATGGACTGGCTGAGCCGGGGTTTGAACCACTGACCCTCTGATTGAAAGTCAGACTTGCTAACCACTGAGCCACAGTTTGTCCACAAACTCTGTAATGAAGGTTACATTATTGTAACCCTTGTTCTAAAGGCACTGGCATAGCCCTCTATTGGAATCTATGGGTAATATTTCAATAACAACCATAAGCATGGCTAGCCAATTAGAACAAGCAAACCCGGATACTTGCCATCCCCACTGTATAAAGAGCAACACACACCAAACTCTTTTCACAAGTCCTGTGTCTTTGCAGTGAGCACAGACCCTAAAAAGGAGTCCAAGAGATGCCACCGTGCTTTGGTCCATGACACACTTACATTTCCTTCGCATAGGGTGGAAGACAAAAACCATCCAGCTGTGTAACAACCTAGAAGTAGCCCCAGGTGGATTACCCTTTTGTTCCAGGGAGAACCATAGCGGGCGGTGGGTGTTACGGCGGTTGGCAAACAGATGCACTTACGCTTTCCAACCCGGGAATGTGGAGAGCTTTCAGAAACAAGTGCTATTGAAGTGTAGGAGCGCCAGTGGTAGCACAGGGTGGGCAGCTGCCCAAAACCACATGGCCTGCATCAGTCAACACGTCACCATTACAACCACCCTGCTGCAGACTGCCTGCAGCAGGGCTGTCCATCTGTGGTCGTACTGCCTGCCTGTGCTGAGTATAACCCCCGGATCCCCCCTTCCAGTAGATGGTGCTCCCCAGCTGGGTTAGCTGTAAGATCAACTGAGCTGTGTGGAAAATATCCAACTCTTTGGACTTAGTCATGACGACGAGGTCTCCGGGCTAAATGACGACCCTTAAGTCACGCAGCAGTTGGTAAACCATGTCCACACATCTGTAATGACGCTGAGGGACGAGGCATAGCACAATAGCAGTGTGTGGGCATGAGACTTTACCCTGAAGGTGAAATGCAAGATTATTCTGTGTTTTGAAGCCACCTCGATATCCTGCCTCAGACCTCAGAGCCGCCAGACCTTCCATAAGGCTGCCCCGTGGGAGACCAAAATAGAAAAGTCCATGAATGCAACATTTCCAGCTCAACAGTAAATATATTATTCACAGCGTTCTGACATCATGCCGATTTTAGCGTTCATGAATGAACACAGCACTGTGGGAGCACTTAAAGCAGCGTGATCGTCCAGGCACACTGCCTCCTTCACCACAAGAAGGAAATGGCTTTCACACTGGGCAACCAGTAAGGGCGACTTTAACAAGGCGCCGTGAAGAGCGTGGAACTGTTGTTTTAATCCCAACAAAAATCTCACAGTATGAAAGACATTCAAAAGATCAACTTTATTAACAGCATCAAAAGGAATGAAGGAGGGGGGAAAAACCTGCAGGTAGCATTAGCAAAACATGTCCGCCGCAGTGGCCATCACTAAAACCAGGACAAGACGGGCACTCCATCCATGGAGGTAGTTAGTGGGCCAATCCCCCTTTCTGCATCTTACACTGTGGGGTCTGCACATATTTGGGTAAGCCGTCCTGATTGACCAGCTACGCTTAAACTACATTTTCAAAAGCCATGATGGTAGAATATTACCCGTAGGTCCGATGGTGACGGAGTCTGTGAGAGTAAGAACTTGGCATGCATGATGACAAACATATCAATAAAAAACTGACCCACATATAAATGCTACTGCTATATTATTTATGTAAGTACATTTCGTGAAACAGTTGTCTGACCTCACAGGCAGTCTGTTTCTGGGGCTTTTGTTCTTCAGAGTCCTCTTCATCCTCACTGTCCGATTCAAACAGGTAGTACTCTCCTGAGTGGAGCACTGTGGATGAAGACACATGGTACAATGTCCTCTAGCTCACTGGATATGGATTACCTGATGTTGGATGAGAAGCCACTTCAGTGTTGGTCATACCTGTAGCGTGGTCCAACCACGGCTGGGACCAGTTCTTCTTCCTGGAACTCTTCTTCTTTGTCCGGGTCTCTGGAACAAAACAAGATTGGTGGAAGTACTGCACCGCGCAAATAATGATAGTTTTGCTTGACGTCCTCCATCATATAATACATAGTAATACTCTTTAATCACGAGTATGCGTTCGCCCACAAAAGGATGCCGTGGTGAGTGTGAAATGTAAACTAACTTGAGAGGGCGCCTTATCTGAGGTAGTACACATGTTTACCGTACTTGTTTAGTTTTCTAACAGTTTGACTGATATTTTTCCAGTCAGCCAGTCCTACCAGCATTCTGACTCTCGGTTGAATCTTCGCTTGTTTTGGGTCCGTCTCTATGCTTCTGCTGCTTGGCGCGAATTCTCTGCATCCTGAGAGAAGATGACAGAAAAAGAAAGGGCAGAAGACAGAATAATTTTACTCTCTTTTGAAATCAATTCATAATATTTTATGCGGGCTAATGTAAAGCCATGTATTCTACCCCTACCTGGTGTCTACCGTGGTATATTAACACAGGGCACACAGAGTTATCGAGAACAAAACTAACTGAAAACACTCGTACATCTCACCATTGCGTGGCCTATTGTTCACACAAATGTAACTGAGGGCAGACGAACAGAGCTAAGGTGTTATAAGCGAGGGGGATGCAGAGGAAGTGAGGTCAGAGGAAAGACCCCACACTGCACGTCAATAGAACTGTAGGCTACAGTAGCCTATGGACTGAGGAAATACTAAGGCAGCTTATTACTTTATTTCTCAAAATGTCAATTATTACTTATTTTACAAGTAATGTTCTAACTAAAAGTCTGTCGTAAATGAACAATTGCGGCTTTTGGTTTGTCTTGTTCTCTCTCTCATGTGCAGCTGTTTTAGAGTAGCTTTAGACCTTCCCTCCTGTACAGTGACCCCATTGTCTAAAGAATTACAAACAGGTGGACTGACAACAATAACATTGCCTAAACTACCACCTGCTTGTGTTGAAAGCAACTAAAGGTACAACACTTCCATCATCCAGCTTTCCATTTCTACTTGTTCTTTAATGAACCATGACAACGCTACTCACAAAGCAAACGTCCTCAACTGCAGTCATGTCTGTGAACACTTACGATCTCTTGAGCTGTGACAGGGACTTCTTCTCAACTTGTTGGTGGAACTTAATGTTCTTCACGATACTGGCCCTGAAGAGCTCAAACCCCCTGGAATGGAGAAACAGCTGTCAATGCTTTTGTCAACAAGTAACTGTCATTAGGAAGTACCTCAGGAGCCAATACCCAGAGCCGCTTCACTTCAATTAACAAAGAAAGTGTCCGTACATCTGGGATTTGTCAACAGGAGTATTATTAGCTCACTCATTCCTTCAGTTCGCTGTGTCTTACCTCGAGGCCTGTTTGGCAGAAGCCTGCAGCTCTGCCATCACATGCAGGAAGTAGTAACTGAGGAAGATCCTCCTCTGCAGCAGCAAACAGAGAAAACAGATGCTGTCCCAGATGACCCCGGCCTCTTCCACCGGGAGGCTGCAGGTCTTGTCACTCACTGCTTTAGCTGTAAAGAAACAAAACGCTATGACACACCCAGATAACAAGCAAGCTGCAGAACTGTAAATGCTTCTGTCAGGTGTGGAAAAGCCATCTGACTTAGAACGCTTTAGTTACAAACTACTGTTAAATACCTAATCACTTGTCCTTCATAAACATCCCAAGATATACAGTAGGAAACACAATGCAATAATACATCCCCTTTGCTTAACTTCATAGATGCTATTCCTAATGGCTATGCTGGTGTATAATTACTACTAAAGTACTTACGGTCATAGTATCCTTTGACTGTGCAAACCAGGCTGAAGAGTTGAATCACCCAACAGAAGCCCTTCTGCATCTCAAACACAAACACACATGCCAGGATCTGAGCGAGAGGGGGAGAGATAGAAATACAAAATTCAGTGAGAAACGTTGGAGGCGGACAATCAGTTAAATGCTGAAGGAAATTAGAGCTTATCATCAACGTCTGTGATTGGATTGAGCTTCCTGACGGCAGACCCCATGCTGTGTATATAGGCACCCCCACTTACTCCACCCTGACTCAGGAGCCCCACAGGGTCTCGTCACTCAGTCACCATGCACAGCTTCAACACCGTCAAGTGAAAAAGATCTCACCGACACTGACACGATCACAGAGCTCTGGCATCTTGTAGCCAGGACAACAACCTAACGTCAAAACAACTAAGGAGGTGATTGTGGATGACAGGAGTCATCAGAGAGAGAAGGACACGCCCACATCCGGTAAACAGAGCCAGCATCTTCAGGTTCCTAAGCCTTCCCCTCAGTTTCACTTTTGTGAATATGGTTCTTGAAGCCCAAATTCTACAAATTAAACCAATGAAGTTAACATTGCGTGGTTGTGACTTTTTTTCTTTTATTTAAATGTATCATCTGTAATTTTGCCCCTTTGCACAAAATAATCATAATTTACCAGAGGAGGTGTTGCTGGTCAACATTCAACATGTGTAAAGCTGGTTTACACTCATCTACTCACATTATACATTACATTTAGCTGAGGCTTTTATCCAAAGCAACTTATATGATATATGACACAGCAACGGTGAGCAATTAGGGTTAAGTGTCTTGCTCAAGGACACAACAACATGAGCCGGGGTTTGAACCACTGATCCCCTGATTGAAAGTCAGACCTGCTAACCACTGAGCCACAGTCGCCCCACTTCTGGTGTAGTATGATTCAAAGTCAAGCCTCAGATTTCATCTCTTCACAGCATCACTTCATGAACGAGTTGTTTTCAATACGCTTTTTGAATTATATTTCTTATTATATTTCATCCTATTCTAATTTCATTTAATTTAAAAGGATTAGCTCCATGTAATGCATTCCGTCAGAGTGGAGTGAAGCAGCACTATCGCAGTCAGGGCAAAGAAACACATGGTCAGCACTGCTGTGCTATTAGGAAGGTCATGCAACAACCTTCCACCCCCTCGCTGTATCTCCTCTAGGGATCCTGTTGGGGATCTTTACAGACCTATCGGTTGGGGATCTTTACAGACCTATCTGTTGGGGATCTTTACAGACCTATCGGTTGGGGATCTTTACAGACCTATCTGTTGGGGATCTTTACAGACCTATCTGTTGGGGATCTTTACAGACCTATCTGCCCCTTTGGTTGTTGAACACTTGATTCATACATTACATTTCATTTAGCTGAGGCTTTTATCCAAAGTAACTTACATGCTATACAGTAGACACAGCAACGGTGAGCAATTAGGGTTATGTGTCTTGTTCAAGGACACAACGACTTTGACTAGTGGCGCCCGGGATTGAACCACCGACCTGCTGATTGGAGAACTGACCTGCTAACCACTATGCCACACGTCTTAGACGTGCAGATAAACCTGAGATGGATTCTGATAATCCTAAACTCAAATCACTCAGATAATTTCTGCTACTCATATGCAGGCACAAACGCATCTAAAACTGCACCAGGACCACACTTCACTTCACTTTTGCTCTATCAATTACCAAGACCAGAGGTCAAAGGAACAAAGAAACCCTCAAAAAGCTGCAAACTAGCACCAAATGATGAGCTTAATACTTACCGATAACATATTTTTAGATACAATGACTGCCACGTTGTAGATGATGAGACAGTCCCACAAGGCGAGGCGGGTTCTGGATGATTTGACCAGAAGCCTGGTCCCAAACAGCAGAAAGAAGAAGCAGGCGAGGAGGTAGCCCAATCCAAACACAGAGATTCTCGTGGCGCCGGTGATGAAGACCACTGACAGCACAAACCAGAAGAAGTGGCGAAACACCAACACTTTAGCCATGTCCAGGTAACTCCTGGGGGATAACAGGAAAAGAAACCTTTCATGTTCACACACGACAGATTTTATCAACAAGCTGGCCGAGGAAAGGAAGAGTGAGACTAGCTGCGATTAGAAATGCAACTTTGGTCTTCTTGTTTTTATTGAAATTCTAAATTGATATTTTGCTGCTTAACAGTGATTCAACCGACAGAAATAATTAGCCTAACTATACACCAGCCTGGAAAATATTCTCATTTAACCCTAACCCTAATTTAGCTTATGCCAAATATGTTGGCATCTGTGTGTATGTTGGTTATTAAGAAGTATAAAACTGCAGTATAATAAATCCATGTGTATCTCCATTACATACATATCTACCAGACAGCGAAATCATATCTGGTCAGAATGTTTATTATACTTCAGTGAACTGTATTATATTCCAGATGTGTTGTTTGTTTTCATATATTAAAATCGTATTTCTGTATTTACCTGCAGTTGATGAAGTTGGGTGCAGGGTTAAAAAGTCGACCTTCCATTGGTTCAGGGTCATCAGTGTTCTCTCCTGCAAGAACCATCCACTCCTCCGTGTGCTCACACTCAAACACCTTCCACTGCTGGGACGCACACATCAGCAGCACGAAGTCCGCTTTGGACACACAACAACACAATACATCATCATCATCATCCTCATCATCCTCATCCTCATCAGCCTGTAACATTGACTGCTGCCTGAGCACCCACTCTGAGCTCATGTGACACTGAATTAAAAGTAAACTGCTGGAGGTACAGAAGCTCGAGCAGGACACCACATGTGGTGGAGGTCCATCACTGTTGACAGTCGAACAAACTGGTGTTGGACCCTAATTGGCCAAATAAATGTACACCATGAGCGCATGTTTCTGATGCTTCTTTTGGTCACCATTCAACATTGTGTATTTGTTTTAAATAAACATTAGCATAGAAGGTATTTCATTTAAGAAAAGTGACTTTATTAAATGGACTGTATTTGTATATCTCTTTTCTAGTCTCCCGGTCACTCAAATTGCTTTAACACTACATGTAACACTACTACTGATGGGAGGAGCTACCATGAAGGTACCACCTGTCCATCAGGACTAACTAACATTCATACACTGATGGGAGGAGCTACCATAAAGGTGCCACCTGTCCATCAGGACTAACTAACATTCATACACTGATGGGAGGAGCTACCATAAAGGTACCACCTGTCCATCAGGACTAACTAATATTCATACACTGATGGGAGGAGCTACCATGAAGGTGTCGCCTGTCCATCAGGACTAACTAACATTCATACACTGATGGGAGGAGCTACCATAAAGGTACCACCTGTCCATCAGGACTAACTAACATTCATACACTGATGGGAGGAGCTACAATGCAAGGGTTAAGTGTTTTGCCTGAGGACACTTCGGGGATAAAACCGCCGACCTTGCTCTGTTTTTTGGGGGAGTTTTTCCTGTTCTGCTGTGAGGTGTGTTACAGAGGATGTTGCATGTGTGCAGACTGTAAAGCCCTCTGAGGATCGTTTGTGATTTTATCAATACAAAATAAAGTGAAGATGAGGAAGAGAAACTGACCTATGAGGTTTTTGGAGTTTGGCACAGTGTAGAAGTCAGGCAGGAAGATCCATTTAACGAGAGCTGAGTTAATCAACACTGGAGTGTTCCACCGCCATGGGTAGTCTACAGGGAGGCAGGGAGACAGTGAGACAGGGAGACAGGGAGTCAGGGAGGCAGGGAGTCAGGGAGACAGGGAGACAGGGAGGCAGGGAGGCAGGGAGACATGGAGACATGGAGACAGGGAGTCAGGGAGGCAGGTTAAAGTAGGTGCATACATTACATTACATTACATACAAATACTGTATATATATATACACATATACACACATACTGTGGCAGACCAGGGGGAAAGCTGGAGCACAGGGGGAGGATCCTCAGGCTCCGGTTGGGGGAGGTGATCAACGGCAGGTACTTCACAGTGCAGGTGCTGCAGCCAATGGGAACATGGCAGTGGACACACCTGCAGGCAATCCCCAATCAGGGGAGTATATCTTCGGTTGGGAAGCAGGGGGAGGGGAGAAACCCGGAGGCCACGAGGCGCTGCTGAGCCGGAGAGAGGAGCCGCGTCGGACAGGAGGTAATTGGATGCTCACCTCTCGCCTCTGCTCTGCCCCTAAGCTGGAAGACTCGACTCTCCCACGGCGTGAGGCCACGGACCCCGGACGGGAAGAACTTTGTGTTGAATTTATCCCAACCCCTTTTCCCCCACCTTGGCATTAAACTACTCTTTTTGTTAATCCAAACCTATCTCTGAGTCTCCTATTTTATGCCTGAATCTTGCCTCCTCGCCCCCTGGGTGCCACATTTGGTGGAGAATGTGGGCGCTGTAATCCAGCGCTGAAAGATTCAGGATAAAAAAGGTACTCAGAGAGAGGGACGCGCAGTGTCATGGAGATCGCACTAGCCCTGCTGATGCAGACTCAAGCCCAGCAGACTCAGAGCCTTCAAGCGCTACAGGATGCCATGACAACTCTGGGGCAGCATCTGGTAAAACCCAAGAGGCCTACGCAACCCAGTCGAGTGCTCACCAAGCAGACGGGGGACGATGACATCGAAGCCTACTTAGAGGTTTTTGAAAAAACGGCGAAGAGGGAGCGCTGGCCTGAGGCAGAGTGGGCGGGGATACTGAGCCCTTTTCTGACAGGCGACGCCCAAAAAGCCTGTAGGGACCTGTCCACCGCCGATGCGGATAATTATGGGGCACTAAAAGCGTCCATCTTAGCCCACTATGGCCATAACCTCCAGACCCGGGCGCAACGGTTCCACTCCTGGGCCTATGATGCGACCACGCCCGTGCGGCCGCAGATTGCAACCCTGATGCGGTTGACCCACAGTTGGTTAACCATGGGAGAGGGACCCCCCGCTCTGGACAGAGTTGTAATCGACCGCTGTATCAGAGCGCTACCCGGAGATGCCAAGCTACACGCCTCCCGAAGCAGCCCAAAAACGGTGGATGCCTTGGTGGAGTTGTTGGAAAACCACCAGGTCACAGTGGAACTGGTGCGGAGCAGTCAACGCGAGGTCTTACGACCCGGCCGCTCGAGCCCCACGGGAGGCACGCCAAGCTTGAGGAAGGGTGACCTAGAGACCACCCTGCCCGGCCAGATTCCCCGGGGTGGGCAGCGCCGGACGCCACCCCAACGTCGACCAGGACCGCCGGAAGTGCTTCACCTGTGGCCAGGAGGGCCATTTGGCTTGGAATTGTCCAGGGACGGATGTACCGATGCCGACAGCGGGCTCCTCAGATCCCCAACTGCAACCCGGCAGTTACCTGACCACGTGCTGGGCCCATGAGGGCGCAAGGGCCCCAAAGCTCCCTGTTAAAATAGGGGATCAGGATGCAGAAGCCCTGCTGGACTCGGGGAGTGCTGTCACCCTCCTGCGGCCCGGGCTGACAATTGGGCCCCGGGGCCCCCCTATCCCAGTTGCCTGTGTCCATGGGGACTCACGGACTTATCCCACCACCCACATTAAGGTTACGACCACCAGGGGCACTTTTGAAGTCATGGCGGGAGTGGTGGATAATTTGCCGGTACCGGTGCTGATTGGTAGAGACTGCCCCATATTCTGGCGGTTGTGGGCCCACAAGACGAAGGGCGACAGGAGAAGCCACCACACCAGACCCTGGGGTACCCGGACAGCCAAACCGGTACCTGCCTGCGCCGCACCCTCAAGCCCGGCCAGTTCGTCAGAAAGGGAGAGGGAGGAGGAAGTACGGAGCCTGGCGGAGACCCCAGGGGGAGGGGGCCCACAGGGGACGCAGTCTTCAGCAAGCGAAGGGTTTTCTGAGTTTCCCTTGGCGGAAGAGGGAGCTGCTACCAGCCCAGGGAGGTTTGGGACCGCCCAGTTAGAATACACCAACCTGGAACAAGCCCGACGGAACGTGACTGTGATCGACGGGAATCCAGTGCCAGGAGTGAGTGTTACCACCCTCCCACATTTTTCGGTGAAGAATGGCCTCCTTTACAGGGTTGCCAAACTGGGAGAGCTTGTCGTTGAACAGTTGCTGGTACCGAAATGCTATATCCCAAAAGTGTTGTATCTAGCCCATTTACACCTGATGGGAGCGCACCTAGGAGTCGAGAAGACCTACGACAGGATCCTGGGTCGCTTCTACTGGCCGGGGGTGAAGAGGGCGGTCCAGGATTACTGCAGAGCCTGCCGGGAGTGCCAGACGACTGCTCCAAAGGTACACTACCAGAACCCGTTGATTCCGTTACCCATAATTGATGTTCCCTTCCAGAGGGTTGCCATGGATATCGTGGGGCCCCTACCCAAGTCCAGTAGGGGACACCGGTACATCCTGGTCATCATGGACTATGCCACCCGGTATCCAGAGGCCGTCCCATTACGCACTGCTACTGCGAAGGCAGTTGCACGAGAACTGTTCCTCCTCTGTAGCAGAGTAGGCATGGTGAAGGAGGTCTTAACGGACCAGGGGAGCTGCTTCATGTCCCGGGTCATGAAGGAGATGTGCAAGCTGTTAAAGGTGAGGCAAATCCGGACCTCGGTGTACCACCCACAGACAGACGGTCTGGTAGAACGGTTCAACAAGACTCTGAAGCAAATGCTGAGGAAGGCGATTAAGGTGGATGGGAAAAACTGGGACCAAATAATCCCCTATGTCTTGTTTTCAATCAGAGAGGTCCCCCAGGCTTCCACGGGGTTCTCGCCGTTCGAGTTGCTCTACGGACGGAGGCCAGGGGCCTGCTGGACCTGGTGAAGGAAGCCTGGGAACAACAGCCATCACCCCACTGCTCCACCATAGAGTACGTCGACCAGATGCAGGAGAGGACGGGGAAAGTGTGGCCACTGGTGCGAGAGCATATGCAGCAAGTCCAACGTGCCCAAGCCCAAAGTTACAACCGCAAAGCTCAAGTGAGGGAGTTCCAGCCTGGCGACTTGGTCTTGGTCCTGGTACCAACCTCCGAATGCAAGTTCCTGGCCAAGTGGCAGGGGCCCTACGAAGTGGCGGAGAGGGTGAGTGAGGTGAACTATAAGGTGAGACAACCTGGGAGAAGGAAACCATGTCAGGTGTTATCACATCAATCTCCTGAAAAAGTGGCATGCCGCTGACGAGGTTCCGGCACCAAGGGTAACCCTTTTAGTTCCAGATCCTGGCCCTACGCAGGTGAACCTGGGGCCCCAGTTGGCGCCGGCCCACCGACAAGACCTGGTGGAGCTGACCAGCCAGTTCAAAGACGTGTTTTCGGACCTACCGGGACGCACTAAGGTGATCCAGCACGACATCATCACCGAACCAGGGAAAAAGGTGAGGCTTCGGCCATACCGCATCCCAGAGGCAAAGAGGGAGGCCATCAAGGAAGAGGTGAGGAAGATGTTGGAGATGGGAATTATTGAGGAGTCACATAGTGCTTGGTCCAGCCCGATTGTCCTAACTCCCAAACCGGATAGCACGGACAGATTTTGTAATGACTTTAGGAAGGTGAACGAAATCTCTAAGTTCGATGCCTACCCGATGCCAAGAGTGGATGAGTTGATTGAGCGACTAGGCCCGGCCTGGTTTGTGTCCACGCTGGACCTCACCAAGGGATACTGGCAGGTCCCCCTCAACGAAAGAGCCAAGGAAAAAACGGCCTTCGCTACCCCGGAAGGCCTCTATCACTATAAGGTCCTCCCCTTCGGAGTCCTCGGAGCCCCAGCCACCTTCCAGAGGATGATGGACCAAATCCTACGGCCCCATCGTGAGTATGCGGCAGCCTACCTGGACGATGTGGTTAGCCACAGTCCGGACTGGACCTCCCACCTAGGGCACGTGAGAGCAGTTTTGGGGAGCCTACGGCAAGCTGGCCTGACAGCCAATCCCAAAAAGTGCCACCTTGGCCTAGAAGAGGCACAATACCTGGGCTACACTATCGGGAGAGGCAGCGTAAGACCCCAACTCCGGAAGGTGGAAGCCATCACCACCTGGCCTAAGCCAGCCACAAAACGGCAGGTAAAAACATTCCTGGGACTGGTGGGGTATTATCAGTGTTTTATCCCTCACTTTGCTACCATTGCAGCCCCCTTACATGAGATGACCAAAAACAGCCACCCACACCAGGTATTCTGGACCGCCGAGGCGGACGAAGCGTTTGCAACCCTGCAGAAAACACTTTGCACAGAACCGGTGTTGAGTACGCCAAACTTTGGGGACACGTTTGTCGTCCACGCAGATGCCTCGGGATCTGGGGTTGGTGCGGTGCTGTCCCAGGTTAGGGGAACGGAGGAACACCCGGTGACCTACATCAGCCGTAAGTTCCTAAAAGATGAGATGAATTATTCCACAGTGGAAAAGGAATGTCTGGCAATTAAGTGGGCCCTAACCAAGCTACGGTACTACCTCCTGGGCAGAAAATTAATCCTGGTCACTGATCACGCCCCATTAAAATGGATGGCCACAGCGAAGGACACCAATGCACGGGTTACAAGGTGGTTCCTGGAGTTACAAAACTTTAATTTCTCGGTTGAGCACAGGTCCGGAAAAGCACACGGAAATGCCGACGCCCTGTCCAGGAGAGAGGAATGCTGGTGGGTTGACGCTCCCAGCCACAACCTGGAGCTGGTGGAGGGGGTGTGTGGCAGACCAGGGGGAAAGCTGGAGCACAGGGGGAGGATCCTCAGGCTCCGGTTTGG
The DNA here is from genome assembly GCA_023566465.1 of Cottus gobio. NCBI lineage: Eukaryota > Metazoa > Chordata > Actinopteri > Perciformes > Cottidae > Cottus > Cottus gobio. The sequence continues at coordinate 27,752,525 of CM042225.1, forward strand.
GGAGGTGATCAACGGCAGGTACGTCCCAGTGCAGGTGCTGCAGCCAATGGGAAGATGGCAGTGGACACACCTGCAGGCAATCCCCAATCAGGGGAATATATCTTCGGTTGGGAAGCAGGGGGAAGGGAGAAACCCGGCTGAGCCGGAGAGAGGAGCCGCGTCGGACAGGAGGTAATTGGATGCTCACCTCTCGCCTCTGCTCTGCCCCTAGGCTGGAAGACTCGACTCTCCCACGGCGTGAGGCCACGGACCCCGGACGGGAAGAACTTTGTGTTGAATTTATCCCAACCCCTTTTCCCCCACCTTGGCATTAAACTACTCTTTTTGTTAATCCAAACCTATCTCTGAGTCTCCTATTTTATGCCTGAATCTTGCCTCCTCGCCCCCTGGGTGCCACAATACATATACACACATACTGTATATACATACACATATACACATATACAGAGTCTAAGTGCTCTACCCATACACCTAAAGTAGTAAAACACACCATTGTTGCCTACTATATTGTCATCTATACTTGCTCCATCTATATCAGGACTCACCTATGCAGAGAGCTGGCGGCATGCCCACACACAGAAGATACTGGTAGATCATGAAGATGGACAGAAAGAGACAATATCTGGGCCAGATCCTGGCCATCGCTGCCCGCCGCCGCCTCACCAAGATGGCTACCAACCAACAGCCATGGATTATCACCAAGAAGTTCATCCGCTGGCCAATCACATTCACCGTCATCATGAAACAAATCTTTGAAAAAAAGGGCACGTTTTTTATCAGGAACAGTCTATATTTATATCTTCTTTTTTTTCAAACATTATAGCAGTTCTGGTTAAATAATCTTTCCCGCTTATTATTGACTTTACTAAAAAGCCCAGTGATGTCCCAGCTACCTCTAATCCAAACTTGTAGAAGGTGTAGTTGAGCAGGTACTTGAGGCAGGCGATGAGGCCCTGGTCCAGGGTGTCCCTGGTGGCAGCAGAGAACAGAGCAGGGATGGTCGGCGGGGACCGTTGGAGCTGACGGTAGTGGTGAGACTGGTGACGATACACCGTCGCCTCAAACACCAGCAACATCAGCACTATTAAATGATTCTGAAAAACATTCAGGACACTCATTTTATTATGAATTCAATGAGTTAGTCCTTTACTGAAAAGCAGACGCAACACACAAGATAAATGTGTCCCATTCATTTTACACAAGTCAATATGTTCTTTTTTAGCCTCATCAATTTGTTTTTTGTTCCTAAAACGCAGGAATAATCTTTTCACAATACAATCCATGCATTTCATAAATCTGATAAAGGAGCATTGTAACTAGAGCCACATCTTTCACTGAGGAAACATTTACCTTGCTGTATCCCAGCACTGTGGCATCCTTCCTGATGCCAAACCATTTGGCTGGATCCACTGGCTCCTCATACAGAGAGGAGTTCATCATCTCTTCTGGTAGCAGGTTGGTTTCATTTGTTAAAGGCTGTGAGGAAAAGACAGAAAAGACGTTCATGAGCGGGAGTCTAGTCTGCATGACCTGCTGCCCAGCTCATGGGAAACACAAAGAGAGAAGCTGGATCCATGGTCCTGGTCCTGAAAGAGCACTGCTGCCGCTTCACTCCCCTTCTCTTTTTATTTCAAAGGCTTAAGACGAGGTGTGGATCAGAACCGGAGACATAAACGTTCACCAGGTGCTGAGACTTAGAGAGCAGATGTTGCTGCTGCAGAGGTCAAACACCTCTTGATGCAAAGCAATAACAATACTGAGGGGTAATGTTTTGGAGGGTGCATAAGATAGACATTTTTGAATTTCACATTCCTTGAATGTGAAAACAAACATGGCAACAAATGGTTCTGATTCTGATTCTGACAAGCCTGAAACATTTGTTTTCCTTAAAAATGTATACTATACAGCATTTTCCTAAAAAACTAAGTATAGACAAACAATCTCTCTCAATCATCACCTATGGCCCACCAGAAGTGTGTGACTGGGATCGAACCGCCGACTCAGATTGCAGGACGACCCAGCTCTACCACTGAGCCAGAGTCGCTGCAAGATGATGAGACGAGAAGTAAGATGACGCTGTGCACGGAATCAGCAGCAGAAACTAGCTACTCTACTATTTACATGAAGGTATAAATCAACAAGCAGACATTGTGACCGCTGGCATGAATAAACCCACTCCATGAATCTCAGAAAACAACACTGCCAAGAGAGAAAACAACCAGAAATGCAAAATACATAAAAGCAGCAGAGACTACATGACATAATTGAGTATTATTACAGTGTGATATAAAACTAATGCTTTGCATTCAATTTGTGCACTACTATATCCACCTCACACATCATATTATCCCACTTTTTAAAGTGATTGTAACTTGAATGTGATTTATTGATAGTCATTATTGATATTTACAGCTCCCTCCCTCAGTATGTTGATATTATTGTAAATGACTGATTACTGCTAACTGTGTGAAGGAGAGATACCGTAAGTCCTTCCTTCCTGCTGCTGTCATGCTGCACAATGAGTGCAGTCCTATATATATGTATATATATATACATATATATACATACATTCTGGGGGAACCGAGGCGTTCAGGCCAGCTGGGAGGTATAATCCCTCCAGCGTGTCCTGGGTCTTCCCCGGAGCCTCCTACCAGTTGGACGTGCCTGGAAAACCTCTAAAGGGAGGCGTCCTGGAGGCATCCTAATTAGATGCCCGAACCACCTCAGCTGACTCCTTTCAACACGAAGGAGTAGCGGCTCGACTTCAAGCTCCCTCCTGATGTCCGAGCTCCTTACCCTATCTCTAAGGCTGAGCCCTACAGAGGAAACTCATCTCCTTACCCTATCTCTAAGGCTGAGCCTTACAGAGGAAACTCATCTCCTTACCCTATCTCTAAGGCTGAGCCCTACAGAGGAAACTCATCTCCTTACCCTATCTCTAAGGCTGAGCCCTACAGAGGAAACTCATCTCTTTACCCTATCTCTAAGGCTGAGCCCTACAGAGGAAACTCATCTCCTTACCCTATCTCTAAGGCTGAGCCCTACAGAGGAAACTCATCTCCTTACCCTATCTCTAAGGCTGAGCCCTACAGAGGAAACTCATCTCTTTACCCTATCTCTAAGGCTGAGCCCTACAGAGGAAACTCATCTCCTTACCCTATCTCTAAGGCTGAGCCCTACAGAGGAAACTCATCTCCTTACCCTATCTCTAAGGCTGAGCCCGGCCACTCTACGGAGGAAACTAATTTCGGCCACTTGTATCCGAGACCTCGTTCTTTCAGTCACGACCCAAAGTTCGTGACCATAGGTGACGATGACCATGGGTAAATTGAGACGATGACCAAGGGTAAATTGAGACGATGACCAAGGGTAAATTGAGACGATGACCATGGGTAAATTGAGACGATGACCAAGGGTAAATTGAGAGCTTCGCCTTCCGGCTCAGCTCCTTCTTCACCAAGACGGCCCGGTGCAACGCCTGTTTTACTGCTGCAGCCGCACCGATACGCCTGTCGATCTCCCGCTCCATTTTACCCTCACTCGTGAACAAGACCCCGAGATACTTGAACTCCTTCGCTTGTGGTAGGCACTCTGTCCCCACCCGGAGGGAGCAATCCACCGGTTTCCGGCAGAGCACCATGGCCTCAGATTTCGTGGTGCTGACTCTCGTCCCTGCCGCTTCACACTCGGCTGCAAAACGCCCCAGTGAATGCTGGAGGTCATGGTCCGAGGATGCATATATACATATATATGTGTATATATGTATGTATATATATAATTCAGTATTGTAGATTTTTTTTAAACTGTTTTTATCGTTTATTATTTACATTACTTGTTTGGATTTTTTACTATGTCTCTTGTGTGCACTTTACCTGCTGTAATCCTGAAACATCCCCAGTGCGGGACTATTTACCAATATATCACTGTGCCTGTTGGAACATATTGTGGGTGCAGAGTGTGTGTGTATGTGTCTTACCAGGCTGCAGTTACTGGAGTACTCAACAGGGTTGACAACACTGAGCTGGTACAGCATCTTACACACGATGATGACACACACCCACACCGTTGACAGACAGGAAGCCATGGGCCCGAAGCGACTGTAGGGCATCGCCAGAGACCACAACACCACCAAGACCAAGTTCATCACAGATGGCTGCACGGAAACAGGACAAGATTTAGGTCACAATTCCCCCTTTCATAATTTAATATGTTTAAGAGTTTTATGTCAAATATCATATATGTCCAGATCATTCATCTCTCAGACTAACTCCAAAACAAGCGGTTCTGATTTGGTTACTGATTTGATACGGTCATACACATCAGGATCCCCCCTCAGACTCCCGGCTGGCTCAATGGTTGTGTTATTAATGTCGGATGAGACCTTGTTGAGTGCAGCAGCCTTAAATACGTCTTAAATACTGGAGGATGAGTAGACAGACAGACAGATAGAATACCTCTTCGAGTGAAACCCACACAGAGAAGAAGGCCACCATCTTGAGGATGTGGAGCTCCAGAAGCCTCCAGAGAAACACTTGAACCTTTGTAAGAGTGTCAGAGAACCTTCTGGACAGAACCAACAACCGGTCCATGACCAAACCCCACTTACTGGGCGTCAACTCCACTGAGCAACGGAAGAGAAGGGATGGATGAACATCAAGAGTGAGAGGTTCAGGGGTGGAGGGGAAACAGAAAAAAAAGGTTGTGAGTGTACGCACAAAGAAATACAAGATCAGCACAAAATAGTGAGTTGGTGAGATGTAACTGTTGTGGGTGAGAGCGAAGCCTGGGTCAGCCTGCTTGACCCGCTGCACTGCGACCCGACCCCGGATAAGCGGGTGAAAATGGATGGATGGATTACAAAATAGTTTTTTAATGTCCCTTCTTGTTTAAAATGCATATTGCCCGCAACACTTCAGCAGACTTGTTCAATTCAAACCAAATCCAAACCAAACCAAACCAAATCCTGTAATTTCCCCACTGCGGGACTAATAAAGGATTATCTTATCTTATCTTATCTTAAATCTATCCACTGTTCTCAACCAGCTGTCATTTTAATAGATCAATTATAATTTTTCTTCCAGAACTGCTTTGGCTGACTGTAGCGCGATAATCTAAATCAAAAACTCCAAACAATCATTCCCCAAAATAAACAGGCTTTAAGAAGTTCAAATCAGTGGTGAAATAACCAATCGCATCAAACCAAACTAAGATTAGGCCGACCAAAATAAAACACATGGCGCTTGAAAACATCTTTCTTCGTGGCGTCTCCCTGTGATCAACAATTTTGAGCGGACATGCCTTCAATAATAGCTTCCAGAGACGTAAGGCGGCGCTGTGCACGGGTGTAGCACCAGAAACTACCACTAGGTGCTGCTAAACTATTTACTGTACATGAAGGTATCACTCAAAACAAGACATTATGAATGCTTGCTCAGAATACTATAATGTGTGCACTATTATGTCAACCTCCCACATGTTTATATGCACATTCAAATTCTCCCACATTTAAAAGTTATTGTTGCAACTTAAATGTGATTTATTGATAGTCATTGTGGATCGTCATACCTACCTACCTACCTAGCTACTACCACTTACCTACTACCACTTACCTACTACCACCTACCTACCTACTACCACCTACCTACCTACCTACCTACCTACTACCAACTACCTACCTACCTACTACCACCTACCTCCTACCACCTACCTACCTACTACCACCTACATACCTACTACCACCTACCTACCTACCTACTACCACCTACCTACCTACCTACCTACCTACCTACCTACTACCACCTACCTACTACTACCTACTACCACCTACCTACTACCACCTACCTACTACCACCTACCTACTACCACCTACCTACCTACCTACCTACTACCACCTACCTACTACCACCTACCTACCTACCTACCTACTACCACCAACCTACCTACCTACCTACCTACCTACCTACCTACCTACCTACCTACTACCACCAACCTACCTACCTACGTACCTACCTACCTACCTAGCTACCTACCTACCTACCTACCTACCTACCACCTACATACCTACTACCACCTACCTGCTACTACCTACCTACCTATCTACCTACCTACCTACCTACCTACCTACCTACCTACCTACCTACCTACCTACCTACCTACCTACCTACCTACCTACTACCACCAACCTACCTACCTACCTACCTACCTACCTACTACCACCAACCTACCTACCTACCTACTACCATCTACCTACCTACCTACCTACCTACTACCACTTACCTACTACCACCTACCAACTACCACCTACCTGCTACCACTTACCTACCTACCTACCTACTACCATCTACCTACCTACCTACCTACCTACTACCACTTACCTACTACCACCTACCAACTACCACCTACCTGCTACCACTTACCTACCTACCTACCTACCTACCTACTACCACATACCTACTACCACCTACCTACTACCACCTACCTACCTACCTACTATCACCTACCTACTACCACTTACCTACTACCACTTACCTACTACCACCTACCTACTACCACCTACCTACTACCACCTACCTACTACCACCACCTACCTACCTACCTACTAGCACCTACCTACTAGCACCTACCTACTACCACTTACCTACTACCACCTACCTACTACCACTTACCTACTACCACCTACCTACTACCACCTACCTACCTACCTACTACCACCTACCTACTACCACCTACCTACCTACTACCACCTACCTACTACCACCTACATACCTACTACCACCTACCTGCTAGCACTTACCTACCTACCTACCTACCTACCTACTACCACCTACCTACTACCACCTATCTACTTACTACCACCTACCTGCTACCACTTACCTACCTACCAACCTACCTACTACCACCTACCTACTACCACTTACCTACTACCACCTACCTACTACCACTTACCTACTACCACCTACCTACTACCACCTACCTGCTACCACTTACCTACCTACCTACCTACCTACTACCACCTACTTACTACCACCTACCTACCTACTACCAACTACCTACCTACCTACTACCACCTACTTACTACCACCTACCTACCTACTACCACCTACTTACTACCACCTACCTACCTACCTACTACCACCTACCTACCTACCTACTACCACCTACCTACCTACCTACTACCACCTACTTACTACCACCTACCTACCTACCTACTACCACCTACTTACTACCACCTACCTACCTACCTACTACCACCTACTTACTACCACCTACCTACCTACCTACTACCACCTACCTACTACCACCTACTTACTACCACCAACCTACCTACCTAGAATGGTGTCAGTAAGTAGTTTGAAATCATAAATATGGGACATTATAATTCATAATTTGTCTGTCAATAAGCAAAACTATAATTGTAAAATGGTTTTTCAACATAAACTGCCACTGTTGTTTTTTCACCTTCGTCTTCAGATTCCTCATCAGTGTTGGTCACCAGGTCTTCCTCTTCAGAGTCCGGTCCCACGCGACCCGTCTGCTCAGCCCTCTCACTGGGTTTCTTCCTGCAAGCAGATCGTCTCATTAGTTCTCTCAAAAGGAAAATATAGAAGCTTAGATAACACATGGTAAACACCATCACAACATCACACATTGGTCATGGACAGAGAAACAGGATTTATGTTATGAGAGAGGACATTCTATACATTTTCAGAGATTTTAATTGTATTTATTTATTGTATAAAATGAATTGTTTGTGTGTGGAAACATTCCCTCGAATAATGAATTAATGTAAAGAAATCATAATTTAAAAAATGTTTTGTCAAATATCAAATATAAATTGATTAAATTGATGATTAAAATGATTGTAAAACATGATTCACAATGAATAGTTATATATATATGAGTGTGGGTTCATTCACTAGTTATATTTCACTATCACCACAGGACCCTGTTTTCTTCTAAGATACATAAATAGAACTAAACATATTTTCTGTATTCTGTGTAATTGTTTTTATCTTAAATATATTGACAGTATTTTCATACAGACAGACAGTCCTCTCTTTTATCTTCTTGTAAAACATTATGATAGTTGTGATGACTCATCTTATATACAGGGTATACATATATAGGGTTAATACCGTGACAAATACACACGTTTGGCCAGTCAAATGTGAATTGCAGAGACTCGTTAACCCTGCATATGATGTTAAACTGAACGTTAGCTTGTGGGTCAGTGGTTAGCAAGTCTGTCTTTCCATCAGAGGGTCGGTGGTTTGATCCCAGCCTCCGGTAGTACCTACAAGCCTCCTTGAGCAAGACACTTAACCCTCATTGCTCACCGTTGCAGTGTCTACGGTCTACTGTATATCATGTAAGTCTCTTTGGATAAAAGCTTCAGCTAAATGTAATGTAATGTGTGACTGTGGCTCAGTGGTTAGCAGGTCTGACTTTCAATCAGAGGGTCAGTGGTTCAAACCCCCGCTCCACTAGTCCATGTTGTTGTGTCCTTGAGCAAGACACTTAACCCTCATTGCTCACCGTTGCTGTGTCTACGGTCTACTGGATATCATGTAAGTCTCTTTGGATAAAAGCGTCAGATAAATGTAATGTAATATATATATTACATTTATAATATATATATATATATATATATATATATAGAGAGAGAGAGAGAGAGAGCAGTGGGTTATCATAAGAGGAGGTTTTGTATATAAGGAATGTGTGAAGGTCTAATTTATTAATGTATTTGTGATTTAAACCCCACTTGTAACTACACCCCACCAAGATATCAGGTGCTATTAAGTCCCATGACAGATGGTACAGTAGAGAGCTTTAAATAAGGTGCTAAGTCACGAGTGCTAGGAGTGAGAGGGTTGTGTTACTTGTGTATCGGCGTAACATGCTCCAGGTCAGTGATCCTCATGAAGGGGTTGTGGAAGTAGTGCAGCTGCAGAATACAGGCCAACAGGAAGAAGCCAGGGATCAGAATGCTGCTGAAGAGTTCAGACAGAGCGAACGTCTCCAGACCAACCGCTGCCAACCTGAGGAGGACAGAAGGGCCCGACCACAACGGTCAAAGGACATTCATGTAGTGGCTTTCTAGTCTTCTGCCCCAGCTCAAAGTGCTGTGCACTACACACCAGCGTGCACCCAACACACACATGCATACACTGATGATGACAGAGCAACAGGGCCCCAGTTTTAGTTTCAGTTTTAAACTTCCATCTTTTTGTATTCCTACATGCCTGCGTTTTGTGGCACATCACATCTGGACTCTGCCCACGTTGCTCACCGAGTGGAAGGAACACAGGCTGAATACGAACAGTGAGACAAACCTCAGCCTCATCACCGCCGTCTGCTTTGCAGTGACGCCCGGGACGTTTTGGGGTGATGCGGTTAGAATAGTCTTTACACAGGGGTAATGTTTAAATATCATAAACTCTATTTAATCTAGAGATCAAACTACACATGAAAGAGAAGCAGGGACAGAGAAGTATCAGCAGGGGGAAGAAGGCTCTTCGGTAAAAGCACGTACTGTTCTTCAGTAAAACCAGTAAAGTTCCTCCAGTATCCGGGGAAGTCTTCAAACTGGTAAGTGTAGATGGATATCAGCACCAGCATCGTGTAGGCGACAACAAGCCACCAGAAGAGCTTCAGCAGACGTCTCCACAGAGAATAGTACACCTGGAAAGTAGGATCTTAATCACTCAATACGGAAGGGTTTGGAATGAACATGCATTTCTAAATATGTGCAAATAACAACTACAGTTTAAAGAGGCATCTGAGAAACAAAATACTGAGGCTCCACCCAAAGATCATTCTGAAGGCAGAATTATAAAAGTATCTGATGAGCTAAATACACCTTGAACTGTTATCAATGGGCTGTTCCTACCTGATAGAGACAGAGGCAGAGGAGGAACAGCAGCATGTAGATGATTTTGTAGCCCACGAGTTTTCCAGCAAAGGAGACCATGATGAACATCCCTCCACACACATAGATCCAGTATTTGGCATGAATGCTCATCAACATGCCTCCTAGGACCTTCAGCACTGACTCGTCACCAGCCCCCTCTTGACCAGGATGAGGGGAAGAGAGGGATGAAGGAGGGAGGGTGAGATGTTGACTTCAAATGAAAAGTCATCAGAAGGATGCAAACTGGTGTTAAACAAAGAAGTGTTACGCTCTGCAGGATAGGAACACACTGCAGCGCTTGTGTACAATCAATACTGTTGATATTTGTTACATTTTAAATTACACACATTTTAACAATGAAAGTGAATGTCAATAGTTTTTTCCATGAAATCTGGACAGTATGTTGATTATGCAAAGCAATTGGTGCACATGTTTATTAGCTAGAACAGGTACTTTTTGTGTGTGTGTGTGTGCGTGTGTGTGTGTGTGTGTGTGTGTCTGTGTGTTCAATTCCAAAAAGACCAATGTTTGCTCATCAGGAAGCTGTGTGTGTGTGTGTGTGTGTGTGTGTGTAAACAATGTCTGACCTCCTGTAGTGACCTCCTGTAAGGGTGTGGTCTTTTTCCTCTTCCTGCTGAAGTTTTCCTTCACTGATTGACGTACTAACAGCCAGAAGGTCAAGGTAAACAGGAGCTAGAGAGAGAGAGAGAGAGAGAGAGAGAGAGAGAGAGAGAGAGAGAGAGAGAAACAGAAAAAAATGTAAAGCAATAATTCAGTTCACTGGGTTTCTGAACAGTTTCTGAAAACCCGATGCCGGCCTGTTTATGTCAAGGAATGGAGTTTCTCTGTTACTAAACTTGGGATATCATTAAGGAGAGCACACTTTCTCCAAATGTGAGATCATAGATTGTGAGTTTATCAGATCCAGGGCTGGATCTGTGTGACAGAGCACAGACTTTGGCAGTTATACAGCATTTAATCCGAACAAGCAGGAGTTGAACAGGTGATATTTTGTCAACAAGACCCACGCTGTACTAACTGAGCTCCTGCTGTGTGGAGAGAAGAGCTCAACTATATTCACTCTTCTGCAGCCAGCAGTCAGCGATGAAAAATATACAGCATCTCATAATAGATCACAACTTTAACGTCATCAAGTCCCCCAGTATCTATTCTCTCATCTTACCATAGCTCCCAGTCTCAAACAGGGGTGTTGGGCTCTGTCTAGTCCCAGCTGTCTGAGGCTCATGGTGCCCACAGTGGTGGGCAGTTCAGGCTGGAGCTCCATGGCCCAGACGTACTGCAGACAGCACAGAGCCAGGCCGTAAAGCAGGATGAACGGAGAGCAGAGGGTGGCTGCATGCCGCCTGCAGAGAGACAGCAAACTATCAGCAAGAACCCATCCAATGAAATCACTTTGTTTAGTTTCACAAGGCCATACCCTGACCCACCACAAGCAATATCTTTAGGAGTCAGGAAATGCAATGAACAAGCATCAATAAAAAAACTGAAGCATTTAAAGGTAATCAGTCCTGGTTTGTTCAGCGCTACAGGTACCTAGCACGCAGCATCCAGATGAGACACGCCCACAACAGCAGCACAAAGGTCAGCCAACTGTGGTATGTGATGCTCCAAACCTGAACAGCATGCAAGAAAAATCTTTCAGCAAGCAAGAAAGATGTGGAAGACTTTGTGTTTGTGTAAGGTCATCAAGAGACACATGTGCCCAAAGCTGTCTGTGATAATCATTTTGTGTTGCTTTAAGCTGGTGTGAGTTTTACTAGTAGTCTGGGTTCTCCCTGCTCTACTCGCTGGCTCAGTGGTTCTCAACCTGTTGTCAGTGATGCACCCTGTAAAATATGTTTTAGTACCTCCTAACCAGCGTAAAGCGCTCTTTGTTGAAAAAAAAGATAATACAGCGCTGTGCCATCAGTGTCTGATTTAATATAGAATATATACAATTCAGTTTATGAACTTACACTTATATTTTATTGAATATTTATGAAATAACATTTTTTAAGGATTTTAAATATATATGTTTTAAATCTCACGTACCCCACCTGAGAACCACTGCTCTAACTGAGTGTACTGCATTGGTCTTTTATATACGATTAGATACTTTTATAGATGTGTAAAATCATGGTTTATTTGAATAGTCACCATCATGGCTATGAGAGCACAGACATAGCTCTGCTGCATGACCACCTTCCCCAGCAGGAAAAATGGGCTTTCACTCTGTTGACCACTGGGGGCGCCACTAGCACCTGCCAACACAAGAACAAGCCAACTGAGAAAGATCAAGACGGCACCGTGGAGCATCACATCTGAGAAGTCATTCAGGATGTTGAAAGGGTCTGTAAAAACAGACAACCCCCGTTTATTACAGCTGTTGTTTTCATAGTTGTGGTCTTCATCTCTCTTAGTTATGATCACAGTGTACTTATACAGTTAATCGCTGGGATCTGAGAACACAACGGCATCACTACAACAAAGTCGGACATGGAAACAAACCACTTATCCAGATCCTATAAAACACTTTATTTAGGGTAAAATGCTGCGGATCCCAGTTTTACTGTTGGTTTCCTTTTCTTTCTTCCCAACCTGCCTGACGGGCTGCCGGCTGCTCTTGACCTGTCAGACCTTTCGTGATGTCCCGGCGGTCCCAGATCTAAGCGATCAACTTTAGTGGACACTGCAACAGCAGTCAAGTTGTTTCCCTTGTTTTCACATTCCTGTCATCGTTGGGTTTCCTGTTTTATTTTCTCACTCACCGCTCCCTCTCGTTTTAGATAACTTCACTTCCTGCCCCTGTGTGTGTCCTGCCAGGACTTATCTGATGTCACCTGGTAAAAGACTGTAAGAGCTTAACATAAGGAAAATATATTGACAACGTCATATCCTGTTATGTACAATTGTGTGTATTTATTTTATATATTTGACTCTGTGACGTATTCAGTTCGGCTGTACTGACCTGTGCACGACCTCTGTGCTGCTGAGTCCTGGCCTCAGGGCCTTAACACATGCAGTGTGATCAAACTACAGCATGAAGGTAATCCATCAACATTATAATTTAATACACACCTGTCGATAGTGTAAACACTCATTCATGGACTGATGTGCTATTGCGAAGCTGATTTTAATAGAAATAGGTACACAGCATCAATCGATGCCACGTTTAAAGAGTTCTCTTTAACAGTCTGGCTCTATTTTCTTGAAAATGGCTTTGCCCTCCTGAGTGGTATCTTGGTGCCCAACTCTGAATGAACATCATTGTAAGTGACATCTTTTTCATTTTAATATTGTTATCAAACCTGATAAAAATGACTTCCTCCCTATTGTCAAATTAATTCATAATCATCTAAATCCTGAATACATTTGCCAGTGTTGTACTGATCAATGACATACACTCTTTTAGTTGCACACTATAGATCATTTCTGTAGAAAATGTAGCATTTGATACCCAGATCCGGCTCCCTCTCTGCAGCCATAGTTCCTCCTCTGCTGCTCTCTGAGCCCATCGACAGCAGCATGAGCTGAAACACATTTTACTGGATATTTGAATATGTTTTATTTAAGAATGGGACTTTTTCTTGTCCTTTCATTCCACTTGATACAACTCTCAGGGGTTGAATATGAAACAATTCATCCATACTTTCATTGTAGTTTCTTAAAATTAATATTTACCTGTGTGTCATCTTCATAATCATTTTTCTGTGGATTCCATGACCGTAACTCCACCATCTCCTCCTCTTCTTTTCTCTCCTGCCCCTTCTTGACCTGCTGCACACACAAACATCTGGTGAGAAACATTTAAACATTTCAAAAGCTCTTGTGTTTCCTTTAACAGCAGAGCGCTGTGACTGGATTGACCTCTCGCTGTATCTGCTCAGCTAGCGCGGTGCTATGAGTGCCAGAGAGGTGTACACATTAGAAGGTATTATTTAGTCCAGTAAGAATTGCTTCAACTTTAGGGCCTCTACCACTGGTATATCTAAGATATGGTACCAAGACCAAAACGGTACCACTTTGAGAAGTTTTCTTCAGAGTCCTTAAATGTAAATGCTGTCTCAACATATGCAGCCATAATGGACATTTAATGAAATAGTTGACGATTGCCAAAAAAAGCTTGACTTAAATCCAGGTTTGTGATCAAAGAACAGATAGACGAGAGTAAGTGAAGCGGTCCAATACGTTTCTATGTGATACTCTATATGGACAGACTTCAGTGGTGATGGAGAAGCAGCAGATACCTGGTCAGGTGTTCCATGATACCCTGTCTTGAGAACTGTCGCTATGGTAATATAGAGGAGGAACAGTATTCCCGGGTTGACGTAAACTGGCCAATCATGATCAGCATTAAGGGTTAGGTCATAGGGGGAGGAGCAGTTCCCTGGTATGATGATGGCCTTCAGGCCAAAGAGTCTAGACAGGAACACAAAGAGAAAGAGTGAGAAGTGTTGGGGATGAAGACAACAACATATTAATACTGTTGTGCACAGACGTGAGTACGGCAGCTGGAGGTGAGGAGTAGGTAAAGGTGGAGTCAGCTTTTTAACTTAGCACCCAAGTGGAGCTTTTAAAATACAGTCACCACGACCAGGAGAGTCTATTTCATTGGCCCCGTTCTGTTTTTAGATTCTCTGCATTTTTTGTGTTCCTGTCTTTGTGGTGTGGCTTCCATGTTTCCTAGTTTAGTTTCCTTATTGTGGTCATTTCAGTATTTCCTGTTTCATTTTGTGTTATTCACCTCTCTTCTCGTTTCAGACAACTTCACTTCCTGCCTTTGAGTGTTTTCCCGCCATTGACTCCCCCTGTGTCTGCCACGCCCCTGATTGACTCCCCCCTGTGTCTGCCACGCCCCTGATTGACTCCCCCTGTGTCTGTCCGCCCCGATTGACTCCCCCTGTATCTACCACTCCCCTAGTCTGGGTTTTGATATCTCTGCCTTTCTTCTTGACCAGGTGTTTGGCTCCATCCCTGCCTGATATGTTAGTCTACTGAAGGCCTACCTGTGAACCCAACCTGATCCGTTAAGTAACGCCTGTGTTTCTAGACCTTATCTCGTTGTCTGGGTTGTGCAATGGAGTCCTGGTTTTCCTGTTTCCACGAGGCGTATCAAATTCTGAATGTTTTTAAGAATCCAACGTGACAAGCGATGCAATGCAGGGCCAAGTTATAGTAACAAAGTACTACTTTCAGGGAAAGCACTTTCTGTGCTGGTTTCAGCTGATTGGCTGTAACCGGTGACAGGCCACTCAGTTTCATATTTCTGTTTTTGTTTCCTGTCAGATTTACACATGTGCCGCTGTCGCATGATAGGTTCACATTGGTGCACAACGTAGGAGCTATAGGTAGCATCCCGCCACACGCTGTGGAGGAACAACCCTAACACATTACACCACACTGACACAACTGACTTAATCAGACAATTATTTGTAATTAATTATCATGCGTGATGTTCAGAGTAATTTTGATTACAGTGGCCTGTGTGCCAACCACACAGCAGCGTGAACGAGGTTGCGTTAGCTTGTGCGTGGTAGTTATAATGCTACCATGATTTAAAATAGATATAAGAGAGGGAATTATGGCCTGTTTAACTTTAGCTTATATTACATAATAAATTACTTATGACAAGATTATTTTTGTTAATCAAAGTAAGTATTTATTTTTTATTTAAATATTTGAATTATGTGTTTTCTGTTAATAACCAACGTAGATGACAATAACAAACAAATATTTGACGTTTCCATTGACTTCAGAATGGTTGACATTATGCTCTACCTCTTCAGAAGCATTTATATTAATGGTGTTTTATTAAACTTAGTTCAGGAACAGGGACCACGCCCCCGACGCAGCTCGTCCCCCGCGCACCGGGGTATTTAAATGAGACTAACCTGTCCACATCCTCTGTGACTCTGTTTTCACAATTCTGAATATGTATAAACTATAAACACACACACTGTGCTGCCAGCGAGGTCCTGAAACAGATAGCTGGCAGAACGCTGGCGATGACGGATCACCAGAAGCATTCATACGTATGAGTGGAATGCTGCACAGCTCCTTCTTTCTGCAACCCGGCAGCGAGGTGACGAAACATCGCTGCTCGCTCATTCCACACATACCGATCCAGGAATCACACTGTCCTCACATTCTGCTTTCTTCACTTTAAAGTCACACATGGATTCCACATTGTAAGGCAAGCACCCTAATAATAGATGTTAATGGTTTCCAGGGAGGAAGGAACTTGAGCTTCAAGCCCACGGCCTACAGAATATCACATGGCATTGGCTAAACTGTGAAGTCAGCAAGGACATGATTTAGTAGAGAGGCCTTTCGATGTCACAGGAGATTTAATGAAGCACAAATGGAGTGCTTTTGGTAACTATGCTCCTTCAGAAATGTGGTTATGGCATATTGCAAACCTTTTTTCACTCTTTCACACGGTCTAAGCTGCAGTATTTGATGTGAGAAACTGTTGCAAATCGATGACGAGGCACATTTTTGCAGCTTGCTGCAAGTTGAACATTTCTTGCAAAGTCAGTTTAAGACAGAGACAAAATATATTCTTTTGAACTGAAAAAACTGAACAGGCACTTTAAGGAGTGCTGTTAGACTTTGAGTCTAAAAAACTGACCCGTATGTCTTTTGTGGGCTGTAGTCAAGCTGGCATGCAAAAGGTGGAATCATGGGTGGATTTGAGCAAGAGAAGAAACAAAGTAATCTCAATCCAGAGTACACAGTAAACAATGCTATGAAGCATTAGTTAAGTATGAGTAAACACTTAATTCAAGCATTGTTCCACACTTTATAAATTATGGATTCACCATTTGTAAGTATTAACTAATGCTTCATTGCGTGCAGTTATTATGAAGTGGTACCAACACCAGTGTACCACACAGCCCCAAACAGGTGATGGTAGCTGAGTCTTACCTGGCCCACAGACTGTGTGGAGGGAACAGGGCCTGGGCCAGCAGGCTCTGGTACACATACAGACAGACCATGTGACCAGCAGTGAAGAAGCCCACCATCACACACAGCGCATTGAAACCCAGGTGACTGATGGGAAGGTGGCACGCCCACCACGTGCACACGCCGATGAAAAGCAGGAAGTAGATGGCCGAGAAGGCAGAGGGCAGTGTGATGCCTGGGAGGAGGAAGGAGGCCGTCAGACATTAAACACAAACGGAAACTCCCGCACACAACCGGACCATGAGCTCGCTGTCAAACCAGTGAGTCCTGGAGGTTGTTCACGAAGACTGAATTCACACTGCCCCAAAGTCTTTGGCATGTTTTACAAATACATGTTTTAAATTTGTAATTTTCAGTTAAAATAAAAGCTGGGGTCAAAATATGTCTTCTAATAGCTCCAAGACGGTCTTTTAATTGTTGTATTTTACAGGAAGTGTTTTTTTTTTCTTGTGTAAAAGTGTAAAAAAACTAAAACATTACATAGGTTCTCAAATGTCATATAAGTCATGTATATATATATATATATGGTCTGAGTACTGTTAACTAACTAAAGGTGACATATCAGTCAAACGGTGTCCGTGGCTTCCCCGACAGACAGGCCCCACATGACTTGTTTATGCATATCTGTCATTATGAAATGTTCAGTGAACATCTGTCTCTGGATATGAATGTGTTTTTCAATCCTGAATGTAAACAGACAAATCAAATAGCCTTTGTCTGGACTGTGTTTTTCTTAGCTTCTTCTTCATGTGTTTTTAAAGATCTGGGAAGTTGAGAAGATGATGTTGTAACAGATCCTACCGGCCAAAGCCAGCAGGCCGATGGCCAAGAGTTTCCCGAGGTCCCGAAGAAGTTTCCGAGCTTTGCTCTTCAGACGCTCCGCCAGCTGCTTGGCTCTGGTTGCTGTGGAAACCTCCTCATCAGGGTCGTCAGGTAAGGACCTTTCTTCTTCATCTTCTTCTCCTGATGCCTCTTCCCCCTCCTCTTCCTCCTCCTCCTCATCGTCTGTGTTCTTTTCTGTTGAATCATCTTCAAGCTAAAGTGGGAAAGGAACTGAGATATTAGTTATTATTATAACACAATCTAATCTAAATATCTGTGAACACATCAAATGTATTTACAAATAATGAATCAAAACGCCATCAATAATACACTTGGAGAAAAACTCTACCAATCTGAACAAAACTTGTATCACTCATCATTTTTGGGATAGCATGTGACTGCTGGTAAAATTGTAACTTCTGCATTTCAGAGTGACGGCACTCTGACTTTTAAGATCTGAAACTAAATCACAGCGCCTCAGACAGCTGCTGACGACGCCAACGTCTCAAGAGTCCCTCTCAGTGGTTTCTGAGGCTACACATGCCAGTACTCACTGTGTCGCATCAAATCATTGAAAATGGACTTGTATTCACACAACATCATTCACACACACACACACACACACACACACACACACACACACACACACACACACACACACACACACACACACACACACACACAAACACACACACACACACACACACTCATACACTGATGGCTGCCATACAAGTGGCCACCTGCCCATCAGCACTAATGCTCATTCACACACACATGGCCTGTCCTCGGGAGCAGTTTGGGGTTCAGTATCATGACCAAGGAAACTGTAACATGTGGACTAGAAGAGCCAGGGCTCAATCTGCTGATTTCAATTAGTGGACGACCCATTTTACCTCTAAGCCACAGCTGCATTTAAATCAGCTGTCCACAGGTGTGTGTGTGTGTGTGTGTCCGATCGCCGGCGACATAGACTAGCTCTAGGGACGTGGAACGTCACCTCGCTAGCGGGGAAGGAGCCGGAGCTGGTGAGGGAGGTGGAGCGGTACCAGCTAGATATAGTTGGGCTCACCTCCACGCACAGAGATGGCTCTGGAACCAAACTCCTGGAGAAGGGTTGGACTTTGTTCTTTTCTGGAGTCGCCCAGGGTGAGAGGCGCCGGGCGGGAGTGGGGATACTCACGAGTCCCCGGCTGAGCGCCGCCGTGTTGGAGTTTTCCCCGGAGAACGAGAGGGTCGCCTCCCTGCGCCTACAAGTTGCGAGGAGTAAGGCTCTGACTGTTGTTTGTGCTTATGCACCAAACAGCATTTCGGAGTATCCGGCCTTGGAATCGGTGGGAGGGGTCCTGGAAAGGGCGCCGCCTGCCGACTCCATAGTTCTCCTGGGAGACTTCAACGCTCACGTGGGCGACGACAGAGAAACCTGGCGGGGAGTGATTGGGAGGAACGGCTTGCCTGATCTGAACCCGAGCGGTGTTTCATTGTTGGACTTCTGTGCTAGCCACAGTTTGTCCATAACAAACACCATGTTTGAACATAAGGTGGCTCATAAGTGTACCTGGTACCAGAACACCTTAGGCCGGAGATCAATGATCGACTTCGTAATCGTATCATCTGATCTGCGGCCGTATGTTTTGGACACTCGGGTGAAGAGAGGAGCAGAGCTGTCAACTGATCACCACAGAGAACCCGGTGGTGGACACCAGGGGTGAGGGAAGCCGTCAAGCTGAAGAAGGAGGCCTTTCGGGCTTGGTTGGCCCAGGGGTCTCCTGAAGCAGCTGACAGGTACAGGCAGGCCAGAAGGACTGCAGCTGCGGTGGTCACGGATGCTAAAACTCGGGCATGGGAGGAGTTTGGGGAGGCCATGGAGAAGGACTTTCGGTTGGCCTCAAGGAGGTTCTGGCAAACCAGAAAGCAGGGCCTTCCCCAGGCTGTTATCAGCGGGGGAGGGGGGCTGCTGACCCAGACAGAGGATATCAGCGGGCGGTGGAAAGAGCACTTTGAGGAACTCCTAAACCCGGTCAACATGTCCCCTGAACAGGGGGCAGCGCCTGAAGACTTGGGGGTGGATGAACCCATATCCCTGGCAGAGGCCACTAAGGTAGTCAAAAAGCTCCTTGGTGGCAAGGCACCGGGGGTGGATGAGATCCGCCCTGAGATGCTGAAGGCGCTGGACTTTGTTGGGTTGTCTTGGCTGACACGCCTCTTTAATGTTGCATGGGGGTCGGGAACAGTGCCCATGGACTGGCAGACCGGGGTGGTGGTTCCCATCTTCAGGAAGGGGGACCGGAGAGTGTGCTCAAACTATCGGGACGTCACACTACTCAGCCTCCCGGGAAAAGCTTATGCCAGGATGCTGGAACGGAGGCTCCGACCGTTTGTCGAACCTCGGATTCAAGAAGAACAGTGTGGGTTTCGTCCTGGTCGTGGAACAGTGGACCAGCTCTTTACCCTTGCAAGGATACTGGAGGGGTCCTGGGAGTTTGCCCAACCAGTCTACATGTGCTTTGTGGACTTGGAGAAGGCTTTCGACCGGGTCCCCCGGGACTTTTTGTGGGGGGTGCTGCGGGAGTATGGTGTGCCGGACCCGTTGCAACGGGCCATCCGGTCGCTGTACGCCTGCAGTAGGAGCTGTGTTCGTATCCTCTGCAGTAAGTCAGACACGTTCCCGGTGGGTGTTGGCCTCCGCCAGGGCTGCCCTTTATCACCGGTCCTGTTCGTGACTTTCATGGACAGGATATCTAGGCGCAGCCGTGGGGCGGAGAATGTCAGGTTCGGGGATCTCGGGATAGCCTCTCTTCTGTTTGCAGATGATGTGGTCCTGTTTGCCTCCTCGTACCATGACCTCCAGCATTCACTGGGGCGTTTTGCAGCCGAGTGTGAAGCGGCGGGGATGAGAGTCAGCACCACGAAATCTGAGGCCATGGTGCTCTGCCGGAAACCGGTGGATTGCTCCCTCCGGGTGGGGACAGAGTGCCTACCACAAGCGAAGGAGTTCAAGTATCTCGGGGTCTTGTTCACGAGTGAGGGTAAAATGGAGCGGGAGATCGACAGGCGTATCGGTGCGGCTGCAGCAGTAAAACAGGCGTTGCACCGGGCCGTCTTGGTGAAGAAGGAGCTGAGCCGGAAGGCGAAGCTCTCAATTTACTGGTCGGTCTACGTCCCAACCCTCACCTATGGTCATGAGCTTTGAGGTCTCGGATACAAGCGGCCGAAACGAGTTTCCTCCGTAGAGTGGCCGGGCTCAGCCTTAGAGATAGGGTAAGGAGATGAGTTTCCTCCGTAGGGCTCAGCCTTAGAGATAGGGTAAGGAGATGAGTTTCCTCTGTAGGGCTCAGCCTTAGAGATAGGGTAAGGAGATGAGTTTCCTCTGTAGGGCTCAGCCTTAGAGATAGGGTAAGGAGATGAGTTTCCTCTGTAGGGCTCAGCCTTAGAGATAGGGTAAGGAGATGAGTTTCCTCTGTAGGGCTCAGCCTTAGAGATAGGGTAAGGAGATGAGTTTCCTCTGTAGGGCTCAGCCTTAGAGATAGGGTAAGGAGAGGAGTTTCCTCTGTAGGGCTCAGCCTTAGAGATAGGGTGAGGAGCTCGGACATCAGGAGGGAGCTTGGAGTTGAGCCGCTACTCCTTCGTGTCGAAAGGAGTCAGCTGAGGTGGTTCAGCATCTAATTAGGATGCCTCCAGGACGCCTCCCTTTAAAGGTTTTCCAGGCACGTCCAACTGGTAGGAGGCCCCGGGGAAGACCCAGGACACGCTGGAGGGATTATATCTCCCAGCTGGCCTGAACGCCTCAGGATCCCCCAGAATGAGCTGGTAGATGTTGCGGGTGAGAGAGAAGTCTGGGTCAGCCTGCTGGACCTGCTGCCACCGAGACCCGACCCCGGATAAGCGGGTGAAAATGGATGGATGGATATATGTATATATAGAAGAGCATACGTATGTGATGAAACTCAATATTTTAGCACAAATCAGTGTCCTGGCAGGAAACAAAATAAATGTAAACAGAGTTGACGATCATGAACTTTAGTATACATAACTTTAATAAACTCAGATTTAGAGATTTGGTCAACTTTGAGCTTCTATAATTAATAATAAAGTGAGTTTGTTACTCTGAGGTAGGTATAAAATACAAAGACAAAGACTATAGTTTCTTTGAGTTGTTTATTCACAACTGGATGTGTCCCTCAGGAGTGTAGATGCCCATCACACCAAACGCGTTGGGTCATAGAGCCTTGCAGCATCCGCCTCAATGAAGGTCTTAAAGTTCATAAATCAGGAGTCTTGTCTTGAGTCGGTCCAGGCACAGGACATGGAAAGTAGAAAGTTCAACCCTAAGTGACCTCTAGGTTCCTGAGAGCAGTCTATGGATCAAGGATCAAGGAGTGAGGAGGTTGATATATTTAGCTTTTAACAATTGAAACTTGTAAAACACAACGCTCTACATGAAGGACCATATAAAGTTTAAGAATTATAATGACACATTTGTAATTATAATTAATAATACTTCAGCATGTGGATGAAAGAAAGAGCCCCATCAGCATTAATGTCTCAAACCACAACACTGGTGCCTCATGGACAAGCCCCACGGGAACCTCAGAGTCCTGTGGCTGAGACTATAAACATCCACGCGCACCTTCACACTGGCTGTTCCACCGAGACTCATGTTGCTAACAGAAGTTAAACAACATTGGTACCCAAAAAAAAACCTTGATCAGTCCCAACTCACTGGGCGAGCAACACACACCCACACACCCACACACACACACACACACACACACACACACACACACACACACACACACACACACACACACACACACACACACACACAGATACACATACTGTATATATATATATACAGATATAATTGCCGACATGAGGTCTGCTGCATCTTTTTCCAGTTGGCCAGGCGGTGGTTCGTTCAGGGACCTCGTCTTCAGTTCTGACTTTTCCACGTCGGCCTCCCATGGGCCAGCTTTCTGTTTATGGAAGGTCTGGCGGCGAGGTTCATATAAAGTATATCACAGCTTTTTTGCGCTGCTCTACAGCTGGTCGCTCTTCCTCTACCACAGTTTTCCAAGGAGTAATACATTTTTTATTTGTAAAGCACTTTTCATAAGAAAAATCTCAAAGTGCTACAGAAACCACATAAAAACACATGGATAATAAAAAAAACAACAGAAAACATATACAATCAAGAAAATACATACATAAAAACGCATTTGAAAAGAAAACAGCTAAACGAGCAGTGGAGAGCAATTTTAAAATCCGCAAAAACTACGAACAACTTAAGAACGCCTGCCTGAACAGAACAGTTTTGAGTTGTTTTTTAAAACTGTCCACAGACTGTGGTTTTCTGAGATGTTCAGGGAGGGAGTTCCAGATGCGAGGGGCAGTGACGGAGAAAGCTCGATCTCCCATGGTGCGGAGTCTTGAGCGAGGCTGATGGAGGAGGTTTGTGCTTTGGGACCGTAGGTTACGAGTAGATGAGTGGGGGATAATGAGGTCTTTGAGGTATTGCGGGGCATTGTTGTAGATGCATTGGTGGGTGATGAGGGCAATCTTGTATTGAATTCTTGAGGTTATGGGTTATGAGTAGTGATGCAACTGTGTGTTCAGGGAATCTGATGAACAGGAGGACACTGAGACTGGGTTTATTTCTCCAGGTCAGTGGCCACTATCCATGGTCGTCACGTGGTGGATCAACTTAAAGGTGCATACTTTCCGGTGTCTTGATAGACAGGATAGTCTTGCTGTTCACATGCGGGTAGATGCTTGTACAAAATCTAATCTAATATAAACACGACATGGTCCACCAGTAGTACTTTTACACTTCTTTACCTAATTAGATATCTGTTACAAAAATGTTACCTGCAGCCTTTCCCTGCATGTGGGGCCCCTTTGAGTGGTTATATAAATCTACATATTTGGTTTCACCTCTGTAGGATTCTTCATAATTGCGTATGGAAACACTTAGGACACAAATGACACTCTGAGGTGGATCCTGCTGTGTGCTCCGGTTTGTGAACTTCAAAGTTTTGAAAAGAAAAAAAACATACGCTCATATATCACAACAGGATTTCAATGAAAGCAAATAAATCAAATATGAAATATCACACTGCCCCTGGAGATTTAACATAACAATACCAATTTTACAGAATGGGAAAGTAAGAGTTATTTTTTTAGTTTTGAGTGCGTTAGTTGAATATTGTATATGTTTCAATATTATCCGAATTACATTTTATTTCATCTAATGGATGGTTTGTAAATTTAAATTAGATAAGCTCATCAAATACAGCAATCATATTCCTCTTCCCTTACATTTCATTTAGCTGACGCTTTTATCCAAAGCGACTTACATGATATACATTAGACCGTAGACACAGCAACGGTGAGCAATGAGGGTTAAGTGTCTTGCTCAAGGACACAACGACATGGAGTGGCTGAGCCGGGGTTTGAACCACCGACCTTCTGATTGAAAGACTGACTTGCTAACCACTGAGCCACAGTCGCCCCTTCCTTTTATGTTTATGTTGTTTATGTTTATGTTTTTCTTCTCTTTCTAAGATAACCAAAATTAGCATGTTCAACCTGGAGATTATCCAGATTGGGGCTATGGCCAATAAACAGCATGGCTACAGAGTTATTTGTCCACAAAATATCTACAGATTGTAACCGTTCCCACTAAACTCAAAGCAGATGTCAGAGGGTGCTAGTGTCTCTTTGTTTTGTATCCATTGGGAAAAGGGCTGTAGATGGCAGACTAAACTCTGTGCCTCAGCCAGGTCTACAAGTTACTTATCAACATGAGCTTTTGGTCCAGCAACACAATATAGAACGTGTTAATGCAACTAAGGCCTTCCCAGGAATCAGGCTTGTTTAATTAGTTACTGGCACCTTAATGAGGCCCTGTTAAGTGCAAACCTGCTGCATAAAACCTGACTTAAGTAAGTGGGGCTTACTAACCTGATCATCCTTTTTCCCCATCAACAGTGACCCCTGGGTCCACACCGTATCACAATCTCACATACACAAGACTCACCGATGTAATGTTGGCAGCAGCCACCTTTTCTCTGTTGCTGACCAATCGGCTGCAGAGGACGATTGTTATCAAGGCAACCACACACACACCCATGTCAGGACACAGAAGGCGTAACACACTCCAAGGATCATCCAGTGGAAGCCTATACGAGACACACACATGCATATGCGGAGGTTAAGGGGGGTCAAAGATGTTCCCATTTCCAAACACCTGCAGGTAGATGCAACTGAAAAATTATGTTTCCTAAAATATTCTACACGTCTTCTGCCTGTGGTGCTCCGGCCTCCTGTCTTATATTACTTGAAATATGTGGTCATATCAAAATTGTAGCATATCAGACTATTACCATGACAATAACAGCGGCATGTATCACTGGTGTTTCACTCGTTACATACCTGGACAGTCCTATATGTCTGCTTATGGTGTCCCATTGTGAACAGTTATACCCTATGGCAATGTTGAGAGGAGGATATGTGTATAGTACGGTCTGGAAGCAGATATGAGCCAGTACGAATAGTAGACTGGTGCAGAAAACCACTCTGATGAACCGTCCTGTGTGACCTGGAAGACAAAGGATGGAGATGTACAGTCAAATGTCACATACATACAGAGTAAAGTACAAATCAAAGTCAGATGAGAAGATCTCATGTGTTTACATAAAGATGCAGTTTTGCGGACATGGCTCCATTAAAGCTCCGTCTTTTGAGATTTTCGGATAAAAAGAAAAACAAAGCATAACAACAACTTTATCATTTAATGTTAAAGGGAACAATACTGAAGCAGCATATGGTTCAGACGTTGACAGCGTTTGTTGTTTTAGGAAATGCCACAAATCAACATGATTATGTCCAAGCAGCAAACCTTCTAGCTGATGGAAGAAGAGTTGTGACTCTTGTCAGGTCCACAGGACTTACCCTAACCCTAACCATTAACCCTTTTTGTAGTTTTTCATTCATTTCCTTATTCAGACTTCTATAAGAATGCAAATTTAGTAGTTTTTAAAGAGGAAAAAGAAGAGCGCCCTCTATCTGACCTAACCCTCAACCCTAACCTCAACCTGTTAACTAACAGAATGTATATGCTCTGACCAGAACCCTAACCCAACCTTTTAAATCCTGTGTTCTGAATAATTACCCTTAATACTGTCTGTTCTGCAACATGTCTCAAAAAAGGAGGGGGCCAAGGCTTTAAAAAAAGTTTTCCGTTTTTATTCTTGCTCTTTATCTGAGGGACCAATCTGACACAGAGGTGTGACGCTACTGAGTTCTACCTCTAACCCTAACAAGACCAATTAAAGTCAAAATTATTAAGAATATTGTAACCTACATTAATCCAATACTTACCAAAATGAACCCTAAGTGATATTCAACCTGTGTTTGGAACGGTCACACCACCGCTGGGACAGTCTGTTCTGCATCACGTACTAATGGATGGAGTAGGCCAAGGCTAGTTTACGGTTTTCCTTTTTTATTTTGCTCTCAACTTCAAGTTGTGTTGCAAGTTCAAATATGGAACAGCGGGGTGAATACTAAACTCCAACCATTCCTCTATGAATACAATTTACCCATCCTACAACAATACTGTTTTCCTGTTTTATTTGGCTTACGTTTCAAATTAGGAACTAAAACCACTTAAGGGTACAGAAATGTAAAAAAGGGGAGACGGGTAAAAACAGGATCTATGCGTGGGGAATACTAAATGACATTCGTCGGCCCGTGCATGGTCTTAGGTCACTATTCAACTGCAAAGGAGTTGGGCAATGCGGGGAGATCTATGTGAATTTCCTATACCCTGACCCTGACCCTGACCCTGACCCTGACCCTGACCCTGACGCTAATCCTAATCCTAACCCTAACTCTGACCCAAACCACATTTTTTATTTATTATTCTATTTATTTCCTATATTTATTATATTTTAGTAGGGATGCAACGATACCACTTTTTACAAACCGATACGAGTACGAGTATTTTTATTTGTGTACTTGCCGATACCGAGTACCGATACCGATACTTCTTAGATTTGGTCTCCATGAAAGTGCAATTAATTTGGAGGCAGATTTTATTTTATCCTCTGCAGATTATGTCAAGCCTATAGTACAAAATTAACAGAAGGCTATCCCAAGCTTTAAACGTCTTGTGGAAGTCCCTCTAATGTCGGACCATAAAACGCCCCGTGTCCGGGTTCATAATGTAAGCGATAATATTAGGGATCGAGCAATTATATAGGAAGCTGTGTTCCAAGTTATGTTTCCGGTGCTTTTATTGTGGAGGGAGAAACGGAAAGGAAAAGAGTGGAATTGTGGGATATACGTGTGTGAAGGAGATAAAAAAGTGGTTCAAGTTACCCTGCAGCGTGTTTTCATTTTATTATAATTACAAATATAGACACACAACAGACACTCGGCTACAATAATATCATCCGTAGCCGCACAACAGCGTCTGAATGAGGCCGCTGCCAGCGCTACTTCTGGTGGACCAGCAGCCGTTTGATTCACACCGGCAGGACGGCAGTAATTTGCGTCGCGGTCGGTGTGAACGCACATTACTCTACACACCTTGCTGCAAGAGCCGCAAGAGAGCGACGAAAGAGCCGTATGCGGCTCTGGATCACGGGTTGCCGACCCCTGCCCTAGACGTTGAAGTCAGGTAGGACAACAAATCTTTTTCTCCACAAAGCGCGACCAGTTTGTTGTAGCGAAATACTGTGAAATACTGAGTGGTATCGGTTCTTGGTATCGGCAATTGAAAACAAATACGAGTACGAGTATTTTAACGCAGTATCGACCCCTGATACCGATACCGGTATCGGTATCGGGTATCCCTATATTTTAGTGTTCTTAATCTTAATTATACCCTATATTAACACCACTGGGAGGCATCCGAGTTGTGACCGGCTCCCCTGCTCCCCTCTTCCACCTCTGTCCTGGTTTTTAACCTTTTAATGGCCCCCCTGAAAGCATCGGGGGGCCCCGCCCATTCGTGAGTCTACCCCTACCAGACCACTCTCCTACTGCCCGCTTCGGCTGTTTTCCCCTGCCTGTGCTTTTACAAATTTGTATCCTCTTATTTCATTTTAAGTTTCATTTAACCATTTTAGGTTCTTTTAAAATCAAAATGCAGCCCCTTAGTGCCAGTGCTTACCTTGGTCCTCTTCAGAGGACCCCACCTTCTACAAAAACCTAACCCTGACCCTAATCCTAATCCTAAAACTAACTCTGACCCTAACCCTAACCCTGGTCGAAACATACGTCAATATACGTGAAGAGGTAAAACTAGCATTTGGAACCTTCTAACTTCTTGCTGTAAACATGTTTGGGTTGAATTGGACTGTGAGTGCAGCAGGAGGAACCAACATAAACACAGGAAGAACATGTAAACAGTACACACAACAAAGCAGCTGGGTGGCAGGTTGGACAGGTGTGCTGACCATGCACAACCTCATTAGGCTTTGGAAGTATGCTCTTTGCATTGTTCACGCATACAACTTCAAGAACTAAATACTGATATACTCAAAAGGAAATGATTAAAAGGATCCTTTCAGATTTACATTTTTTAAAACTTTTAAAAACCAACAAACTGTAACAGCCATTCTATTTGACGTCTATTTGACGGAAAATAGCCAGAGCACCGAGCAAATGCTGTTCTCATTCCAACTTCCTTCAATTCAATTCAGTATATTTTGCATAGCCCAAATCACAAATACAAACTCCCCTCAGAGGGCCTTACAATCTCAACACATACGACATCCCTGTCCCGGGACCTCAAATCGGATCAGGAAAAACTCCCCCAAAAATACAGGAAAAACCCTTTCACAGGGAAAAAGGGAACACTGTTGATGTTCACTGCTGAAGCATCAATCATGTTGTGTTGGTATCCATGAGGAGAAGCTCTGCGTTCAGAAAAGAGATGGAAACTCCGCCCAGGACAGACCTGCTCACAGTATTAATAAGGCCTATCAAACACGCATCTGCATCACTGCTGGGTTCGCCGACCTATTAAAATCATGGCCTTTAGGCGTTAGAATGTATGGAAAATGTACATGTTGATTTAGTTAAACATGACAGGACCACAGCTGGCGCCACGCGGATGTTCCAGAGTCCTCCCCTCTTTCCTGTGGTTGCAGCACTGATGGAGGACAGAAGGGAATTGGGAAACAATGTCACCGAGTAAAGCTCTGAAGTAAAGCTCACCTCTATGCCAGTATCCTGACTAAACAAAAAACTAAAGACTCTCTAATTTAATAAACAATTACATGTATTGCTCTCCTCAATAAATGTTCCCATAAAAGTAATTGTTTATTAAATATACAATATAGAGTGCTGCCTGTTTTAAACAGTCCACAGAAAGTTCCCAAAGCAAAAAGAAGTCTTTTGTCATATTTGGTCAACTTCCAAAATGTTAATGGCCGACATGTTTAACAAACGCAGCGCGGCATAGGAAGCCTTCATCCTGCTTACGTCTGCTCTGTGGCCTCGAACCATTCAGACTTGTTAACACATGCAACACAACCTGGCATCTCAACACTGACTTTTCATGACTGTTTTTGTCTCTGCAGGTCCGGTTAAACAAGACTACAGTGCGGAGGTATCACATGCCGTGTTTGGCTTGGCTACGACAGCTTCAATCTGTGACAACATTCAGAGCAACACGACCAGGACCTGGCAACAAGCCTCATGGGGCGCTGGCACGCAATGTGTTAATATGACATGTTTTTCTTGATGGACACACAAATACAACACATCCACATGACTTTACTGTAGATACAATGGGCAGAGTGGATGACAGTGGGCAGGGGAGGAGGATGGAGGGGTCAAACAACACAGGACTTTCCCCCACGACACCGCTGTTCGTGTCCCAAAGGGTTAAGTTTACGTGCATAATACACATACATACATCCGTCATGTTTTTCCTCAAGTGGTTCTGATGCTTAAACTTACATATTTAAAAAAACATAGTATGCCATTCAAACCTTAAAGGGACAGTTCATTGCTCTTCATCAATCTAGATATAATCTAATATAGTTTTAGTGATTACTTTTGGAGGTATTGGCCAGAGAGCTTCAGTAATGTCTTTGCCAGGATTAACAGATAAAGTCATTATTGTAGGAGATTATAACATGCATGTGAATGTCAATAATGATAATGATGGGTTTACCACATTATTAGATTTGATTGGCTTTGTCAGATTGGCTTTGTACAGAAACCCACAGACTACTTTAGCCACACCCTCAACCTTGTATGCAAATCTGATAAAAATAAATTGAATTGAAGTGAATATAATTCATGGTGCAGTTACTCAAGGTTCTCCAGAGACCTTGTTGTGAGCAGTTTCCTGTGGGAACTATGGTTGAAATAAAATAGTTCCTACAGTACATGAAACTGCTCCTAGCATCTCACAGTGAATCCACTGATATATTTTCTCATCTATTTAATAATTTACTGTATTAGAGAATTCTGACTCTTAGAACTTACAAAAGTGCGCTGCATAAGCATAATGACAGACCTCATTTCAGATCTTGTCATTCCTTCTCTGTCTTATGGCTCTCTGGTTATCGTCTCCTCTCTACATTGGGTCTAATCTCCAGTTTCATGTGGTTGATGAGTATATGTTTGTTATTCAGTCCTGTATTATAAGAATAAATCAACAAGTAAATGCATAAGGAAAGGTACGTGAGGTAAGTGTGGCCTTGACCTTTGACCACCACAACCTCATCAGTTCATCCTTGAAGTGGACGTTTGTGCCAAATAAGAAATTCCCGCGGGGCATTCATGAGATATCGCGGTCACTGGAACGGACAAACAGAAGGACGGACGGAAAATCAAGTGCCATCCAACACGTAAATGTAATATGCTGTTTTAGAATATTCAAGGAGTCACATATACTGTTGTACTCCCGACCATTGAAAAAAAACACACTTAGTACCTTGCTTTACGACAATGCTCACCCTTTTAGAATATATTAATGCATAATTATAATTATAATTTTAAACATACCCCTGCTTTCACAGTGTCCAATAACTGTTAACGGTGCAACGTCCCAGCATCACTGAGTTCATAGACATTACTCATCTGAGGACCATACAAATCCAGATGTTAAAAACAATCTGACGTCAACATCCTCAAACTTAAACAATCTCAATCCCCTCCTAACAGTATAACTAATAATAAGAGAGGTATGCAGGATATATAGCAGTGTAATTGAATACTTGGACACATGCCAGTTGTTGAGTAATCTCTAGCGCTGTTAAACTGTCTCTTCGTCCTCCTCAGAGCCCAACAGTGCTGCTTCCTATTAGTCACTTGATTTTCCCCGTGTGTGTGTGTGTGTGTGTGTGTGTGTGTGTGTGTGTGTGTGTGTGTGTGTGTGTGTGTCAGGGTCTTGGCAGGCCTGTGGGTTTTCCTTTTGGGGAACTCCCCAACTACTCAAACATATTGTAAAACTCAGTTACAAGTTAAAGCCCTGAATTGGAAATGTTACTTAAGTATGTAAGCATTATCAACAATAAATATCAAAAGGGA
Organism: Cottus gobio; assembly: GCA_023566465.1. Taxonomy (NCBI): domain Eukaryota; kingdom Metazoa; phylum Chordata; class Actinopteri; order Perciformes; family Cottidae; genus Cottus; species Cottus gobio. Next base: position 27,783,777 of record CM042225.1, read on the forward strand.
TATCCTTATTATAGAAGCATTGACCAACTACTGAAACACTATCCTCTACCACGGAAAATGTAAGCTATGCCAGAGTCTCAACTTGTATCTTGTTGCAGAAAGATGGAGGTAGATAATACATCTTTGCAGGCATCAAAGCAGAGGGCTGTTCCGTAAACAGCCTTGGCAGCAGCAGCAGTGTTGCATGTAGTGGTCTCCACTGCACAGTTAACAATGGCTTGACAATGAGGGCTTGACCAAAGCCCAACGTAGGCTTGACCATAGCCCAACAAGGGCTTGACCAAAGCCCAACGAAGGCTTGACCATAGCCCAACGAGGGCTTGACCATAGCCCAACAAGGGCTTGACCATAGCCTAACGAGGGCTTGACCATAGCCCAACAAGGGCTTGACCAAAGCCCAACGAAGGCTTGACCATAGCCCAACGAGGGCTTGACCACATCCCAACAAGGGCTTGACCACAGCCAAGGAGGGCTTGACCATAGCCCAACGAGGGCTTGACCATAGCCTAACGAGGGCTTGACCACATCCCAACGAGGGCTTGACCATAGCCCAATGAGGGCTTGACCACAGCCAAGGAGGGCTTGACCATAGCCCAACAAGGGCTTGACCACAGCCAAGGAGGGCTTGACCATAGCCCAACGAGGGCTTGACCACAGCCAAGGAGGGCTTGACCATAGCCCAACAAGGGCTTGACCACAGCCAAGGAGGGCTTGACCATAGCCCAACGAGGGCTTGACCATAGCCCAACGAGGGCTTGACCATAGCCTAACGAGGGCTTGACCATAGCCTAACCAGGGCTTGACCACAGCCCAACCAGGGCTTGACCATAGCCTAACGAGGGCTTAACCATAGCCCAACGAGGGCTTGACCATAGCCCAACGAGGGCTTGACCATAGCCCAACGAGGGCTTGACCATAGCCCAACGAGGGCTTGACCAAAATCTATTGTACGTGTCTCTGTGTGTCCCGGAGCCTGAGGAGCAGCCTGATCATTATAACTAGCGGCACAATAGCATGAACAAGCAGAGAAAGCTGAACCCTTACACATTCCTCTGCAGGCAGCATGTCTGTTCACTATTGTGGTCATGGACACACTGATTGGCTCTATGTTGGGTATGCTCATTGGGGTTTGGCTGGACCAGGCGGCGTCATTTGCGTTCACCTACGTGCTCACTCCATGTTGGTGCCCCAAGACAAAAGATACTGATTACTGTCGTCTTAGTCTGGCAGAGCTCTGCCAATCGCTAAGTTACACATTCACACTCCACACATCCACATTGTCAGCCAAGGAACATTTCCACTATGAAGGTTGTGGCCAAAAGAAAACATTCCAGCACTCACTTCAATTTGCGAAAATAAAATGAGGCAAATATTCATTTTTAAGCACAGTAGAAAAAGATTGAGCAAAAAACGGCTCCAATTCTCCAGCAAAGTCCGGCCACTCAGCTCACACACTGTTACCAAGGGTGCTGGACTTGTTTGATGTAAACTTGGACTCATGTCAGTACGAACACATGTCATATCTTTGTCTCTGTGTTTGAAGTACTGGGCGTAAAACTTTACTTCCACCATCTGGAGGGACAGAACAATCCACCCATTGTTCAGCGCCCGTGGGAGCACGCTGCCCAGTGTCTTTGACTTGCTGTAGGTCTGCAGCTGGCATGCAGCGGGCAGAAGATAAGTCCTTAAGTTATTACTGACTGCTGAGGTAGTTTCTAATGTAATAAAGAGCTACATTTTAACAAAACATGATTTATGAATATCAGCAATCAAACAGGCGGTGGTTGTATAAATATAAAGGAGCCGTTGTTTTGGTTAGACTCATTTTATAAATCCATTAACATTTAGATTATGTAGAGTTGTAATAGTTTATTTTAACTTGCACATGTATATAAAGAATGTCTATGTTTAAATTACAGTACTTATGAAGGATAATAATAATTAATATGGAATATTAATTAAGATTATGAAGATGTGTATTGTAGCATAGTAGAAAGACACTGTGGGATTGTTTGTTACTGTGAGATGGTCCAGGTGTGAATGTAATAAATTAAAGATGGAGGACATAGACAGATGGAGGTTGCACGTGGTGGGGCGTTGGAACACGCTGTAAGAAGGGACTATTTTCTTGTAGCACAGGAGGGCAGAAGAATGCGGAGGAAGCTACTAGGAGGTAATGGTAGGTTTATCCATTAGCATGCTATGCTATTCTTATGTTATTTTGCATGCTGGGAAACTAACCAATGGAGAGGCCTTAAGCTCAGCGAATGAGTATTTAACAAGTCGCACAGACATTTGTACGTTGTGATTGTTCCTTCTCATGAATCACACAGACAGCTAACTGCTTACAGCACAGCTGGAAGTGGACTGTGGACGGCCTGAAGGGGGACACCCCCGGCCGGGAACTATATTCTGTTCATCATCCTTTTTATTAAATACTTTTTAATTATAACTAATTGAATCCTGGACTTCTCTTCATGTGATCGCACAAGGTTTTTGAACTTAACAATTATTAACAGTGGGATGAACCTGACCTAATGTGTTCAACTTAGGGCGACTGTGGCGCAGTGGTTAGCAGGTCTGACTTTCAATCAGAGGATCCGCTAGTCCATGTCGGTGTCCTAGAGCAAGACACTTAACCCTAATTGCTCACCATTGCTGTGTCTACTGTATAGCATGTAAATGTTTATAATATGACGAGACAAAATGTTTCTCTTTATGACATGTTAAGTCTGTATTTTGTGAAATGTACACTTACTGCTCTGCTGTCAGGCAGCAACCCTCCAGTTTGTTCCAATCTTAAACTCATATCAACTTCAATAGCAATATCAATATCCAAATATTCACAAGCAAATCATGGCCAATAATGACAACCAGAGATCCGAGCTGAGCACAGGCCAACTGTGTTACAGTGATTGGAATCGCATGTAATTTGACAAACGTGGTCTCTGAGGAAAATCAACTCAGTAAAATGCTGTTCAGAGATCTCACATGCAAACAATGATCTCACCTTTGATTGTGTGCTTGTTGGGACTCAGGAACCACGGCAGTAGCAGCAGGTAGAGGAAGTGAACCAGTGACAGGATGTTGTAGCGAAACAGACAAGCTGCAAAGACAGAAACAGCAGAGTCAAACAACAGCATTCATTTCGAGGTGCATGAGGAGCTTCTTGCATGGTCATTGTACTAACCACCCTTTGGGTCTTGAAAGAGACATGGAACCAAACAGGATGCATGCACGGTAATACGTATTGTTCACCCATGTTTTGGCAGCGCAATAAACAATCACTGTAATTTCTGTTGATGTGACCGATGCTCGCAGGACAATGCATTTTATTTACATGTGGCACTTCCATCATTGTATCTCAGCAAGAGCCCACAGACAGGGCTACCTGCTAGTAAGAGTTCTCCAAGAAATGAAAGCTCCACATGCAGCTGTCTTTTTTTCCTGCACACATGGTGCAACAAGAGGGATTTTATGAGGTGTTGCCGGCTTGAAGGAATTGAGACGATATGCCAATATTAAGACATGGCAATAAAGAAAACGTGCAGGTTTATTTCCTCCTGTTAAACACACGCAGAGATCATTACTGGCTCGCCTAGGGTTAAGGTCTTGACTAATCTCCTCCTGTTGAGATCACAGTTTGCACATGGAGGTGAGACATTTACAGAGCATTGTTTGGCCCCTAATTGGCCAGCTTCAAGTTAAAGTTCTAAAAGCAAGATATGTGAACAACTGTCATGTGATGTGCTGGGATTTTTATTCTGATACTGATTTGTCACTGTTAAGGTGACCTTCTGACCTTTTTGCCAATTTTAGGGAGAAATATCACCTATAGAAAATAAATCTGGCAGAGTCCCAACAAATCTGCTGAACCCATTTATTCTTGCCAGAGACTGAACCATTCCCATGTTGAACACTTCACAATTTTTTACTGAGGACAAACATTACATTTGTACCTCCACTACTGCTAAATTGCAAAAATAAGTATTAGTTCGGTCCAGTCCTGCAGGCTCTAATGAATTGGAGCTTCTAGAGGCCGTAGCAAGGCTGCAGACCTTCACATGTACATTTGTTTCAGTTATTCTATTCAGTACAGATTTACAATAAAGGTCAACATAAATCACAAGCTCATTCTCTTGTCTTTTTTTTAATCTCCTGCCATCTTTCTCTCTCTGAATTGCTTCATGATAGAGTTATTATATGACTCAGACAATAACTGGAACACAAACAAAGGATCTAACACACAAGCCCTGTTATTTCCTCCAGTTGCTAAAGCATAAAACATACTGTCTTCCTGCCTGTCAGCAGGAATTAGACCACATCAGAGGGAGGCTAACATCATGTCTCCTACCTGGCTGCCATTATAATCTCTTTACCACTTTAGTCTAGTTTCTGCATTGCAAATGTAAAAACAAACTACAAAAATCATGGACATAAGTGTGTTTTGTGGGAGTCCATATCTACGTTGAACTTGTATAACATCCTGATATGCAGGACAATATTGTGAGAGATAGCAGCATTCTTGAACAGAAATGTTCAAAACACAATAAACACAAATGGGTATTGTTTAGTGTCCACCTAACCAGTCTTTGGATGTATACATTTGTTAAGGCTGGTTCAATCTGCCAGACAACTAACTAAACAAACCCAGACCTGAAAAACCACAACCAAAACCGCAGCTTGACTCATGTGTATGTTCACAGATAATGTGTAAATGTACTGTGGATTTACAACAGTATTTACAGTATTTTATATAACTGTAACATACAGTTCAATATAAAAGCTGTCGGTTAACCAAAGCGGCAGAACTGAAATGTACCAGCAGAATACAGCAAGTGGTGGAAACATGCTTCTCTACAGGTTCAGTGATGGGTACTACTATATCCATCATCATCTGCTCTGATGAAAGTACATTTTCATTAATCAAACTGCTTATAGCCTACAAATCATTTTTCAGTGACAAGATGTGATCGGCTGTGAACTTCAAACAGCTCAGCCATGGGGCCGAGGTAAAGTTACGCTTATCAGTGGAAACTGATACTGTCCGGTCCCTCACTGTGTTTATTTGTGCTGTAGGAACGCAAACCAGAAGGAACGGGACGAAGTTCCAAAGGGAGCGCAGACCTGGAGTCTCAAAGACGATGAAGAAGTGAGGCTGTGTTTACTTTAAAGGGCTTTTTGAAGGCCTGAGGATATTTTAAAACGTAGTGGACAGCACAAAAGCACAAACATGTTTTGAAAACAATTAAGTTCATTTGACCAAAAATACATATTTAGTTTCCACATACAGAACAAGCTGGGTGTTGAGAAGCTCCACCCTGCTGCCCAGTTAATCCTTAAACACACACCGTCCATGGACAGACGTGATAACACTGTTCAGTAACCACAACCTCTATCTCTCTGCAGCACTCTGTGCTGTTATGTTTCTTTTGCATGTCTAATATTCAGGCATTGAGTATTTACTTTTGCTCTGATGACAACTGTCATGGTTTGATTTGATCTTTTTATTATTTTTATTCTCTTCATTGGCAGGCTGTGGATGATGTAACACTTCATTCCAGGGCTCAGAGCTCTGCTTCTGTTTCTCTTCCTCAGCACATTCACTCTTCGAGGTTATTTCCTACTAAATCTCCTGAGTAATAGTTGCGCATATTGTGCAAATCAATTCAATCTCCTGACCTTTTATTCTTCTCTGTAAGGACCTTGAACATGACATTTTCCCCGACCTGTCTAGATTTCGGAGCTGTTGGTAGGTACTACTAGAGTGTAAAGTACAGCGTCTGGAATGAGAAATTGGGTTTGAATCCCAGCAAGAGCTGCTGAGATTCCAGTTCAGGAAACCAGACCAACGATAGGACCACTCAAGCACTGCTACCAGGACTACAGGATTACAGTCAACCACAAACAAGAAGAAAGAAAAGTCTCCATATCAAGGAATAAATTGATGCACAGTCCTATGATATCTCTACGAAAGGTTACTCTACTTTTTCCCATGAAACCCAGCAACACAAGTCAATTTATGGTCTTTTCAAAATAAACTTCCTTACTGTGAAATACTTAGTTAGGTTCAGCAACATAACTACTTTGTTAGGTTTAGGAAAGGATTGTTCTTTGGGTTAAAATAAATAGGAATGTTTTTATCAAATCACTTCATAAGTTATAACCTTTTAAGTTGATACACACATTTTAATTATATGACTGCTTTGGCTTCCGCATGAATTGATCTGCTACAGACATCAGGTCTGATCCCAGCCTCAAACTGTGACAGACGTCGACTCCACACACGTTATCACTGTTGGCCTATGAGTGTGTGTTTACATTAGGTTAACTATTAATAGGAAGCCAAATTACCCTTTAATGCAATTAATATACACACACGCACACACACACCGGTAAGAAAACCGAGCTGGAAAAACTCTCCACAAATACTAACTAACATTCATACACTGATGGGAGGAGCTACCATGAAGGTGCACCTATCCATCAGGACTAACTAACATTCACACTCTGATGGGAGGAGCTACCATGAAGGTGCCACCTGTCCATCAGGACTAACTAACATTCATACACTGATGGGAGGAGCTACCATGAAGGTGTCACCTGTCCATCAGGACTAACTAACATTCATACACTGATGGGAGGAGCTACCATGAAGGTACCACCTGTCCATCAGGACTAACTAACATTCATACACTGATGGGAGGAGCTACCATGAAGGTGCCACCTGTCCATCAGGACTAACTAACATTCATACACTGATGGGAGGAGCTACCATGAAGGTGCCACCTGTCCATCAGGACTAACTAACATTCATACACTGATGGGAGGAGCTACCATGAAGGTGTCACCTGTCCATCAGGACTAACTAACATTCATACACTGATGGGAGGAGCTACCATGAAGGTACCACCTGTCCATCAGGACTAACTAACATTCATACACTGATGGGAGGAGCTATCATGAAGGTGTCACCTGTCCATCAGGACTAACTAACATTCATACACTGATGGGAGGAGCTACCATGAAGGTGCCACCTGTCCATCAGGACTAACTAACATTCATACACTGATGGGAGGACCTACCATGAAGGTGCCACCTGTCCATCAGGACTAACTAACATTCATACACTGATGGGAGGAGCTACCATGAAGGTGCCACCTGTCCATCAGGACTAACATTCATACACTGATGGGAGGAGCTACCATGAAGGTGCCCCCTGTCCATCAGGACTAACTAACATTCATACACTGATGGGAGGAGCTACCATGAAGGTGCCACCTGTCCATCAGGACTAACTAACATTCATACACTGATGGGAGGAGCTACCATGAAGGTGTCACCTGTCCAAGGTGTCACCTGCGATGGGAGGAGCTACCATGAAGGTGTCACCTGTCCATCAGGACTAACTAACATTCACACTCTGATGGGAGGAGCTACCATGAAGGTGCCACCTGTCCATCAGGACTAACTAACATTCATACACTGATGGGAGGAGCTACCATGAAGGTGCCACCTGTCCATCAGGACTAACTAACATTCATACACTGATGGGAGGAGCTACCATGAAGGTGCACCTGTCCATCAGGACTAACTAACATTCATACACTGATGGGAGGAGCTACCATGAAGGTACCACCTGTCCATCAGGATTAACTAACATTCACACACTGATGGGAGGAGCTACCATGAAGGTGTCACCTGTCCATCAGGACTAACTAACATTCATACACTGATGGGAGGAGCTACCATGAAGGTGTCACCTGTCCATCAGGACATTCACATTCACCTGTCCATCAGGACTAACTAACATTCATACAACATTCACACACCAAAGGCCAATCCTCTGATTGAAGTATAGAACCTGCTCTACCACTGAGCTGCAGTTGCCCAGGTGAAGTGAATACAGCTGAATCTCCAACCTAAATGCATTCCTTTTTCAAACTTACCCATCCACATAAAAAACAAACTATGCTCTCCCGGTTTATGTGGAGAGTATTTTTAGAAACTAGAGGCTCTCTGTGTGTATGTTTGTGAGGGAGAGAGAGAAAAAGAGGGAGAGAGAGAGAAGGACTTCTTCAGTCAGTGAGAGTAGAGAGCAGGTCAGTGTTTGGTGGCCTCAATTCCTCCTCTGTTCCCCCAGTCTGTAATCAAAGAGCATAATCAGTCACATTCCTCTCAACCAGCCTGTCTAGATGGTAGGTGGTGGTAAACCGTTGAAGCGGCCTTCAACTAGTTTCGGATGAGGACCAGGTAATTAGCAAATTATTGGTTGAGGCCAGGCCAGCGGTGGATACAAGCAGGGGTAGGCTTATATACGCTGCCACCCTTATTATAGAATACTCGAGTACTCGGTAAAAGAAAAAAGGTGCCAGTCGTCAGAGTCTTCGACTCCCAATGCTGAATGTAAAGGCAGGTGACAGTTATATATTACTCCGTGGTAAAAGCTGCCCACAAAGATGAAGTAACAGCTACATCGTCGGCACCACAATGGCGCGTGCTCACACTGCTAATAATTGAGGTGATGAGATATTGTCTCTTATCTGCCTCTGCTGTTTTCTTTTGCTTAAAGGGACAGTTTTCAATCATTTTTCTATCTGTCTGTGATGTAGTGTGAAAAGGGCTGCAGAGATACAACGAGAATACAAAGTATAAGTAAAATATAATTCCTGATATGCATCCCAAATTTGGTGAGTTTTGGCCAAAAAGCCAATTAAGAAGAAGAAGAAGAAGAAGAAGAAGAAGAAGAAGAAGAAGAAGAAGAAGAAGAAGAAGAAGAAGAAGAAGAAGAAACACTTCAGTTTCAATAGGGCCTTTTGCGGCCTGACATTGTCGATGCTCGGACCTTAACAACACCAAAACATTTACAAAATGATACAAAACTACATAGAGACATGAAATGACCAAAATAGACACAAGGCAGCTTCCAAGAGATTAATGATCGGGCAACGTGTCAGGGCTGGCCTCCACAATGCCCCTCAAAGAGACACATACCAACCAGGAAGAGAGAAAAAAGAAAAGTAACACAAAACTACTACAGGAAGACAAAACTACAAAGAGATTAAAAACAGCTGCAGAGACACAATGAGACCACAAATAAACTCACAACAACTACAAAGAGACACAAAACAACTACAAAGACACAAAACAACTACAAAGAGACACAAAACAAATACAAAGAGACACAAAACAAATACAAAGAGACTCCAAATGACTACTGAGATGCACTTGCTATACTGCGCAGGTTGTGTGTGAGTCTGTCTATGGAGATAGTTTTGCTGTCCTACATCCAGTCAGCTCGATGTTTTTATCCCACACATCATAGAGAGGTAATACCAAAAAGTCTGAAAATAAATCTTTAAACTAAGATCAATGGAGCTGCATGTGATGAAGGTGCTTTCCAACTCATTGTGTGTGTGTGTGTGTGTGTGTGTGTGTGTGTGTGTGTGTGTGTGTGTGTGTGTGTGTGTGTGTGTGTGTGTGTGTGTGTGTGTGTGTGTGTGTGTGTGTGTGTGTGTGTGCGTGTGTGTGTGTGAGCTTTCCTGTTTTTATGGAAAGAAAATGGCCTCACACACACAGTCTCTGAATACACAGTACGATTTAAGTGTAGTTGATGTTAAAATCATTGGTCACCTGTGTGCACACTAAGCCAGCAACAGAGCTCCCGACATGGGCCCTGTGTTCATATCCACGGCTTCCTTGACACACCACACGTGAAGAGGAGCCTCCAGATCAGTGATCAGACAGAAATCTTGCAGCAGCTGCAGGTGCAACTGAAAATTCCAATTGTTGAAGGGAAAATATCTAAATGACTGTTGCTGAAGGATAAAATACTTCTATTGACCTTCTTGTTTCTGACACTTTCAGTGTCAAAGCTGAAATTTGGCCTGAAGAAGGCCTCAAAGAAAGGTCACCAAAAACTCAAAAAGATCTATTAAAACATAAAATTACGGTATTAATTGCAAGGATATTGGAATGTATAGTAACTATGCTTAACTATTTCAGGCTAACAGAAAAATGTCTGGGTCAGGATTTAGCTGCCAATAAACCGGAAAGGTTTGGTTTATTCCTGATTCATTCTGAACCAGCTTGACAAAACATTCAAACAAATGTCAAATTAGCAATATTCTAGTGTAGATAAATCTGTGGGCCATGTACCAGGTACAATAGCATATGTCCCTTCTCTACCCAGAAAAGTATTGTTCCTATGTGCAAAGGAGGAAGATGTGAAGAGCATAAAGAGCAGATACTCTGCAACAAGACCCGGCCTTATATCTTCATTGTATCTGCTTCAGCCACAGTGGGTACAGTGTTCCCTCTGAATGCCATGACACGCTCCGTCTGAAACTACCACATCGCTACAGCGTATACGGCGTCTCTACATCCCTCATCCTCGTCCTAATATGGTAACCGTTCTGAAGATGGTGGAGGCCATAATCCAAGATGGCAACGGACAAAAAGGCCCTCTCAACAACTAATGTTTCAGGTATAGCGCTCAACAGAACGCCCCTCAAACCCCTCACACCCCTAGACCCACACCCTCAGCACAGCCCTCCATCTCAAGTCATTCACCTTCATCTGACTGTGCTCCACTCCCTCTACCACCGTTTCTAACCTAAGAAATACATTTTTTACTGTACTGAATTATTTTTCAGGGGAGTCATTTTAAAATAGCTCATCCTACTTTCACGTTACAGAAATATAAAAGGCATACACAGGTACACACAACAAATTGAAATGGCTAAATAAGCCCCTGAAGAAGCAAAATATCTCACCCACCCACTGGTCCTGGAGCTTTCAGGAATATCACACACAGTTCAATCAGCTGATGAGAATCATGTAATATGGTGGAATGCTCAAGAACAAGCGAGTTAGTGAGCCTTGTTGGCCTCGAGGCTGCATTGTACAGATAAAGGTCCGTTGTCATGAGGGACGTGTTATCAGGAGCTGAGACAACCGGTAGAGAGCAAACACACACCGCTTATCTTCTTAATCAGCTCCAGCTTTTCAGAGAGAATGATACCACTGCCAACTTAGAATCCAGTGAGTAGTATATTCAGATAAAACATCCTAAAAATTGCTTCAGGACAAAAGCACAGCAGTAAACTAATAATATTGCAAATCATTGGAGATTGGTCCATCTCTTCAAGTTGTACCGTGGTGTAGAGTTGGCCTTCATACGTTTCACTCATTCTGGCACATCACTCATTTTATAATTTGTGGAAATTGTCAGTTGTCAGACTGGCCACAGACCAGGTTCTCAAATGTGAGACAGTAAGCAACCAATTTTAGACCTGGAGCACAGTAGTTGACATCTTCATCTATTCTGCATTCTATATTCTTCATCTATTCTGCATTCTATATTCTCATCTATTCTCTATTCTGTATTCTTCATCTATTCTCTATTCTGTATTCTTCATCTATTCTCTATTCTGTATTCTTCATCTATTCTCTATTCTGTATTCTTCATCTATTCTCTATTCTGTATTCTTCATCTATTCTCTATTCTGTATTCTTTATCTATTCTCTATTCTGTATTCTTCATCTATTCTCTATTCTTCCTCTTTCTGTATTCTTCATCTTTCTGTATTCTTCATCTATTCTGCATTCTATATTCTCATCTATTCTGCATTCTATATTCTCATCTATTCTCTATTCTGCATTCTATATTCTGCATTCTATATTCTCATCTATTCTCTATTCTGTATTCTTCATCTATTCTCTATTCTGTATTCTTCATCTATTCTCTATTCTGTATTCTTCATCTATTCTCTATTCTGTATTCTTCATCTATTCTGCATTCTATATTCTCATCTATTCTCTATTCTGTATTCTATATTCTCATCTATTCTCTATTCTGTATTCTTCATCTATTCTCTATTCTGTATTCTTCATCTATTCTCTATTCTGTATTCTTCATCTATTCTCTATTCTGTATTCTTCATCTATTCTCTATTCTGTATTCTTCATCTATTCTGCATTCTATATTCTCATCTATTCTCTATTCTGTATTCTTCATCTATTCTCTATTCTGTATTCTTCATCTATTCTCTATTCTGTATTCTTCATCTATTCTCTATTCTGTATTCTTCATCTATTCTCTATTCTGTATTCTTCATCTATTCTCTATTCTTCCTCTTTCTGTATTCTTCATCTTTCTGTATTCTTCATCTGTTCTGCATTATATATTCTTCCTCTATTCTGCATTCTATATTCTCATCTATTCTGCATTCTATATTCTCATCTATTCTCTATTCTGCATTCTATATTCTCATCTATTCTCTATTCTGTATTCTATATTCTCATATATTCTCTATTCTGTATTCTATATTCTTCATATATTCTGCATTCTATATTCTCATCTATTCTCTATTCTGTATTCTTCATCTATTCTCTATTCTGTATTCTTCATCTAGTCTCTATTCTTCCTCTTTCTGTATTCTTCATCTTTCTGTATTATTCATCTGTTCTGCATTATATATTCTTCATCTATTCTGCATTCTATATTCTCATCTATTCTGCATTCTATATTCTCATCTATTCTCTATTCTGCATTCTATATTCTCATCTATTCTCTATTCTGTATTCTATATTCTCATCTATTCTCTATTCTGTATTCTATATTCTTCATATATTCTGCATTCTATATTCTCATCTATTCTCTATTCTGTATTCTTCATCTATTCTCTATTCTGTATTCTTCATCTATTCTCTATTCTTCCTCTTTCTGTATTCTTCATCTTTCTGTATTATTCATCTGTTCTGCATTATATATTCTTCATCTATTCTGCATTCTATATTCTTTCTCTTTCTGTATTATGTATTCTTCATCTATTCAGTATTTATGTTTAATACAAATGTATATTTGGTGTCATACTATACTAAATGAGTAGTGAGAGAAACCTCCTAACCCTGATAAAGGTTTCCTGGTCCCCTGTAAAGTGAAATGAAACAATGCTCGTCTACACGTCATACGTGACATCTACATTTCCCATAAAGTCATAAATTCCATGAGTTAATGCTCCACTACGACCCGTCAGTGCCTCGCAGCAGATGCTGTCCTGGCTCTGAACTCTCCAAATGTGCCACGCTCTCAAACAAGCAACAGCATGTCTTCACCATTAAAAGTGAGGAGGGAAAAAAAGTCTGCACATAGGAAACTCTGACTCGTCGAGAAAAGGCTGTGGAGTTAACATCTTTGGGAAGAACCCAATGAATTGTTCTGGTTGTGTCGACATAAAGCCTAAAATCTACCCTTCTCTCTGGCTCACTCCCCCACAGCTCACACACACTCAGTATGTCTCACTGAGCCATGAAGTCCTGTCCAGCGGCTCTGATGTGGAATGGTTCTGACTCACGGCTGAGCCAGTCATACACAACACACCCAGCTCTCTCAAAAATGGGAGTTTTGTTTCTATTCAGATATTTGATATGAGGGATGCAGATCCCAATTTGACCTCATCTGATCCACAAACCCAGTCTACATGCCGATACCAGTGCTTTGTTTGGCTCTTTCAGTTCAGAATCAGCTTTATTGGCCATGTGTGTTTACACTCACATGGAATTTGACTCCGTTGTGAACTGATTATGATTATTCTTCTTTGTGTAAACTCAACAGTGAGCAGTTCCGTGTGTGATTGTAGAACAACAGTGACTGACATACAGGATGTGATGTGGACAGGTCATCTGTGGCTGATATCCTATCTGCTTCAACGCTGTTGTCTACATCAGCCAATCCAGTGATGATGGGAACTGTGGTCACTTAGGTCGAGGTTTAGGTCCTTTTAACCCACTAGCATTGATTTTGATGATATTATTTCTAAAAGATATCTGAACTTGATGACTGCTCAGTCTGGATCCTTTAGTTGATGATGTACCATCTCGTATGCTTCCAGTTTGCAGGTCCAAGACAGTTTCTTTTATGATTTTGTTTTTGATATTCTTAACAAGTTACTCACTTTCCTGATGGATATGATGTGATTGTGGGTGAATCTCAAGCTCAATCTTTTTGATGGCCAAGTAAGTGTGCGCAGACACACACACACACACACACACAGGATTTGAATATGGTACTTTGTTGCTTTAAATGTACATGCTAAGAAATAGACAGGCAGCTAAACATAAACATCACAACTAAGATATAACTATGTCAAGATGGTGACTAATTCCCATGTTCAGCCAGCCTCAGGACATGTTTCTAACAGCGTAGGCTGCACCGGAAGTGTATCCTCTGCCGGGCCTTTTTCCTGATGGTGTCTATGCTGGAAGTTCACTTGAGGTCCTGGAGCTGGTGATTCCAGAAACCTAAAGGCTTCCACAGTAGACATGTTTGAGTGTGTTCAGCTCCAGGTTGTTCTGACCACAACCTCCGGCCTGTACGCAGACTCATCCCGTCCCCGATGAGGCCGATGAGGCCGATGACCGCTGTGAAGTGTGTCAGACGGGTTTCCTGGCGTGCGGTCATTGGGGTAGAGGGAGCAAAGCCGTTGGGACAGCACACATCCCTGGGGGCGCCAGTGCTGATGGTCTTTTGTGTTTATAGGACCCACTTTACTGCCAAAATAACACTAAAGCCACACAAGTCACCCATAATGCAGTGCAGCATTATGGGACTACTTCGTTGGAGTTTTTTGTTTATTTACTTTGCCTTACTTTACTAGCTACATATTGGATGTGTGTGTGTGTCTGTGTGTATGTGTGTGTGTGTGTGTGCGTGTGAGTAACTTCATTGGCTACTTTCACTTCCTACAGTTGTCCCATGTGTACATTCCAGCTGGTGACATCCTGTCAGAAGACACACGCTCACTCTATGCTTTCTTTCTCTATCACCCAAAAAACACACACAAAGTATTGGAAAAAAAACTGATTTTTCATAAACTGGTGAGATAGAGATGAACCCAAGCCAAAGGAGCTTAAAATGCTGGTCAAATTGTAACTTACATGAGATGTACATGTAAGTTACAATTTAGGAAAAACTGTTTTTGATTAACCAGAATTGCCAACCATTCAGAAGACAGGGGCCCTCAAATTTGAACCGTATTAGACAAGCAGCCCTCCAAAAGACACAAACATCTTCCTCAACAATAAACCTTATTGACAACCAGAAAGCTACAAACTTACTTTTTAGACCAAAATAATTAAATATCCAAATGATGTGATTTTCTTTTATCGCATTCACACCTCATTGGTGAAGCTGTTAGTGTCTAACTGGGATGCTGCGCCATCTCTCATCATCAAGCTGTTAGTTGTGCATCCACACATGCCAAGTCCTAAAAGAGTTAGAGAACATATAAATGGGCAATTTAAAAGACTGTTTGTTGCCACATGACCGCGTGCACACAGTTGTGGTAAACTGGTGAAGTTGTGGCAGAGTCCCTGCTGCTGCCAGCTGTGGTACGGCAACAAAGTAGTCCACCCTCAAGTTATGTCCTAGAGACCAGTGTTCTAACCCTTTCTGAAAGACGCCTCAGACCCGACACAGAGCCCACTGCTGCGTGGCTGCAGAGCAGTGCACGCTGACTATAACCCCGCAAGCTTAATCTGCGTATTCTTCTTCTTCCGTACACACAGCTTCGTGCGTAACTCCTCCCGCAGTGCGCCAACACGTGCGTCAAAATACATCAAATCGTGCGGCCTGATCGGGAATCGGTGCTGTGACTCTACGTAGAGTATAATTTAGTTAGTGATTTATTTATTTATGGTAACAATTAAGTGTTAAATTACATAATTGTATATTTCTACATTTATTAAAGCAATACATTATATAATTAGTTATGTATTTGCATATTTAGTTTCAGCCATCACAACATTAGCATCTAAATATCGGGATCGACACTAAACACATGCTGTGCTCCAGACCTCTATGAACAGTTTATGTTTACATGGAAACTGAAAAGATATTATTACCCTCATAAACTTTAACTATAACTATAAATATGGCCGCTCATTGGCTTTTGGCTACAGAGCACTAAGGTATCCCGCTGAAGCAACTGAGTATCAGTCATTTAGAGTTTCTGTGCTTATAACCATAACTTAGTAGAACACCACGTGAGCTTTGAATAGAGTAGACTTAAAGTCATCTCTGTCCCACTTCACAACAACACCCTTCCACTGGGAGCAGACGGCACACACTAACTGAATAAATAAGTGTGTAACTACCCTGTCATCATCATCATCATCATCATCACCGTGACTGTGTCTCCACGACGGACTCCTCCAGTAATCAGACACCAAAGAAATGCTCTAAAACGCTCCAAGTGGCAGCGGAGTGATTCTCCCTCTGCCCAGCCTCGACCAAGCGGGTCGGACTACTTTACGCGTTTCAGCCGCTCGTCACCTCAACGGGATCTGAGAGTTTGGCTCATGTTGGTTAGAGATCCCAGTATTTCAACAAAAAGAAAAGCGAGTTACCTGTTAACAGCGCGGTGGGCATCAGGAAGCAGTACAGCCCCCAGACCGCCACCTGTAGATCCATGGCAGGAGCTCCAGATCAATACTCGATATGGGTTATCAATAAGTGGCCTTCCATAGGTCAGGGCACACGCGCGCTAACTTATACAGCTCCATCGGGGTTGGAGGACTAAAAAGTGACAGAGCAATGAATAGACCACTGTTTCGATCCTCGCTCATTATCAACCATAAAAAACTCAAAAAACTTGAGGAGAAAGTCTTCAAAACAAACTTTGTTTTTTTGTCTTTCTCGCGCGTGAGAAGCTGCCAGCTGAGCGCGCGACTTCTTCTCGGGAAGTTATCCGCTAAGAAGAAAGGTTCGGTGCATGTGTTCCTCCGAGAGGCCACGGTCTGAGGAGCAGTGCTGGAGGTGGAAAATGTGATTCACAGGCAGTTCGTCTGAGAGGGCGTGCGCGAGGAGCTGCTCCTCAGGCCCCGCGCGCGCGTCGGGTCCTCTCACTTCTCTCAGCGCAGCGACACTGCGCGCGCTCGCAGCTCTGCAACGTTTTGATGTGAAAGTGTGCTCAGCGAGAAGAGGAAGAGGAGCGCGCGTGCAGACAGTGACACGGGGTTGGATGGCTCTCCCAGAGGGTTGCTTGCTTATAGATTCGCATTTCCGCCACGGCTACGTCATCAATACAAGTTGCTGTGCTGGAAATATGTTTTCCTAAAGGTTTGGTGTCGGGTTTATGATTTATCCGACACCCAAATAAAATACATTGTGTGTATCAGTGGTGCCCCCTGGCGTCCAAACAAACGCCGTGCAAGGTGGTGTGTGGAAAAATAGGGACGACAGGGTGGGGGCATGGGGGGAAGGGGGGGGGGGGGTCCATATTAATGGTTATTACCGCCAACTTATTAATTTAGAGTGAGATTCGGTATTTATGAAGTTATGAAGTGAAGTTATGAAGTGCATTTAATGTCGGCCCTTTGTAACGTTAACGGGTTTGTAACGGGGCAATTCAAAAGTTCATCAGCCAAATCACACTTTTAAAGATTTTATAGAAAATAAGCCAAGTCCATTGTTCTATATAATTGATGAATAATACGGTTGATCAGCATATTTGCCATCCTCCAGACATCATATAGACTAAATGAGCGTAAGGTTCCTTTTTTTTCTCTCAGTGAAATGTGTCAATAAAAGTGTCTGGATGCTTTTTGGTGGTTTATGTGCATTTTGATTTAATATATTCTTTTCACATGCTGTTGTATTCAACCAGCTGTTATGCATTAATGCCAGCGAGGCAGAACAAAGCTCTGTCGTGATAATAAGTCACTAGCGACTCTATTCACAGCTTGAGGACCTCGTAAAATAACTTGCTTCACAATCTGAATGTAATCATTTCGGCGGGACAGGATTTGCAAAGTTAAAAGAGCCGCATGATTAAATTGTTTATCTCCATTCACGTTAGCATATAGAGCAAAACCAGAAGTTAGCCAGCCAACATCTGTAAATATGTAATCAGGCCACTGCAACTGATTATACAAAACATTTAATCTAGTTTTTGCAGGCATTTATTTTTTTTAGACTTGAAAAGAAAGTATAACACAGCATTAACCGTCCCAGTATCACAAGCCATGTGTTCACCACCTGACTGCTAGTTTGACAATTTATTAATTTATATTTAGCTTACATAACAGAGATTCTTATGGATCTCAGGACAGAATCCCAAACACAAAAGCCTGAAAAAAACATGCATATGTAACAGAGCTGCATCTTTCTTATTCTTTGTGATGACCTCACCGATTTGACCCTGTTAGGTGAGGAACCACTGCCCCATCCATCAGGCCTCTTCGACAGTAATACACAGCGGAAGAATCACTTATTTGAAATGCCCATTAAGCCTTTCATATTAAGTGTGTGTGGACAACCTATGGAATGGACTAGTAACTATATGCTGACTCAATCCAGTTCTTTCCATTGCACTACATTGTATTTAACGCCTATCTCCTAAACCTGCAAAATCAGATTAAACTGAAGCACAAAGTGTGTGATTAAAGGGCCGCTGAGTTGATTTTAAGAGGTGTGTGCATATTGATTAAGAGACGATTAACACAGAGTACTGCAATGTAAATGTGCCTGTTGGAAGGGGATATTGTTGTTAAATTAATCTGGCCATTGATCATGATAAGTGAGGGCAGCTGATGATCTTCAAAACTGATTTACCATGTTCTTATACTTTTGACACATTCAGTTTCATTTCTTTAAACAAGATGAAGACTATTTCTTATTGCTTTACAAACGTTCTTTCAATTGTGTTAATTACATATTAATAAACAATCAAATGTGCCTGATGTTGTAATACACGTATTTTGTATTGTGGTTTGTTAAAAAAAAAGAATGAATTACAAAAATAATTAAATCAACAGCAGAGCTGTTTACTAGCATTGTATTTATTCAACACAATGTCAAAAACAGGTTTAAATATAAAACGACATCAACATGGCCCCGCCCTCTTTCAGTACCCTACAACGTGACCGGATGAGGCGTGGCTTGGTTCTTTTTCGCGCGAGTTTCCTTTCTTCTTCCTGTGAAGTCTCTCCTCGGGAATAGTATTTATTCTGGTGCCGAGCAGCGGACCGCAGACTCGCTCCACCTGCAGGAAGATGGCGCAGCCCAGAGTCACGCAGTTCTTTGCCCAGAGGAAGAAGGGGCTTGCCGGTCCGGTACAACCGCCCAAGCAGCGCCGGGGCTCCGTGGTCGGCCGTAGCCCGTCTGAGATCGGGACCAACGTCGCCAGCACGAGGTCGAGGTCCTCCAAAAACCTCGCCGTTTTCCTCCGCTCGTCCTCCGTCCATGAAGAGTTTGTCCGAGTCATCGAGGAGGCGGTGGAGCCGGACCATGATGCTTGTTCAGGCGGTGACGCGCACGGTCCCACCGCCAGTCCCCGGACCCCGAAGCGGACCTCGGCGGGGACAGAGTTTGACCTCGGAGCCGCCGTGTTTTCAGCCACTGCCGACCACAGCACGGCCAAAAAGAGACGGCAGGAGGACGCCCCCGCTCCGGTGAAAGCATCGAGGACAAAGGCCAGGAAGAAGCTCGTCCTCCCGCAGGTAACGCAGCGTGACGCTCCTGTTGCATCCTTGGTTAAAAACAAGGAGGCAACCATTAAACGTGTGTGTGTCCGTTCAGGCTGCAGTCGAGTCCCTGTCCGGTGAGGTGACCCTGCAGGACCCGGCTCCTGCATCCCTGGTCTCCGGACAGAATGCCGAGAACCAGCTCCACTTCCAGGCCAGCAGCTCTCCACAGAGGGCTCCGGGCGCCAGAGGACCGGAGAGCAAGGTACCGCGCGGACTGCTTGTGACGCGCCATGACAGAGGAGCAGTTTGCCTCAAGAACTGAATGAACCAGAACCACTTTTCTTTAACTTTAAATTCCCCTTTCTGTCAGGCGGTGTGTAAAGACGGCATTGCAGCCCTCAAGTCTCGCCTTCAGAGGATCAAGAACCATGCAGAGGAAATAACCAGAGCTTCTTCAGCTTCTACAGCTTCCACGTCTCCAGTCGGTGCAGCTGCTCCTAAAATGAACCCACTTGTCCCCAAAACCGCCACGCCGGCTGACGCTCAGGCCCTCAAGTTCACTGTAGCGCAGGTCAGAGAGCTGGCCGCTAAAGCTCACCGGAGGAAAGAGGAGAGGGAGAGCACGGAGGAGGCACAGCCCCACCACGGGTGAGCACACACACCCACAGCCAACACCCAGTAGGCACTGGGCAGGGGGCATTACCACTAACCAAAGCCCAAACCAGTAGGCACTGGGCAGTGGGACCACTAACCAAAGCCCAAACCAGTAGGCACTGGGCAGTGGGACCACTAACCAAAGCCAACGTGCTCTTGTTCCTCAGCACCGAGCAGCCAGCGTTCCAGCGTTACCACACCCTCGCCCAGGCGGCCCCCCCGGGCCTGTCCCTGCCTTTCCAGTACAAAGTGCTGGATGAGATGTTCAGGAGCATGGACACGGTGGTCGCCATGCTGCACAACCGCTGTGAAACCGCCACCCTCGCCAAGATCCAGCGGGGGGTTCAGGACATGACGCACAAGTGAGTTACCCGGTTGTACTTCTGTATACGAGTGATTATTTTAAAGCGTCAGGTTTGTGATGTAGCAAACAATATTATTACCAGTACAACATGCATGTCTGTTTGAATGGGATATGTCTATATTTTACTTAAATGCAATGTAATATTCCCCAGGGTTTGATGTCAAGGCTCTGCACAACATCCGATTACACATTAAAACATTATGCTATATATTTAATGTTACAGGTATTATTATAACGTTAATCTGTTTATTATAATGCCCACAAAGACTGGGTCTCTGTGCGGTGGCAAAATGAGCTTCCCAAATCCTTTGAACCAGTTTTATTTCTGCATGCGGCTTGATACTCGACCCCCTGACTCTCCTTTGTCCCGTCAGGCGGTTTGAGGAGAGCCACGTCGGTCAGATCAAGGCCGTGTTCCCCGAGGCCTACACCTTCAGACGGGAGAAGAACGTCCCGACCTTCAACAGCACCATCAAGACGGGCCGCTGCCAGCTCACCGTGGAGCCCGCCCTGCCCGCTGGTTAGTGCTCAGCATGAGAAACTGCCCTTTTCATAGTCTCATGATGGGGTGTCCCATCTTTTTCTGTTAATTTATTAATGAACATATTTGTGGGTGTGTTTCTTCTCCTCAGGCCAGAATGAGGCCCGTCCTGTCCTGTCGGCCTCTCGCCTTCTGGAGAGAAGGAACATCTTCCACCTGAATCTGGTCACCATTGTCAAACAGCACCACAAGGTCAGCAGCTGCTGCTTTATTGTTTTGTATAGGGAGGTTTACAGGTTTTCCAAAGCTGGGGAGCCAGGACAGGAACTGGGCTGCTGAGCCAGGCACACGAGGTCCCCATAGCCCACCGGTCCTGATCGGCCCAAGCACCGCGGCATTTGAAAAACAAACCTCGCCAAATAAAGATCCCACCAATGTTATTTTGAAGTTATTTTATAAAATGTATTTGAACAATTCCGACAAAGCGCACACCGGGTAATAGTTTCCCAACAACTACATGTGGCTGGTAAGCATGCTAAATTGCCGGTAATTCCAAAAAAACGATCCAGAGGCTGGAGAGCAATCGATTGACGTAAAATGTATTTGTATGACTGTTGATGAACCGTCTCTGCAGGTCTTCCTGTCCTCGTTGGTTCCTCCAGTGTTGGTTCCAGAAGACAAACTGACCCGCTGGCATCCTCGCTTCAATGTGGACACGGTGCCCGCGGTGCCAGCCAGCCCGCTGCCGCAGCCCCCCCACAGCGCCACGCTCACCACGGCCCAGGAGGTGCTGGACAAGGCTCGCTCCCTCATCACTCCCAAGGTACTGTCACCGTGTAACGTTTAAATGTCATGCTGGATTTGGATAGTGCCTGCTGGGTTGTTCATCGTCGATGCATTAGTTAATTGTTGGGGTGTCTCAACCAAATGGAATTATGTTCTTGCGTCAGATGGAGAAGGCTTTGGTTTCTCTGGCTCAGAAGACAGAAGGTAAAGCTGCAGAGAATAGAGAGCCGGCAGCCCCTCACAACCCGGCGGGCCCCCATGTATCCGCCCTGAAGGGAGTGTCCCAGTCGCTGCTGGACAGGGTGAGTGGATTGGCCTGGTTGAATCTGACTTTTCCCACACAGAAAACCATGTTTTGATTAATCATTGTGTTGTGTGTTTTAGATTCGTGTCAAAGAGGCCCAGAAGCTCCAAGCGACCATGACCCGAAACCCCAAGCAGGAGGACCGTCTGCTGATGATGTCACGGCTTCCCGAGCTGGCCAGGATTCTGAGGAATGTTTTTGTGGCAGAGAAGAAACCCGCTTTAACCATGGAAGTGGCCTGCAACAGGGTGGTGGCCAGCTACAGGTCTGCTCTCAGTACAGGTGGGTTCAAGAACAACCTCCACTCACTGTTGATGGCTAGAAGGCAAAAAACTGCATTGAACTGTAGCTTTCAACATAACTAATTGCTGCCTCTCCAACAAACAGGTGAAATGGAGAAACACATCCGTCTGCTGGCAGAAGTGGCTGTTGATTGGCTGATCATACATCCAATCAGGAAGGACTTCTACCTGAAGTTGAACAAGAACATGGAGCTCAACATTGTTCTGGACAAGCTGAGCAGCAGACTGCGAGAGGAAGAGAGAGTCTGAGAAGCAAAGGACGGCTCATCTCTTTAAAGTGCAATATGTTTTTGGTGATTTGTGGATGTCTGACATGTTCTACACAGCAGGTGCCCATCTGCCTGAGGTCAGATGGGTACGACCCGTCCTGGTATTTATGCCACCATGTTGTAAAGAGGTTGTTTTAACATTTCTGTGGAAGACTGCTTTGTTTAGGTTTTCCTCTATGAAAGTTTATGTGCTGACATTACAGCGTTTTAAGGATCGATTTTCTACGATGTAGAACTGATGAAAGTTTCTGTTTTTTTGAGATCATGTTTAAGAAATACAAGCATTTGTCAAAGTTCTGCTGCCTCCACTTGTTATTAAATATTTCTGTGAACCAAGGCAATGACTACATATCTGGCAGCTGGTGGACCCATCCTGTCCAGATTATACAGGAGGAAGAAGTTACACATTTCATTGATGTGTACTTGTTTCTGCCACACAACACGATGGGGAAGTTTCTATTGTGTTTAAAGTAGTTAAAAATACATTTGACAAAGCTGGACTAAATTGATGAAACCTTTTCAATTGTCAAGGCAAATAAAACACAATCAGACTGTTTCCTCTAGCAGCATTCTGAGTTTGGCATTTTATGTTTAGGAGTCAAGTGTCTCATATTTTATACAAATTGTATATGAATCAGGAAGTAAATGGAGCTGCCCCTGGGTGAAGGCAGGGTTCAGGACCGGTGTCACGCTCACACCCACAGGCAAGCTAGCATCAATGAACTGCATGGGTGTGGTCTGGGGGAAGAAGGCGGAGCCTCCTGTAGAGGACCCATGACACATACATAGAAGGCGGAGCCTCCTGGAGAGGATCCACTGACACATACATAAAGGGATCTCCGATATGTAGTGAAGTATGAATTAGGTACTTATACCGTAAACTTTGAAGTGAAACTATTGCTGACCTGTGGTCACTATGACATCACAAGTAGAGATGATTCATAAAAGGTGAGCAAACTGATGAGCAAACCCAAGTTATTTGTTATTTAGCTGTCATTTTCTTTTTTTAAAAGCATTTTGATGGTAGTAGGTCAATTGGTTTGTTCTGTAATGTATTAATTAGAAGTATATATAACTATTTGTTTATTTGGCTTTTTCTTTTACTGTGTTGAAAGGTGTGACAGGTTGGGGAAGATATTTAAAAAAAGTCAAATATGATGTTTGGCTGTTTGGGTAGCTCATACATGCATCACATACATACTGGGCCTCATTCTAAACTGTACGGACGACATCCACACAAATCAGTTCATCAATATCTTCTGACCTGAGTTCCTATCTGAGGGCACGGCCATAACTAAGCATTCATTAGTTTACTAATGCATTGGCCAAATGTATTAAAGAACTTCAAAATGTACCGTTTATTCTCATCAATTGTCAATCAAATGTATTCTAGATTTTCAAGCTTCTAATGAAGAACAAACAATTGATTTTCATATTTGACACAAAAATGTTTTATTTTATTGTGGCTATAGAAATGTAATTTAATTTGCAGATAGATTTAGACCGCCCAAATAATACAGGAACGTGCCATCTTTCAGTCTGCAACAAATATAATATAATGCCTTTCTAACATACAGCATCCATCCCTCTCTGCTTCCTCCTGTCAGGCATACGGATGCAGGACGCATCCCGAACATTAGCAAAAGGAACAGAACATTTTAAAAACATTTTAAGACTCCTTAAAGATCCTTGGCACCAGTGCATTAACATATTTATGAATGAATATCAAAAATCTATCTATCAGTCTGTGATTGAAATGGAAACCAGTGAAACGCTGGTCTGGCGGCCTTGGTGGTCCTCAGTACTGCACCAGGGAGAACACGGCGTGCCCCCTCAGTTTGTCAGCGCCGTGCAGCTCCGTGAGCTCGATGACCACCAGGCAGCCCAGGACCTCGGCCTGCTGCTTCTGCATCAGCTCACAGGCCGCATTCAACGTCCCTGCAACACAGACATGGACACATGAGAGGTCTTCTTCAGCACACAGATGGACGGTTGCCCGATAGCCGAGTGGTTGGGACAACAAATTAAAATGTTAATAAAATAAATAAAAAAAATGACAATGAAGAACAAATATATCATATCATATACATCATTCCTCCTATCCTCTGTGTGTGTGTGTGTGTGTGTGTGTGTGTGTGTGTGTGTGTTCAATAGTTAGTTTAGTGACGGGGCATGTCCCAACCTTTAGGTAATGTAAAAATGATAACAGCTCTGGTTAGAGCCAGTGGTCTGTTTGTCCATTTTAGGTTTCTATGAAAACATAGAAATATCCATCCATTTTCCACCGCTTATCCGGGGTCGGGTCGCGGAGGCAGCAGGTCAAGCAGGCTGACCCAGACTTCTCTCTCACCCGCAACATCTACCAGCTCATTCTGGGGGATCCCGAGGCGTTCCCAGACCAGCTGGGAGATATAATCCTCCAGCGTGTCCTGGGTCTTCCCCGGGGCCTCCTACCAGTTGGACGTGCCTGGAAAACCTCTAAAGGGAGGCGTCCTGGAGGCATCATAATTAGATGCTGAACCACCTCAGCTGACTCCTTTCGACACGAAGGAGTAGCGGCTCGACTTCAAGCTCCCTCCTGATGTCTAAGCTCCTTACCCTATCTCTAAGGCTGAGCCCTACAGAGGAAACTCATCTCCTTACCCTATCTCTAAGGCTGAGCCCTACAGAGGAAACTCATCTCCTTACCCTATCTCTAAGGCTGAGCCCTACAGAGGAAACTCATCTGCTTACCCTATCTCTAAGGCTGAGCCCTACAGAGGAAACTCATCTCCTTACCCTATCTCTAAGGCTGAGCCCTACAGAGGAAACTCATCTGCTTACCCTATCTCTAAGGCTGAGCCCTACAGAGGAAACTCATCTCCTTACCCTATCTCTAAGGCTGAGCCCTACAGAGGAAACTCATCTCCTTACCCTATCTCTAAGGCTGAGCCCTACAGAGGAAACTCATCTCCTTACCCTATCTCTAAGGCTGAGCCCTACAGAGGAAACTCATCTCCTTACCCTATCTCTAAGGCTGAGCCCTACAGAGGAAACTCATCGTGTGTTTTTGTAAGAACTTCCCTTGCCCGACAACAAGCAAACATGGCGGCTACTTAACTCACCTCCAGTGGCCAAAAGGTCGTCAATGAGTAGAATCTTCTGTCCTGGAGCCACAGCATCTTCCTGGATCTCTGCCTCTGCCTGGAGGACCAGAAGGACAGCAGCATCCATACAAACACGTTACTGTTATGTCGTACTTGCAAAAAGCCCTTGTGCAGGTTGCAGAAGGTGACCAATGTGACCCAGTCCCCCCTCCCCCATGTATGTCTGTCTGTCTGTCTGTCTGTCTGTCTGTCTGTCTGTCTGTCTGTCTGTCTGTCTGTCTGTCTGTCTGTCTGTCTGTCTGTCTGTCTGTCTGTCTGTCTGTCTGTCTGTCTGTGTGTGTGTGTCTGGTGTGTGTCTGGTGTGTGTCTGGTGTGTGTCTGGTGTGTGTCTGGTGTGTGTCTGGTGTGTGTGTGTGTGTGTGTCCTTGACCTTGCCATACTCCAGATCATAAGTCACAGACACGGTGGTTCCAGGTAGTTTCCCTTTCTTGCGGATGAGGACGAAGCCGACTCCCAGCCGCTGGGCGAGCAGAGGCCCAAACAAGAACCCTCGAGCATCGAGCCCTGGACACAAAGAAGCACAACGTGGCAACATATGCATTACAAAGACACACAGTGGATAGAAAATGTATACACCAAGTGTGTTTTACATGTGGTCTGTATATCATATATTGGGGAGGTGGTTTAGCCCTGAAGTATATAACTAGATTAGTATATAATTAGATTAGACCCAAAAGTATAGAACTGATGGAAGAGGCAAACATCAATGCGGGCTCAAGGCTTTTCTCCTCCCAGTCTACCAAACTGCTCGTGAGACGTTCTTTGGAGTGACGTGAAATTGCTGGCAAAAGAGTTTTACACGCACATGCATCATTTGCACACACAGATTTTTGACATTTATTTGAAGTCGCACATTTCCATCGTGACTGCCTGATGCCAAGTGCTGGACTGAGTAGTTCGTCAAGTTGTCCGTTTTAGGAAATGCAAATAGTGAATCTCAATGCAGTCGCTGTATGGATCCTTTTGAGACGCTTTCCCTGTGTCGTTGTGTATCACACAGTATTCTCAAGGAGAAGGGGAGATCCAGCTGATGGCAGTAATGCAACATGAATAGATAATAGAGAAAAACATCTGTAGAACTGATAACTATGACTGGTATACGGTACATTAGGGCTGTCAACGAATATTCTATATTCGAATATATATTCAAATAGTTGTTAAAAACCGAATTTCGAATGTGAAAATGAATATTCGAATGTTAAAAAAAAAAGAAAATACACAACAGCGGCAACAGCAGCAGCAGCGCGACTGTCGCGACACTGCTGGTGTTTCAATCACTGAATGAAGCCATATTTGGGACAAGAATCGCAACCTTAAATTGCTTACACAAAACTCTTGATCAGCACTCAGCATTTGTTTATTGTTGTCGTTCATTTAAACCGAGAGAAAGAAAGAAAGAAAGAAAGAAAGAAAGAAAGAGAGAGAGAGAGAGAGAGAAAGAGAGAGAAAGAGTGCGTGTGCGAGCGAGAGGTTCGCGGTCTTGGCCATTAGTTCATTTACTTATTTTCGTGTAGGTAATATGTTGTTAAATATGTTTAAACTTAAATAAATTACCTATACAAGTAGTTATGTCTCGTTGTATTAAGTTGTCCTGTTATTGACGTGCCTAATGCGCAACTTCGAATATTCGAATATGTTCGAATATATGTGTTTTTTTAAAGGGAATATTCAAACGTCATTTTTGATCAATTTTGACAGCCCTACGGTACATGCCACTCAGGTGCAGGCACACATGCTCCGAGTAGAAGGTGCCTCAATGAATACGTTAAAGATGCTGTTTCAATCCTCTGTCGCTGTCAGGTAGAGGAAACGGTTCATATTGAGGCGCTTTGTGGCTTCCTACCGACAATCAGATCAACCTGCTGGTGATTCTTCCTCACGTGTTCTTCAAACAGGTCGGTCACTGCTGTCAGAGCTGCTGGATCCTTCAGGATGGGACAAATATCCCTGCAACACACACACATTCCATCAGTGCCCGGTCTTTTCTAATGGAAAACAGTATGAAACACTTTTATATCGTGAGATCACATATGATTTGTTAATAAAGTTCTGCTTCGCACACATTTGATTTATTCTTGAATCAGCACGCCTGTCAGCTTGTGACTAAAACATTAACATTAAAATCATAAGCTGCGGTGGTGATCCTTCTGAAAAGCTTCGACAGCAGAACTAGGTGGAGCCTCCAGAGCCTCTCGCTGTGATGTCCCAGAAGACCTTTTTGATTCACCAAAGACAAAGTTCACCCGAGTGGTCTTTTTTTATTATTGTTTTCTGTGTGCTAATAATCTTTTTAGAGATTATTTTGTACTGTAACAAATCCAGACATTTCCCAAGGAGTTCTTTTCAGTATAGAAAATAATCAGTTTATGTCTTGGGTCATTGTCAGCAATGAAATGCTATTAATAAATTCAGTTTATTATAATAGAGCAAATTAAATTAGTTATGATCAATAACGTCTGAATCTGAATTACTGTTACTGATCAGTTATGTTGATCCTACAGAATGGCTCAGAAGCACGAACAGCCAAAATCAAAAAGGCGCTCCACATTTGCACAAAATTAAATTAAATCTGTCTGTAACTTTTATTATGTTTATCTGAAACGTGTTACTTTTCCATTCATGTGTATCACGTTTCTCATTACAGATTTATGACTAGTAATTCCAATAGATCTTTATCATCCTTTTAAGCTACATTAACTTAAATTTGAACTCGTAAGAATGACGTTGTTGATATATTTAACTGGAATTATCCATCCATCCATTTTCCACCGCTTATCCGGGTCGGGTCGCGGAGGCAGCAGGTCAAGCAGGCTGACCCAGACTTCTCTCTCACCCGCAACATCTACCAGCTCATTCTGGGGGATCCCGAGGCGTTCCCAGGCCAGCTGGGAGATATAATCCCTCCAGCGTGTCCTGGGTCTTCCCCGGGGCCTCCTACCAGATGGACGTGCCTGGAAAACCTCTAAAGGGAGGCGTCCTGGAGGCATCCTAATTAGATGCTGAACCACCTCAGCTGACTCCTTTGGACATGAAGGAGTAGCGGCTCGACTCCAAGCTCCCTCCTGATGTCCGAGCTCCTTACCCTATCTCTAAGGCTGAGCCCTACAGAGGAAACTAATCTGCTTACCCTATCTCTAAGGCTGAGCCTTACAGAGGAAACTCATCTCCTTACCCTATCTCTAAGGCTGAGCCCTACAGAGGAAACTCATCTCCTTACCCTATCTCTAAGGCTGAGCCCTACAGAGGAAACTCATCTCCTTACCCTATCTCTAAGGCTGAGCCCTACAGAGGAAACTCATCTGCTTACCCTATCTCTAAGGCTGAGCCCTACAGAGGAAACTCATCTCCTTACCCTATCTCTAAGGCTGAGCCCTACAGAGGATACTCATCTCCTTACCCTATCTCTAAGGCTGAGCCCTACAGAGGAAACTCATCTCCTTACCCTTTCTCTAAGGCTGAGCCCTACAGAGGAAACTCACCTCCTTACCCTTTCTCTAAGGCTGAGCCCTACAGAGGAAACTCATCTCCTTACCCTATCTCTAAGGCTGAGCCCTACAGAGGAAACTCATCTCCTTACCCTATCTCTAAGGCTGAGCCCTACAGAGGAAACTCATCTCCTTACCCTATCTCTAAGGCTGAGTCCTACAGAGGAAACTCATCTGCTTACCCTATCTCTAAGGCTGAGCCTTACAGAGGAAACTCATCTCCTTACCCTATCTCTAAGGCTGAGCCCTACAGAGGATACTCATCTCCTTACCCTATCTCTAAGGCTGAGCCCTACAGAGGAAACTCATCTCCTTACCCTATCTCTAAGGCTGAGTCCTACAGAGGAAACTCATCTCCTTACCCTATCTCTAAGGCTGAGCCCTACATAGGAAACTCATCTCCTTACCCTATCTCTAAGGCTGAGCCCTACAGAGGAAACTCATCTGCTTACCCTATCTCTAAGGCTGAGCCTTACAGAGGAAACTCATCTCCTTACCCTATCTCTAAGGCTGAGCCCTACAGAGGAAACTCATCTCCTTACCCTATCTCTAAGGCTGAGCCCTACAGAGGAAACTCATCTCCTTACCCTATCTCTAAGGCTGAGCCCTACAGAGGAAACTCATCTGCTTACCCTATCTCTAAGGCTGAGCCTTACAGAGGAAACTCATCTCCTTACCCTATCTCCAAGGCTGAGCCCTACAGAGGAAACTCATCTCCTTACCCTATCTCTAAGGCTGAGCCCTACAGAGGAAACTCATCTCCTTACCCTATCTCTAAGGCTGAGCCCTACAGAGGAAACTCATCTGCTTACCCTATCTCTAAGGCTGAGCCTTACAGAGGAAACTCATCTCCTTACCCTATCTCTAAGGCTGAGCCCGGCCACTCTACAGAGGAGACTTCGTTCTTTTGGTCACGACCCAAAGTCTGTGACCGTAGGTGAGGGTTGGGACGTAGACAGACCAGTAAATTGAGAGCTTCGCCTTCCGGCTCAGCTCCTTCTTCACCAAGACGGCCCGGTGCAACGCCTGCTTTACTGCTGCAGCCGCACCGATACACCTGTTGATCTCCCTCTAGGGGGCGCTACAGAGCCAAGACCACCAGACACAGGAACAGCTTCTTTCCACTTGCCGTCACTCCGATGAACAATTAATCAGACTCTTCCATCTGCACTACCTGCACTAATCGGACTACTTTTTCTTTTGAATGTTTTTTTTAAATATGTATCTTGCTTATTGTAAATGTGTATATATGTATAACGAGAGATATGTGTAACCAGGGACAAATTCCATGTGAGTGTAAACACACACGTGGCCAATAAAGCTGATTCTGAATTGTTCTGTGTGCATTTGTGAATTATGAGACCGATGTGACCCATACTTAAGGGGCGGACCTGCTCAGCTGCTCACCTGTACACGACTCCTTGCTTTGGGAAGTCTAGAAAAGCTCGGATGTGTCTCCGGACCAGCTGGAGTTTGGGTTCGGTGTCTGCTGACATTTTCGCTCGTGATGCCAATGAACTCTTCTTCTGCTTTGCCGTCCAACTTATTAGTGCATTAGCGCCCCCTTCTGCTCCGGAGTGTAGATCAGGCAATGGACTGACATCTGCATCTCATGCTCACTACGTGTTCAAACTATGTGTTCAACTCTTCTCCACATCCTTCACACAACCGTCTGGTGTTTCCTATTATTTTCAGAGTTTTGTTTAGCGCACAATGACCCAGCCTTAACCTTGTACCCTAATACACTTCACCTGCTTTACTGATACTATTTTCTAAATATTTCCTTGTTTCCTCTCTACTCGCCTAGTCTCCTTGCGTTTCTCCATGCTAATGTGAAAGACGCAAGTGAGGGAAACGTGGATGCGATTATGAGACTTGAGATGTACCCTGTGTTTGAAAAAAACTTTATTGGAAAATAAAGTAGCTCAAAAAATATTTCATTTTATATTAATCATTTTTTAAATATGATAATTATTATTAAGGACATCACACAGTCTGATCTTAGTATCTCCAGTCAATCAAAGCTGTCGGGCATGTGCGTCAGAGCGTGGCCTCTCAGCGTCTCTCTCTTCTGTGGAGGTCAAAGGTAGAGCAGGCGGGACAGGGCAATGGGCGGGGCTTGTAGTTGACAGGCTCCTCCTCTAGTGGGACAGGCTTTTGTCTAAGGTGGTCGGAGGTCATGAAGAGGAGATGAGAGGGCCCATCTGCTACTTTGTTGCTATGACAGGATGGCTGCAGCCTATCCTGCAGCACCTGGCTGATCAGCTGATCTTCCTGCACATCCACACAGACCAACGACGTGAAGAGAACCTGGGAGCGAGAGACATTCACTTCTACAGAGAGAGAGAGAGAGATACACTTAAACAAGGTTGTAAATTGAACATGTATATGGACCTAATTGAGTTGAAGTTGAAAGTGAAATACAAACAAGTCGATACAAACAGATATACTGTTAATCAATAATCACTTATGGACTTTGTCGTAAGTGATCAATTATTTAGGATTACATTTTTTGGGGGGGAAATTGCTGCAATGTATAAAATACAGGATTTTTTTAATGTAAAGATATTTGAAATGTATTGGGATAGTATTGTTATTCTTAATTATTTTGGCCAGGAGAATCTTCATAGTTGCATCCCGTGAGTGAGTGAGTGAGTGAGTGAGTGAGTGAGTGAGTGAGTGAGTGAGTGAGTGAGTGAGTGAGTGAGTGTGTGTGTGTGTTTGAGACCTTCAGTAGCTCTGGTGTTGATCAGGGTTTTGGTTCTCTCTGACTTTCGTAGAGCCTCCTGCATGGCCTTCTGGGAGTTAAACTCAGCCCCCTGCAGGACACCAGACCAGTTACCATGGGAACCAGCAGTTAATTAGCTCAGCTGTGATTTACAGATGCTGACTGCTAAAACATGTGAACCTGCAGTGACTGAAGCTCCGCCTTCAGAGCCAGAGTGGTGTTTAGTCCCACTCTCTCGAGAATGCCTGGATCTTGATTGGATACTGCACCACGGGACTCCACCCATTGTCTGGGGGCTAAAGCAGAGTAGAGGAAGACTTTTTTTTTATTTGTATTGATTATTCTATTGCCCGGCGATTAGGGTTAGCGCCATTACACTTTTTGGTTTTCCCCTTACTGCATCTCTGCCGTCCAATTAAGAAAAGTGAGTGGAGTCTGTAGGCAGTTAATGGCAGTATACAACAGGCAATAGAACGTTTGAGTCACCGCAACCATGGGGGGTCCTTGAGCATGCAGCCATAACTGGCCACCCAAAATATTATCCAGTTTGCTGGAGCAGAAAGGGAGATTAGCCTTGGACAGACACAAAAAAAATCATCATAATGCTAAGTTCACCTGGGAGGTCAAATTGGAAGACCATCTGATCACTTGCATATTGCATTGCAGACAGTCCGTCTCAAAATCTGTGCATGTCTGGACACACAGATGGGCACATGTCATCATAATGCTAATAAGCATTTGCTGTTACACAATGTGTAACAAGTGGCCTGGCGTGAAAATGACAACTGCGTCGGTCTGAAACAAGCAATGCCAGTTGCAATGCAACTGGCATTGCCTCACTCCAGGTGGACGATCGGGCCCTCAGTTATAGTCGCCAGACTCTGGTTACCGTGGTGACATCCTCTGCTCCTCCTCTGACCTCTGATTGGCTGCTTAGGTGGGGCGTCTCTGCTCTGTATTACCGTGACATCCACCGGCTCTTCAAAAAACACCTGCAGAACAGACCAAGAATGATGTCATTACACCCTCGCACACACCACGACTACAGGATAAGGTTAAGGTCATCACAAAAACACACCAGGACTAAAAGTATAATGTCATCACAAAAACACACCAGGACTAAAAGTATAATGTCATCACAAAAACACACCAGGACTAAAAGTATAAGGTCATCACAAAAACACACCAGGACTAAAAGTATAAGGTCATCACAAAAACACACCAGGACTACAGGATAAGGTTAAGGTCATCACAAAAACACACCAGGACTAAAAGTATAATGTCATCACAAAAACATACCAGGACTACAGGATAAGGTCATCACAAAAACACACCAGGACTAAAAGTATAATGTCATCACAAAAACATACCAGGACTACAGGATAAGGTCATCACAAAAACACACCAGGACTACAGGATAAGGTTAAGGTCATCACAAAAACACACCAGGACTAAAAGTATAATGTCATCACAAAAACACACCAGGACTACAGGATAAGGTCATCACAAAAACACACCAGGACTAAAAGTATAATGTCATCACAAAAACATACCAGGACTACAGGATAAGGTCATCACAAAAACACACCAGGACTAAAAGTATAAGGTCATCACAAAAACACACCAGGACTACAGGATAAGGTTAAGGTCATCACAAAAACACACCAGGACTAAAAGTATAAGGTCATCACAAAAACACACCAGGACTACAGGATAAGGTTAAGGTCATCACAAAAACACACCAGGACTACAGGATAAGGTTAAGGTCATCACAAAAACACACCAGGACTAAAAGTATAAGGTCATCACAAAAACACACCAGGACTACAGGATAAGGTTAAGGTCATCACAAAAACACACCAGGACTAAAAGTATAAGGTCATCACAAAAACACACCAGGACTACAGGATAAGGTTAAGGTCATCACAAAAACACACCAGGACTAAAAGTATAATGTCATCACAAAAACACACCAGGACTAAAAGTATAAGGTCATCACAAAAACACACCAGGACTACAGGATAAGGTCATCACAAAAACACACCAGGACTAAAATTATAATGTCATCACAAAAACACACCAGGACTACAGGATAAGGTTAAGGTCATCACAAAAACACACCAGGACTAAAAGTATAATGTCATCACAAAAACACACCAGGACTACAGGATAAGGTCATCACAAAAACACACCAGGACTAAAAGTATAAGGTCATCACAAAAACACACCAGGACTACAGGATAAGGTTAAGGTCATCACAAAAACACACCAGGACTAAAAG
Organism: Cottus gobio; assembly: GCA_023566465.1. Taxonomy (NCBI): domain Eukaryota; kingdom Metazoa; phylum Chordata; class Actinopteri; order Perciformes; family Cottidae; genus Cottus; species Cottus gobio. The sequence continues at coordinate 27,818,047 of CM042225.1, forward strand.
TATAAGGTCATCACAAAAACACACCAGGACTACAGGATAAGGTCATCACAAAAACACACCAGGACTAAAAGTATAAGGTCATCACAAAAACACACCAGGACTACAGGATAAGGTTAAGGTCATCACAAAAACACACCAGGACTAAAAGTATAAGGTCATCACAAAAACACACCAGGACTAAAAGTATAATGTCATCACAAAAACACACCAGGACTACAGGATAAGGTCATCACAAAAACACACCAGGACTAAAAGTATAATGTCATCACAAAAACACACCAGGACTAAAAGTATAAGGTCATCACAAAAACACACCAGGACTACAGGATAAGGTCATCACAAAAACACACCAGGACTAAAAGTATAATGTCATCACAAAAACACACCAGGACTAAAAGTATAATGTCATCACAAAAACACACCAGGACTACAGGATAAGGTCATCACAAAAACACACCAGGACTAAAAGTATAAGGTCATCACAAAAACACACCAGGACTACAGGATAAGGTCATCACAAAAACACACCAGGACTAAAAGTATAATGTCATCACAAAAACACACCAGGACTAAAAGTATAAGGTCATCACAAAAACACACCAGGACTAAAAGTATAAGGTCATCACAAAAACACACCAGGACTACAGGATAAGGTTAAGGTCATCACAAAAACACACCAGGACTAAAAGTATAAGGTCATCACAAAAACACACCAGGACTACAGGATAAGGTTAAGGTCATCACAAAAACACACCAGGACTAAAAGTATAAGGTCATCACAAAAACACACCAGGACTACAGGATAAGGTTAAGGTCATCACAAAAACACACCAGGACTAAAAGTATAATGTCATCACAAAAACACACCAGGACTAAAAGTATAAGGTCATCACAAAAACACACCAGGACTAAAAGTATAAGGTCATCACAAAAACACACCAGGACTAAAAGTATAATGTCATCACAAAAACACACCAGGACTAAAAGTATAAGGTCATCACAAAAACACACCAGGACTAAAAGTATAAGGTCATCACAAAAACACACCAGGACTACAGGATAAGGTTAAGGTCATCACAAAAACACACCAGGACTAAAAGTATAAGGTCATCACAAAAACACACCAGGACTACAGGATAAGGTTAAGGTCATCACAAAAACACACCAGGACTAAAAGTATAAGGTCATCACAAAAACACACCAGGACTAAAAGTATAAGGTCATCACAAAAACACACCAGGACTACAGGATAAGGTTAAGGTCATCACAAAAACACACCAGGACTAAAAGTATAAGGTCATCACAAAAACACACCAGGACTACAGGATAAGGTTAAGGTCATCACAAAAACACACCAGGACTAAAAGTATAAGGTCATCACAAAAACACACCAGGACTACAGGATAAGGTTAAGGTCATCACAAAAACACACCAGGACTAAAAGTATAAGGTCATCACAAAAACACACCAGGACTACAGGATAAGGTTAAGGTCATCACAAAAACACACCAGGACTAAAAGTATAATGTCATCACAAAAACACACCAGGACTACAGGATAAGGTCATCACAAAAACACACCAGGACTAAAAGTATAAGGTCATCACAAAAACACACCAGGACTACAGGATAAGGTCATCACAAAAACACACCAGGACTAAAAGTATAATGTCATCACAAAAACATACCAGGACTACAGGATAAGGTCATCACAAAAACACACCAGGACTAAAAGTATAATGTCATCACAAAAACATACCAGGACTACAGGATAAGGTCATCACAAAAACACACCAGGACTAAAAGTATAATGTCGTCACAAAAACACACCAGGACTAAAAGTATAAGGTCATCACAAAAACACACCAGGACTAAAAGTATAATGTCGTCACAAAAACACACCAGGACTAAAAGTATAATGTCATCACAAAAACACACCAGGACTACAGGATAAGGTTAAGGTCATCACAAAAACACACCAGGACTAAAAGTATAAGGTCATCACAAAAACACACCAGGACTACAGGATAAGGTTAAGGTCATCACAAAAACACACCAGGACTAAAAGTATAATGTCATCACAAAAACACACCAGGACTACAGGATAAGGTCATCACAAAAACACACCAGGACTAAAAGTATAATGTCATCACAAAAACACACCAGGACTACAGGATAAGGTCATCACAAAAACACACCAGGACTAAAAGTATAATGTCATCACAAAAACACACCAGGACTAAAAGTATAATGTCATCACAAAAACACACCAGGACTACAGGATAAGGTCATCACAAAAACACACCAGGACTAAAAGTATAAGGTCATCACAAAAACACACCAGGACTACAGGATAAGGTTAAGGTCATCACAAAAACACACCAGGACTAAAAGTATAAGGTCATCACAAAAACACACCAGGACTACAGGATAAGGTTAAGGTCATCACAAAAACACACCAGGACTAAAAGTATAAGGTCATCACAAAAACACACCAGGACTACAGGATAAGGTTAAGGTCATCACAAAAACACACCAGGACTAAAAGTATAAGGTCATCACAAAAACACACCAGGACTACAGGATAAGGTTAAGGTCATCACAAAAACACACCAGGACTAAAAGTATAAGGTCATCACAAAAACACACCAGGACTACAGGATAAGGTCATCACAAAAACACACCAGGACTAAAAGTATAAGGTCATCACAAAAACACACCAGGACTACAGGATAAGGTCATCACAAAAACACACCAGGACTAAAAGTATAATGTCATCACAAAAACATACCAGGACTACAGGATAAGGTCATCACAAAAACACACCAGGACTAAAAGTATAAGGTCATCACAAAAACACACCAGGACTAAAAGTATAATGTCGTCACAAAAACACACCAGGACTAAAAGTATAATGTCATCACAAAAACACACCAGGACTACAGGATAAGGTCATCACAAAAACACACCAGGACTAAAAGTATAAGGTCATCACAAAAACACACCAGGACTACAGGATAAGGTTAAGGTCATCACAAAAACACACCAGGACTAAAAGTATAATGTCATCACAAAAACACACCAGGACTACAGGATAAGGTCACCACAAAAACACACCAGGACTAAAAGTATAATGTCATCACAAAAACACACCAGGACTACAGGATAAGGTCATCACAAAAACACACCAGGACTAAAAGTATAAGGTCATCACAAAAACACACCAGGACTAAAAGTATAATGTCATCACAAAAACACACCAGGACTACAGGATAAGGTTAAGGTCATCACAAAAACACACCAGGACTAAAAGTATAATGTCATCACAAAAACATACCAGGACTACAGGATAAGGTCATCACAAAAACACACCAGGACTAAAAGTATAAGGTCATCACAAAAACACACCAGGACTAAAAGTATAATGTCATCACAAAAACACACCAGGACTAAAAGTATAAGGTCATCACAAAAACACACCAGGACTAAAAGTATAATGTCATCACAAAAACACACCAGGACTAAAAGTATAAGGTCATCACAAAAACACACCAGGACTACAGGATAAGGTTAAGGTCATCACAAAAACACACCAGGACTAAAAGTATAATGTCATCACAAAAACACACCAGGACTACAGGATAAGGTCATCACAAAAACACACCAGGACTACAGGATAAGGTCATCACAAAAACACACCAGGACTAAAAGTATAAGGTCATCACAAAAACACACCAGGACTACAGGATAAGGTCATCACAAAAACACACCAGGACTAAAAGTATAAGGTCATCACAAAAACACACCAGGACTACAGGATAAGGTCACCACCTGTGTGTTAGCCCCTCTCCCCGGCTGCCCTCGGGGCCAGGACTTCAGCTGCGATCGGTCACTTTGCTGACCGGTCTTCAGTGAGCTGGGCTTCAACTGGGTGGGGCTGGTCTCGGAGCAGAGTGTGACGGACAAGTCGAGCTCAGGACAGCAAATCAGAGGTGAGGAGGAGGAGGAAGAAAGGGGAAGGGGGGCAGTGTGAGGAGAGGGGGGAGGAGAGAGGAAGGAGGAGGAACTCATCCTGGTAGGAAACAATTGAGAAAGTCTCTATTTATAAATAATCTTTGATCAGTAATACAAACATTTCCATCTTTGGTTCGCTAAAACAGATTTTTAGGATTATCACTGGATTTCTGTCCAGATGACCCTGACTATATCCATCTCAATATTCATGTGATTTTACTATATAGTTTTTGAGAAAATTAAAGTCAGCTTAAATGTCATTCATATTCATAATTTCCTCATATTTGGACTTTGATTACATAAATTCCTAAATTATGGTAAACATTTACTGGGTTTTCTCAAAAACTGTACAGTAAAATCACATGAAAATTGGGCATGGGCATAGTCAGGATCATCCTGAAAAGAAATACACTGGAAATTGTAGCTAACCAATGAAGGAAACATTTTCATTACAGATAAAATATTTTTTTTACATTACATCACATTTATCTGACGCTTTTATCCAAAGAGACTTACATGATATACAGTATACAATAGACACAGCAACGGTGAGCAATGAGGGTTAAGTGTCTTGCTCAAGGACACAACGACATGGAGTGGCTGAGCCTGGGATCGAACCACCGATATTCTGATTGAAAGACAGACTTGCTAACCACTGAGCCATTAAAAACAGTACAGTAGTGTAACTTCAGATATTCTGAGAGTTGGATTCATATAATATACAACATATTGTTGTTTTGACTCGTTATATCAGATTGGACCATTTATTTGCCATCTCCGTGCTTTTTGGGCTATCCAAGCCCCCGTACCGTAACTGCACGAATAGACACACGAGCAGTTGACGCTCACTGGAGTCAAATGTATGAATTATACTAGAATAGAAGTAAAAAGGCATATAATGGAAATACTCGCGTATATATATATCGTTATATTTAGGCAAGTAAGCCTTAAGTCAAATGTAACCCGTTTGTTTAAATACACTAGTTAAGTTACCCTGTAGTCAGCTAGGCTACCTGTTCATAGCTAACTAGTTAACCCGTTAGTTGTTGATTTGAATACAGGAGTAGTCAGTCTTGTGATCTCAGTGAACACGATAACCGAGCTTCTACTTCCTGTTTGGTTTTAATCTGTTTGCATGTTGCTTTATTCTAGAGTAGCTATAACGTTACAATGAAGCGGTTGGCCTGTAAAGCTAACATGTTCTTCTTTGTGTTACCTGAGTTAGTCCGACCGGAAACTATCCTTAGAAACAACAGATCCGCTCTTACAGAGAAAAACGAGGTCCGAGGTTTCCGTTTTTTTCCTCGTTTCTCCTTTGAATTACCCTCCTCGCACTCTTCTTCTTTGGTTTACTGGCCGACTACAAACCAACATATGTCAGATTTCTTCTTCTTCTTCTTCCCAGCAGACTAGGCACGGTGTAGTGAAATGCTGCCTCCCACAGGTGTAGACTTGCTATTGCTAACTATGCTCTCTGTTATCTTGCAATATAGATCTGTGATCTTGAGAAAGTGTATTACTTCCCTTGCGCTCTGTTTTCGAGACACACCACCAAGCAGCAAAAATGGCATTGATAAGCAAAGTAAATTGTAATTTAGGGGCGACAGTGGATCAGTGGTTAGCAGTCTTTCAATCAGAGGGTCGGTGGTCCGATCCCAGCCTCCGGTAGTCCATGTCGTTGTGTCCTTGAGCTGTCTTGCTCACTGTTGCTGTGTCTACGGTCTACTGTATATCATTTAAGTCGCTTTGGATAAAAGCCTCAGTTAAATGTAATGTAATTGAGAATGTGTATTAGTTCTGGGGAACGTACTTTTCAGGAGACGCCGTTGCGCTGATGCACACACTGCTTGCAAACACACGGGAGTAGAGCATTACATTACATTACATTACATGTCATTTAGCTGACGCTTTTATCCAAAGCGACTTACAATAAGTGCATTCTACGGTTACAAACAAGAATCAGAACAACAAGAATCAAGAAGGTACAATTTCGTCAAAGGTTTGACTACAAAGTGCTATCAGCAAGAGACATTTCAGTGCTACTATAGTGCTACATCCTTTATTCAAGGTATAGTCGGAAAAGATATGTTTTTAGTTTGCGACGGAAGATGTAGAGACTTTCTGCTGTTCTGATGTCAATGGGGAGCTCATTCCACCATCGAGGAGCCAGGACAGAGAACAGTCGAGACTTTGTTGAGTGTTTAGCTCTCAGCGACGGAGCTACAAGGCGATTGGCAGAAGCCGAGCGGAGCGCACGAGTTGGGGTGTAAGGTTTTACCATGTCCTGGATGTAGACTGGACCAGATCTGTTCGTAGCACGGTACGCCAGTACCAATGTTTTGAAGCGGATGCGGGCGGCCACCGGTAACCAGTGAAGGTCGCGGAGGAGCGGAGTAGTGTGGGTGAATTTCGGGAGGTTGAAGACCAGTCGAGCTGCAGCATTCTGGATGAGCTGCAAAGGTCGGATGGCACCAGCAGGTAGACCCGCCAGGAGGGAGTTACAGTAGTCTAGACGCGAGATGACCAGAGCCTGGACGAGAACCTGTGCTGCCTTCTGGGTGAGAAGTGGACGTATTCTCCTGATGTTGTGCAGCATGAATCTGCAGGAACGAGTTGTTGCGGTAATGTTGGCAGTCAGGGAGAGTTGACTGTCCAGGGTCACACCGAGGTTCCTGGCAGTCGGGGTCGGGGCCAAGACTGAGTTGTTGAAAGTAATCGTCAGGTCGTGAGTGGGGGAAACTTTCCCTGGAAGGAAAAGTAATTCCGTCTTGTCAGGGTTAATCTTCAGGTGGTGCGCGGACATCCATTGTGAGATGTCAGTCAGACAGGCCGAGATTCGTACTGCTACCTGTGTTTCCGATTTGGGAAACGAGAGGATCAGTTGGGTGTCGTCAGCATAGCTATGGTAGGAAAAGCCATGCGAGCGAATGACGGAGCCAAGAGAGTTGGTGTACAGGGAGAAGAGGAGAGGACCGAGGACCGAGCCTTGAGGGACCCCAGTAGTGAGAGGACAAGGCTCAGACACAGATCCTCTCCAGGTTACCCGTTAGGTCCGATCGCTGAGGTAGGATGAGAGGAGGGAGAGCGCAGTGCCTGAGATACCCAGGTCCTGGAGGGAGGAGATGAGGATCTGGTGGTTCACTGTGTCAAAGGCAGCAGAAAGGTCCAGAAGGATAAGGACAGAAGAGAGAGAGGCTTCTCTCGCAGTGTGAAGCTGCTCTGAGACAGCAAGGAGGGCAGTCTCTGTTGAGTGGCCTGCCTTGAATCCAGACTGGTGAGGGTCCAGAAGGTTGTTCTGATGGAGGAAGGTGGAGACTTGGTTGAAGATAGCTCGCTCCAGGGTTTTGGAAAGAAAGGGAAGGAGAGAGACAGGTCTGTAGTTGTTGACTTCTGACGGGTTGAGAGTGGGTTTCTTCAGGAGAGGGTTAACTCTTGCCTCCTTCAGAGAGTTAGGGAAACAACCAGTTGAGAGGGAGGTGTTAATAAGATGGGTGAGAAAGGGAAGAAGGTCAGGAGCAATAGACTGGAGGATGTGAGATGGGATGGGGTCAAGGGGGCAGGTGGTTGGGCGGGCAGAGGATACCAAGGTAAGAACTTGGTTGGGGGACAGAGGGGTGAAAGAGGAAAGTGAAGGGGAGGCGGATAATGTTAATGGAGATGTAGTTATGGGCGGGGGATCAGTGAATGAGGAGCGTATGTCATCTATCTTTTTAGTAAAGTAGTCGACAAAGTGGTTTGGTAGAAGGGTGGAGGGAGGAGGAGGACAGGGGGGGTCAAGGAGGTTGGAAAAAATGGAGAAGAGTTTTTTGGGGTTAGAGAAAGAAGATTCAATTCTGGATTGGTAGAACAGGCTTTTGGCTGCAGAGATAGATGCAGAGAAGGAGGCGAGAAGAGAGTGATAGGCGTGCAGGTCGTCGGCGTGTTTGGATTTTCACCATTTCCTTTCCGATGCTCGCAAAGTGGCTCTCTGGGCACGGACCGGGTCTGACAACCACGGAGCTGGAGAGGAATTGCGAACCTTACGTGTCGTAAGAGGACAGAGAGAATCAAGAGAGGAGGACAGAGTAGAGAGGAGAGTGTCTGTGGCAGAGTTAGGATGCATGAGTGAGAAAGAGTCAGTTGAAGGAAGGGCTGACAGAACAGACGAGGCCAGAGAGGAGGGAGAGAGAGAGGGAGAGAAGGAGAGAGAGAGGGAGCGAATGTTGCGACGGATAGGTGCAGAGTCTGTTGCTGTGGGAGGGTTGTCAGTTCCCAAGAGTGGGAGAGAGTAGGAGATGAAGAAGTGGTCGGAGACGTGAAGTGGAGTTACAGTGAGGTTGGATGTTGAGCAGTTTCTGGTGAAAATATAGTCAAGATGATTTCCAGCTTTGTGAGTCGGAGGTGAAGGACTGAGTGAGAGAGCAAAGGAAGATAGTAGGAGCACCAGGTCAGATGACTTCTCGGTCTGGATGTTGAAGTCACCTAGAAGAATGAGAGGGGGGCCGTTTTCTGGGAAGTTTGATAGTAGGTCGTCTAATTCTTCCAAGAAATCCCCCAGGGAACCAGGTGGACGGTAGAGAACAACAATGTTCAGTTGAACCGGATGGGTAACCGTCACAGCATGAAGCTCAAAAGTCAGTGGTGTAGGCAATGGAAGCGAGTAGAGAGAAAAACTCCATTTGGGGGAGATGAGTAGACCAGTGCCACCACCCCGGCCAGTGGGCCTAGGTGTGTGGCTGAAGGAGAAGGCAGAGGAGAGAGCAGCAGGGGTAGATGTGTTGTCTGGTGTGATCCAGGTCTCAGTGAGAGCCAGGAAGTCCAGAGATTGCTTGATAGCAAAGCCAGAGATGAAGTCTGCCTTGCAGTTAGCTGACTGGCAGTTCCAGAGGCCTCCTGTGACGAGGTGTTGGGTTTGTGTGGAGCGGGTGGGATAAATAAACGCGGAAGGATTTTGATGCAAGTAAGAACGGGTCCGAGGTCTAAAGTATCTACGAGTTGATATGTAAACAGGTATGGGAGGGAAGCACATTTTCACAGAGAAGTGTTAATGCTCAGCCGCCCCCGAAGACTCCAACGAAAGACTCCTCTGTCTTTATCCTCCGAGTCTTGACTCCAACGAAAGACTCCTCTGTCTTTATCCTCCGAGTCTTGACTCCAACGAAAGACTCCTGTCTTTATCCTCCGAGTCTTGACTCCAACGAAAGACTCCTGTCTTTATCCTCCGAGTCTTGACTCCAACGAAAGACTCCTGTCTTTATCCTCCGAGTCTTGACTCCAACGAAAGACTCCTGTCTTTATCCTCCGAGTCTTGACTCCAACGAAAGACTCCTGTCTTTATCCTCCGAGTCTTGACTCCAACGAAAGACTCCTGTCTTTATCCTCCGAGTCTTGACTCCAACGAAAGACTCCTGTCTTTATCCTCCGAGTCTTGACTCCAACGAAAGACTCCTGTCTTTATCCTCCGAGTCTTGACTCCAACGAAAGACTCCTGTCTTTATCCTCCGAGTCTTGACTCCAACGAAAGACTCCTGTCTTTATCCTCCGAGTCTTCATACGATGAGTCTTCGCTGACGCTTCAAACCCACACCTGCTTCTATACCGGTGATAGCGATAATTATCTACAGCTGAGTTGACTACGCCCCAGGTCGTTAGTGAGATGGGCTCCAATCGAGAGTGCTCTGGCTCAGGACAATAGCAGGCTTTCCTTTAATCAGTGAGGTGAGAGTTTCACAAGAACAGCTGCTTTTTGCCAAAAGTGAACAAGGACAGGATCTGTTTACCTCTAAAGTAGAAAGTAAAACTAGAGCCTAGTCCCAAGTACAGTTGGATTACAGAAGTACACTTTAACCCTAGCTAGTTCAGTTGCGTTTAAGTCACTTGACCAAAGCAAAGTCCCGGCTCAAACAATTCAGGTAGAAATGACAGTACAGGTTAACAGTCTAGTAGAGATAGTTCCCCAAATAGTAGAACTAATACAGCAAGTACAACAGGAATATAGCAGATAAACCTCTATAGAGAATGTACTCAGCCAAGATCCAAGAAGTCCAGCAATCTTGTCACCAGTCTCCAGTAGAGAGTTGCACAGCGCTGATGACACACGTTACAGCAGAAGACAAATACACATTACACAGAGAAAATATAAATAATTAACACAATAATTGTGGGAGTATTTCTCTTAAGAAATACTTTTTGCATTGAGGAAAGAAATTATAAATCCTTGTTTGATTGTTTTTTTTAAGAAACCGGTTTAATGGAGATAATTGTATTTATTTTACTTTTTTGTTTTCTTTGTTCGTTTTCGCACAGTTCGAGGGGGAGAGCGAACTCTGGCTCATCCTCCGGCCCAGTAGGTGGCGGTAATGCGCCTTTAACGAGCGTTGCTGCTGTTAGGCCCAGTCTGACATATGCGAGGAAGAAGAGCAACGGAAGGAAAGGAGAGAAGGAGAAAGTGGGTTCACTGTATGGTATGCAAGCGACAACAGTTCTGCAGGTGCATGTGCATCGCGATGTCGGTGGCTGGTAGGAGGGTGACGTTCATGTCCAGCTGTGTTCGGCTCGTGTTGGCTCAACGTGCCGGGACTCCGTCATCTTTTCGTGGGGCTGGGGGGCGCGGGCTGGACTCACCGGCCGGGAGCCCCAGACTGACCCAGAGCCGAGCCAGCAGCAGCCCGCCGCCCGCTCCTCCAGGTCAGTGGCGACCTCCGGGATCCGGACACATAAAGACCCGAGACCAGCGGCCTGTTGTTCGGCTCCATTTGGCCATGCTTCCGTTAAACGAGAGCCAATACAGAAGTCAGGCATACGACGGTCGTTAGCCGGTATTCCGGTTTATCAAGAGATGATCATGTAGAACACGTTCAGAAACGAGTCCAGCCTTAACTAGCTATGTGTTGAAGTTCTTCAAAAACCTGGCTAGTATTTACATGAGCAAGTTGGGTACACGTTATTACACGGTTTATCTGATTGTAGATGTAAAAACTCATATCAAAGCATATTGCAGAACTTCACCGTCATTGTTTAATTTACAACCCAATGTTGGAGTACAGAGCCATAACAACCATATTACTATACGCTTTTTTTACTATATTAAACAGTAAAGTCCTGTACCTACTGTACCATTTACCATATTTCTGGGAGTTGTGTGATATTAAGTCTTGTCTCTCTCTGTTGTCTTCCTTCCAAGGCAAGCTGGTGCGTAGTGGGGTGGATAACAAAGCAGTGGTGAGTCTTCGCCACGTCATCTGTAATCAATTCTTTTTCCTGCAAATTTAAAACTTGGTAAATTCATAAGAAAACAGTCGTACATGCTCTCACTTTGTAATGCTCACCAGCAGAAATGCTCATAATGTGTCTGCAGTTCTACATTTTTACCCATTTTACAGTGATTAAATAAACATCATGCGTCACACACCATCACAGTTCTATCCCTTTCTTTATCTGTTAACAAATATCCCTCTGTCACTGTTTCAGATCTGCATTGAGGGGAACATTGCCTGTGGGAAGACCACATGTCTGAAGTATTTCAAAGAAACTAGCAATATAGAGGTACAACAAAACAAAGTCCTTCTACAGTTAAATTGTCCATAATGTTTATTTGTGTGCATAAGTGCGTTCAGAGGAAAATTGGATTCTATAGTCCACTGTTTCAGCACAGCATGTTACTGTTGAGTCATGATTGGGACATTAGAGAAGTCCATTCCTTAATTCCCCTCTCTTTTTTTATGTTCCAGATCCTCACCGAGCCAGTCTCTAAGTGGAGGAATGTTCGTGGACACAACCCTCTGGTATTGTACATGACAGTGTTGTTATCCTGTTGACCTGACATCACCTGTCATCCCATCGGAACTAAAATGATTTCAGATATACAGGATCTGGGAGCGTTGAAATAGGACTTTTCAAAACTAAATAAACAAAACCAAAGATGTGTAGACCTACTAGAGGGTGCATTGTTTGTTGCAATCTACCAACATGGCTAAATAAAGAGGGAAGAGAGAACATCGGTTTTCTGACCCTTTTGTGAAGTGACCTTTTAATTTCTTGGCAATCTTGTTGATTTGAATATATCACATGGGCCATAAATACAAAAGACATTCTCCTAATGGTGGCACTATGTTCAGAAAAGTCACCAAAAATGATCAGGGTCCATCCTCTGGGAACCATGATTGTCCAGAAAAACTGTGTGTAATCCATCCAGTGGTTTGTCCAGTAGTCACCATGCTGGTCGTGTTAGCCGTGTGTTTCTGTCCCCTCAGGCTCTGATGTACCAAGACCCTGAGCGCTGGGGCCTCACACTGCAGACATATGTTCAACTCACCATGCTGGATACACACATGTCAGCCATGGTAGGTGTATTGTTTCATTGTGTACTAGTTGATATCGCCAATTGCTGACACATTGGGAGTTGTGGACTGGTGATGCAAAGATATGACCTCATCAGAATCAGCTGTGTGTACTTAAAGTGTGTTGTGGGTTCCAGACAGCCCCTGTCCGGATGATTGAGAGGTCCATCTTCAGTGCCAAGTACATCTTTGTGGAGAATCTCTTCAGAAGGTATCTGTTGTTTCAGAAACTTCCACACCTGGAGAAGACCAAAAGTATATACATACAGAATATAATTTCAGTTCACCTCTCATGCTTAATGTATTGTTTGTGTCTGTATAATACCAAGTGTGTAACAATATGTGTGTTGGCATGGGACGTTCGGTTCGATATGCGACATCCTCTCAACACGCCCTTTGATCTAGACCGTCGTTTGTGTCTACAAGTCACACACACACACACACACACACACACACACACACACACACACACACACACACACACACTCACACACACTCACTCCAAACAGATATTCTGGGCCGCGAGTTTTACGCGGAAGGTTTTTGACAGCGCTGCAGCGTGCTAGGTGTTTAACTCGGTTATCTGTGGTAACCGAGCTCCAACTGTATGCGAACAGTTAAACTGAAGTCGGTTTATTTGTGGATTCACTTGGCATATTTAATTCATGACGGCTTCAGCAGAATGTGTTGAATTGGCATTCAGTCAGTCTGTTGTGCCGGCCCTGTACCAAAAAGCATACGCTTCAGGAATGATGAACTGTTCCAAGTCTTTTGATGGAGCTTTGCGGAATCCAAAATAATTTTACATAACAGGCATTTACAGACATTTCAGTTCTTAACATTTTTCATTGATTTATTATTGAAATATAGCAGTATTTGAGTGCCTTAAGTTCAAATGAAGGCCAATGAGTCTCTTGAATGTTAATAATTTTCAAAATAAATAAAAAAGTCCTTGTTGTAAGCACCCATAAGTGAACTACTTACAGAACTATGAATGTTGAATACAGCTACATTTGAGCAATATAACTACAATTTTCTATCACTGTTTACTAATTTGATATCACAATATATTTTACTTTCTGTAACTTCAGTAGCGACACGGTTAACCAGAGTGTTTTTATTTCTTGGCTTATGCAGATAATTTAACACCTGACAAATGAAGTTATATGTAATATTATATAAGCACCTTCATGGTAGCTCCTAGTTAGTCCTGATGGACAGGTGGTACCTTCATGGTAGCTCCTCCCATCAGTGTATGAATGTTAGTTAGTCCTGATGGACAGGTGATACCTTCATGGTAGCTCCTCCCATCAGTGTATGAATGTTAGTTAGTCCTGATGGACAGGTGGTACCTTCATGGTAGCTCCTCCCATCAGTGTATGAATGTTAGTTAGTCCTGATGGACAGGTGGCACCTTCATGGTAGCTCCTCCCATCAGTGTATGAATGTTAGTTAGTCCTGATGGACAGGTGACACCTTCATGGTAGCTCCTCCCATCAGTGTATGAATGTTAGTTAGTCCTGATGGACAGGTGACACCTTCATGGTAGCTCCTCCCATGAGTGTATGAATAAGTGTGAATGGGTGAATGAGTACAGTCCATTTACAAATGCTAAAAATGCTGATGTTGCTTGATTTTGTTTCTCTGGGCTCGGCAGCTCTGCCTCAGTAACCGTCTAACGTAAAAATAAAAGAAAAGCGCTTTCTAACTTTCACCAGCAGACATGTTTATATACTTTAAGTTGGCAGGAATTATGAAGTCCATCCGTTAGTTTTTCTCAAAAACTGAACATTTCTTCCCACATTTATTTCCTCAATTGACACCAAACAAACAATCCAGCCAGATTTGTACAATTATCAAAAATTGTACCCACAATGCATCAAAAGGCTTTACTGTAAACTGTACTGTCAACAGCTACTGCTGAGAAAATACATAATTGAATAAAGGTTGCAGTGCAGTTTAAGAAATACAATGCATTAGTGAGATGCAGAATCTGGTTTAATTAAAGGCAACAGCAAACAGAAAGGTCTTCAGTCTGGATTTAAAGAGGCTGAGGGTCTCAGCAGACCTGCTCTCAGGGACCTTGTTCCAGATGTGTGGAGCAGAAAAGCTGAACGCTGCTTCTCCTTGTTTAGTTCTGACTCTTGGAACAGGAAGTAGACCCGTCCCAGACGACCTGAGGGATAAAGATAAATGACCTGTGAACACACCGTTACAGTAGTCCATTCTTCTGAAGATAAATGACCTGTGAACACACCGTTACAGTAGTCCATTCTTCTGAAGATAAATGACCTGTGAACACACCGTTACAGTAGTCCATTCTTCTGAAGATAAATGACCTGTGAACACACCGTTACAGTAGTCAAGTCTACTGAAGATAAATGACCTGTGAACATATCGTTACAGTAGTCAAGTCTACTGAAGATAAATGACCTGTGAACACACCGTTACAGTAGTCAAGTCTACTGAAGATAAATGACCTGTGAACACACCGTTACAGTAGTCAAGTCTACTGAAGATAAATGACCTGTGAACACACCGTTACAGTAGTCAAGTCTACTGAAGATAAATGACCTGTGAACACACCGTTACAGTAGTCAAGTCTACTGAAGATAAATGACCTGTGAACACACCGTTACAGTAGTCCAGTCTACTGAAGATAAATGACCTGTGAACACACCGTTACAGTAGTCAAGTCTACTGAAGATAAATGACCTGTGAACACACCGTTACAGTAGTCAAGTCTTCTGAAGATAAATTACCTGTGAACACACCGTTACAGTAGTCAAGTCTACTGAAGATAAATGACCTGTGAACACACCGTTACAGTAGTCCAGTCTACTGAAGATAAATGACCTTGAACACACCGTTACAGTAGTCCAGTCTACTGAAGATAAATGACCTTGAACACACCGTTACAGTAGTCCAGTCTACTGAAGATAAATGACCTGTGAACACACCGTTATAGTAGTCCAGTCTACTGAAGATAAATGACCTGTGAACACACCGTTACAGTAGTCCAGTCTACTGAAGATAAATTACCTGTGAACACACCGTTACAGTAGTCAAGTCTACTGAAGATAAATGACCTTGAACACACCGTTACAGTAGTCAAGTCTTCTGAAGATAAATGACCTGTGAACACACCGTTACAGTAGTCCAGTCTTCTGAAGATAAATGACCTGTGAACACACCGTTACAGTAGTCAAGTCTTCTGAAGATAAATGACCTGTGAACACACCGTTACAGTAGTCAAGTCTACTGAAGATAAATGACCTGTGAACACACCGTTACAGTAGTCAAGTCTACTGAAGATAAATGACCTTGAACACACCGTTACAGTAGTCATGTCTACTGAAGATAAATGACCTGTGAACACACCGTTACAGTAGTCAAGTCTACTGAAGATAAATGACCTGTGAACACACCGTTACAGTAGTCCAGTCTACTGAAGATAAATGACCTGTGAACACACCGTTACAGTAGTCAAGTCTACTGAAGATAAATGACCTGTGAACACACCGTTACAGTAGTCCAGTCTACTGTAGATAAATGACCTGTGAACACACCGTTACAGTAGTCCAGTCTACTGAAGATAAATGACCTTGAACACACCGTTACAGTAGTCAAGTCTACTGAAGATAAATGACCTGTGAACACACCGTTACAGTAGTCAAGTCTACTGAAGATAAATGACCTGTGAACACACCGTTACAGTAGTCAAGTCTTCTGAAGATAAATGACCTGTGAACACACCGTTACAGTAGTCAAGTCTACTGAAGATAAATGACCTGTGAACACATCGTTACAGTAGTCCAGTCTACTGAAGATAAATGACCTGTGAACACACCGTTACAGTAGTCAAGTCTACTGAAGATAAATGACCTGTGAACACACCGTTACAGTAGTCAAGTCTACTGAAGATAAATGACCTGTGAACACACCGTTACAGTAGTCAAGTCTACTGAAGATAAATGACCTTGAAGACACCGTTACAGTAGTCAAGTCTACTGAAGATAAATGACCTGTGAACACACCGTTACAGTAGTCCAGTCTACTGAAGATGAATGACCTGTGAACACACCGTTACAGTAGTCCAGTCTACTGAAGATGAATGACCTGTGAACACACCGTTACAGTAGTCAAGTCTACTGAAGATAAATGACCTGTGAACACACCGTTACAGTAGTCAAGTCTACTGAAGATAAATGACCTTGAACACACCGTTACAGTAGTCAAGTCTACTGAAGATAAATGCATGGACAAGTTTCTCCAAATCCTGTTGAAACATAAGTCCTCTAACCCTTGATATATTCTTCAGGTGATAGTAGGCTGATTTTGTAATTGTCTTGATATTGCTGTTCAGGTTGAGGTCTGAATCCATAACTACACCTAGATTTCTAATTGAGTTTCATGTCTAGATGAAGTACACAAATTCTGAGAATTCTCTTTTGATAATGGAATTGCTGACACCAGTTTCTAAATCTGCCTTCACACGCACCCCTGTGAAGGTAGATCACAGGACTTGTGAAGCCAGTGGAAGCTGCCTTTGGTTTCTCACTTGGCTGAGAGCTCGACAAGATCCTGACTGGCCCTCGGTGTGTAGAATATGCTCATGCCTGCTCAGGCATTATGCTATGTGAGGTAGAGACGCATGCTTTCAAGGATTACTAATTCTGCTTCTTCCTCAAAATGCCCGGCCCAACACGCTGCTATAATTGTCGTTGTTTTTTCAGTGGGAAAATGCCAGAGGTGGACTTTGCTGTTCTCAGCGAGTGGTTTGATTGGATCACAACTAACGTTTCCATCCCTGTTGATCTGATTGGTGAGAATACACAAAGCAGAGAAACAAACACAGTGATCATCCCGTGTGTGTTGGTGTTTTCATCCTTTGCTGACTTATGTTGACATATCACATGACACACTTTGTCCTCTGTCAATGACTGCAGCATTACAAAAAAACATGCCTTACACTATAACCCTAAACAATATTTTTTATACTAATGAGCTCCCCATTGACATCAGGACATCAGAAAGTCTCTACATCTTCCATCACAAACTAAAAACACATCTTTTCCGACTATACCTTGAATAAAGGATGTAGCACTATAGTAGCACTGAAATGGCTCTTACTGATAGCACTTTGTAGTTGAACTTTATTGATGAAATTGTACCTTCTTGATTCTTGTTGTTCTGATTCTTGTTTGTAACCGTAGAATGCACTTATTGTAAGTCGCTTTGGATAAAAGCGTCAGCTAAATTAAATGTAATGTAATGTAGTGCCAAATGTTTGTGCAGGAATCAGAAGCGGAGTCTGAGTTAAAGTTTGTTTATTCTACTGTTTATGTGAGGGAAGATTGGCAATGTCTGCATGCCTCCCATCTTGCAAATCACATAATAGGTCATCTTCCACAGAAATTGCACAGAATAAGTAATCTTCAGCCATACCCCATGAGTACCACAAGATCAGTCACCCCACATCCTGTCAGGACAGCATGATGTACTCTCTCTGTCTCATTTGAATTTGTTCATCAATCACGACATGTTCAATTGCTTTTTATTCTCTGGCTCCAGTCTACCTGCAGACATCTCCTCAGACCTGCCATGAGAGGTTAAAGCAGAGAGGCAGAGAGGAGGAGAAAGTCATTCCATTGGTGAGGACACCCATTCAAACATATTCTGCTTCACAGAACAGAAAAGGTGCGGTCACCTTTGACCAGAGAGTAATTGGCAAAACTTATTTAAGTTAAACTCATCCTAATGCAGAAATTCTAAATTTCTATCTTTTTAACATTTTCATAATAGCTGCTTTTCAGTTTCATGTATGTATATTCTGTGTGTGTGTATATATATGTTTTGATATATTGTGTCATATATATATACACACACACACACACACACACACTATATATACACACACATACGTGTGTGTGTATATATAGTCAGATTCCTTGTATGTGCAAACATGAAGCGTAAATGCAATAAACCGTTTCTGATTATAATCTGGTTCTGTTCACCAGGAGTATCTTGAGTCTATCCACCAGCTGTATGAGGACTGGCTCATCAAGTCTAAGTCCCTCCCTCTTCCTGCTCCTGTGCTGGTGAGTGACACTTCACTTCCTGGCGGGGCTCTGCTCTGGTTTGTGTAGATATTGAACATACAGATTTACAGATTAACCTTTCGTCACCAAGCTATGACCAAATGTGTTATCTCTTTCTCTGTGTGTGTGTGTGTGTGTGTGTGTGTGTGTGTGTGTGTGTGTGTGTGTGTGTGTGTGTGTGTGTGTGTGTGTGTGTGTGTGTGTGTGTGTGTGTGTGTGTGTGTGTGTGTGTGTGTGTGTGTGTGTGTGTGTGTGTGTGTGTGTGTGTGTGTGTGTGTGTGCGCGCGCGCGCGCGTGTGCATGTGCACACAGGTGATTCCTGCTGACCATGACCTCGAGAAGATGCTGGACCAGTTCGAGAAAAACCGTGATAAGATCTTAGCTGCAAGCTATCTCTGATACCCAAACATACAGTAACACACACGACACACACATGATCATGAGGGCTAATGCTCCAGATAAGTAGGTTTTAATTACAAACACTTGTTAAATGTATTCTCAGGTCTGCGGGGTTGAAATGCTTCAGAATAAGAACGAACTCCAGACCTGGTAAAATATTTTACTGACCCTCAGCTTTCCATTGGGAGACTTTAGAGTTTCTTAACGGAATCTGAAAAACTGAAAAAGACTTTCACTTGAAACTGTGAGGTTTAGCCGATTCATTCTACACTGTGTGCAGTTTACTTCTTAAATTCATATATATTTATTCTCTTTTTATTTCACTTTGTAAGGTAATACACTCGAAGATTATCTTCCAAACTTGTCTTCGATGTGTTTGGGTTCAGACCTCAATGAGTGGGATCACAGGAAGTGCTCAATGCAAATTGCAATCAGGGGACCTCAGACATGTGTGTCAGTAATGACCACCATTCCACCTGCTTTAAATAATATGTTTGTATGTATACTGTAAAGGGATTTCTTTTTTTACAATAAAGACCATTGTAGCATTGTTGCTGGTTGCAGATTTAATAAATAATAATGAATTAATACCAAGATATGTAATTATTATAACTAAACTGAACCTCAACAAAGAAGACAACCAGGTTCTGAAGTCATCAGAGAAAGCCAAATCAAGCCAGAGATGGAGGGATGCAAGTCCAAAAGAGGAACAGCAGCCAATAATCCAAGCCACAGTAGATCAATGAGAAGCCCAGAGCAAATCATTCATATTTGCATTTATTTATAAGAGATTACAACGATCACCACGGTATATATGACACCGGTATATCACCACAGTAGATATATATTTATATATATGACTCCGATATATTACCACGGTATATATATGACACCGATATATCATGTCCCAAAAAAGTTGTAACAAAATGGTCCATGCTGAATTTTTATTGCAATAACTAAATTGCTACTAAATTGTGGAAAACAATAAGCTTTTTTTGCAAAACAAAACTGAATGAGTGCAGATATGTGTGAGCAGTCACGTTTTATCAGTATTAGTGGCTACAATGAGCTGCTTTTCTACACATCTTTTAAAAACGGGGTTGCAGGCCACTCTCAATTCATGCTCATTGATTGTTGAGCTTAGATCTGTATTTCGTTTTAAGGCGATAACCGCAGAAAAGTCGACCTCACTGAGATCGGCTTTTGCCTAGATTTGCGATTTGCGCATGCGCAAGCGTAGCCAGCAGGCTCATTGTTGGGTACAAGACACAGGCACTTTGACTCGTTTCTGTGTGAACCCGGTGCTACTCGCAGGAGAGCGCGTGTTGCAGTCTTGCCCTGGGAGCGTTTCAGAAACTCTGCTTTTAACGAGACATTGTTATGCTGCGATCACACCGAACGTGAACGCAGCATTAGACTCTCCTTGTCCGCTGGTGGGCGTGTCCTCAGTGCTCACCTGTCTGTGCGTGATACAGAGCAGAGAAGAGTTGTGAACGTGCGACCATGTAGAGACAGAAATGCCATCGTGTAGATAAGATCAGTAACATAAGAACATTTAGTTTGTTTAATAAATGAACAAGGTTCTTTAGGAAAGGGAACCTTAAATTACTTCGAGAGAGAGAGAGAGATTTATTTTATATTTTTACAAAAACACTTTATTTACATACTTTTAAATTCTTACAATCACAGTGTTAATGCAAATAAATACCAAAAAATAAATTAAAAGACTTGTTTTCTTTTGTTTTTAAAATACATCAGTCAGTCAAAAAGTGTGAAAAGGACAGCTGGTCGTTTAAAACCTCACACAGTGTGTTTTTAAAACACCATCGCTCTTTAAAAGACTCAAGATCGGAGACGTGTCGATAAAATCCGAACTCAAGCCGGAGTCTTGACCGGAGGTTTGTCTTCCACACTGCTGCCGCTTCCTGCCCCTCCCCCTGCTCCACCTTCCTCTTCCTGCTGGTGTAAATGGCCAGTTTAGCTTGGGCTGAGAGGAAGTTGAGGAGCTGCCACTTGATTTTAAAATTTTTGTTGTAGCCAGCTCCCATAATAAAAATCCTCTCAGTAAAAACAACGTTAAAACGTGTAAAAACCGATGTTAAAAGAGAGAAGAGACTGGTGAGTCTCTTGCACTCAGTAAAAACGTGGTAAACTGTCTCACGTACGCCGCAAAATAGACACCCGCTAAAAACAGTTGGATTAAGAACAGAAATAAAAGCGTTGGAAGCGACGGCACCGTGCAAGATTCTCCACTGGAGGTCGCCTGTCCGTTTTTTGAGGGGGGCTTTGTATAAAATCCTCCACTGTGGGCTGGGTCCATCCTGTCCCCATCTCTTGGTCCACACAGTTGGAGGTCTGCCGCTCAGTCCGGCCTGGTGGATGCACTTCACGCAGTTGCGGTACAGAGTCTCTTTGCCCGCTCTCGTTATTGTTAGTTTTTCTGCGTGGATGACTCTCAGAAGGGGGCCGGTCTTTTCTCCCAGCCCTGGGCTCAGGATGATGTCCGGGTAGGGGTCTGCAGCATCCGGGCTGGTCCTGGTCTGGCCACCCATCAGGAGGTCTTTGTCTTTCTTTGTTAGTCTCTGTGACCAGAGCTCCAGGATCCTCCTTGCCACCCGGAGAGACTGCAGCCCCAGCAGAGAACCCAGGGCCTGGGTGTTGGTCAGTGCCGGCCCCGCTGCATCCACCAGCTGCTGCAGGGTCAAGGTTCCAGACTGGATCAGCGCCGCCGTCAGGCCGTGGGTGGTGTGGTTGCTGACGTCCAGCCTGGCTCCGTTGACCAGTGGTTCTCTCAACAACCAGTGCAGAGAGTTGGCTTCCGGGCACCTTTTGTGGTTAAAAAGAGCCCATGACTTAAAAACACCCTGATAAAAAGGAGGCAACATAGATCATTTTAAAACTTTAGGATCAGTTAAAAACAGAGCATCATCCAACCCCAGGTTATTGGCACGCCTCAGGATGCTGCTGGCCACATCTCTCCACACCAGATCTGCCGGGCCTGTGAGGTACCTTTGAATAAACTGTAGTCTAAAAGTGGCAGTCCGGCTGGCCAGGTGGACAAGGCCCTGTCCCCCCTCCTCCCTGGCTAAAAACAGCACCCCCTGTGGCACCCAGTGCAGACCCCCCCAGAGGAAGTCCACCATCTTCCTCTTGATGTCTGCAAGTAGGCCTAAGGGGGGGTCCACACAGGCTAACCGGTGCCACAACTGGGATGCTACCAAGTTGTTTAAAACTAGCACTCTCCCTCTAAGCGACATCTGGGGGAGCAGCCATTTCCATTTTTTTAGTTTCTCTTCGACCTTCGACCTCTTCGAAGTTCTTCTTCACTATATGGTCTGCTCCCAAAAACACCCCTAGATACTTTAAACCTCCTCTCTTCCACTACAGGTTTTGGGGGAGAACTGGGAGACCGCCGCCCCACTCACCGACAGCGAGGGCTTCACTCTTTCCCCAGTTGACCCTCGCTGCCGATGCTGAGCTAAAATCCTGTATAATACCTGCTAAAATGTTGACCTCACTCTGGTTTTTAATAAAAAATATAATATCGTCTGCATACGCAGATAAAATCATTTCTTTATTAAAACCCGGATAAAACAAACCCTGAGTGCTGGAACGTATCTTGTGGAGGAGAGGTTCAAGGGAGAGAGCGTAGAGCATCCCAGACAGAGCACAGCCCTGCCGGACCCCTCTACACACTCTAAAAGGAGCACTCAGACTGCCGTTGATTTTCAGCACACTCAACATCCCTGTACAGCACCTTGATCTTAGCTATGAAGCCCGCGCTGAACCCAAACGTCTCCATCACGCTCCACAAGAAGCTGTGCTCAACGCGGTCAAAAGCCTTTTCCTGGTCCAGGGAAATCAAACCAGCGTCTACACCTAATGAACTAGAGACATCCAAAACATCTCGAATTAGGTGGACGTTGTCCACCATGGACCTGCCGGGGACGCAGTAGGTCTGGTCCCGGTGGATGACCTGCTCCATAACTTTTCCCAGCCTGGAGGCCAATACTTTGGACAGGAGTTTGTAATCCACACAGAGCAGTGACACAGGGCGCCAGTTTTTGACTGCTTTTTTTTGACTCTGCGAGGATGTCCCAGTAGGCTTTATAAAACTCGACCGTAAGGCCATCGATGCCAGGAGCCCGCCGCCCCTGCATGCGTTGCAGGGCGGCCAGCAGCTCCTGCATCTGGAGGGGGCCTTGGAGCTGTGAGTTGGCCTCTTCAGAGACCTGGGGCAGTCCTCCACAGAAACTCTCCAGGAGAGCTGGCTCTTCCTGGTACTCGGTGGAGTATAATTGTTGATAAAAGCTCACAGCTCGCCCCCGTATCTGGCTTGGTTCCGTCAGTTCCTGCCCTGTGTCAGACAGCAGTGCGTGGATTACTTTCCCCTGCCCGTTCTTTTTCTCCAGACTGAAGAAATAGCTAGAGGGAGCATCCATCTCTGTGATGTTTAGGAACCGGGACCTGACCAGGGCGCCCTGCACCTTACTATCCAGCAGGTCGGCTAAAGCCCTCTTTTTCTCTTTGAGGTTTTCAATATAACCTCGATCTCCTGTGGACTCACTTAAATGTTCTAATTCCACTATCTCGGTCTCTAGATCTTTCATAGATCTGGCGCTATCACGTGTGACGTTTAAAGTGTGCTGTTGACACAGTAGTCTTATTTGTGTCTTACCATGGTCCCACCACTGCTTAAGACTGCTAAAATCACCCTTCCTCTGCCTAAAAGCACCCCAAAAGTAAATAAAAACCTCTCTAAAACTCTTATCAAATGTTAAAACAGAATTAAAATGCCAATAAGCACTTCTGGGTAAAATGTTCCTGATAAGAACATGAGCTAAAACCAGAGAATGATCACTAAAACCAGTAGGCATAATAACACAACTCTTAAAAATGCTAAAATGATGCTTAAAACAATAAATACGATCTAACCTCGCTGAGGAGACCCTGCTCTCTCTGAGGTGGGACCAGGTGTACTGTCTGGAGTCTGGGTGCATCCTCCTCCACACGTCCACCAGGCCGTGAGAGCGGACCAGCTGCTTCAAGGCATGCTGAGAGGCTGGATGAGGCTCTGCGTGATTACGATCTAAAATTGCATCCTCTGTGCAGTTAAAATCCCCCCCCAAGAATAAAAAATCCTCCGTGGAGCAACCATTTAAAACCTCATTCACTTTGAGTAAAAACTGCCTCCTCTCCGCACCGGATGTTGGAGCATAGACGTTGATAAAAACAGCAGAAAATTTGTCGAACCGAGCTTTGACTAAAAGAAGCCTCCCCTCGATAAAATGCTGGACCTCCAGTGCGTTGGGTTTAAAAGCCCGTGAGAAGAGGAAGCCCACTCCTGCGCTAAGGGAGGTGTTGTGGCTTAAAATGACTTCCCCTTCCCACTCCCTCCTCCAGTCAGACTCATTGTTAAAATCACTGTGTGTCTCCTGTAGGAAGAGAACGTCTATCTTTTTCATTTTGGATGTTTCATAGATAGACGTTCTCTTCCGGACGTCTCTGGCACCATTTACATTGGACAGGCCCACTTTAAAAACATCCATGGTGGATAAAATTAAAGTAAAAACCAACCAATAAAACAGTAACTTAGATAAAATATCCCAAGCTGCCCTTTCCATCACTGCTCAGCTGACGCTTTGCCTTAAGCACAAGTTTCTTCAGTCTAAAAGCCTCCTGGTCTGTGAGGCCAGACTCCTCCCTCTGGCTCATGTGGAGTCTGGCCGAGGCAATAAAAAGACCTAGGTCTGGGAAGTGCTCACCCACCTTTACCCCATGCTGGTTCTTGGTTTGTGCTAAAAACGACTTTAATTTTTCTGCTGTGAACATCTTTCTTTTTTGACTACTGCTAAAAACCGGAACATCACTATGTCGTGTGGTTCGGCCTTGTGCCCCGTGTCCCCAAGGATCACAGACTCTGGGATGATGCTTGAACGGACTTTATTTTGTCCCACCCTCCCGTGCAACAACACAACACGTCTTTCTTTCCGTTGTGCTCGCTAGCTCTCCGCTAGCTCCCGGCTCCTGCTTCCGCCCGGACCAACCCCTTCCGGTTCCTCCGGTGTCCTTTTAAGGACCTCCTTCCCAGGCTGCCTGCACACACACAAACACACCCACACACACATACACACACGCGCACACACACACACATCTCAGCCCAGGTGCGGCTCGTTGCCCTCAATGCCCGCACCTGTTCCCTGAGCCGCCCTTCTCTCTCCCCCTCTGCAGCTGCGCTTAACCACGCCCCTGCCCCACATACCCCCACCGCCCGACTTAGGCCGGGGAGCCACCGGCCTAACCAACTCCCCCCCCGCCCCCCCGGAGCGGGAGAGGAAGTCTGCCACGACCATCTGCGACCCCGGCCTATGGACCACCGTGAAATGAAAGGGCTGCATAGCCAGATACCACCGGGTGATCCGGGCGTTGGTATCCTTCATGCGGTGGAGCCACTGGAGCGGAGCATGGTCCGAACAGAGGGTGAACTGGCGCCCCAGGAGGTAGTATCGCAGGGAGTCGACCGCCCACCGGATCGCCAGGCACTCCTTCTCCACGGTGCTGTACCGTGCTTCCCGCTCTGACAGCTTGCGGCTGATGTACACGACGGGCCGGTCGACCCCCTCCACCTCCTGGGACAAAACGGCCCCCACCCCTCTGTCCGACGCGTCAGTCTGCAAAACAAAAGGGAGAGAGAAGTTAGGGGTGTGGAGCAGCGGCTCCCCGCAGAGGGCTTGCTTGACCGCCTCGAACGCCCGCCGGCACTGCTCCGTCCACTGGACCGGATCTGAAGCACCTTTACGGGTGAGATCGGTCAAGGGGCTGGTCAGCTCCGCAAACCCGGGAATAAACCGCCTGTAGTAGCCCGCCAGCCCCAAGAACTGCCTCACCGCCTTTTTGGACTTGGGTGGCGGGCAGGCCGCAATCGCCGCCGTCTTGTCTACCTGGGGACGCACCTGCCCCCCCCCCAAGTGGTACCCCAGATACCGTACCTCCCTCCGTCCAATCGCACACTTCCCCGGGTTGGCGGTGAGGCCGGCCGCCCCCAGCGACTCCAGCACCGCGCCCACCTGCCGCACGTGCTCCGCCCACGTGGTACTGTGGATGATCACATCGTCCAAGTAGGCGGCGGCGTACGCGGCATGCGGGCGCAGGACCTTGTCCATGAGCCGCTGGAACGTCGCCGGCGCCCCGAACAACCCGAAGGGAAGCATGGTGAACTGGAACAAACCGTACGGAGTGGAGAAGGCCGTCTTTTCCTTGGCCTCTGGCGACAGGGGAATCTGCCAGTAGCCCTTGGTTAAATCCAGTGTGGTAAAGAAGCGCGCAGTGCCAAGCCGATCCAGGAGCTCGTCGACCCGGGGCATCGGGTAAGCGTCGAACCGTGACACCGCATTCACCCTACGGTAATCCACGCAGAACCGTATAGACCCGTCCTTCTTGACAACAAGAACTATGGGGCTACACCAAGCGCTGTGGGACTCTTCTATCACCCCCATCTCCAGCATCGCCTCCAACTCCCGCCGAACCACCTTCTTTTTGTGTTCCGGGAGCCGATAGGGCCGCAAACGTACCGTCACCCCTGGGGTGGTCTCGATTGGATGCACTATGAGGTCGGTGCGGCCCGGCCGGAGCGAGAACACGCCGGCAAAACGCTCCTGTAACCTGGCTACGTCTGCTTGCTGGGCCGCGGAGAGGTGGGCTTCGCAACGGAGTGAGGCGGGGACTCCCGCTTTTGGCACCTCAGGCCCCAGCTCCTCCCTCTCCGACACTGCGCACACCAGCGAGACAGACTCCGCCTCCCTCCACGCCTTCAGGAGGTTGAGGTGGTATATCTGCGGGCTCCCGCCCCGGTCTGACCGCGCCACCTCATAGTCGACCTCCCCAACCCGCCGTGTGACCACAAAGGGCCCTTGCCACTTGGCGAGGAGTTTGGAGCTGGAGGAAGGAAGCAACACAAGTACCTTGTCCCCCGGTGCGAATTGCCTCAGCTTAGACCCTCTGTCGTACAGGCGTTTCTGCCGTTCCTGGGCCTGGCGCAAATTCTCCCGTGACAGCCGACCCGAGGCGTGCAGTTTTGCGCGCAGGTCCAGGACGTGCTGAAGCTCACTCCGGCTGGTGCTCGGCCCCTCCTCCCAGTTTTCCTTAATCAGGTCGAGCACCCCCCGCGGCGTCCTGCCATACAGCAGCTCGAAGGGAGAAAATCCCAGGGAGGCCTGGGGAACCTCCCGCACTGCGAACAAAAGAGAGTCAAGCCATTTATCCCAATTACGTTCATCATCGCCAATGAATTTACGGATCATGGTTTTCAACGTCTTGTTGAACCGTTCCACCAACCCGTCGGTCTGAGGATGGTAGACACTGGTTCGAATCGACTTGATCCCCAGTAACCCGTAAAGCCCTCTCAGTGTGCGCGACATGAACGACGTGCCCTGGTCAGTCAGAATCTCCTTCGGGACCCCGACTCGGGAGATGACCTGAAACAGTGCCTGCGCAACACTCTTCGCAGAGATGTTGCGCAACGGCACCGCCTCCGGATATCGCGTTGCGTAATCCACTAGGACCAACACAAAGCGATATCCGCGTGCGCTCCGGTGAAATGGCCCGATAAGGTCCATGCCAATTCTCTCGAACGGCACCTCCATCAGTGGGAGGGGACGCAATGGCGCCCTCGGAATGGCCGGGGGATTTACCAATTGGCACTCTGGGCAGGACGCGCACCAGCGGCGCACGTCCGCCCAGATCCCCGGCCAATAATATCGGGCCATGATCCGGTGCAATGTTTTATCATATCCCATATGCCCAGCCATCGGGGTACAATGAGCCGCCTGGAAAATCATTTCCCGGCGGCTCTTCGGCACCAGCAATTGGGTGTTGTCTATTCCGGCCGGGGCGTCACGGCTCACCCGATACAGCCGGTTTCTAAGTATACAAAAGTGGGGATATGTCCGCGTTGTGCCCGGGCTCACCAGCTGACCATCAACGCTTATCACTTGGTCAAATGCTGCCCGCAGGGTCTCATCCCGAGACTGCTCGAGTGGAAAATCTTCCAGGGGGGAAATCTCAGGAGCCGACGGCGTCGCCGCAGGCGGCTCCGCCGGCTCCCCCCCCCTCACGGCAGTGTCGGAGGGCCCTGCGTCGCCGCTGAGCACCGCACACATATCCCACTGCCCTATCTGCCGTGGTCGCACCCCCGTCACCTGACCCATTAGACTACTAAACCCCGGCCAATCCGTCCCCAAAATTAGAGGGTGCGTAAGGCGGGAGCTAACCGCGGCCTTAACCCTATGCTTTTTCCCCCTAAACCGAATTTCCACTGGGACAACGGGATACTCGTGAATATCCCCATGCACACACCTTATCCCGACCCGTGCAGCCTCCACCAATGCCCCGGGCCGAACCAGGTTCTGGTGGATCATGGTCTGCATGCACCCTGAGTCCACCATCGCCTGGTACGAACCCCCCTGGAGACTTACCGGAACGCGGTACGTCGCTCCTGGATCCGGGGAGAGGGCTGGAGGCCCGGCCACCCGGACCACCTGACCGACCTCCATCAAGGGGCAGTCCTGCCGGATATGTCCGGGTTGGCCGCACCTCCAGCACCCCTGCCCTGACGGTGGAGGGACCCTCTGCAGGCTGGGAAGGCTGCGGGCGGGCGCCTGGTCCCAGGTCCCCGGTGGGGCCTCCCCTTGCGGCGGACCCGGCTCCGGGTCCCGCGATGTCGGCCCCGTCCACCTCTTTCTCGGGCCTGCGGCCGGACGGGCGGGACCTTCGGCTCCTCCCGGCTTCCCCTTGTCCGGCGGGTACACTGACAGGTGGTCCTCCGCCAGGACCACCGCGGCAGCGACGTCCTTGGGCCTGTGGCAACGGACCCAGGAGGCGGTCCGGGTAGGCAGCCCATCCACAAACTGCTCCAGGATCACCTGCTCCGTCACCGCCAACGCCGTGGCCTCGTCCCCCGGCTGGAGCCACCGGCCCGCGGCGTCCCGGAGTGCCTGGGCGAAGGCGAAGGGGCGGTCGGCGGGCCCCAGCTTCGCCGCCCGGAATCGCCGCCGATAGTCCTCCGCCGTCAGCCCCAACTGGTCGATGATGGCCCGGCGCACCGCCGCGTAATCCCGCCGCGCCGCCGCCGGAAGCCCCATGGCCGCCGTCAGCGCGTCCCCCGCCAGCACCGGCAGCAGCCTCACGCTCCATTCGCCCCCCGGCCACGCGCAGGCACGCGCAGTGTCCTCGAAGGCCTCGAGGAACGCCCGGACGTCGTCCCCCTCCCCCATCCGGGGAAGGGACCCCAGCGGCATCGCGGACCCCCCCGGCGACCCGGACGTCCTGAGGGCGATGCGGTCCAGGGCCTCCGTCTGACGCTCCACTTGGTCCTGGATGGCCCCCAGCAGGCGATGCGTCGCGTCCGACTGCGCCCGCTGCATCTCGGCGAGGCTCGCCACCAACTGGCCCAGCGCCACGACCGGCTGGCCAGCCGCGTCCATCCCGTCTGCACAGTCACGGCACAAGTCACGTTGGGCGCCACTGTCGTGTGGTTCGGCCTTGTGCCCCGTGTCCCCAAGGATCACAGACTCTGGGATGATGCTTGAACGGACTTTATTTTGTCCCACCCTCCCGTGCAACAACACAACACGTCTTTCTTTCCGTTGTGCTCGCTAGCTCTCCGCTAGCTCCCGGCTCCTGCTTCCGCCCGGACCAACCCCTTCCGGTTCCTCCGGTGTCCTTTTAAGGACCTCCTTCCCAGGCTGCCTGCACACACACAAACACACCCACACACACATACACACACGCGCACACACACACACATCTCAGCCCAGGTGCGGCTCGTTGCCCTCAATGCCCGCACCTGTTCCCTGAGCCGCCCTTCTCTCTCCCCCTCTGCAGCTGCGCTTAACCACGCCCCTGCCCCACACACTACTATCAGACACACACTCATCATTCGCACTCTCATCAGTCACACCCACATTCATCGCCACCACCCTGCTTGACCTCCTGCGCTTTATTGTACTTTTAGTTTTGATCATGTTTTCCTCCATCTCCGCCTCCTACACCTGCTCACTCCACAGCGCACTGCGCTCCCCCCCGTCTTTTTCTTGCTCCTTTTCTCCACCCGCCTCACCTGCCTTCATCTACTTTCACAATGAAACGGAGGTTGAGCTCCTCGTTCCGGTTGTTCAGTATCATATACAGCTGCCTGCGATGGGACACCACGTGCTTCAGCAATGGAGACTTACACCCAGACAACATCCTGCGGATCGGGGACGCCACCTTCCCGTGTCTAGATAGCTCTCTGCTGAGGAACTCATCGGTGATGAAGGGGGGGACGTTCGAGAGGACTACCTTGGTGGCGGGTTGGCATAAAGGTAGTACCTGCACGAAACAGCTGTTCACGGTGATGCCCGTCTCGACCACCGAGTTCACCTTCTCCACCCGGTCCAGGAAAACAACCACGGCACTGTTCATACGAGCAGCCGACACGACGCCGCCGTGGCCGACCTTTTCCCCCACAGCGAGGCCGATGTCCTCCACGCTGCAGGGGAACGTGGCACACACCTTAACCCCGTGTTTGCGGGTGAGGTGTTTGTAGCACCCGCTAGCCATGGCGCCTGCCACGCTACCGGCAGACGCCGGTGAGAAAGAAAAGAAACCCACAAAATACCCAAACACTAAACTATAAACTACTGTGAACCTGTGATTATTAAACTATGTGAAAAATATATCATTAACTAACAAAAAACTACGGACACACACGCTCTGCTACCACCACCTGCTCTCAGCTCACACACTCAGAGAGAGAGAGCGAGAGAGAGAGAGAGATCAGCCCTTCCTTAAGATTATCCCAAAAGCAAACCTGAAGACCAAACATAACCTGGTGCAGGACTGTGATGGACCAGATAGCCTAGTTGAAGTGAACTGTGTGATAGGGTACAAGAGAAAGAAGGAAGAGAAAAAGGAAGCTGCGTAGGCAACCACTGAAGGAATCTTTGTGCTGCCGTCTCTCCATCAGTGAACCTGTATTCCATTCATGTGTAGGTCAGATGTTGTGGATGGAGTCTCTTGCCTGTATGTTGTACCTGTGTTCTTCGAAGCTTCTAAGCCTTCAGGAACTTCAAGAAGTCGGCCTCCACCTGGCTGACCTGGCCCAGCACGATGTCACCAGAGACTTGGTTCTCCTCAACCAGCAACGTCTTGCTGAGATGGCGCTCACAACCAGCTGGAGAGGAAGAAGGTAGGGGAGCAGCTTGTAGTCCTGGCAGCTCAATGTAATATAAGTGATGGCCTTTCTTTCAATTTGCCTCTTGAGGCCATTATGTTGTTACATGTATGTAACATGAGGAGATGAAGCTGTGCTGTAAAACAGGTAAACAGAGAGTCCCCCATGAGAGTCCCATGCTCACAGGGAGTCACTTCCATGATCGTATCTCAGCCAGTCCGTCTTCTTTGACCACATGTATAGGACTAAAGAGAACACGTTAGTACCAGGTGTTCTGCAAAGACCCCACATTAGATGTGTTATGGTAATGTACCAGTTACAGATTGCATGTTAATACCAAGTGCTATGTATTGATAACATCTGGGGTTAACCATTTGTTTTTCACATGTTAGAACTTGTTTCCTTGACACATGAAAAGCCAGTGTCCGACAGTTCTTCTTCAGAGCCTGGGATAACCGCAGCACCATTCCTTCCTGGGGTAAACGTCCTTCTTTTCTTCATTGCGATGAGAAAGGATAATTAAATGTAGATGTGTAATGTGCATATCTGACTTTCCTTTCCTGATTTGATCTCATTCTCTTAGATTCATCATCTCAGAATGCCGCCCCTGTGGAAATGCCGCAGCGCTTCCATAACATTGTGCTGGCTTTCCTGACGCAGAAAAGGGCCGTCTGCAAGTCAATGATGGATGAGATGAGGCGCAGCGGCAGATCACCAGAGGACATGTCCAAGCAGCTGACGGAGACGCTGCATCTTAAATATGAGAGGCTTATCTGGCCCATCTGCTGAGTATGCAGAACATCAGGGACGCTGAGGCAGGAGTCTACAGCCAGAGCAAGGACCAGGGCGTGATGAAGGTGAGGACCTGGAGGGTCTTCACACAGGGTAAGTGCATCTACTGCCCCTCCAGAGGGTTCTCCCTGTGCAAGGACCAGGGCATGGTGAAGGATAGGACCTGGAGGGTCTTCACAGTCTCGTTTTTATGAGGCTGAAAGGGACAGATGGATCAGAGAGTGCCCACATACACACACTAAATATGTTGTATTAATGTAATTATTTAACTAATATGAACATCATTATTGCATTCAAATAAATAAAATGATTGCAGTAAATATAATTATTGCACTAGAATAAATGTAATTATCAAAAATATTTTGAGGAATCATGACATTTGAAAAGCTGAAACCAGATAATGTTGATGATAATTGTTTCAGCACTTGTATTGTAAATATGTTCATGGATACACAATACTGTATGTAGAATTTGGCTGTGTTTTTTTCAATAAAATATCTTTAAAGCATCACTTTGACTGTATTAATACATATATAATTAAATAATCAAACATTTAGATATGACCAGCTGTTTGGAGATTAGTATCTTATTGGCACAATTAAAGGAAAACCCAACCTGAGGAGGGTTAGGTTTTCAGCAGTTTGTATACTAACATTGACATTAACGAGGGCATGCAAGCCATAAAACGTGTTTCAGAAACAAAAAGGACCAGATAAATCTATTTGACCAAAACTTATTTTCAATTGGAGTCAACTTGCTATTTGCAACTCTGGCCAGCAGAGGGTGCTCTAGCTCTTTTCTTAGTGTCACAGGCCATCAATTAAAGCTAACCAAAGCAACAGAGCACCTGGGCCAGATGGTTTCACCATTGATATTTTCAAGGCATTTTCAGATAAACTATTACCACTTTTGCTTGATATGTTCAACGACTTACGGTACTCTGCTACAAACCCTGACAAAATCAATTACTCTATTGTTACATTACATTACATGTCATTTAGCTGACGCTTTTATCCAAAGCGACTTACAATAAGTGCATTCAACCATGAATACAAACTCAGAACAACAAGAATCAAGAAAGTACAATTTCGTAATTAATACTAATACTAATAAAGTTAAACTACAAAGTGCTATCAGTAAGTGCCATTTAAGTTCTACTAAAGTGCTACAGAAGATGTAGAGACTTCCTGATGCCACTGGGGAGCTCATTCCACCATCGAGGAGCCAGGACAGAGAACAGTCGAGACTTTGTTGAGTGTTTAGCTCTCAGTGACGGAGCTACAAGCCGATTGGCAGAAGCCGAGCGGAGCGCACGAGTTGGGGTGTAAGGTTTTACCATGTCCTGGATGTAGACTGGACCAGATCTGTTCGTAGCACGGTACGCCAGTACCAATGTTTTGAAGCGGATGCGGGCGGCCACCGGTAACCAGTGAAGGTCGTGGAGGAGCGGAGTAGTGTGGGTGAATTTCGGGAGGTTAAAGACCAGTCGAGCTGCTGCATTCTGGATGAGCTGCAACGGTCGGATGGCACCAGCAGGTAGACCCGCCAGGAGGGAGTTGCAGTAGTCTAGACGCAAGATGATCAGAGCCTGGACCAGAACCTGTGCTGCCTTCTGGGTGAGAAGTGGACGTATTCTCCTGATGTTGTGCAGCATGTACCTACAGGAATGTCAGTGTTTCCCCTACCGTTATAATAGGGGGGCGGGGCGCCCCCCTGAAGAACATGGGACGATGGGAAGAAGATGGGACAAGTCGCTCTCCTGCTCCGAGTGCAAGTGCAGAAAAGAGCCAAAGTGCTGCTTTGTGGTGTTAATTAAAATAAATCAACACCATGTTTCCTTTTAAGTTTTTGTGTTTAAACCTAGGGGAAACACTGAATGTGTTGTTGCGGTAATGTTGGCAGTCAGGGAGAGTTGACTGTCCAGGGTCACACCGAGGTTCCTGGCAGTCGGGGTCGGGGCCAAGACTGAGTTGTTGAAAGTAATCGTCAGGTTGTGAGTGAGGGAGACTTTTCCTGGAAGGAAAAGTAATTCCGTCTTGTCAGGGTTAATTTTCAGGTGGTGTGCGGACATCCATTGTGAAATGTCAGTCAGACAGGCAGAGATTCGTGCTGCTACCTGTGTTTCCGATTGGGGAAACGAGAGGATCAGTTGGGTGTCATCAGCATAGCTATGGTAGGAAAAGCCATGTGAGCGAATGATGGAGCCAAGAGAGTTGGTGTACAGAGAGAAGAGGAGAGGACCGAGGACGGAGCCTTGAGGGACCCCAGTAGTGAGAGGACCGAGGACCGAGCCTTGAGGGACCCCAGTAGTGAGAGGACAAGGCTCAGACACAGATCCAGGTTACCCGGTAAGTGCGGTCGTTGAGGTAGGATGAGAGGAGGGAGAGTGCTGTCATGAATTCCCCATCACATTAGTGTTTTCTTTCTGTTTGTCTGGTTAATAACTC
This sequence comes from Cottus gobio, assembly GCA_023566465.1. NCBI lineage: Eukaryota > Metazoa > Chordata > Actinopteri > Perciformes > Cottidae > Cottus > Cottus gobio. The sequence continues at coordinate 27,852,328 of CM042225.1, forward strand.
TCATGTGATTTCAGATCCTGCCACATCACATCTGATCATCCCTCATTCCTTTCACCTGGTTCTCATGCCCATCTCACCTGCAGCCCATTTCCCTCATTAGTCCCTCACTACTTAGGTCCCTTCACTTGCACTTGTCCTCTGCCAGATTGCCATGTGTTTCGTGCCAAGCTCTCCAGCGTTTCCTTAGTCTGTGTTCTTGATCTGCCTGTTCCGACCCTGCCTGCCTGCCTGGCCTGACCTTCGATTCTCTGCCTGCCCCTTTTTTTGATTTGTTTGCCTCTCGGACTGATCTCCTGGTTTTGACCCTGCCTGTTCCAGTAAAGGATTTATCCTTTGACTCAGAATCATGCTTTTGGGTTCCAGTTTGTTGTATCGTAACAGTACAATCTGGCCAAGACATGAACCCAACCGACTGCGCATGCTGAGCTGGAACCTCTGACTGTAGACAGCATGCTACAACGCCATGAGCAGCAGCTTACCTTCATGATGGAGGCTATGCAGGCACTAGCTGCCCGCCACGAACACAGCATGGACTCTCTCCGCGACCAGCTGCAGAGTTTTTCCCTCCCGGATCGTGGTCTGGACATCACCTGCTCCCAGTCCTCCGCTTCACACTGTTCCAGTGTCGGATGCATGCCTTCCTCCTCCAGAGTGCTGTTCTCTCTCGCCTCTCGGCTGGGAATCTGGCAGGTGCTCCTGCAGAGGCCTATCCACACCACAGCTTTAGACGGTCACCTACTTGACAGGGTGACTCACCAATCCACTCTTCTTTGCATGCGTCAGGTCATCACCACGAATCACTCACCTTTCATCTCATTCGTGCTCCCCAACAACCTGTCATACTGGGCTATCCCTGGCTGAGGCGACACAGCCCTAACATTGACTGGGCTACGGGCACTGTTTTACAGTGGAGTGCTCATTGCCATGCGGCCTGTCTAAAACCTGTTCCATCATCTGCTCCTAGTCTGTAAAACAGTCATTCTCACGGTCATTGATTGATTTTCCAAGTCTGCTCGGCTCATTCCACTAACCAAATTGCCTACCGCCAAGGAAACGGCCGAGATTCTATTACAGGAGGTGTTCCGCCTGCATGGTCTGCCCACTGATGTAGTCTCCGACCGGGGCCCACAATTCACTTCTCGCTTTTGGTCCGAGTTTTACAGGCTACTGGGGGCCACGGTCAGCCTGTCATCAGGATTCCATCCACAGTCTAATGGATAGGCAGAACGCATGAACCAGGAGATGGAGACCGCATTACGATGCCTCTCCTTCCGCAACCCGCAATCCTGGTCCAAACAACTCTAATGGGTTGATTATGCCCACAACACCCTTCCCAGTTCAGCTACAGGGCTCTCACCCTTTCAGTGTGCCCGGGATACCAGCCCCCACTCTTCCCGGAGCAGGAAATAGAAGCAAGTGTTCCTTCAGTTCAGGCATTTGTCCAGCGGTGCCGACGCACTTGGAGGCAGCCCCGCTCCACCGGGCGTACCTCCGGGCGCAATCAATGGTCGGCCAACAGACGTCGGCTCCCCCGCTTTTTCAAGATTAGAAAGAATAATAAATGATGATGAAGATCATGTGACACTTACAGTCATTGATTGAGCTTGATATCTTTAATAAAACAGTTACATTACATTACATTTCATTTAGCTGACGCTTTTATCCAAAGCGACTTACATGATATACAGTAGACCGTAGACACAGCAACGGTGAGCAATGAGGGTTAAGTGTCTTGCTCAAGGACACAACGACATGGACTGGCTGAGGCGGGGTTTGAACCACCGACCCTCTGATTGAAAGACTGACTTGCTAACCACTGAGCCACAGTCGCCCCGTTAGAATATTTGATTTACTCACATCAGTTTGTAATTAAAATGTTTTTATCAGACAATTTACTTAAAAAGAAAACTCTCCAAGGTCATTACAACTCTGGCTGACCTACTTTCATATGAATAAAACAGGTTGGTTTACAAGAATAATCATAATAATGATATATATTATATAATATATAAATAGACAGTACTATAATATATAGTAATATAATATATATATATATAATAATTGAATGTATAATAATATATAACAGTGTATTAAATAGACAGTGGGTAACATAATATATGTGTTATTAATAATATATCATATAAAATAACATGGAACAAACAGCGGTGTGTTACCGGTCCTTTACCAGCCAGGAGCAGAATAACAGGATCTCAGTTCTGCTTGTTCGGTTTTTGCAGGATAAATGACTCCTAATGCACATTTCTCTATTTTTCCAATGTAGAATGGACATGTAGAAAATTATACATGGTGAAATATAAAACCCATCAACCTGAAAGTGCTCCACACCTTATAACTGAAAAGCAGTAGGTTCCCCTTACATGTCAGTGTTCATGCTCACTCTAGCGAGAAAAGGTCTCCCACAGGAAGTGATGCCTTAAAGTGGAGCTATGGTACCTCCCCGACACATTGAACCGATTCTTTGCCCACTTTGACAAACAGCACAGCAGAGAAACAGCTGGGGAGACCCAGCCCGAGGAGGATCAGACTCCTGCACCACCAGGTGAGGTCCTCTGAGGAGGACGGACGTCACCAAGGCAGCGGGACCAGGCAGGCTGTCGGGCTGCAGCTAGCAGAGGTGTTCACCAACATCTTCAACCTCTCCCTGCAACAAGCTGCAGTCCCCACCTGCCTCAACTCAACCACCATCGTCCCTGTCCCAAAAAAGATTGCAGTCACCTGCCTCAGTTGCTACCGCCCCGTCACCCTGACCCCAGTTATCGGGGTCCCAGTTATCCAGAAGAAGGCCAGCAACATCTGCAGAGACATCACACACCTGGGTCACTCTCTGTTTGTTCCCCTGCCATCAGGAAAGAGATGCAGGACAATCAAAACCCGGACTAACAGGCTGAGGAACAGCTTTTTCCCCAGAGCGGTTGCAACATGCCATCATCAAACCAACACAGAAAAGCGGTGAGAGCATCTTACGTGTTGGGCTGGACGGGCCCTGTAAGGCCTGCAATTTCTAGATGAATGGATCAAACTATTAGAAGACTTTGAACCAAGAGACCAGAGTTGTGTTGCCTTAACCTAAGCCTTTTCATTTAAATTAAAATTAAAACAACAAATTAGAGGAATGTGGAGGAGCTTAACATTGTAATGGGTTGTCATAATTAAACTTATGTTATCTTTTAGGTTGATACGGCACACTGGTTTGATTATGAAAATTCAAAATAGCATTTCACATCAAAAATGTTGCAGACCCCTCGTTTACAGGTTCACTGTTTTTTTCACACCTGCCAAGATCCTCTCCCAATGCTCAAGTTTTACACATCCGCCTCCCTCTGTCTCTCTCCTCTCTCCTTCTCACCTCTCCTCTCTGCTCACAGTATTTGCAGCTTGCAGAGCAAGTAGAGCTGCATCCTGTCTGAACAGTGAGGTACAGTAAGTTCTCACAAGCTGTTTTACTTCTCACCTTTGGCTCATACATGCTCTGCCAACATTTCTGGGCTTACTATTACCAGCTTTTGTCAATCGCCGAATATAAATAAGAATATTTATTTCTGGAGAAATGCAACTAGACCTACCTACTGTGATTGACAATGTTTGGAGCTGAGTATAAAATGTATTTGTGGGGAAAAACAATCTTCACAAAGCTCAGAGTTTTAGACCGTTAATTTGAGTGAAAAGATATATTTTATTAACATTCATAACGGAAGAAAGACCGTCTCATATTTATATCAACCTTGCAGGCTACTCTGGTTTCACTTGATGCCATTGGACTGCTTATTATTTTTATACCTGACTTTCACACATTTTCCATCATGCCGCATGTTTGTTGAATCTTTGTCAAATTATAATTGTTCCATTATTCCATTCACTGGTTGACAAAATAATTAAAAATGAGATGGCAATGGCCAAAATCCAAGATTGCCATGGGCAAAATGTCACATTCAAAGCTGCAAATTGGCAATCTACAAACCAATTGGTGACGTCACGACGACTACGTCCACTTCTTATGGTTGCACTAATTGAATTTTAAGGGTTATGCCTGTGTGATGAAATAGTCCCTTACACTAAATAGTGTATCATCAGCATAATAATTAATTGACAGTAAATTTACACCCTAAGATAAATACATTGCATTCCCATTAAAATTGGAACTATTCTGAGCAGTTTGGGCCCTTAGAAAGCATTAAACTGGTGAGCGTAGAGAGTCATTCTTCAATAAACAATGGCCACCTAGACTCTGTCTTGGCCTCATTAACTAAACCTATAAATCTTTAAAAAGATGGATGCCTCACTATTATGCAATTATGTAAGGACACCTACTCAAACCTTAGGGATGATCAATATTTAACAATGAGGTCGAAGGTCACCAGATCAATAACAGTGTTCTCTATTACTTTCAAATACAACCTCTATCTGTGCTGTCATTAGTGGGCTCTATTTAACAAAGCATTTGAGGATTTTACTATATACTCCCCATCAGGCCCAATATCGGAACATTGGGTTCAGCCTCTGGGACTGAGCATATCAAATAAATATAAGAAAAAATCAAATAAATAAAACAAAAAACCCCAGAAATGTCAAATCCCTGCCTCACAAGTCAATATAAGTTAATTGTGTCATGTTTATAACACTATTACACAATAATTAGAAACATAAACCATAAGCATGACTTAAAGTGACTCAAAAACGACTAAGTGTGGACCCAGAGTTTTGAAAGAATGCTGATTAAAAAAAGTTAGGAACCAGCTAGAAGGCTAAACTCAACGGTTTTAGAATCCTTAGAGCCTACAGAGTCCGCCAAAGCACTCACACAAAGCATCGCAAAGATATGCACAAGAATGTAATTTGTGTCCAGCAAAAAATATGAAAATTGACTTACTTACGGCTGAAATATGAATATTCAAGACCTTCCTGCTCCCTACTCACAGCTAAGGCCAAGGAGCACCATGCTGCAGTGAAACGAGCCCCGTTCAGGGACCACCGAGGACTGTGGGAACTTTCATGCTTGCGCGGAGTTAACATGAGTACTCGACATGTCTGAACTAAAATAATTATTAAAAATACTTCACGAATCGCCACCTTAATGCGGTGAAGGAGTTTGAGTGGCTCAATGATCCTGGGAGCTATGTTGTCCGGGGCATCTGCCCCTGGTAGGGTCTTCCAAGGCAAACAGGTCTCGGGGGAGAGCCCAGACTAAGAGCGGTTCAAAAACCCTTATGAACAGCAGCCCATGGTCAGAAGCTACCTCGCCCGGACCAGGGAAACCGGGGCACCCTCCCGGAGCCAGACCCGGGAGGCGAGCTCGTCGGCGAGCGTCTGGTGGCCGGGCTTTCGCCCATGGGGCCCGGTCGGGCTCGGCCCGAAGAAACAACATGGCGCAGCCACCCTGTGGACCCACCACCCGCAGGGACAGACATCGGGGTCGGGTGCTATGTAGACCGGGCGGCGGGCCGGGCAGGGGGCCTGGGCGAGCCGATCGCCGGCGACATAGACTAGCTCTAGGGACGTGGAACGTCACCTCGCTAGCGGGGAAGGAGCCGGAGCTGGTGAGGGAGGTGGAGCGGTACCAGCTAGATATAGTTGGGCTCACCTCCACGCACAGCGCTGGCTCTGGAACCAAACTCCTGGAGAAGGGTTGGACTTTGTTCTTTTCTGGAGTCGCCCAGGGTGAGAAGCGCCGGGCAGGAGTGGGGATACTCACGAGTCCCCGGCTGAGCGCCGCCGTGTTGGAGTTTTCCCCGGAGAACGAGAGGGTCGCCTCCCTGCGCCTACGGGTTGCGGTGAGTAAGGCTCTAACTGTTGTTTGTGCTTATGCACCGAACAGCATTTCAGAGTATCTGGCCTTCTTGGAGTTGGTGGGAGGGGTCCTGGAAAGGGCGCCGCCTGCCGACTCCATAGTTCTCCTGGGAGACTTCAACGCTCACGTGGGCAATGACAAAGAAACCTGTCATTAGTATGAGTATGAACTACAGTAGGTTTACAGCCCTTTTTGTGGTGAGAGATGAGGTGGGGGGGAGGGGTGGGTGAGTGGGGTTTCGAGGTCATCAGCTTTTGGCAAGAAGCCAAGAATTACATTTAATTGAAAGTATAGGCTGCAAGAGGGTGTTTGTCTTGACCTGCAAATATCCCCCCTAATATAATGGAAGGGATAGACATTTAATAACACCTAAAACAAAGTTAGACTGAGTATGAGACAAGTAACGAAGATAGAAACCATGAGTGTGACTACAGATCACGACGAGTAGTATAAAAATAAAATAAAATAAATGATGTCATAAGATGTGTGCATGTGTGTTATATCAGTAGCATTGTGTTACAAGCAAAGGATTCTCTGCATGTTTCTAAAGATTGCTATCCTGCCATTTTGGTTTTACAATGCTGAAACGCATAAAATACACACACAGCCTAATTATAAAGAACACAGGTCATCCCATAAACTCACTTCCAGTGTGTAAGGGAGGGGTGGGGTATGGGGTGCCTGTGGTAAACGACAGGCACGCTGCCAGACTGAGCCTCTAGCTGGACCTCGGCAGAAAAGATGCATGGGGGTGTTCCCCCGAGGCTCCGCTTCTAGGTAAAGCAAAGGCAATAAATCTTCATGTGTCCTTTCGAAGATCAATGAGATATATTGTCATCCTATAGTGCATGACTCAAAAGTGTATCCCAACTATATCTTCTACTATCTTCTACTATAAATCAATGCCAGAAGTGCATGGAAGACAGAACATGTCAATATCAAGCTTTAAAATGTAGATTATTAAATTATTTGTTGCCTGATGCAGCAGATGGTTGAAAGCAACAATTGAAAGAAACGGTTTCTGCTTTTGTCTATAATTAAAGAGACAAATTTTCTAGTGAGGCTTTGTTTGATGCTGCCTTTATGCTTGAGCATACGGCACCTACCTGGGCTTATGTGTTGTCTATAGTTAATAGGATAGCCCAGATGGGTATCTCTGGCTTTACTCTAAACCGATATCAGGACAAGTTCTTTTATTTTCCCTCGTGTTATTTTTAACCTTCCTTTTCTCAGGCTTCATATTTAGTAAACCAATGGTCATTCTACTGTTAAAAGGGTTCAACTTCAGTGTGAGGTTAATTTTTGTCTATGAAGGGCTGAAAAATGGATACATTTTATTGTTAAAGAGTCACTAAACCCCCAAAACAGCTGAAACCCAATGTATATGATTATTTAGTAATGTTGAGGGTCCCAATCTTTATATTTTAGTACAAAGTATTTTAATTATACATATTGTTACGTTTAGTAAAAAATGCATAGGTTCAAAACCTATATGCATAACCATTTTTTGCCATGTACAGTTAGGTCCATAAATATTTGGACATTGACACATTTTTCATTATTTTGGCTCTGTACACCACAACAATGGAGTTGAAATGAAAAAATCAAGATGTGCTTTAAGTGCAGACTTTCAGCTTTAATTTGAGGGTATTTACATCCAAATCAGGTGAACGGTGTAGGAATTACAACAAATTCAAATGTGGCCACCCTCTTTTTAAGGGACCAAAAGTAATTGGACAATTGGCTGATCAGCTGTTTCAAGGTCAGGTGTGTGTAATTCCCTCGATATTTCATTTACAAGGAGTAGATAAAAGGGTCTTGGGTTCATTTCAGGTGTGGTATTTGTGGTTGGAATCTGTTGCGGTCAACTTTCAATATGAAGTCCAAAGAGCTGTCACTATCAGTGAAGCAAGCCATCATTAGGCTGAAAAATCAAAACAAAACCATCAGAGAGATAGCAGACACATTAGGTGTGGCCAAATCAACTGTTTGGTACATTCTTAAGAAGAAAGAACGCACTGGTGAGCTCAGCAGCACCAAAAGACCCGGAAGACCACAGAAGACAACTGTGGTGGATGACAGAAGAATCATTTCCCTGGTGAAGAAAAACCCCTTCACAACAGTTGGCCAGATCAAGAACACTCTCCAGGAGGTAGGTGTATCTGTGTCAAAGTCGAAAATCAAGAGAAGACTTCACCAGAGTAAATACAGAGGGTTCACCACAAGATGTAAACCATTGGTGAGCCTCAAAAACAGGAAGACCAGATTAGAGTTTGCCAAAAAACATCTAAAAGAGCCTGTACAGTTCTGGAAGAACATCCTAAGGACAGATGAGACGAAGATAAACTTGTACCAGAATGATGGGAAGAGAAGAGTATGGAGAAGGAAAGGAACTGCTCATGATCCAAAGCATACCACCTCATCAGTGAATCATGGTGGAGGTAGTGTTATGGCGTGGGCATGTATGGCTGCCAATGGAACTGGTTCCCTCGTATTTATTGATGATGTGACTGCTGACAAAAGTAGCAGGATGAATTCGGAAGTGTTTCGGGCAATATTATCTGCTCATATTCAGCCAAATGCTTCAGAACTCATTGGACGGCGCTTCACAGTGCAGATGGACAATGACCCGAAGCATACTGCGAAAGCAACCAAGGAGTTTTTTAAGGCAAAGAAGTGGAATGTTCTGCAATGGCCAAGTCAATCACCTGACCTGAATCCAATTGAGCATGCATTTCACTTGCTGAAGACAAAACTGAAGGGAAAATGCCCCAAGAACCAGCAGGAACTGAAGACGGTTGCAGTAGAGGCCTGGCAGAGCATCACCAGGGACGAAACCCAGCGTCTGGTGATGTCTATGGAATCCAGACTTCAGGCTGTCATTGACTGCAAAGGATTTTCAACAAAGTATTAAAAGTGACAATTAGATTTATGATTATATTAATTTGTCCAATTACTTTTGGTCCCTTAAAAAGAGGGTGGCCACATTTTAATGTGTTGTAATTCCTACACCGTTCACCTGATTTGGATGTAAATACCCTCAAATTAAAGCTGAAAGTCTGCACTTAAAGCACATCTTGATTTTTTCATTTCAACTCCATTGTTGTGGTGTACAGAGCCAAAATAATGAAAAATGTGTCAATGTCCAAATATTTATGGACCTAACTATGTTTCCACATACAAGGAATTTGGCGGTAGGTGCATAGCATTTAACAATGAACATTTAACAATAATAGAGTGCAATAAACATAGTGCAATAAATGGGAGCATGAATATTTACAATTGGCTACAGTATAATATACAATTAAGGTTAAAATAAAGTGCACAGAATGTAAGTGTTATATGAAAGTGACAAGTGAAGTGAAAAAGTGGCGAGTGTATTTAAATAGGAGGTGGGAAGGGTGGGGGGGGGGGGGGGGGGGTGCAGGGGAGTGACCAGTAGGAAATTGTCTGGGGGTGACAGAGTCAGTCAGTGGGGGACCCGGGCTCTGTTGATGAGCCCGACTGCAGACGGGAAAAAACTGTTTGTGTGGCGTGAGGTCTTGGTCCTGATGGACCGCAGCCTCCTGCCAGAGGGGAGGGACACCAACAGTTTGTGTCCAGGGTGAGAGGGATCAGCTACAATCTTCCTCGCCCGCTTCAGGGTCCTTGAAGCAAACAAGTCCTGGAGGGACGGCAGATTGCGGCCAATCACCCTCTCGGCAGAGCGAATGATGCATTGCAGCCTGGCCTTGTCCTTGGCAGTGGCTGCAGCGTACCAGACGGTGATGGAGGAACAGAGGATGGACTCGATGATGGCAGTGTAGAAGTGCACCATCATTGTCTTTGGCAGGTTGAATTTCCTCAGCTGCCTCAGGAAGAACATCCTCTGCTGCGCCTTCTTGGAGCTGATGTTTAGCTCCCACTTGAGGTCCTGGGTAATGATGGAGCCCAGGAAGCGGAAGGACTCCACAGCTTTGACGGGGGAGTCACACAGGGTGAGAGGGGCTGGTGGGGCTGAGATCTTTCTGAAGTCCACAACCATCTCCACTATCTTCAGAGCGTTGAGCTCCAGGTTGTTTTGGCTGCACCAGGTCACCAGGTGGTCAGTCTCCCACCTGTAGGCGGACTCGTCCCCACCAGAGATGAGTCCAATGAGGGTGGTGTCATCTGCAAACAGGAGCTTGATGGACTGGTGACTGGAGGTGCAGCTGTTGGTGTACAGGGAGAAGAGCAGTGGGGAAAGAACGCAGCCTTGGGGGGAACCGGTGCTGATGGACCGAGAGGCTGAGACGTGTTTCCCCAGCCTCACGTGCTGCTTCCTGTCAGACAGGAAGTCTGTGATCCACTTGCAGGTGGAGTCGGGCACGTGCAGCTGGGAGAGCTTGTCCTGCAGCAGAGACGGGATGATGGTGTTGAAGGCAGAGCTGAAGTCCACAAACAGGATCCTGGTGTAGGATCCTGGGGAGTCCAGGAATCCACCTGGAAGCAGCTTTCTTGGTTTGGTGTGCCAACGTTTTCTAATTAGCATGACATGCAAAGTATATCATATAAAGCATATAAACCCCTCTACACACAAACGTGGACCCCCCAGGTCTTCTAAATGATTCTGCCTGTGTAAACCTCTTCAAAGGACATGGTGTTGGCTATAGCCTGTTTGACTCTAAATGATGATAATTTACTAAATGAACATCATGTTGTATTGAAGAACACTTTAAACTAGAGAGTGAGACATAAACTCATGTTAAGATGTTCACGCATAATAGGGGGAGACCCAATTCAAATCTGACTCTTATTATTCATATTTTATTACATTACATTTCATTTAGCTGACACTTTGAACTAAAGCGACTTACAATAAGGGCATTGAACCATGAGTACAAACTCAGAATTACAAGAATCCAGAAAGTACAATTTCTTCAATAAAGTTAAACTACAAAGTGCTATCAGTAAGAGACATTCCAGTGCTACTAAAGTGCTACTATGGTGCTACTTTCCTTATTTAAGGTATAGTCGGAAAAGATGTGTTTTTAGTTTACGACGGAAGATGTAGAGACTTTCTGATGTTCTGATGTCAATGGGGAGCTCATTCCACCATCGAGGAGCCAGGACAGAGAACAGTCGAGACTTTGTGGAGTGTTTAGCTCTCAGTGACGGAGCAACAAGGCGATTGGCAGAAGCAGTGGCGGAGCTACAAGCCGATTGGCAGAAGCAGTGACGGAGCTACAAGGCGATTGGCAGAAGCAGTGACGTTGCTACAAGGCGATTGGCAGAAGCAGTGACGGAGCTACAAGCCGATTGGCAGAAGCAGTGACGGAGCTACAAGCCGATTGGCAGAAGCAGTGACGGAGCTACAAGCCGATTGGCAGAAGCAGTGACGGAGCTACAAGCCGATTGGCAGAAGCAGTGACGGAGCTACAAGCCGATTGGCAGAAGCAGTGACGGAGCTACAAGCCGATTGGCAGAAGCAGTGACGGAGCTACAAGCCGATTGGCAGAAGCTGAGCGGAGTGAACGAGCTGGGGTGTAAGGTTTTACCATGTCCTGGATGTGGACTGGACCAGATCTGTTCGCATCACAGTACGCAAGTATCAATGTTTTGAAGCGGATGCGGGCGGCCACCGGTAACCAGTCTCCTCTTTGCTAAGGTGTGAACAAGACACCTCTGCAGCTGTGACAAAGGAAGATTTAACTGGAGACATTTGCAGCTTCTGTCACACAATATTCTCCACAAGAGCCCCAGCTGGCTGATACAATAAGCCAAATGGGAAATTAAATTACAGCAGTTAAATTATGCTAACTTCAGCGCTGGGCTTTGGTATCGAATTCTGTTAGATTGGTTTCCTTTTCCGGCTCCTAATATTGAATTTGGAATTCGGCACTGGGCTCTCTGACTCATACAAGGTCATCACGTACATTTTAAACAGAAATTCAAGACAACAAACTATTGGTTATCGCGACCCTTCTGGCAGTATGGTAATATTATTTCACCACCGAGACATTGAATAATCAGTGTCATGATTTCTGTGCTTTTCAGATCAATGCAGTCCAACGCGCACTGTGAATGTGGTGGGCTGAGGTCACATGGATTGACAGTTGACTTGATGATATAATCTATTCCCGGAAATACACATCCAAACTATTTCTGGTTTCCCATTTGCTTTGTAATGGTATGGAGTATTTTATATTCTCATATAAGGAAATAGTGTTGAGGATTATAATAAAACCATTAAGTTTTAGAAAAGGCCCAAAGTCATTTCAGGTCAGAAAAACAGCTCCCCATTAGTTATGATCACATATCTGCTGGCATGCAGTGTTCCCTCCACCTACGCAGAACTCAGGATCAAGATGTGCATACTTCCCGTTTCTCAGTAAAAAGAATCAGTTTGGGGCAGATAAGACTGGAACACCTGCTGACAGCTAGAACCACAATAACTTTGCTTTGCACGCCTCGCTTAGCTTATGCCCTTAGGGAGATAGCCATAGGTGCACATACCCTGCACAACATGCATACACACTGATAGGCAGAACCAGATGCAGGAGGTCCAAGGACGGGAGCCGGTGGGGTTGGATTATAACCCGTGCTCCAATAAGGGCCCTCAAAGTCTAAACCAAGAGCCGCCCCAACTTAGTCTGCACCATTCACAAAAATGCTCTTAGAGATTATATAAAGTTAGGCACTTTTTAATGGGGTGAGTCTTCTTTGGATGTTCAGCCATGTCTGACGCCTCGTAGACCCGTGCACGTATTTTGCCTGCTGTTATAATACTCTGTTGGAATAAATACGATCTGCTGATCTAACTTAGATACTCCCCTCGTCTGAGCTTCTCTTCTTAATGGGCGCACAGTCTACACAGACTCTTTAGCGCAACAATAGCATAGACAAACCAAAGCTGGTCCCCTTCTTTTCATCATTTACACCCTTCCCCTTGGACAAATCATCCTTCGTCATGGTGTTTCCACTGCTACGCTGACAACACTCATCCTCTATGGCTCTCCCAACAAAATCCTCAATAAACTCCAATATGGTCAGAACTCTGCTGCTGGTTTGTAAAGCACTGAATGGTTTCGGGCCTAAATACATTAGTGATCTGCTGCTGCCTTATGAACCATCCCGACCCCTCAGGTCATCTGGGACGGATCTACTTTCTGTTCCAAGAGTCAGAACTAAACATGGAGAAGCAGCGTTCAGCTTTTCTGCTCCACACATCTGGAACAAGGTCCCTGAAAGCTGCAGGTCTGCAGAGACCCTCAGAGACCCCCAGAGACCCTCCTTTAAATCCAGACTAAAGACTTTTCTGTTTGCTGTTGTCTTTAATTGAACCAATTTCTGCAACTCACTACTGTATTTTTTGTACTGCAACCTTTATTCAATTCTGTATTTTTTGCATTTTACCTGTTTTTAATGTTTTAATGAATGTTATTAATTCTTTTTAAATAATTTTTTCTTCTGCATTATGTTTTGATGCTTTTAATGGTTTTATGTGAATCACTTTGAATCGCCTTGTTGAAATGTGCTATACAAATAAACTTGCCTTGCTTTGCCTTACACTCTCAATAGTACGTCTCCCCACCCAATGCATGTCTCCCCCAACCATGTGCTCGCTCTCTGTATAGGGGGTGTGACTTCCACAGACTCTGTGTGACTCTGTATAACTGCTTCTTCTTGCAAGAATAAATTATTTCATAGATATGGAAAGATACACTTCTTCCACAATTTATACAATGAAACATGCTTTAGTAGTTTATCTCCCACCAAATACTCTCTTTCTCAATCAGATTGAGGAGTTATTTTCTGCCTGAAGATTGAAGTCTGACTGCAATCCCAGTACCCATGCACCTCCGGGTATTTCCCCAGATTTCTGCTAGCTATGGAAGACGTGTAGACATAAAGCTATTGATGCTTTTCAGGGCTGGATCCCCCCCCCCCCCCCCCAACCCCCCCCCCCCCCCCTTCCCCCTCCCACCAGCAGCCGACTGGTGGAGAACCAATTAAAATCAGACTCTTATTATTATTATCTATATTTTATAAAGCAATTTTGAGGAAGCTACTTAAGAATACCTTTGTACAAACGAGTCGCCGAGTATCTGACTTTTGTAAACTGAACAATATTGGGTGAGACCTTTGTACCAATAAATTCCACGGGCACTCAGCACCAGCTTGAGCCTGGGACATTACGTGACCAAAGGTTTCAGACATGTTCCAATCTGACTATATATACACACACATACATATGCACACATTTGTATGCCCCCCCCCCCCCCCCCCCCACCCACCCACCGGGCAGCAGATCCATACATACCTGCCCGGCAGAAGGCACCCAGAGATCTGCTGATGTTCTCAAAATGTCTCAGCTTTGCCAGGTTTGGGGTCAGCCCCCCTTCCTCTGGCTAGCCTCTCTTCCAGTCCATTGATTGGACAAGACCTCGTCCTTTTAGGTGTTGGTCAACTCAAACCCCCTCTCACATTCCTGAGCACGTCCTCCTTATCTATCTGCTCCAATCTTCAGGCTGCGTAACTGTTTGTGGGCTCCTGATGTTTTCAGGATTCCTTCCACAATCACTCAATACATTTCATAATTCTAATTAATACATTTGTGTAGTACATACAGTGTCATCCATTCAATATTTGATAATCCATACAGAGTTATTTATTTGTCTTGATTTTCCAATGTAAACTCTCTAGCTCTCACTAGGAGCACTATAAAGCATTATTTTCTAACAAAGTGCACAGACATCTTTAAGTCGAAATGATGAAACACCTCTCTAGTGATACACTTTACACATGTACAAGACAGTATAGTCAAGGTTGGACATTTTAAGGGACAAAAACATTTCTAAGCTCCATTTTGTCAAGATTAAGCAACAATGTTTAGCTCCTGGCCAAAACATTCAGTCATAGACACATTTTGAGACGTAAACATGGTGGACAAAGAGCCACCAGCCCTGTACTGATAAAACAACTGCCTCAGTTGTAGTGCTATACGTCATACTCAGGGATCCAGGCGATCAGGTTCTTACATTTGGACGATCAATAAGTCATCTCTATCCATCTTCACCTTTCTGAAGGTCTTTTGCAACACGGGCCAGCGTGGGAAAACGTCAATAATCCACCAGAGTGACATTTCCCATTCTGAATCCATTATCTTGAGATCATGTAATGTCTTCAGATTCTGAGGCTACGGTGGATGGAGAAACTGGGAATTTGTTGAGCTGGGAACGTGCCTGTCTGTTTAAATAGCAGCGAGACTGAGCCCATCCATCACCTTGGGAATCTAATTTCCACCATGTGTCCAATGCAAATGAACAGCGCTGCAATCAGGGGCTGTTGTTTTGCCAATAGTGGAGAGCAGCATCCGGGATGTGAGCTCATCCGTCTTGGCTTGGAGTAAACAAAGCATCACTTGGTTGAGGGGCTTGATTCACATTTGCATAGCCAAGCTGGGAACGCATTCATTGTTTGCCATTTATTAGTATTTGTTAGTTATTTTTGGGTTATGAGTGATTACACTACTTTCATGGTAGAAGATTAGTGAATACAGCATGCCATTCATCTGCTCCTGGTGAAAGCTGGAGAGGAGTCCTGCTATACTCTGTGTGCTGCGTAACCTTTTCATCAAGAACAGCCCTTTTTTACCAAATAGTCCGAGCAAGTCGCCCAGCAACTAAAGTCAGAAGCGTAATGTGTTGAAAGGACGTGCCCGTGCCACCAATTATTTAGGATTATGCAGTACAAAAAGTATGACAAAAATTTGACTGATAAAGCAAAGCAACTGATCATGTGTTAACAGCATTTCTTTCTCTTTTTTTTGAGCATGGGAGGTCCATCTCCTTTCTCCTGCTGACTTTAGTATGTTTCTGAAATTCGACTCACGGTCTCTGCAGGTTGCTTTAGCAATTATTATTTTTTTAACAATAGACAACTTCCTTCTCTCTTCCTGCTCTCGGCCTTTCTTCCTTCCTCGATCTCCCGACACTACAGAGTGTGCTGGGGAGGGATCTAGACCAGAGATTTACAAGACAGCAGGGCCCCGGCTGACGCTGAAGGATGAGGAAGCAATAAAGCCACTGAGACACTTTTTCTTCTTACATTAGCTCACAAACGTGACTGTATGTGGATGAAGCATGTTTTATTCTGGCCTGAGTGCATATCATGCACCTGCTTGTGCCCATGCACAGTAATTGACCGAGCAAATTGTGAAAAATGACAAATGTCATCATTATGATGATGTTAAAATGTGTGCATCCTGAAAATATTTGGTATAATAATTGATTTATATGTATTTATTAATTGGACAAAATCTTACTCTACGTCAGTTACTAAGGTCACAGAACACACACAGTTGTGAGATTTGACTTTTTTTTTTTTTTAACTCACCGTTTCGATACTCCATCCATCCATTTTCCACCGGGGTCGGGTCGCGGAGGCAGCAGGTCAAGCAGGCTGACCCAGACTTCTCTCTCACCCGCAACATCTACCAGCTCATTCTGTTGGGACGTAGACCGACCAGTAAATTGAGAGCTTCGCCTTTCGGCTCAGCTCCTTCTTCACCAAGACGGCCCGGTGCAACGCCTGCTTTACTGCTGCAGCCGCACCGATACGCCTGTCGATCTCCCGCTCCATTTTACCCTCACTAGTGAACAAGACCCTGAGATACTTGAACTCCTTCGCTTGTGGTAGGCACTCTGTCCCCACCCGGAGGGAGCAAAACACCGGTTTCCGGCAGAGCACCATGGCCTCAGATTTCGTGGTGCTGACTCTCATCCCCGCCGCTTCACACTCGGCTGCAAAACGCCCCAGTGAATGCTGGAGGTCATGGTTCGAGGAGGCAAACAGGACCACATCATCTGCAAACAGCAGAGAGGCTATCCCGAGATCCCGAACCTGACATTCTCCGCCCCACGGCTGCGCCTAGATATCCTGTCCATGAAAGTCACGAACAGGACCGGTGATAGAGGGCAGCCCTGGCGGAGGCCAACACCCACCGGGAACGTATCTGACTTACTGCAGAGGATACGAACACAGCTCCTACTGCAGGCGTACAGAGACCGGATGGCCCGTTGCAACGGGTCCGGCACACCATACTCCCGCAGCACCCCCCACAAAAAGCCCAGAGGGACCCGGTCGAAAGCCTTCTCCAAGTCCACAAAGCACATGTAGACTGGTTGGGCAAACTCCCAGGACCGCTCCAGTATCCCTGCGAGGGTAAAGAGCTGGTCCACTGTTCCACGACCAGGACGAAACCCGCACTGTTCTTCTTGAATCCGAGGTTCGACAAACGGTCGGAGCCTCCCTTCCAGCACCCTGGCATAAGCTTTTCCCGGGAGGCTGAGTAGTGTGATGCCCCGATAGTTCGAGCACACTCTCCGGTCCTCCTTCTTGAAGATGGGAACCACCACCCCGGTCTGCTAGTCCATGGGCACTGTTCCCGACCCCCATGCGACATTGAAGAGGCGTGTCAGCCAAGGCCCTGCTTTCCCTTCCTGAGTCGTCGGATGGTTTGCCAGAACCTCCTTGAGGCCAACCGAAAGTCCTTCTCCATGGCCTCCCCGAACTCCTCCCATGCCCGAGTTTTAGCATCCGCGACCACTGCAGCTGCAGTCCTTCTGGCCTACCTGTACCTGTTAGCTGCTTCAGGAGATCCCTGGGCCAACCAAGCTCGAAAGGCCTCCTTCTTAAGCTTGATGGCTTCCCTCACCCCCGGTGTCCACCACCGGGTTCTCGGGTTGCCGCCACGACAGGCACCGATGACCTTCTGACCACAGCTCCTAGCGGCCGCGTCCACAATAGAGGCTTTGGACATGATCCACTCTGATTCCATGTCCCCAACCTCCCTCGGGATGTGTGAGAAGTCCTTCCGGAGGTGGGAGTTGAAGACCTTCCGACAGCATCCTTCTCCAGACGTTCCCAGTTCACCCTCACTACACGTTTGGGCTTGCCAGGTCTCTCTGGCCGACTCCCCCGCCATCTGATCCAACTCACCACCAGGTGGTGATCAGTTGACAGCTCTGCTCCTCTCTTCACCCGAGTGTCCAAAACATACGGCCGCAGATCAGATGATACAATTACAAAGTTGATCATTGATCTCCGGCCTAAGGTGTTCTGGTACCAGGTACACTTATGAGCCACCTTATGTTCAAATATGGTGTTTGTTATGGACAAACCGTGGCTAGCACAGAAGTCCAACAACAAAACACCGCTCGGGTTCATATCAGGCAAGCCGTTCCTCCCAATCACTCCCCGCCAGGTTTCTCTGTCATTGCCCACGTGAGTGTTGAAGTCTCCCAGGAGAACTATGGAGTCGGCAGGCGGTGCCCTTTCCAGGACCCCTCCCACCAACTCCAAGAAGGCCGGATACTCCGAAATGCTGTTCGGTGCATAAGCACAAACAACAGTCAGAGCCTTACTCCTCGCAACTCGTAGGCGCAGGGAGGCGACCCTCTCGTTCTCCGGGGAAAACTCCAACACAGCGGCGCTCAGCCGGGGACTCGTGAGTATCCCCACTCCCGCCCGGCGCCTCTCACCCTGGGCGACTCCAGAAAAGAACAAAGTCCAACCCTTCTCCAGGAGTTTGGTTCCAGAGCCAGCGCTGTGCGTTGAGGTGAGCCCAACTATATCTAGCTGGTATCGCTCCACCTCCCTCACCAGCTCCGGCTCCTTCCCCGCTAGCGAGGTGACGTTCCACGTCCCTAGAGCTAGTCCATGCCGCCGGCGATCGGCTCGCCCAGGCCCCCTGTCCGGCCTGCCGCCCGGTCTACATAGCACCCGACCCCGATGTCTGCCCCTGCAGGAGGTGGGTCCACAGGGTGGCTGCGCCATGTTGTTTCTTCGGGCTGAGCCGAACCGGGCCCCATGGGCGAAGGCCCGGCCACCAGACGCTTGCCGACAAGCTCGTCTCCCGGGTCTGGCTCCGGGAGGGTGCCCCGGTTTCCCTGGTCCGAGCGAGGTAGCTTCTAACCGTGGGCTGTTGTTCATCAGGGTTTTGTTTTGATACTAAATGTCCCAAAAGAGTGTGATCCTCCCAAATAAAACCTGTCATTCTTACACAAACTGTACGAGGGCTTGTATTATATTTCATGAAAAGTGATTTATGTTGTGTTCTCCTAAGAATGTCCAGAAAGAATGTCTAGAAATGCACAGAAAGAATGAATGAAAACTATTTCAGAAACAAAAATCAAGGATGTAAAGAAAATGACCGGTTACATCCCTCTGGGCGTCTAAACATCACGTGATACGTTAAGATAAAATAATCCTGCAACGATACCGCAAGTGTGCTTGAGTCATTGGTGCAGGGGGGAACTGAGTAAAGTAACCAACGCTGTTACAATGGCCCAACGTGGGGCCCCCTTGAAAGAGCACCAATGACTGACAACATGCAGCACCCAGATCTGCTGGCCCAGCCAGTCATTATACAGGGACAGATGCTGGGTAGCATTGCAGCGGCACCAGGCGGAGGCAAGTCAGAAAGTCGTGGAGACACTCCTGTCCCAGACAGAGAGGCAGACTCAAGCTCTCGAACAGCTCTCAGCACGTGCGGCTGCAGCCCCGTCAGTGGCGAACTCCTCCACCTTTGAGGGGGTGACATTGCATCAGATGACGGCGGCGGACGACAATCAGTCTTTTTTAGAGACCTTTGAGGAGACGGCGGAGGCTTGCGGCTGGCCAGCGGCAGAGTGGGCTGTCCGGCTCCTGCCTCTCCTTACCGGGGAAGCGCAGACAGCGGCCATGGGGCTGCCTCCAACAGCCCGCCGCAATTACGCGGATGTGCATAAGTCCATCATCGATCATTTATGAGCTTGGTGGTTGCACCCTCAGAATCTGTGATGACGTTTCCATTAGGTCAATTTTGACCTCTGAATCTTCTAAAGGAACTGGGATGTGGATTTAAGGGTATTGACAATCCAATTATGGGTTTCCAAGTCTGGGCCCGATATCCACCTCTGACATGCTATGAAGTTATCCGCTGTCAGACCTCTGGAGGCTTCATCGGCAGGATTGTTCTTTGAGCTGATGTACTTCCACTAAACATTTGTTGCTTCCCTAATAGAAGCCACTCTATTTGCCACAAAGGTGTAAAATTGTTTGGTCTCATTACTGATATACTTCAGCACGGTCTGACTGTCGGTCCAGAAGCAAGACTTCTCCAACTCAAGTGGTAGTTCCTTCCTCAGCATTTTGTCAACTTTTACTTTCAGAACAGCAGCGGTAAGTTCAAGGCGAGGAATTGTTGTCTGCTTTAATGGCGCGACTCTGGCTATGCCCAACATGAATGCAAGATGGACGTTTTTATACTGGTTCTCCAACCTTAAATATGACACTGTGCCATAGCCATGCTCACTGGCATCTGCAAAGTGATGCAGCTGTGCATTTCACTAACAAGGACCGCGCTAGAGATTTGGTTTCCAAATGGTTTATTCTAGAACCTGTTAGGTAGATTGGTTGGGGTGGACCGTGCTGGTTGTTCTTGATGTGCTTCAGTTGATAGATGATGGTATAGGTAAGATAGATCGATATGTCAGACAAGGTCGCATGTCGTGACGGCTTATGCTCAGAGCTTGGCGCGGCGAATGCTGAGCGCCGAAGAAAGCCGAAGAAGGCCAGCAACAACATGGACTCTAAGGTTTTATCTGTGAAGGGAGACAGGTAGCATGACCGGAGCGTGTGTATGCAGCGGGCGAGGAGGTCCGAAGTGAGGGGCAGGCGACTAGGTGCGGGGCGCTGGTCAGCCATGCCGAGGCCTTTAAGTAGCATGGCTACGTGCGAGTGTGATGCGGCTGGACACTGGACCCCCAAGGACAGTTTTGTGAAGAAGTTAATGCTGCTTATGTAAACTCTTATAGTGGAAGACTTCATTCTGAGGGAATGTGCGTGAGTGATGAAGTGAGTGTGAGGATGTCGACCGAAGGGAATGTCAGGCTGTGGGAGGCGTGGAAGGCTTTGAAGCTGTTCCATCCGCTAAGGTATGATGCTAGTGTTTGAGAAACACTGCTGTTGAGGATGGCATCTCAGGAGGCGGAGGACAACTGTTCCAGCAGAGGGTTTAGATGAAAATTGCGGCTGAAAACGGTGGGACCGGGGTTGGCCGTGGGTCCGAGGCTGGTGCTAATCGCCTGAACTTCTGAAAGGAAAAACGTGAAAGTGAGTCGGCGATGGAATTTTTGTGGCCTGGAATATGGATGGCTTGGATGATGAACGGATGCTGGGCCAAAACTAGTGTAAGTCTCCGTATGAGTAGCATAATGTCTAGGCAGTGAGAGCGTCCTTTGTTGATGATATCTACGACAGCGCTGTTGTCGGAGTAGAAGGCTATGTTTTTTTGGACCATTCGTGCCCCCAAAGGACGGCTGCTATGATTATGGGGTATGTTTTGGAAATTAAGGAGGAGGGGGTGAGGGATGCGAATTCTGGCGGCCATGGGGCTGAGAACCACTTTTTGTCCGTAGAGGCCGCCGAAGCCGATAGATGGAGCTGCGTCTGTGAAGAGCTGGATGTCTTCTGGTTTGGTTTCTTGAAATAGGACTGAGTCTAGGGTGATGCCGAGGAATTCTAAGTACGTGCTGGGGCCTCCGAGTTCTTGGAACGTGGAGGTAATGTCGGGGTGGGATTAAAGGAAGACCCAAACGCCAAGGCAACAGTGCAACATAAATGTATTTTCTTGAAAAAAAGGCAAAAACAGGCACTAAGTGTCACGACTCGGGACTCCGGTCGTGGGCCACTGGCGGCCTCTAGGGGCCTAAGGACTCTATTGCGGACTGGCTGAAGGTTGGGGCCCGGCTTTCCGGGTCCACACCTGGTAGTCATTCGCAATCAGCTCCAATTAGACCAGGTGCGGCCAGGGCATAAATACCTGGCAGCAGACTGGACTCGTCACGGCGACGGTTGCTCTCATGTACTGTTCTTGCTGCCCTCACGTAGCATTTTGGTGGTTTGTTGGTTGCAGTTCTCGGCCGCGACTTTTGGCTTCAGTAAGTCATACGATCTGTTCCGTGGTGTGGTTATCCTGTCCTGGGTGAGTGAAGACTATCTCCCCGGCGCCAGCGCCTTTTGTTAACCTTTCTGACTGTGACCGTTTCTTCCCGGTTCTTTGGGATTCCTTTTTGTTCGGAGAAGAGCCACCTAGGGGTTGGATTATTTCCCCTGTTGGACTATTACCTCCGTTGGATTATTTCCCCTGTTGGACTATTACCTCCATTGGATTATTTCCTGTGTTGGACTATAACCTCTGTTGGATTTTTTCCCCTGTTGGATTATTCCCTTTGTTGGAGTATTGACATTGTTGGTTGATTGCCACTGCGGGATCATTGCTTCTGTGGGTTACCCTCTGACGCCTGAATAAAACTGAGAAACAATTCCATATTACATTCGGGTCCTCATTAGCTCACGAGGTAACTCGTGGGCTTTCCCTCCAGCGACCCGGGTTCGACTCCCCGCCCGGTGTCCTGACACTAAGACTCCGCCGACACATACTCACTCACACATAGCCAAAGAATGATCAGAACCCCTACCCCGCTGGTGGCTAAGGGGGCCACCAAACACCAGCTGGGTCCTCATAGCAGTCGTAGTACCCCAGGCTGCGGCCACGGGAGTCAACAAAGTTCAGCCGGGTCGGCCGTGGGTTTCCCATGGCAAAAAATTAAACAGGAAAAACAAAAAGGTTGCTGGCTGGGTACAGGTCGGATCGTTCTGTTAGGGTTTACGGTAAAGAGAGGACCTGAGCAACGGGTAAAGTAAATGTATTCCAGCGGGAACAGGCAAAACAAGGCGCACAACACAGGCACTCACCACACATAGGCACGTATAGACTATTAACGATCCGACGAGGGACAAGGGACAAACAGGGCTTAAATACAAGGGGAAGGTGATTGGACACAGCAGGGAATAATCAACACACAGGGCAGACAGACCACCACAGGGGAAGGAAGTGCAGGGACCCAGAGGAAACAAAAGGCGGGACCTCACAATAAGACAGAAGACAACCACATCATGACACTTTTGAGGCTTTGAATGCGCTGTTCAACTATGCACCTGTTATTTGGCATGGTGATGTCATCCACTTTGAAGGGTAAGTCCATCCAGTAATGACCTTCCCGCATACAACTTCTCCAAGATCTCCATGGTCCTCCATTGACATCTCCTGCTTCTCCTCCAGTGATTTTTCAAGGCATAGGTCTGCAGCACCTTGTCTCCTTTCTTAGATTTCAACTGTACTGGTACAATGGAAAGAGCACAATCTTGTACAAACGCATGTCTTAAGAGTGCACTATTTACTGGGATTTCCTGTGGTTTGTTAACTTTGTCTTTGTCATGGATATGCAAAATAGTTGGGTGTTTTAGATTGCACTGCTCACAGGTCAGACGACTTTTGCATTCTTTGCTCATGTGGCTGGCCGTCAAACATCCAAAACAGATTCCTTTCCCTTTTAGGAATTAAATTTTCTCCCATTGAGAAACTTGGTTCACTTTTAAACGCCTGGATAATGGATGTGACTCTTCACAATAAAGGCAGAATTCTGAGGATGACTCCTTAGCGGTTACAGGCAGCTTTGGCGTCTTGTGCACTAAGTGATAGTTGCAAAGCTACTTCCTTTGATGTTACTCCTGGGTAGCGGTTTGCTTCTATTTATAGCCATTATTAAGGCGTTTGGTTGTGCATCGGAGATATCGGCAAAAAGTGGATGAGACAAGATTTTGACTTGCTTCTCCAGAAAGTTCACCATATCTGGGAACAAGGCCCTGTGGCCCCGCCGTTCTTCTACCTCCCAAGCTGCAGACTTTGTTGAGAAATATTAAATGCTCTAAGATAATGTTTTATATTCATTTGCTTTGTGTGGTTTTTATATTCATATACGTATGCAAGACCTCTCACACAAGCAGAACTATGTCTGCTCATAGAGGCAAATAAGGAGATAAGAGTGTTAGGTTATGCTGAGCAATTCCTCTTGTTATGTTGAAATGGAATTTGGCACCATACAAGGAAAGAGAACCATCTTGCTGAATAACAGGATGTGCGTAGGGGAAGATCTTGCTGAATAACAGGATGTGCGTAGGGGAAGAACTATGCTTCCCCTAGATTAAACAAAGAGCGACGGTCACGTTGACATGTATCAAGGAAACGATCTCCATGCAATGGGGGCGTATGTTGGTGTGTAAACTCTCTGTGTAAGAAATCTAATAAAAGAAACAGCCACAGGCAGGGAGATCAGATACCGTTGGCGAGGCTTTGACTCCGTGGTCTTAGCAAGTAACGTTGTCTCCTTCAGCTGAAGCTTGGTAAACTTGTATACTTGGTCTTGTGTCTTATTGTCCATTACAGAGAACCTGAAGAAGTCCGTACGTGGGTGTGCACGTAAGAAGCGCATCAATTGGGGGCTCGTCCGGGATTCATCTAGAGACGGCTTCTTCACGAATTGGTGATTTTTCGGTCCAAGGGTGAAAAGACTCGTTGAACATCTGACGTCATAAAAAAGGGTAAGCAGACCATTCTTCTGCATTGAATACAGCTAAATTTAAGGGTGTTCAACGTCTTAGTAACCCGCAGACCGCTAAAATAAATGTATTTTCATTTCTGAGTGGATAATAAGAATTATTGTTATTATTGTTGAAAAGAGAAACGTGATCGCCGAATCACAGAAAGGCTAGAGTCCTCACCTTGGTCTGGGTCGTGGCGGACCCCGCTTGTTTTCTGACGAGAAGGCAGGAGTAGCTGGGTTGTAAAACCCTAGAGAATTAGGGCCACTTTTTAAATAGTCACAGGTTGAAGTCCTAGTTACAGGTTTGAGTCCTGGTAACCTCTTTTTTATAATCACAGGTTGAAGTCCTAGTTACAGGCTTGAGTCCTGGTAACCTCTTTTTATAATCCCAGGTTGATCTTTCCCGCAACTTATATGGCCATTTCATTATGACATGCCTCATATTCGGGGCGACTGTGGCTCAGTGGTTAGCAGGTCTGACTTTCAATCAGGATCGGTAGTTCAAACCCCGGCTCAGCCAGTCCATGTTGTTGTGTCCTTGAGCAAGACACTTAACTCTAATTGCTCACCGTTGCTGTGTCTACGGTCTACTGTATAGCATGTAAGTTGCTTTGGATAAAAGCGTCAGCTAAATGAAATGTAATATTTGATGGAATGTTAATCTCCATGTATTTTATTTCTGTCATAGTGTTGCAGCACCCTCTTAGAAACAGTGCGAATTCCTGCAGTGTCTGAACATCCTCGGTCTTGACAACAGGCCATCCAAATGCTTTATCCATATATGCTGTTGCTATTTGGTATTCATTGCCGAAGTGTTCTTTCAAAAGTCCTTTTGCGCTTTAATATTCTTGTTGTGGTGTCATATGTAGGCAGCTTCGTACTAGCTCTCTAGGCTGCCCCCTGATGTATTGCTCAAGAAAACACAATCTTGATAACTGCTGGTTCTTTCTTCAATACAATGTTCAAAAGTTCTAATGAAGGACATGTACTTCAATGGATTACCATCAAATATGATTATGTCTCTTTCAGGTAAAGAAGCTGGCATTTGCTGTTGCACAAGCATTGTGGTGATTTCATTCTGCCTTTGCATGATTTCACAAATTGCATCCTGGTTAACTGCATGTTGCGCTGGTGAAGTGTTCTGTGCAGATTGAAGCCTGCGTAGATCTTGGCCCTGCGTAGCTACCGTCCTGAGTGATGCAGCTGTGGGTGCTGTGTACAGGTTCTGAGACTCCCGCCCTAGAGTATTTGAGTGAGCCAGTCTGGTATTTGGTTGCGACTGTGGCCTGAGAGTGATGTTCTTTGCTTGTGAGGTTTCATGCCTTTGTACTTGGTCCTGTAAATCTCTTTGTATATTTACTTTTAGTCGCACAATATGTGTAGAGGAAAAAGGTGGCGCTGTTGAGCCTTGATCTGAGGTCAGAGTGTTTATTGGCACAAATGCATTTGCCTTTGGGTAGAATTTAAGTCCTTGTTTTTTAAGCCCTTTGCTCACATAGGAACTCATTCCATTTGAATGGACCTTTCCTCCAACGTCCAACACAGAAAGTCTTGTGCTATCTGTGTATCAAGCTCCAGTTGTTCCTCAGTTTGTCCTTTTCCAGTCTGAGTTTCTCCTCTTGTGCCTCTAGGTCATTTCTCTTTCGCAGAGCAGCAACTTGCTCCATTAAAGTGACTTTCTCTGCCTTTGCCGTTATGCATGCAAATAAAATACTTGAGACAGATGATTTACCTTGACTTCTTCTGCTTGACACATTAGACGCACTGTCTCCAGGACCGATGTCATCTTTGCACTCAGATTTTGCATTTTCACAATCATCATCGTCAATGTCATCATCATTAAGTACAACTCTATTTTCCTTCAGCCATATGGATATTTCTTTGATAAATATGTCATGGATAGCTTTCTTTGGGTGAAACCATGCTTCCTGCCTTCTCAGCTCCTCCTCGAGTAGAGGAAACTCAGTGAGCAATGTGTTGTGGACTTCAGAAGCGTTTTGACATAGGCTTTTAAATATTTTGAGATTGTGTAGGACAATAGAGGCATTTTCCTTGGAAGCCAAGAGTGGTGATTTTTGTTTTTATTTGGCCTGCTTGTACAAAATTGCATTTCCTTTCCTTCTGAAGCCTTTCCATTACCATTGAGACTCCTTTCACTGTGAACTTTCTTGTTCTTCTTTCAGTGACATCACATTTTATTGCTGTGGGTTCTGTCTCAACAGTATCATGATGCACATCCTTCATTTTCAACAAATTGTTTCACTGAGAGGCGTTATGTTGAGGGCATGGCACAGCCTGTGCACTTTGTCCACACAACACGCGATCGCGTGACCAGTAGCGCAACAATCTTTTCCTTTTAATGTGCATGAAATCATAGAAGGTTCACACAATCAAAATCCATTTGAATCCAATACAGCACAATCCTTAGAGCAGCCTGCTGCCACATGTACAGTGCAATGCAGTTTGAAACATCCATCCATCCATCCATTTTCCACCGCTTATCCGGGGTCGGGTCGCGGAGGCAGCAGGTCAAGCAGGCTGACCCAGACTTCTCTCTCACCCGCAACATCTACCAGCTCATTCTGGGGGATCCCGAGGCGTTCCCAGGCCAGCTGGGAGATATAATCCCTCCAGCGTGTCCTGGGTCTTCCCCGGGGCCTGCTACCAGATGGACGTGCCTGGAAAACCTCTAAAGGGAGGCGTCCTGGAGGCATCCTAATTAGATGCCCGAACCACCTCAGCTGACTCCTTTCGACACGAAGGAGTAGCGGCTCGACTTCAAGCTCCCTCCTGATGTCCGAGCTCCTTACCCTATCTCTAAGGCTGAGCCCGGCCACTCTACGGAGGAAACTCATTTCGGCCGCTTGTATCCGCGACCTCGTTCTTTCGGACACGATCCAAAGCTCGTGACCATAGGTGAGGGTTGGGACGTAGACCGACCAGTAAATTGAGAGCTTTGCCTTTCGGCTCAGCTCCTTCTTCACCAAGACGGCCCGGTGCAACGCCTGTTTTACTGCTGCAGCCGCACCGATACGCCTGTCGATCTCCCGCTCCATTTTACCCTCACTCGTGAACAAGACCCCGAGATACTTGAACTCCTTCGCTTGTGGTAGGCACTCTGTCCCCACCCGGAGGGAGCAATCCACCGGTTTCCGGCAGAGCACCATGGCCTCAGATTTCGTGGTGCTGACTCTCATCCCCGCCAGTTTGAAACAAATAACGTCAATCCGTACTAACCGGGGATCTCCTTAGCCCGGTGTCTGTAATTTTTCCTTCCTTTTCGTGGTGATGATTGATCCTCCGTCTTACGGAAGTCAAGCAGATAGCCCCTGCAGAGCTAGGTGTGTGTTCCAAAATGATCTTGATTCTCCAGGTGAGATCAGGTTTTTACTTGTGTAGTGACTGATTTTCATCACTTGCCACTCGGCTGGGTGCGGGAGAAGATCCTGTTCTTTACTCGCTCTTTCAGAAAGAGTCCAGGCCGTTCGTATCTCTTTGGGTGAGGTTCCCGTTTACTTATATTTCACTGCTTAAAATACAACTTATTACTTTGGTTTCCCGGTCTCCCCTGATACTGTCTTGCTTGCGGTAAAAACCGTGTGATCTCCCCGTCACCCATGCACCATTACCTCTGTCAGTTGCACCTGTGCCCCACATATAAATCACCTGCCACACACACATTGCCCCCCGTGGTCAACCTGAAATCTGCTCCACATTCCAACATAAAACACAGACATAACAAATGGCTCCTAGACCCACATTGTAACAATCACACTTCGACAAACACCCCAAGATTCTTTGACCACTCAGAGCCACCGTAAATGCAAACATCATCATACCAAATGATATCTGATAAGATGATTCACTTTCGTGCGTCTTCCAGCACAAACACACAATTAAAAAATACAGCGATGTGGATTTTAAAGATTGCAGAACGGCTTAGAAAAGACGATGGATGCAAAACAAAGCATGTCAGAAGGATTCGACTGCCGGTGAGCAAAGGCCTTTACTCTGAAGATCACGCTCATGCAACAGTGCCACTACCACCATCACTCCAACCTCCTCCTTACGTGTCATTTTGTCAAAGTAAAGTTTGTTAGTTTCTGTTTATTTGGGGGCATTTGCTCACTCAGCATAATCCTCATATTTTCTCAGATCCGTTGAGAACCATCACCACCAAATGTAACCGTGACCATTTGCCATATTTCTTGACCAACTACAGGTTATGTAAGCATTTACACCAAGTGAGATACTTTTTGTATTTATGTTCTTAATATTTGTTTTAATGCAATGCCCAGCTCGTGCAGCTACAGACTTTGTATCAATCTCCTGCGGAGATTTACTTTTAATTTAGTATCGGAGACTGCAGCATGTCAGTGTTCATTTCTGATGCAAACTTACAAGCTGCTACACACACACACCAGAGCCTCAAGCAGAGAAGCTGGCCTGCATCATAACTCACTGCTTCCTTCTGAAGACATGAGGGACAGGAGCACGCCACGTCTAACATTGCGTAATGCAAAGTGCTGTCACTATTTTGCATTCCGCCATTCAATGAAACGGTCAAAACATTTTCTTTGCTGACAGACTCTGCGAGCGCTTGGAGCAAGGGCGCCTGCAGGGACCCCTGGGAAGAGGAGTTCTCACAATCCAGGACCAGTGGAAATGCGAGGTCGTGTTAGCTAGCAGTTTGTTCACAGCTCAGCAGACAATTATGTAAGAACAAGCAGGGCTCAATGAGGCGGAAAGGAGTGTGTGTCTGCAGTGATGCGAGGGGACTAATATGCACAGAATATGTGCCCACATTTAACTTGACTGTCCACCTCACTGCCCATTGCTCACTTATGACCACCCGCTCAGAAACAAAAAGAGATAGAAAAAATATACTTTTTAAATGACATCAAACTGCACACTTCTCCACATTTCTATGCCGAAACCCCAAAATAGGCTCTCAGAACCTTTGGATAGAGCTGGAAATCTGTTGTTGTAGAGGGGCAATATGGGATTTTATTGCGCGTCACGATATTATATTGTATTACATCCTATTGCAGGGTCTCATACTGACATGCATGATTTATTTGACCCACAAATGGATGTTAATTCAATTCAGTTTATTTTGTATAGCCCAAAATCACAAATACAGATTTGCCTCTGAGGGCTTTACAATCTGTACACATAGACATCCCTGTCCCGGGACCTCACATCGGATCAGGAAAAACTCCCCCAAAAAATAGTAAAAACCCTTTCACAGGGAAAAAAAAAGGAAAGAAACCTTCAGGAGAGCAACAGAGGAGGATCCCTCTCCCCAGATGGACAGAAGCAATATATGTCATGTGACCAGAATCAACATAACAGAGTTACAGCACATTCAATGAATATCACAGAAATTATTCATGTAATTAGTAGTAGTCATGGACCACGATCCAGATGACCACGATCCAGGACAGCAGAAGAAGGCATAGATGAGGGGCATCATCAGAGAGAACAGTAGAGAGGAGCTCAGTGTATCCTAAAATGTTCCCCAGCAGTCTAGGCCTATGGCAGCATATCTAGGTGCTGGACCAGGGCTGAACTGAGCCAGCCCTAACTATAGACCCGAGCCAGCCCTAACTATAGACCCGAGCCAGCCCTAACTATAGACCTGAGGCAGCCCTAACTATAGACCTGAGGCAGCCCTAACTATAGACCTGAGGCAGCCCTAACTATAGACCAGAGCCAGCCCTAACTATAGACCTGAGCCAGCCCTAACTATAGACCTGAGCCAGCCCTAACTATAGACCAGAGCCAGCCCTAACTATAGACCAGAGCCAGCCCTAACTATAGACCAGAGCCAGCCCTAACTATAGACCAGAGCCAGCCCTAACTATAGACCTGAGCCAGCCCTAACTATAGACCAGAGCCAGCCCTAACTATAGACCAGAGCCAGCCCTAACTATAGACCAGAGCCAGCCCTAACTATAGACCAGAGCCAGCCCTAACTATAGACCAGAGCCAGCCCTAACTATAGACCAGAGCCAGCCCCAACTATAGACCAGAGCCAGCCCCAACTATAGACCAGAGCCAGCCCCAACTATAGACCAGAGCCAGCCCCAACTATAGACCAGAGCCAGCCCCAACTATAGACCAGAGCCAGCCCCAACTATAGACCAGAGCCAGCCCCAACTATAGACCAGAGCCAGCCCCAACTATAGACCAGAGCCAGCCCCAACTATAGACCAGAGCCAGCCCTAACTATAGACCAGAGCCAGCCCTAACCATAAGTACTGTCAAAGAGAAAAGTCTTAAGTCTACTCTTAAATGAGGTGACTGTGTCTGCCCCCCGGACTGAAAGTGGAAGCTGGTTCCACAGAAAAGGAGCTTGATAACTGAAGGCTCTGGTCCCCATCCTACTTTTTAAGACTCTATGAACCACAAGTAGCCCCGCATTCAGTGAGCGCAGCAACATTGCCTAAAGGAAGCATATACAAGGTAAAATTGGTCCAAGCACAGAACCTTGTGGAACTCCATGACGAACGCCGGTGTTTGAGGCTTCATCATTTACATATACAAACTGAGATTGATCTGAAAAATACGACCTAAACCAGCTTAGTGCTGTACCTTTAATACCAATCACCTGTTCTAGTCTCTGTAATAAGACGTCATGGTCAATGGTGTTGAACACAGAATGAATATGAATTATTCATGTAATGAGTAGTAGGCATGGACCACAATCCAGATAACCACGATGCATGTCAGCAGAAGGAGATAGAGAGGAGGGTCATCAGCAAGGCCGCCATGGCAGGGAGCAGGGCCGGCATGTGACACTGCATGACAATATGATGACGGGTGGTTTATTATATATTCTTTATGGAGTTGTGTCTCATAATTTCTTCCCCCATACCATGGCCAACTGGTTGGGATGGAGGTGGCGTGGTGGAGTTGTATTTGGCACGCAAATGATCAGTTGGAAAAATGTAAGGCGTAAACCTTTGAGGTGAAAAGGGGTCATATTGGAAGGTGTTCCACTGTAGGAAATGGTGACGTTATCTCAGAGGACTTCCTGTTCATGAAGGAGTTCATGTATCTCAAGGTCTTGTTTTCAACTGAGAGTAGCCTCACATCCACGCTAATGCGTTCCGTTTAAAGCGTTTATGCTTTTGTTAGTTTACAGTTTCTGTGTGGACTTCACAGTAGTTGCGCAGAACAAAATAAGCATTAATAAGAAAAGGAAAGTCCTCCGCATACAGGCCACGCCCCCCCCCCCCACCCCCACTGGCCTCCCTGTTGAGGGTTTGCTGCTGGGTTTGATGTGCCATCTCTAATTCAAACTCTAAAACCGGAGTAGGTGATTATTGAAAACAGTGGAATAGAGAACATAGTGAGATTGAGGTAACGTGAAATGTCTGTCGCTGACCAGTGGCTTTGAGTGGAGCATGTTAATTAGGTGTTTTGAATGTAAAAAGAAAAATTGTGCAAATCCCTGTTGATTTTTAGACGAGCTGACAGATGGGCAGAGAGACGTGTGTGAGAGTGAGCGAGTGTGTGTGTGTGTGTGTGTGGGTGTACATTTTAAAATGTGTTTGATAATTTCCTGTCCCAGCTAATAAACAATAGGGGACTATTTCCTCTGGCAGCCAGCCATCTGTTCATATACATGCAAATGCACTTCTGCTATAAATGAATACAAATAAATAGAGAATGCTCACGTGTTATTAAAGGGCAGCAATGTGAGCATGATGGGCTGTATAAAAATATTAACAAACAGATGACACTTCTACTCCTTGATGAAGACCATGAGATGCAGTTGAAAGCACTGAACAGGCTAGTAAGTGGACCTTGAGTTTCTCTCCTGCTGCCAGTCTTTATGCTAAGCTAGCCTATTGAGCTCCATATTGTATTATTATATATTTGTAATGAGCTTCTCATCTCAGTCTCACAAAACTATTCCTTTAAAACTCAACAAAAACCACAAGGACACAATGAACAAAGGAGCGCATTTTACAGAAAGATACTTTATTAGCTTATACATACATCTCTGGTTATATAATTAGTTACATAATACCCAAGAAGTCAAACATAATAACTGTAGCTATATATTTATAAAACTAAGCAGATACACTACTCTTGACTTTGAAAAAACATAAATGTCTTTGATAATATATTCTAATTCTTCAATCAAAAAAAGGGGCTGAAGAGATTATACACATGGATTCAGGATAAATATTGGTGGATGTCTCTCAGCCGGTGTGTATGCTGTTGTGAGCTGTTGTGCACCACATCCATGCATCCAGATGTATCGGGACAACCCTGATTATTCATCTGCTGGTGAAAATCCAGAAAATAAAGTAAATCACCTCACGACCGGCGCCCCCTCATCCTGCTGGACCCAAGCTTCCTGTCACCAAACAAACCGGCCTACAAACAAACTGGTCTATAGTGAATGATTACAAAAAAACATTTTCCACACAAACCTCAAGTTCTGTTCTGCTAAGTCTGAGAGTCATTACGCAGTTCCTTCTTGACCTTGGACTCGGTGCATCTGTGCTTTCAATGAAAGCTAATTTTCTCTGTCAGAGCAAAGCACTAAACAGAGTTTTGGAGGTGTGAGTGTGTGGCAGCATTTATTCATTAAATTCAAGAAGTCTCCACTAACCTACCCACGGTGGATAGAGCTTTAAATCTGACACACACTTAAAAGATGATTCTACTACTTAGAAATGAAGAGCAGCAGACTAATGAGCAATGACCAACACAGCGTTTCAAAATAAGCTCATAAGCTGCATTCTCTCTACTGACCAGCAGGGGCAACTCCCCTGGTTGTATAGAAGTCTATGCTTCATGTCTTAAACCTGCATTCTCTCTACTGATCATCAGGGGGCGACTCCTGTGGTTGTATAGAAATATATGCTTCATGTGTTAAACCTGTATTATCTCTACTGACCAGCAGGGGGGCGACTCCTCTGGTTGTATAGAAGTCTATTTTTCATGTATTAAACCTGCATTATCTCTACTGACCAGCAGGGGTTGACTCCTCTGGTTGTATAGAAGTCCATGCATCATGTGTTAAACCTGCATTATCTCAACTGACCACCAGGGGGACACTCCTATGATTGTATAGAAGTCTATGCTTCATGTGTTAAAGCTACATTCACTCTATTGTCCAGCAGGGGCCGACTTTTCTGGTTGTATAGAAGTATATAGAAAATGACTCTACTTCTCTCTTGATTTATTCCCTCAGTAAACATTCTAATGTTACACATTAAAAGGTCAGTAGTTTATTTAAATAAAAAGAAGAACATCTAACACACACACACACACACACACACACGTTCTCTCTGAAAGCCTAAAAGTTACAGCACCAGAAGATTTAACACAGAAGTTATGCATACTTCCAAATATGGCAACTCCTCTGTTAGCTTATTCAAATCAAAAATCAAACGGAGGTAAATGAGAGCTGTGCAGGTACCTGCTGAGTCGACTTCTATCAATTTGAATTAACTGCTGAGTCGTATTTCCAAACGGATGCTATTGTTTATTTGTCTTTCAACATAATTTGTCTTTATTACAGTCTGGCTTTCAGTGTCATAGTTTTTTAACGTACTCAGTAATAACAACAACATTGTACTTATGAAGTTAAGGGCTGCATCCAACCATTATTTTCATTTATGTTTATTCTGCCTATTATTTGCTTTGGCGGAGGCCAAAGTGATGTTTCTACTGATCAACAGTAATGAAACCCAACAGGAGTTCAGTGTACTGTTTATGAAAGATAATCCGGCCATTGGAGGAGCTGAAACCTGAGAGTGTGGAGCATCGCTCACCATGATTACTGAAAAAACAATGAGTTTGATTATTGAAGCGACTATTCATTATCTTTGTGTGATCAAGCTTTAACGAAACCCCTCAGTTTAGCATAAGCGGCAACATCCGTCAGTTTATCGTATTTATTCAGTTCTTTTTAATACCGGCGGAGATACTCGTGTCACACTAAGCCATGAGCAGTGATGACGTTAAAGATCCTTCCAGGGGTTTACTATTGAAAAGATACGTTGCATTTATGAAAATGTTTCACAATAAAAGCTAATTGTGATGAATAAAATATTGTCACAATTAGCCAAAACCCAAGGACGTAGTTGTGTAGTAGCAGTGTCTAGTTTTGTCCGATCCAAAAGTCTGAAGAAGCCACAAAATATTCACATTTTAGAAGCTGAGACATAATCATTTTGTTATTCTATCAAAACAATTACTCAGAACGTTAAATAGATCATCACAATTGTTGTCAATTCACTAATCAACTAATTGAAAGTAGGAAACAGGAATGTTGGATGAAGCTGCAACTCCCCCTAGAGCCACACAGCTGGCTGACCGGAGTGCAGGTTTTACTCAGCTGTGTTGAGTGAACATGAGCTTTGTGTGCAGTGAAGGATTCATATCCACTAGCCACTCAATTTGGAGGAGCCTCCCAATAAAGTGGCTTGTTTAGGACCTCTGGCGTCTCTCTCCCGTTGGGACGGCCATGCTCCCAGAGCTCAGCCGGTCCTCTGGTTAGTACAATGCTACTTTTGTTGTAACAGAAGACAATTATCTTTTACATAAGTTAAAATGACGCAGTAACTTCTTTTGTGCTTTTCATTTTCAGGTCTGCAATGTCTTCGTGAAAGTAGTTACCGCCGTCATGACATGTTGAGTTTGAAAACAACCCTGGTGTCGTGACCGTGAAGAGACCTCTGGTGTTGCTCTTCCATGGACCGGCTCTTTCATGCAGACCGGCCTCCGGCTCTCCAAAGAGGTCGACCAATTTGTTGGCCACCCATTGATTCTCAGCTGACTTACTTATTCTTTTTTTGGGGCCACGCAGGGATCTTTTCTGGTGATCCACGGGGGAAATGTGCAGCAGCATCAGCAGCAATAGCAGTGCTCCAGTGTTTCCAGTGTTTTATCGCCTTGTCTCACTCATTGGCTCCCTTCAACCTCACTGCTTAGTTTTTTTATTTCAGGATTGTTTCTCCATTATGCCTCCATCTTCTATCCATCTCGCCTCCTCTTCAGTCTCTGGGGGGGAGAAGGTTGTCACAGCAGCATCTTATCCAGAGGCATGTCATGGTCAGGAGGCATCAAAGCTGGAAGACAAGAAAAAAAGGTGCAATTACTGTGAGTCGATGCACGTATATATAAATGTATGTGTGGAGCCTGATCTCAGCAGAATGCAGGGATGGCGTTCTCTACAGGTAAAGATGAGAGGCTGATTTATTCACCCATTAAGAACTGCGTCATCATTAAATATTAACATTCATTCACCCTGCGGCCAAGGCATTAAAGCAGGGGTCACTCTGAGGTGACACACACACACACACACACACACACACACACACACAGCCAGCTTCTTTAGATATTGCTACATGTGTCCGTGTTGTAGCTCCGGATTGAGCTGATTGCTAATTGAGAACATGTGCAGCACGTCCTGCTCGGCTAATAACGGCTAACTTTAACAGAAGTGACATTGAGGGACATTCCGATGCGTTCAAAACATGATTGGGCAAAGACAAATTAGACCGTTATTGTGATGTTTTTTTCAATTGTAAGCTTGAAACATGTTGTGTTTGGCAAGAAACTTGAGGTGGATTCAGCTATCCAAAGTAAATATGCTTATTTGTATTTCCCGACCAGAATTATATCTATGTTTTGTGGAAGAGGCTTCCATGCATGGTATTAAAATCCATTGTATAAACTGTAAAATTACTTTAAAATATACAGAAAATGTTTCAACAGTTAAATTAATATTTAAAATGTGATGCATGGCTGTGCGTTCACACGTAGTCACACATTTATCTGAAAAAGCTGCAATGTTTTAATAAATGTTTCAATATTTTTACATTAACTATAGATCAAATGACAAAGTAGTGTAGTGAGGAACCCAATGAGAATGATCACCAATGGGTTGAACATCCGCTCATTGATTGGATCTTGTTTTTTCTTGAGAATGTGCTTTGCAGCAAGTAGCTGTTGTGAGCATTACAGTTCTGATAAGTCATCTCGGCCTCCACCTGCCAGGCTCCAAACAGCAGACAGACAACGTCAGCATCCCTGGGTCACACAGCGGAGCACTTAGCAGCTGAAGAGACGAGTAGGTGGAGCCTTAAACGGGAGCTAAACGTGTGTGCCTGCGACTCACCTGTCCCAAAGCTTTACGCTCCTGCAGGAGTTGGTGCAGCAGCCAGTGGATATCAGAGCTGCCAGAGAAAACAGAACAAAGGATGAACGATCAAATCAGTTCCAGCACTCATTGTCAAACATGCGTTTGGACGCTTTTGTGTGACTTTCAGGGTCATTGAAGCAAACAAGTCCTGGAGGGACGGCAGATTGCAGCCAATCACCCTCTCGGCAGAGCGAATGATGCGTTGCAGCCTGGCCTTGTCCTTGGCAGTGGCTGCAGCGTACCAGACGGTGATGGAGGAACAGAGGATGGACTCGATGATGGCAGTGTAGAAGTGCACCATCATTGTCTTTGGCAGGTTGAATTTCCTCAGCTGCCTCAGGTAAAACATCCTCTACTTCGTTTTGTCTAAACATTCTTCTTTCTTTTGTGCTGATCCGATCCGTGACTCTGATCCGTGATACGAGCCGAACAAGGAGTTTTATGTTTCGTTGCACCACAAGTGTTAACATCTAAATTGCCACATTTCAGTATGTTTGGTCTAATAAAAAAATATTTTGTTTGAAATACAAGCCCATCAACAGCCCATTCCACTTTTGGAAATCATATAGGCTATGGGAAATCGTGTGACAGTGGCAACACGGCAGCGCAGTAGTTTGAACTTTCACTACCCAGCTAGAGGTTTCAGGTTCGATCTCCGGTCTGTGGAATGGCCACTCTGCATGCATCGGCCCACGTTCCAGTGGGTTTCTTTCGGGTGCTCCGATATGCTCCCATTATCGCAACATATACTTACTATGCTGCTTTATGTAAAATGCAAGTATTTAAATTATTCAGTAGACGGTGGCCGGTTTAGTTCATCTCAAGAAAACATGCAGATTTATTTTCCTCCATCAACCTATTGATTGGTTGAAGAGCAGGTAGATCTCCCTGAGCCCTCCCAGTGGAAGGTGGACCCCCTCACTCTGAATACTGCTTCTCGCTGACGGTGCAAAGCAGACAATTTTGTCTTTGTCAATCCACTTTGATTACCGTCACGGATGGGCAGCCATGGCAGCATTTCCTGTCCTTTCTTCTTACCATAGATATGTCAGTCTGTCTGAATATGTTTTAGTTGCCAAACATCTTTTTGAAAATCCTGTGTCTCAGACACTGCCAGCTGAATGACTATACCTTGAGTAAAGAAAGTAAACCCATAGTAGCACTTTAGTACCACTTAAATGTCACTTACTAATAGCACTTCATATTTTAACTTTATTGAAGAAATTGTACTTTCTTGTTCTGAGTTTGTATGGTTGAATGCACTTATTGTAAGTCACTTTGGATAAAAGCATCAGCTAAATGAAATATAATGTAATAATGTGGCAGTCGATGTGAACAGAAGCAGTCACGCCGAATATCGTCACTGTGGTCCGCTGGTGAATTCTGCCATTTTCACTGCGAGCTGCTTTTAAAAATTCAATTCAATTCAGTTTATTTTGTATAGCCCAAAATCACAAATACAAATTTGCCTCTGAGGGCTTTACAATCTGTACACATACAACATCCCTGTCCCGGGTCCTCACATCTGATCAGGAAAAACTCCCCCAAAAAATAGTGAAAATAGGGAGAGCAACAGAGGAGGATCCCTCTCCCGGATGGACAGAAGCAATTGATGTCATGTGTACAGAATCAACATAACAGAGTTACAGCACATTCAATGAATATCATAGAAATTATTCATGTAATGAGTAGTAGGCATGGCCACGACCCAGATGACCACGATCCAGGCCAGCAGACGGAAGCAGAGAGGAGGGGCATCAGCAGGGCCACCATGGCAGGGAGCAGGACCGGCTCCAGACAACCACGATCCATGAAAGCTTGAGGAGAGGAAGCGCAGAGGCTCCCGAGAAGATGTAGAGTTAGTAATGTGCATTGAAGAGACATTAATTCATCCAGAGGGATAAAGAGGAGAAAATGAGAGAGAATAGGAGAGAGAAGTTCAGTGTATCCTAAGATGTTCCCAAGCAATATAAGCCTATAGGATCGCCCCAGGAGCACCGAAAAGTTCGAGGAGGGTCATTCGATAATTGATTTCTCAGATACTCTGGGCCAAGCAAAATAACTTCAGTCTTGTCTGAGTTCAACATTAGAAGATAACAGAACAAAAAGAAGATGTCCGGCAGGTTCTGACGAGACGAACACGTCTCATTATCTGACTATATGTTTTTGCACACTTATGTTCTCTCGCTGTCAAATACAACTGTGCTGTTCGTGCTGTTACTCAGCGGGGGTCCCCTAAGGGGCTCCTTACCCTATCTCTA
Organism: Cottus gobio; assembly: GCA_023566465.1. NCBI lineage: Eukaryota > Metazoa > Chordata > Actinopteri > Perciformes > Cottidae > Cottus > Cottus gobio. The sequence continues at coordinate 27,891,019 of CM042225.1, forward strand.
AGGCCGAGCCGGCTGAGCCCCACTATACCTTGAATAAAGGATGTAGCACTATAGTAGCACTGAAATGGCTCTTACTGATAGCACTTTGTAGTTGAACTTTTTGACGAAATTGTACCTTCTTGATTCTTGTTGTTCTGATTCTTGTTTGTAACCGTAGAATGCACTTATTGTAAGTCGCTTTGGATAAAAGTGTCAGCTAAATGAAATGTAATGGAGAAAACTAATTTCGGCCACTTGCATCCCCATCCTTTTTGTTTCGGTCACGACCCAGAGTTTGTGACCATAGGTGAGGGATAAACCATAGACGCTCTATATTCACCAAGACGGCCCGGTGCAACGCCTGTTTTACTGCTGCAGCCGCACCGATACGCCTGTCGATCTCCCGCTCCATTTTACCCTCACTCGTGAACAAGACCCCGAGATACTTGAACTCCTTCGCTTGTGGTAGGCACTCTGTCCCCACCCGGAGGGAGCAATCCACCGGTTTCCAGCAGAGCACCATGGCCTCAGATTTCGTGGTGCTGACTCTCATCCCCACCGCTTCAAACTCGGCTGCAAAACGCCCCAGTGAATGCTAGAGGTCATGGTCCGAGGAGGCAAACAGGACCACATCATCTGCAAACAGCAAAGCACCTGTAGACTGGTTGGGCAAACTCCCAGGACTCCTCCAGTATCCTTGCAAGGGTAAAGAGCTGGTCCACTGTTTCACGGCCAGGACGAAACCCGCACTGTTCTTCTTGAATCCGAGGTTCGACAAACTGTCAGAGCCTCCGTTCCAGCACCCTGGCATAAGCTTTTCCCGGGAGGCTGAGTAGTGTGATACCCCGATAGTTCAAGAACACTCTCCGGTCCTCCTTCTTGAAGATAGGAACCACCACCCTGGACTGCCAATCCATGGGCACTGTTTGTGCAACATTAAAAAGGCGTGTCAGCCAAGACAGCCCAACAAAGTCCAGCGCCTTCAACATGAAGGCAACCAAGAGCTTGGTTCCAGAGCCAGTGCTGTGCGTGTAGGTGAGCCCAAATATATCTAACTTGTACCGCTCCACATCCTGCACCAGCTCTGGCTCTTTCCCCGCTAGCGAGTTCCACTTCCCTCGAGCCAGTCCAGAAATACCCTCACCGTTTAATCAGCGACATGTTTACGGCTCATTTACACCACTGCGGTCACAAGTGAATATTAAATACGTTACAAGAACATTGGTACCAGATTAAAAAAGTTAAGTTCTGCTAGAAAAAGTGTTCATATACAATGTATTTTTTATCAACATATATATTGTATATATACATATAATATAACATATATAACAATATATTATAATGCAGATTATAATGTTTACGTTTTGTTTATATTCATATCTTCGCGATAATACGTCACATAAATATGGTTTAAATTATACAGGAATCAGACTTTCCACTTTCACGTCCTTTTCTCACGAGACCGTACGTGATTCACACAGCAAAAGCTGAGCATGAACGTGTCATGACGCTGCGTAAAGCTCCACCGTGATTTGTCGATTTGTGTGTCTGTCAACATTTTGTGAAAAACTTAACCAATGAACAACTCAGGAAATCACAAAGGACCTACACACCTTTTGCTTCAAAAAAACACTGCAGTATTCCATAAGAGAGAAGAGAGAAAATGGGAAGTAAAGGGTTTACTCTTACCAAAGCGATTTTCGAGGTTTGCAGAAGCAGCGACGAGGTAGACGGAGGAGCTTCAGAGACTGAAGGATTTGATTCCTACGACGAAGAGGAATATGCCAGCATAGGGATCAATTTGAAGATGGGTAAGTGTATTTACTGAACTTTGTTTTGCAATAGCATATTTATGCTAACAGAGTTAGCACATTTAGCTCACGGTTATGCATGTCTGTTTACGTGTCCGTAAGACTGCACGTTGCGTAATCGTAACTATCAACTTTATTTCAGTGATCTTAGTACTGACTAGTAGTAATTTATTTTACAGAGAGGATTCACAGCTGCTGGCATCGCTGCAGAAGCATCCGCCAGCCACACCGCCATCCCCACAGCCCGGCTGCAAAGAGTTTGCGTGTTCCCCAAGAACTAACGCCACCAGCCCAGACAGCAAAGCGGTGCCCCAGCTCCACTACAGCCACCTGCAACGTCGCTATCGTGGAAGACAGACAAAGACCCGGACACTGCTCCCCCTGTCTCCAGGTTCCAGCCAGCTCGGTCAGGTCCACAGCTCAGCACCACATCGAACTGTTCAAGCTTTTCTTCACCGAACAACGGTAAAGACATGCTGCTAAACAAATTGCAAAAGGGAAAAAATACAAATGGACAGACTTGGACGTAAGTCTTAGCTGACTCTCAGAATGGCTACACAGTGGACTTTTCCATTTACACCGGCAAAAGCCACATCCCCTCCAGGCATGGCCTGTCCTATGAATTTGTCATGTCCCTTGTGCGACCCGGATACCTTGGCACAGGCTACCACATTTACATGGACAATCTTTATTCTAGCCCCTAGCTCTTCAGGGCTCTCCATGAGTGCAGAGTTGCTGCCTGTGGGAGGTACAGCGAGTTCCAGAAGGAATGCCCTCACAAAGACGTCAGCGAGAGGCTCCATGAGATGGATCTGTGATGGCCCCGTTGTCTTTTCAAAATGGATGGACACGAGGGAAGTATCGGTCTGCTCCACAATTCACACATACATGTACAGGGGTGACTGTGGCTCAGTGGTTAGCAGGTCTGACTTTCAATCAGAGGATCAGTGGTTCAAACCCCGGCTCAGCCAGTCTGTGTTGTCGTGTCCTTGAGCAAGACACTTAACCCTAATTGCTCACCATTGCTGTCTACGGCCTACTGTATATCATTTAAGTCACTTTGGATAAAAGCGTCAGCTAAATGTAATGTAATAATAAACATGTGAAGAGGAGGGTGAAGCAGCAAGATGGCTCCTGGAAAAGGGCATCAGACCCCTGTCCCAATTGCAGATGAACACATAGGTGGAGTTGACCAGCTCATTCAGTACAGCACAAGACCATGCGCTGGTACAGAAAGCTTTTTTATAATTTTCTGGACATTGCTGTTAGGCTGGGGGTTATGGACCCAAAGGCAAACACGGGACAACAGGGTAGGTGCAAGTGAAACACTAGGATTTATTCAACACGCTCCACACAAAAACCCCGAGCGGGGAAAACCGGGCAGACAATACTCAGCCGCAGGGCGATCGCCGGCTGGCCAGTTGGAGAGGCTCTGGGAAGGGTGGCTCTGGTCCGGGTACACCACGTGCTGGGTCTCGTGACCGGGTTCGTGCAGGGGTTGTGCTAGGGTTCTGTGACGGGGCTCGTAGCAAGGTCCGTGCGGGATCTAGTGCGGGAATCCGTGACAGGTCTCGTGGCCGGGTCTGTGCGGGGCTCGTGCTGGGGTCCGTGACGGGTCTCGGAAAACTCAAGGCTTGCTTCGAGGCGTGGGTCTTGCTGGAGTCTAAGAGGTTCGCTCGCATGTGAGCAGGCACGTAGGATAATCTCCCGACACTGGCATCTGGGAGGAGGCCGGCTTTATCTGGCGCTTGATGATCAGATGCGCCGCAGCTGTGAGTGGTGGGCGCGCTCCTCCCAGCTGCTCCGCATCAGCCTGATAGGGAGACAAACACAGTCTGGCCGTAACCAGTGTTAACCGACAGCACCACCTGGCGGTGGTGCCCCAGGATCGCCACACATTGCCACCACCAACAGCTACATTCTTCACAAGGAACAAAACCCATGACACACAAAACTTTCATGGAGGAGCTGACTGCTGAGCTCTGTGGCAAGCCGATCCTTGCCGCTCCTGCCCAGGCACCTGCAGGTCATCTTCCTGTGCCTATCTCTGTTCTTTTAGCCGTAGGCAAGAGAGCCACCACAGGTCTCAAGCTCTGTGAGTTTTGTAAAAAAAAAAGGGGTGGAGAAAAGACACACCATGGAAGTGCAGGGAGTGTGATGTTGCCCTCTGCCTGCAGCCAGACAGAAACTGTTTCATGTCAGACTTGTGTGATTGACCTATGTTTTCTGTTTGACTGAGGGATAGGGTAAGGAGATGAGTTTCCTCTATAGGGCTCAGCCTTAGAGATAGGGTAAGGCGATGAGTTTCCTCTGTAGGGCTCAGCCTTAGAGATAGGGTAAGGAGCTCGGACATCAGGAGGGAGCTTGGAGTTGAGCCGCTACTCCTTCGTGTCGAAAGGAGTCAGCTGAGGTGGTTCAGCATCTAATTATGATGACTCCAGGACACCTCCCTTTAGAGGTTTTCCAGGCACGTCCAACTGGTAGGAGGCCCCGGGGAAGACCCAGGACACGCTGGAGGGATTATATCTCCCAGTTGGTCTGGGAACTCCTCGGGATCCCCCAGAATGAGCTGGTAAATGTTGTGGGTGAGAGAGAAGTCTGGGTCAGCCTGCTGGACCTGCTGCCACCGAGACCCGACCCCGGATAAGCGGGTGAAAATGGATGGATGGATGGATATATAGAGAGCTGAGATTGTTCTGCAATTTTTGGGACAAGAGTATGTATCTTATGCAAGTGCCTTAAAAAGGTGTTTTTAAGAAATTATGTAAAATCGCAATCTGCATTCTCTCTCCTGACCACCAAGGGGTGACTCCTCTGGTTGTATAGAAGTCTATATAAAATGACTCTACTTTATTGAAAGATGGTCATCTTTACCCATATCCTTGATTGGATCTATTTCAGAATATTCCCCTGCCACCTCCAAAACACTTTTTCCTAACAGTTAATAAGTTGTTCACTAATTTCATCTGGAATAACAGACGTCCTAGACTCCGCCTTTCACTTCTATATTTGCCATACGATGGAGGAGGACTTCAGTGTCCTAATTTACAGTGGTACTATTGGGCTAATCAACTTAGAACCATTATGTTCTATCTTTCTTCTCAAAGTACCCCATCTTGGGTTGACATGGAATCTTCTACAACCTCTTCTGACCTGTCCTTAAGCTTATACCTTTATGCATCTGAACTCAAAAACCTTAGGAAAAACACCTTTAACCCAATAGTACTGAATATGATAAATGTTTGGTATGAAGTCAAGAAGTACTTATGAATTCCTAATAACTTGTCTTGTTTTAGCCCCATTTGGGGCAACAAGAGTTTTAAACCAGGGTGGCTTGATGCAGGGTTTAAGGTTTGGGAAGACAAAGGGAAAAAGACAATTGCAGATTTATACTCGTCCAATCAGCTCATGTCCTTTGAGGAAATAGCTCATTCTTTTGAAATTCCTGGAAAACACTTCTTTAAATACTTACAAATAAGAAATTTCATCTCTACCTCCCAACAGAACTCTTTATTGAAACCTCTATCTATTTTAGAGAGGGAAATGATAAAAGATTGCTATAACAGAGGTTTAATTTCATCACTTTATGACATTATAATTTCAGGATCACAAGAATCCTCAAATCATAAGCTAGAAGCTTGGAGTAAGGACTTAAATGAGGATATAGATGTGAATGATTGGATGGAGGCATGTAAGGGGGCTCAAACCCAAACAGTAAATGTAAGACTGAAATTACAACAATATAAATCAGAATCAGAACCATTTATTGCCATGTATGTTTACACATACAAGGAATTTGTCCTGGCGGGAAGGTGCATACATTTAACATTTAACAGTTAACGCAGTGCAATAAATGAGGATGAATGGATGAATGAATATTTACATTGAAACAGTAGCATATCAAAATACCAAAAATAAGATAAAGTGCATGGAATGTGCATGAGTGTAAGTGTTGTGTGAAAGTGGCAAGTGTAATGTTAAAGTGTCAAGTGTATTTAAGTATAAGGCTATGTGCAGGGGAGTGTCCGGTGGGAATCACTAACGACCTGGGGCGTAGTCAACTCAGCTGACTCAGCGGCTACTTAAAGCAGCTTCAGGAACCCACTCCTCAGTGTGCAACTCTCTACTGGAGACTGGTGACAAGATTGCTGGACTTCTTGGATCTTGGCTGAGTACATTCTCTATAGAGGTTTCTCTGCTATATTCCTATTGTACTTGCTGTATTAGTTCTACTATTTGGGGTACTATCTCTACTAGACTGTTAACCTGTACTGTCATTTCTACCTGAATTGTTTGAGCCGGGACTTTGCTTTGGTCAAGTGACTTAAACGCAACTGAACTAGCTAGGGTTAAAGTGTACTTCTGTAATACAACTGTACTTGGGACTAGGCTCTAGTTTTACTTTCTACTTTAGAGGTAAACAGATCCTGTCCTTGTTCACTTTTGGCAAAAAGCAGCTGTTCTTGTGAAACTCTCACCTCACTGATTAAAGGAAAGCCTGCTATTGTCCTGAGCCAGAGCACTCTCGATTGGAGCCCATCTCACTAACGACCTGGGGCGTAGTCAACTCAGCTGTAGATAATTATCGCTATCACCGGTATAGAAGCAGGTGTGGGTTTGAAGCGTCAGCTGTAGCGTCAGCGTATGAAGACTCGGAGGATAAAGACAGGAGTCTTTCGTTGGAGTCAAGACTCGGAGGATAAAGACAGGAGTCTTTCGTTGGAGTCAAGACTCGGAGGATAAAGACAGGAGTCTTTCGTTGGAGTCAAGACTCGGAGGATAAAGACAGGAGTCTTTCGTTGGAGTCAAGACTCGGAGGATAAAGACAGGAGTCTTTCGTTGGAGTCAAGACTCGGAGGATAAAGACAGGAGTCTTTCGTTGGAGTCAAGACTCGGAGGATAAAGACAGGAGTCTTTCGTTGGAGTCAAGACTCGGAGGATAAAGACAGGAGTCTTTCGTTGGAGTCAAGACTCGGAGGATAAAGACAGGAGTCTTTCGTTGGAGTCAAGACTCGGAGGATAAAGACAGAGGAGTCTTTCGTTGGAGTCAAGACTCGGAGGATAAAGACAGAGGAGTCTTTCGTTGGAGTCTTCGGGGGCGGCTGAGCATTAACACTTCTCTGTGAAAATGTGCTTCCCTCCCATACCTGTTTACATATCAACTCGTAGATACTTTAGACCTCGGACCCGTTCTTACTTGCATCAAAATCCTTCCGCGTTTATTTATCCCACCCGCTCCACACAAACCCAACACCTCGTCACAGGAGGCCTCTGGAACTGCCAGTCAGCTAACTGCAAGGCAGACTTCATCTCTGGCTTTGCTATCAAGCAATCTCTGGACTTCCTGGCTCTCACTGAGACCTGGATCACACCAGACAACACATCTACCCCTGCTGCTCTCTCCTCTGCCTTCTCCTTCAGCCACACACCTAGGCCCACTGGCCGGGGTGGTGGCACTGGTCTACTCATCTCCCCCAAATGGAGTTTTTCTCTCTACTCGCTTCCATTGCCTACACCACTGACTTTTGAGCTTCATGCTGTGACGGTTACCCATCCGGTTCAACTGAACATTGTTGTTCTCTACCGTCCACCTGGTTCCCTGGGAGATTTCTTGGAAGAATTAGACGTCCTCCTATCAAGTTTCCCAGAAAACGGCCCCCCTCTCATTCTTCTAGGTGACTTCAACATCCAGACCGAGAAGTCATCTGACCTGGTGCTCCTACTGTCTTCCTTTGCTCTCTCACTCAGTCCTTCACCTCCGACTCACAAAGCTGGAAATCATCTTGACTATATTTTCACCAGAAACTGCTCAACATCCAACCTCACTGTAACTCCACTTCACGTCTCCGACCACTTCTTTATCTCCTACTCTCTCCCACTCTTGGGAACTGACAACCCTCCCACAGCAACAGACTCTGCACCTGTGCGTCGCAACATTCGCTCCCTCTCTCCCTCCTCTCTGGCCTCGTCTGTTCTGTCAGCCCTTCCTTCAACCGACTCTTTCTCACTCATGCATCCGAACTCTGCCACGGACACTCTCCTCTCTACTCTGTCCTCCTCTCTTGATTCTCTCTGTCCTCTTACGACACGTAAGGTCCGCAACTCCCCTCCAGCTCCGTGGTTGTCAGACCCGGTCCGTGCCCAGAGAGCCACTTTGCGAGCATCGGAAAGGAAATGGCGAAAATCCAAACACGCAGACGACCTGCACGCCTATCACTCTCTTCTCTCCTCCTTCTCTGCCTCTATCTCTGCAGCCAAAAGCCTGTTCTACCAATCCAGAATTGAATCTTCTTTCTCTAACCCCAAAAAACTCTTCTCCATTTTTTCCAACCTCCTTGACCCCCCCTGTCCTCCTCCTTCCTCCACCCTTCTACCGAACCACTTTGTCGACTACTTTACAAAAAAGATAGATGACATTCGCTCCTCATTTACTGATTCCCCTCCCATAACTACATCTCCCCTAACCCTATCCGCCTCCCCTTCTCTTTCCACTTTCACCCCCCTGTCTCCCGATCAAGTTCTTACCTTGGTAACCTCTGCCCGCCCAACCACCTGCCCCCTTGACCCCATCCCATCTCACATCCTCCAGTCTATTGCTCCTGACCTTCTTCCCTTTCTCACCCATCTTATTAACACCTCCCTCTCAACTGGTTGTTTCCCTAACTCTCTGAAGGAGGCAAGAGTTAACCCTCTCCTGAAGAAACCCACTCTCAACCCGTCAGAAGTCAACAATTACAGACCTGTCTCTCTCCTTCCCTTTCTTTCCAAAACCCTGGACCGAGCTATCTTCAATCAAGTCTCCTCCTTCCTCCATCAGAACAACCTTCTGGACCCTCACCAGTCTGGATTCAAGGCAGGCCACTCAACAGAGACTGCCCTCCTTGCTGTCTCTGAGCAGCTTCACACTGCGAGAGAAGCCTCTCTCTCCTCTGTCCTTATCCTTCTGGACCTTTCTGCTGCCTTTGACACAGTGAACCACCAGATCCTCATCTCCTCCCTCCAGGACCTGGGTATCTCAGGCACTGCGCTCTCCCTCCTCTCATCCTACCTCAGCGATCGCACCTACCGGGTAACCTGGAGAGGATCTGTGTCTGAGCCTTGTCCTCTCACTACTGGGGTCCCTCAAGGCTCGGTCCTCGGTCCTCTCCTCTTCTCTCTGTACACCAACTCTCTTGGCTCCGTCATTCGCTCGCATGGCTTTTCCTATCATAGCTATGCTGACGACACCCAACTGATCCTCTCGTTTCCCAAATCGGAAACACAGGTAGCAGCACGAATCTCTGCCTGTCTGACTGACATCTCACAATGGATGTCCGCACATCACTTGAAGATTAACCCCGACAAGACTGAATTACTTTTCCTTCCAGGGAAAGTTTCCCCCACTCACGACCTGACGATTACTTTCAACAACTCAGTCTTGGCCCCGACCCCGACTGCCAGGAATCTCGGTGTGACCCTGGACAGTCAACTCTCCCTGACTGCCAACATTACCGCAACAACTCGTTCCTGCAGATTCATGCTGCACAACATCAGGAGAATACGTCCACTTCTCACCCAGAAGGCAGCACAGGTTCTCGTCCAGGCTCTGGTCATCTCGCGTCTAGACTACTGTAACTCCCTCCTGGCGGGTCTACCTGCTGGTGCCATCCGACCTTTGCAGCTCATCCAGAATGCTGCAGCTCGACTGGTCTTCAACCTCCCGAAATTCTCACACACCACTCCGCTCCTCCGCGACCTTCACTGGTTACCGGTGGCCGCCCGCATCCGCTTCAAAACACTGGTACTGGCGTACCGTGCTACGAACAGATCTGGTCCAGTCTACATCCAGGACATGGTAAAACCTTACACCCCATCTCGTGCGCTCCGCTCGGCTTCTGCCAATCGCCTTGTAGCTCCGTCACTGCGAGCTAAACACTCAACAAAGTCTCGACTGTTCTCTGTCCTGGCTCCTCGATGGTGGAATGAGCTCCCCATTGACATCAGAACAGCAGAAAGTCTCTACATCTTCCGTTGCAAACTAAAAACATATCTTTTCCGACTATACCTTGAATAAAGGATGTAGCACTGAAATGGCTCTTACTGATAGCACTTTGTAGTCGAACCTTTGACGAAATTGTACCTTCTTGATTCTTGTTGTTCTGATTCTTGTTTGTAACTGTAGAATGCACTTATTGTAAGTCGCTTTGGATAAAAGCGTCAGCTAAATGACATGTAATGTAATTGTCTGGGGGTGACAGAGTCATTAGAGTCATTAGAGTCAGTGGGGGACCGTTGACTGTTGATGAGCCCGACGGCAGACGGGAAGAAACTGTTTTTGTGGCGTGAGGTCTTGGTCCTGATGGACCGCAGCCTCCTGCCAGAGGGGAGGGACACCAACAGTTTGTGTCCAGGGTGAGAGGGATCAGCTACAATCTTCCTCGCCCGCTTCAGGGTCCTTGAAGCAAACAAGTCCTGGAGGGACGGCAGATTGCGGCCAATCACCCTCTCGGCAGAGCGAATGATGCGTTGCAGCCTGGCCTTGTCTTTGGCAGTGGCTGCAGTGTACCAGACGGTGATGGAGGAACAGAGGATGGACTCGATGATGGCAGTGTAGAAGTGCACATCATTGTCTTTGGCAGGTTGAATTTCCTCAGCTGCCTCAGGAAGAACATCCTCTGCTGCGCCTTCTTGGAGATGGAGCTGATGGAGCTGATGTTTAGCTCCCACTTGAGGTCCTGGGTAATGATGGAGCCCAGGAAGCGGAAGGACTCCACAGCTCCACAGGGTGAGAGGGGCTGGTGGGGCTGAGATCTTTCTGAATCCACAACCATCTCCACTGTCTTCAGAGCGTTGAGCTCCAGGTTGTTTTGGCTGCACCAGGTCACCAGGTGGTCAGTCTCCCACCTGTAGGCGGACTTGTCCCCACCAGAGATGAGTCCAATGAGGGTGGTGTCATCCGCAAACTTCAGGAGCTTGACGGACTGGTGACTGGAGGTGCAGCTGTTGGTGTACAGGGAGAAGAGCAGTGGGGAAAGAACGCAGCCTTGGGGGGGAACCGGTGCTGATGGACCGAGAGCCTGAGACGTGTTTCCCCAGCCTCACGTGTTGCTTCCTGTCAGACAGGAAGTCTGTGATCCACTTGCAGGTGGAGTCGGGCACGTGCAGCTGGGAGAGCTTGTCCTGCAGCAGAGACGGAATGATGGTGTTGAAGGCAGAGCTGAAGTCCACAAACAGGATCCTGGCGTAGGTTCCTGGGGTGTCCAGATGCTGGAGGATGGAGTGGAGGGCCATGTTGACTGCATCGTCCACAGACCTGTTGGCTCTGTAGGCGAACTGCAGGGGGTCCAGGAGTGGGTCTGTGAGGGTTTTTAGGTGGGACAGGACCAGGCGCTCAAAGGACTTCATGACCACAGAGGTCAGGGCGACGGGCCTGTAGCCATTGAGTCATGTGATCCTAGGTTTTTTGGGGACGGGGATGATGGTGGAGGCCTTGAAGCAGGCTGGTACATGGCATGTCTCCAGAGAGGTGTTAAAGATGTCTGTAAACACCGGGGACAGCTGATCAGCACAATGCTTCAGGGTGGAGGGGGAGACAGAGTCCGGGCCGGCTGCTTTGCGGGGGTTCTGCTTTTTCGTCTCTCTTGGATAATGAGGGTCGTCACTGTGGAGGGGGTAGGGGGCGCTGTGAATGATGGTTCAGAGGCGTGAGCCCCTGATGGGCTGGGGGAGGGTGGGCTGGTGGTCTGTGGCTGGTTGGTGGGGCTGTTGATGGGGCTGTGGGGGATGGCGTCAGGACTATTCCATTGTCTTTCAAATCTACAGTAAAACTCATTCAGCTCGTCTGCCAGGCGGAGGTCATTCATGGAGTGGGGGGTTTGGGTACGCATCAATGGTTGATGCGTACTTATGTCACTCCAGCTACATTACACAAATACAACGAAAATATCCCTGACACTTGTGTGAAATGTAACAAATTTAAAGGCACTTTGTACCACTGTATTTGGGAATGTGAACACATAATGAAATTCTGGAAAGAGGTTAACGATAAGATAAATACAATTTTAAATATTAGTTTCTCATTATCTGCAAAATCATTCCTTTTACATATATATCCTCGTCACACTCCACTAAGAAGTAGAGATTATTCTTTCATAGACATGAGTTTGTTACAAGCAAAACGTTTAATTGCCCTACATTATAAAAACACTAAAGCACCTAGGGTAGGTAGTTGGTTGAAAGAAATGGCTATAAACATGTCTATGGAAAAAATGACTTATATTGTTAGAGGTAAATACGAGAAATTTGAGGAAATATGGAATCCATTCTTTTCATTCCTTGAACATGGTGGAGTTGACGGGATGTCACTTAATGGAGGTGTGTGAAAACTATGGGAATCTTGCGAGAAGCTTACGTGTGTATTATTATTTAATTTTTTCTCCTTTTATTTTCATATTTTTTGTTGAATCATTTGTCTTTGTCTTTTTATCATTAATATGTAATATGTGTGTCATGCTGGTACATGCTTGTACCTCAACTGTCTAAAAGTTAACAGTATGTTAAAAATCAATAAAGATATTTGGGAAAAAAAAATGACTCCTATGGTAATTTAGAATCAAACAGACAATTAAGTAGGGGATGCTTTAGGGCGGGGCTACAAGGTGATTGACAGTTTGCTACGGCCTAAAAACACAACAGACATACTCAGCAGTTCAGTGACGGCACTAACATCCTTGAAAATAAAATAAAACTGTATACTCTGATTACTCTCTTTTCTCAACTGATATATCAGAATAATATCAGAGAAACTGTAAGTGGTCAAGATAGCAACTCAACAGTGTAAATAATTTTGATATTCAGCACGTCCACATCAGCATGAACGAACAGCTTGTGCCAGGGAAACACGCGGCTTCCATCGGTTACCAAGCCAAAGCTTGAATACGCGTTGCACAACCCAAGAGAGCATGTGGCAGAGCAGCTGTGGAGCAAAGCTGACCGGCCATTTATCAACTCAACACGTGTCAGTGTGTGTGTGTGTGTGTGTGTGTGTGTGATGGATATTATAAGTAGACAAAACGGTTATTTTTGGATAAACCTGTGTTACTCCACCTCTCTCTCACTCTCTCTGTCTCTCACCCTCTCTCTTTCTCTGTGTGTTCCATAAGTTCATAATGCCCTCGTTCTCATATTGACCTGTTTCCGCTTTTGGTTGTGTCTCAGTGGTTTGGGCTGTCACACACACACACACACACACACACACGCCTCTGGGTTGGTTCACAGCTGCACGCTCTGCTCCGCTTCAATGCACCTCGCTGTGTGTGTCAGAGAGAGTGATGGACGGGAGGAAGGAAGGAAGGAAGGAAGGAAAGGAAGGGATCAAGGAACTGTGGAGGAGTGTGTCAGAGGGGGTAAAGTGAGAGAGGGATAGTGTGTGTGTGGGTGTGAGTTTGTGTGTGTTAGTTATCCAGCATTTTGTTGTATAATTCCTTTTTTTTGTCGAGGAAAAACTGAATACAGTTAAGAGAATCTGAGGATCTCTTTGAAGGAAAAAAACAGCCCTCTGTCCACCATCAAAGGGCAGACACGCACACACAAACGCACACACACACACACTCACACACACACACGCACACACACACACTATGTATGGTCGAGGGACAGAGCGGTGGCTTTTCTGAATTTTAAACAAAGTCTAATTTATAATTTCTGTCTTAACCTCCCACATTGCTCTCACACACACACACACACACACACACACACACACACACACACACACACACACACACACACACACACACACACACACACACACACACACACACATGCTGCATCTATTTGAATACATAAAGCAGGCTCAGGACCGACACCTGGACACTTGTGTTTTTTCATGTGCACGCTTTCCACAAAGGGGTTTTAAATAAGTGTTTGTATGTGTGGTGGTCAGTGTACGATAATATAAGCTGCAAATGTTCCTGTGTCAAAATAATAAAGGGCGTGGGGGGGCGAGGGGGGGGGGGGGGGGGGGTACTGCAAAGCTGACTAGAGATGAATACCCAGAGAAGCAGCTGTTGGCCTAGTTAGCAGGCATGTCAACACAGGACCTCTGATCACATACACACACAGCCTCACGTACACTCACACACATTTACACACACACACAAATAATACCAAAGCAAATAACCACGAGTGAGCTCAATTTAGAAGGATGAACTGCGGAAGTGTCATAAAACCTACAATCTCTCTACTGACCACTTGGCGACTCCTCTGGTTGTATAGAAGTCTATGCTTCATGTGTTAAAGCTGCATTCTTGCTCTGGTTGTATAGAAGTCTATATAAAAGACTACTTCTCTCTTGATGTATTCCCTCAGTAAACATTGTTTTTCACCTGGATCCATTTTATTTGGTTATTTTTTTGGAGTGTGTTGTATTTTATTTATAGACTTCATTACCAAGAAATCACATCCAACTCAATTAAAGTTTATTTTGTTTAGCCCAAAATCACAAATACAAATTTGCCTCTGAGGGCTTTACAATCTGTACACATACAACATCTCTATCCCGGGACCTCACTTCGGATCAGGAAAAACTGTTCACAAGGTTGCTTGGGAACATCTTAGGATACACTGAGCTTCTCTCTCCTCTTCTCATTACATTACATTTAATTTAGCTGATGCTTTTATCCAAAGCGACTTACAATAAGTGCATTTCACCTCTCATTTTCTCCTCTCTATCCTTCTGGGTGAATTAATGTCTCTTCAATGCACATTACTAACTCTACTTCTTCTCAGGAGCCTCTGTGCTTCCTCTCCTCAAGCTTCCATGGATCGTGGCTGTCTGGAGCCGGTCCTGCTCCCTGCCATGGCGGCCCTGCTGATGCCCCTCATCTCTACCTCCGTTTTTCCTGATCCGATGTGAGGTCCCGGGACAGGGATGTCGTATGTGTACAGATTGTAAAGCCATCAGAGGCAAATTTGCATTCGTGATTTTGGGCTATACAAAATAAACTTTAATTGAGTTGGATGTGATTTCTTGGTAATGAAGTCTTTCAATAAGCATTAAACCATATAGTTTTGCAAATGTTCCAAATTAATATAATAGTTCAACGTTTTGGGAAATATGCATTTTTAGCGTCTTTGCCAGAGAGATGAGAGGCGCATCGAGTACAGAGCTGGAGTCAGTCATCCAACATCAGCATCATGGCTCGAGGCAGGTGGGGAACAGAGCACACAAATTAACATATTGTATGTCTTGAGCCAAATCCAAAACGTTGCGATGCTGTGGACTCGTGCAGCCACTTTCCTCGTAAAAGTCTCCATCGCATCAAGTGATTATTTGCATTCAATCCAAACTTTATTGTCTGTGTGGCTGTTGACATATTAATACAAATCTAATCATATTGCATGTTGCAGATTGCATCATAGGCCCTGCTCAGATCAGGCAGTAATGCGTGTCCTGGGGGATCCGATAACAAGTGGAAAGCTCTAAATACATCAGTTAAGACGGCTGCTTTGTGAAATATTCAGACATTGTGGACAAAGCCAGTTCATGCTTTGAAAAACTGAAGAAGAAAAGGAGGAACCAAAGGGAGCCATGGGGCTCATGACGTATGTTCCTGTTACATGGAGCTTAAGCGGTAGTTCAGGAAGGAAGACTTTCTTGGCACACGGGTCATTCATAAATGTCTTTTCTCCCAGCGATCACACTATCAGCTGATCTGGGGGGCGTCGACTTTTAAGCAATCAACCGGATGCAGTGCTGTGTCTCTAAGCCAATCATATCGTTGCTGTCAAACTTTAAAGGGGTTCTCTGCTGTCCTCAGTTGTCATTTCAGCTCAAATTGATGCGACCCTCCTCCCCCCCGTCACCTCCAGTCAGCAGGCAGTCATACTCCTCATGCATCATCAGGTTGCAGCAGTCTGGACTCCAGGGGGATTCTGCCGGGTCAGAACTCGGCTTCGCTGCCTCTTGTTTATTCTGGTTCAGGATAGAGTCTGATCGCCAAAGACTTTGCACTATTCCATTGTTATACCCTTGTAATAAATCTATTGTTTAATTCGGAACTAGTCTCTCCTGATTGAAGTGCTGGTTGGAGAAGCAGTAGCGTTTACACTCCAGAGACACTTGGAGGGCTGTATCCCAGACCCCTCACCAAGCGGTTTGAGTGATCGGATCAGAAAGCTCTTGCTGGTCGCTCACACTTCCATTTGTCCACTTGGGATTGACCGCCCAAGGCGCATTTTAAAAACGTGTCACATAGAAACAAGTCTTAACAGAGTCAAAGTGTTTTTATGTGTTACAAAAACTGTGAGTTGTTTGGGGTGAAATTAAATAAGCATGCAATAAGTACATTTTAAAAAGCTGCATTTAGTGTCGAGGGCATCCTTAACCCCAGTGATGAATGGGAGCCGAAGGGACATGTTCTGATGATATGACTGATGCTGCTGCTGAGAGCCTTGGCTTCTGGTGT
This sequence comes from Cottus gobio, assembly GCA_023566465.1. NCBI lineage: Eukaryota > Metazoa > Chordata > Actinopteri > Perciformes > Cottidae > Cottus > Cottus gobio. Next base: position 27,907,253 of record CM042225.1, read on the forward strand.
CAAAGCCAAACATATTAAGAATCCTGATGTATTTGATATTAGGAGCTAAATACAACACTAGCGACATCAGTGCTCATAGCACCCTGCAGTAACATGCATAGCCATAGAGACGAGCTGTAATAAAAACCAGCATGTTGAATGGGCTCAAACATCCCTGCTATTGGAACATTTTGCTGACATATGCATAATATACATCTCATGCCGAAGATGATTGGTAGCGGCCGCCTGAGTCCACAGAGCTTACTGTACAGCCCCTCGCTCCCTTTCTCTATTGTTCCTGAATAGAAGCTGTCCTGACAAACTTCTTTCCTATCTCTCTATTTTCCTAATAGGCTTGTTTGGATGGAGTTACACTGAGGTAAAAGGTACCAGTGGAGCATAAAATACTGTATTCTACACACACAGTCGGCCTCTAGCAGGACAGTAATTCAGTCCAGAGCATACACCCACATGCTGCATTCACTATATTGCTCTCTCTTTCTGCAATAATGCTACTGAGAAATTATTCGTCCCTAGATAATGCTCCCCTCAGTTAGCAACAAAGCAACTCTGTTTCTGCAGGGTTTTCTCAAAGACAAACACATATGCACAGAACTGCAGGATGAGAGATTTGCCTGCATTCTCTCTACTGACCAGCAAGAGGCGACTCCTCTGATTGTATAGAATCTATGAGAAAAAGGGGATGCTTTAGGGCGGGGCTACTGTAACTGACAGGTTGACATCAGAGACGTACACAGTCTCTCTACGTCACTCCCCCACATTCCAAATATGGACACTTCTGTTCATTGGTTGTGAAAACAACCACATGGCGACGGCCATAACCCAAGATGGCGGCGGTGAAATTGCTGAACTCAAGCTTCAAAAAGGCAGTTTACAAACCAACTGGTGAGTAAGTCCACTTTTTATACACAGCCTATGGATGGACCGGGCAGGTTGAAACAATGTATGAATGTAATCTACTTGCGCGAATAATTTGCGCCGTGTTTGGTGTGAACGCGCCATAAAGCTGGTCACAAGGTGAGAGACTATGTGTTTGCAAGCAGTCACATAGTTTATTCAGGTGACGTATTTGTACACTCTGTGTCAAATACCAACCCCTGGTCAGTGCCCATCAGGGTCTGATACCTTCACACAGGCGCCCCCTTTGGTGTCCGCATGAGACCACCGGGCGTTCAACTAACTCCAATGAAAACAAATTTTTGTCTGTATTAACGCTCAGAGCAACTGTTGTCGTATAAAGAACGAGAAAATCTGTCGATGGAAGGGTCAAACACACTCAGGAGACTGAAGTACGTGACCCAAAACCAACGTTGAAGTTTTTACATCGACTACTTACATAGCTTAGAAGAACATACCTACTTACCTTAACCTAAACAAGTAAACCTTCTGGACAACGAGCGCCCCATATGGGGTCCGATTTGCTTAAATCTGAGCTTCAGTCATGTTTTCAGGTGATCATATGAACCCATAGTCAATATCAAACCCTGTAAGAGCGTGTGTGTTTAGTGATTTATAAAAATGTGTTGAAATGTTCCTTTAAGTTACGCTACTGACTACGTCATAGCCAATATCCCTCAGTTGAGGTTAATCAGTTTTTTGACCGTTGTGCCAAGTTGAGCACAGAATAATTCTTGTAACTGTATTTTTGCTGAAGTACATTTTTTTAAATGGAGTTACTGTCTCTGAAGACTCATTACGCGTCAAGCTCATTGCCCATACACAGACTGTAACAGTAGTGGTAATAGGGATTACCGGATGGAGAGAGGATTGCCGCTACAAACCCATTTGATGTCAATATACAAAAGATTTAGCAAAGTCTGAACTTCATAATCAAAAGCATATAATATGTGAATGAAGAAACACAATTCCACCATAAACATAAACCATAAATATGACTCAAAGTGACCCCCAAAGTGGCTGAGAATGCACCCCAAGTTTTGAAGAAATGTTATGCTATGGCCCTTTCAGTGCCGGCCGAGTTGCCGTGATTTCTCGAAATGTCTGAACTAAAATAATTATAATATATACTCACTCAATCAAAGTACAGATACTCCTACCATATAGAGCTATTTATATATTTTTTAAAAGCATTCGTTAATATAGTTACAATAATGAAAATGTACTCTTTTTTTGGGGAAAAATATATATATTTCTGTGTACCATCATAAACCAATATACCACTAATACATATATTAACTCATCATCTATGTTCACAATGGTTTTCTGTATATTATACCTTTTGAAATGATTCAAATAGACCTCATGAATAAGGAGATAATCAGGATTTAGTATGAGATGTAAACCATTCGCAATTTTCGCCAAAAAATGGCTGGGGTGCAATTTAAGATAAATACAAGTACTTTTGTTTATTGAAAGCTTTTAAAGAAAGCTGTGGAATACGGACAATATGAGTGGTGTGGATTAGGCAAAAGGACTTCAAAAGAGAGAAAACAGCTCCAGAAGGAAAGGTGGGAGCTGTGTTTGGTGCTTCAGCCCAGAGTTACTCACAGTGATCCTGAAAGACGAAGCGACCTTCAGCTTGTCACATGGCCACTAACACATCACTGAGGTAGACTCTTCAAACACCCACAGCCTGCATCAGCCTGTCAATATGAGTCACACACATTGTTGCGTCCCACAGTAGAGGGTATTGAGTGAGTCTCAATCTAAAAGTCTCAGCCATGGAGCTCCACCACATATTGTTCCTCCATTGGTGGAAAACAAGGACGCTCATGCTTCTGCCCACACAATCAAACGCGCACGCAGACCTAACAGTTGTCAGTGGCGGGGGGGAGGGGGGTTGGGGGGTTTTGCTGGCTTTGCAGCTCATGAACATCTCTTCCAACCCCCACATGGGACAAGAGCCAGTGAACTCTCCATTCGTTCTCCCCTTCTGCACCTTCAGACCACTGCTGGATGAGGGCACACGCCCAAATGGTGCAGATGATGTTTAATGTTGCTCGTGGGAGAAATTTCACCATTGCTGCAGCAGATTTTAAGTCAATTTATGAAACCAACAATCTGAGACCAGATAAGAATGAACAAACCTTCTGTTGAAATACCTTTTGAGAGATCAGATTGCAATGTTGATTGTTTGACCACAAGCTAATCGTGGATGGAGGACAAGACCAAAGTGTTCAGTTTGGTTAACATTACGCAGTCAATACTTCATATTGCAACCAAGCCGTTTATGAAGCAATGGCTAAGCAGCTAGCATGCGACGTTCGGTTGTTTGGACCGGCGATCGGATCTCAAGAGGATCTTAATTGCATCTCAGTGTGGACACTGGAGACACAATAAAAAGCAGGTGTCGAGGAATATGAGATCAGCAGCAAGACTTTTTTTCTGCTTTTATAATTGACAGAAATCATTGTCAACGCTTCCGTTTCCAATTATTACAGTTCAAGCATTCCTTTATCTTCACTGGAATTTAATTGGTGGAATTCAAATACTAGTCTTCATACCTTGTAATGATAACCAAAAGCTCCTGAAGCTAGGTGGACTTTAAGGATTTAATTTTGTAAAGTGCCTCATAAGTTAAAGGATGGATGTTTTCTTGGAGCATCCAAATCATCCTGTTTGGTTATAGTACAGTGTGCTATTAATACATGTAAAAAAATAAATACATTGTCAAATATTAGGCCTATTTTTTACATCAACTGCAGTAAGAAGCCTCCTCCTGTTTTCTGATCTGCCCATTCTGATTTGCTGTATACACTGTGGCTCAGTGGTTAGCGGGTCGGTCTTTCAATCAGAAGGTCGGTGGTTCGATCCCCGGCTCCGGCAGTCTGCGTCGTTGTGTCCTTGAGCAAGGCACTTAACCCTTAGTTGCTCCCCGGGCGCTCCACGAAGCTGCCCACTGCTCCTTAATACTAAGGATGGGTTAAATGCAGAGAATAAATTCCATGTGATTGTGTAAAAAACACACATGGCCAATAAAGTTGATTCTTCTTCTTCTTCTTCTAACCATATATATATATGTGTATATGTGTGTGTGTATATATATATATAACCACCTGAATGTTCCATGTGTTCTCCAAATCCAGGACAAAACCATTAAAACACAGTTATGAGCAATTGTTTTTACGAAGGCAAACACTTAAAGAAATCTCCCATTACTGGTGAGTTAGGATCATTTGATTACTGAGGGATTAAGCTTGTGACTCATTGTGACCATCCACTTTAGAAAGCCTTATTGATGGGCCTCATTATGCAGATCAAATTTAAAAAGATTGTTTACATGTACTGCCTCAGTGTCAGTACCTTGGCAAAGATAGACAGTAGTGAGATGAATGATGGAACCTCTGGTTTCAGATATGTTGCTTTGTATGTGTCTCTCATTCAGAGAAACAGTAACATCTGAATAGAACACAATGGAAACAGCACACTGACGTCCATGAATGTAGAAGCATATATGTGCTAATACAGTTCATGAGATAGCATGTCGTGACTGAAACCGCCAGAGGACCTTTAACCCTTTGAGGTCGAAATGGTCATTTTCTCGATTTTACATAATTTCTTAAATTCACTTTCTTAAAGGCACTTGCATATGATCATACTCATGTGTTGTATATCAAAGTTTGCAGAACAATCTCAGCTCACTATATATACTCTGTATGTACTACTCTTTACCAGCGCATGGCCGTGTGTTGCGTCGCGCAGAGTGAAACTGAATAGCTGATCTGATCTGACATCTCTCTGATTGCAAGCCAGTGTCTTTTTGCAGTGTAAGGTGGGTAGGTCCTTAGGGATTTCATGAGTGTTCAAAGGTTAGTTTCACACAAAATGTCGACGAACACAAGAATCAACAAATCACGGTGAAATGCAAAACTTGACACAAACGCCACAGGCTCAGAGCTCCTGTGTGAGTCACGTACGATCTAACAGACAGAAGGAGAAGAGTCTGGAGCGTCCATCAAAATTTAAATCATATTTCTGTGCCGTTTTTTTCCGCGGAGCTATTAAAACCACTTGGACAGACATTTTTTGCCGAAAATTGCGAATGGTTTGCATCTCATACTAAATCCTCATTCACAAGGTCTATTTGAATAATTTCAAAAGGTATAATATACAGAAAACTCTTGTGAAGCTAGATAATGGGGGTGACTGTGGCTCAGTGGTTAGCAGGTCTGTCTTTCAATCAGAGGGTTGGTGGTTCGATCCCAGGCTCAGGTAGTCCATGTTGTTGTGTCCTTGAGCAAGACACTTAACCCTAATTGCTCACCGTTGCTGTGTCTACGGTCTACTGTATATCATGTAAGTCTCTTTGGATAAAAGCCTCAGATAAATGTAATAATAACTTCATATATGTGTTAGTGGTATATTTGTTTATGATAGTTCACAGAAAAGAAATATATATATATATTTTTCGAAAACAAAAATTGAAAGTTAATTTTCATTATCATAACTTCTTTTATGTTTCAGCTTGAACTGTTCTTACTCCTCCTAAGTCCAGAGGTAGCTTTCTGCTGACTTAAGTCATGCTGGTCCACTGACCAATCACAGCGCATGTTAATGCTCATGCTGGCCCATTGACCAATCACACGTAAAGGGCCAGTATGCAGGCGCTGGCACGTCAAAGAATACACCCAGCATGTCAAACTAAAGATCTGATTGGTTGAAGTCTTTGACAATCAACAATAATGTCCCCATCTACTTTCATCTGCAAAGGTTAGCTAGAAGGCCTCTGGCTGCTCTACTTCCATAGAGACATAGAGATGAAATCTGATTGGATGAGAGCTCTCCTTAACAGACACTGGAGGCAGCGACTGCAAGCAGAGCAACAGACAAAGACAGGAGCTGTGCAATGAGAAAATAAGCTAATAGGCAAAAATAATTATAATACATGTAGTTTATTGGTGAAAAACAATTAAATTATAAAATAGCTATAACTTTGTGATTCTGTTTAGGCCAGCAGAGAAGGCTTAGCTGGCCCACCACTGCTAAAACTTCTGTTTTTCCTTAAAAAAAGGGTTTCTATTGATTTTAATTTGTATTTAAATGTTTTGTGCTGTTTTCATTCTTTATTATCTTCACCAGGAGATTATGTATTTGACTGTTTGCGCGTAACTCTGTGTGTCTGTCCACAGCCGAAGAAGGACCCGTCGAGAATGATAAGAGCCACACGGTGTGTGTCTGTGTCATCGCTTTCAAGCATCTCCATCCAGATTAAAACACAACCCAGAGTACAGCAGATGTATGCACATATTACCCTTTTACCCCTTAAAGTAGAACTACCAATCACCCTTTAGTAAGAAAACACTTACCATTTTGTGATTTAGGTGAACTGACCCCTTTGGAGCTTAAAAATAATCTTTTGGATGAATATTGCGACAGAAAAACATCCTCTACAGGCTGCAACATTTCAGGGATGGCTGTCCAACTGCAGTAATAACAGTAATATCTGCACCTGAAATGACTTCTCATGCCAAAATGATACATGTGACGTTTTAAATTCTAAGCAATGCAAGATTATCTCAGGTAGTTCAAATGGTCACAAATATTTTTTTATTTTAGTGACAGTCCAAAAGATGCAGGTATTCAGAACTATGTTGCTTATGTTTATTAATAGGAGCAGCAGAGTAATATATGATGTGCTCCCTTGACAGAAACTAGATGACTGTGTGTGTATGTGTACTTTCAGCTCACCATGAAGATATGTTCTGCCTATGCACAGTAATGTGAGATTAAACCAGCTGAGCCCCAACAAAAACTGCTGTGGATGCACCTAGGACACTTGTGTAGCACGCACGCACGCACACACACACACACACACACACACACACACACACACACACACACACACACACACACACACACACACACACACACACACACACACAGCTAAAAATGAATTATGATGTCAGGATCCCTGTCTGACCCGGTGTGTGTAACCTGTTTTTCCCAAATCTCCTCCCCTCTTGTGTCTGTCATGTGTCTGTTTGTTGTGTTGCCAGGTGTTCGTCGTTGCCCCGTTCCCGTGTTCCGCCACCGTGCCGCTGCCAGGCCTGTGTCCTCTCAGCTTCCCCGCCGGGCCCCGTCCAGAGCCCAGGCCCGCCGGGCCCCGTCCCGAGCCCAGTCCCGCCGGGCCCCGCTCTACGGAGCCCTCGTCTCCAGAACCCTCGTCTCCGAAGCCCCGCTCTACGGCGCCACATAAGTCCCCAGAGCCACAGAAGTCTCCGGAACCCCAGAAGTCTCCGGAACCCCCGGAGCCACAGAAGTCTCCGGAACCCCCGGAGGCTCCGCCCCGCTCTCTGGAGCCTCCGCCCCGCTCTCTGGAGCCTCCGCCTTGCTCTCTGGAGCCTCCGCCTTGCTCTCTGGAGCCTCCGCCTGACTTTCCGGAGCCTCCGCCTGGTGGCCGTCCTCCGGCCCAGCCCCCTGACTGTTCCTGACCCTGTGACCCTGATCCCTCCGCCGGCTCCCCTCCACCCACCCTGGTCTTCCGCCAAGCCCACTTCCTGGTGTGCTCCTGGTTTCTTCTGTTTCTTTTGTGTAGTCTGGAATCCGCCCCTTAAGGGGGGGGGGGGGGGGGGGGGGTACTGTCAGGATCCCTGTCTGACCCGGTGTGTGTAACCTGTTTTTCCCAAATCTCCTCCCCTCTTGTGTCTGTCATGTGTCTGTTTGTTGTGTTGCCAGGTGTTCGTCGTTTGTTTTCAGTCCCGCCTCCACACACCTCCCACGGCCACATCCCTGATTGGCACGCAGCTGCGGCCAATCTTGATCAAGGGACTATATCTGTCCTGAGTCTGCAGGCCTCAGTGTCGGTCTGTTGTTTGTCTCTGCCGTTTGTCTCTGCCGTTTGTCTCTGCTCCCCGTCTTCTGCTCCCCGTCTTCTGCTCCCCTTCCCAGCCTGCCAGCCTTCAGTGTCGGACCACGGGCTCCACACCGGTCAGCCATCCTGCCTCTCTGCCAGGCCAGCCTTCAGTGTTCTTGCCTCTCTGCCAGGCCAGTCTTCAGTGTCGGACCACGGGCTCCACACCGGTCAGCCATCCTGCCTCTCTGCCAGCCTTCAGTGTCGGACCACGGGCTCCACACCGGTCAGCCATCCTGCCTCTCTGCCAGGCCAGCCTTCAGTGTCGGACCATGGGCTCCACACCGGTCAGCCATCCTGCCTCTCTGCCAGGCCAGCCTTCAGTGTCGGACCACGGGCTCCACACCGGTCAGCCATCCTGCCTCTCTGTCAGCCTCCAGTGTCGGGCCACGGGACCCACACACAGTTCAACCCACAAATCCTTCAATAAACATCTGTTAATCCCTTTTAACTGTTTGTGGTCTGCATTTGGGTCCTAAAACCTGTACATCCCGTGACATATGGAAGGTAATTTTGAAATTGAAACACGAGGGCACAGCAAAGGTCTGGTGTCACTCACACTTGTGTTGCGCAAACATCAGTGAAACTGTGTGTGTGAATAGAAACAGTTAATTTCCCTGGGACGTCACACTCGGTAGTAAAGGAAGTGAAGGCCATTGTGGAGGATTTAGCGTGTTTAACGCCAGAGGCCATTATCAGATGAATGATGACAAAAGAAGTCATTCTCATTTCCTAAATCGGCTGTCAAACCAATACCGCCCGGGGTGTGATGTAAGAGACGCAAATCCTCACAGCCGGTTGGTGGAACTTTAGATAAGAAAGGATGTAATGAAATCACCATAATTAGTTTTTAAAATCAGTACATTTGATGACATTACTTTACCTACTGCCTGGGACTAAGAGGTATGCGGGCGAGCAGCAGGACTCAAATAGTGACGGGGGCAGAATGAGTAGAAAAGTAAACGAATGTAATGCTGCCGAGGACGGGGCTTTCATTAGTGCAACCTTTCATACGAACGTCCAGAGAAATTGTGACTTTGTGAGAATTTTAAAGCAGTTTGGAGACTGTGATAAGTGGGAATGGTGATGATGAAGCAGATGAGCTACAATTATGACAGAAATCATAATAGCAAATAAAATAAGAAAAAACAAACGGCAGGAGGTAGAACAAGTCTGAAAAACAGGTTTAAAACTGGAATAGCGGTCAGAGATCTCTATATAGGATGTCTCAGAGTACAATATTAATATTAATAGTATGGTCACCTATAACAAAGGTCAAAAAAGTTATTGTAGATTATTGCTTCCAGTAATGACAGATTTCTGAAACTTTATTATCAAGCTGGCTTACATTATTAGATTGGTAATAATATGTGTTAAAGCTGCATTCTCTCTCCTGACCACCAGGGCTCCTCTGGTTGTATAGAAGTCTATGCTTCATGTGTTAAAGCTGCATTCTCTCTCCTGACCACCAGGGGGCGACTCCTCTGGTTGTATAGAAGTCTATGCTTCATGTGTTAAAGCTGCATTCTCTCTCCTGACCACCAGGGCTCCTCTGGTTGTTCATGTGTTAAAGCTGCATTCTCTCTACTGACAGGGGGGCGACTCGTCTGATTGTATAGAAGTCTATGCAGTCTATATAGCAAAAGATACTTTAGGGCGGGGCTACAAGGTGTTTGACAGGTTGCTACCAGAAACAAATGGCCAAAAAACACAACAGACATACTCAGCAGTTCAGTGACGGCACAAACAAATAAAATAAAACTTTATACTCTAATTTTCTGCATCACTGACTGAATGCATGCATGAATGTTATTTATGCATGACATCATACAGTACTTTTCTCAAGCGATATATCAGAATAATATCAGAGAAATTAATGTCGAAGGTTGGTGGTTTATTGCAGTGGTTCCCAAGAAGAAGAGGAAGAAAGCAAAGTTCTGCTCCACACATTTGTATCGATCACACCAGAGTGGCCCTTTACCTCCGAGGAGACCATGGGAGCTCATGGCCCCGCCCACCCTCTATGACACAGAAGCTCCACTCAGATGTAGTGGTGAAATGGGAAAACTGTGGAGGACTATCCTCCACATATCTGGAACAAGGTCCTTGAAAGCTGCAGGTCTGCTGAGACCCCATTTTATTTCTTTAAATGCACTGCAACTTTTATTCAATTCTGTTTTTTTTTGCTCTTTAACTGTTTTTTTTTTAAATGTTTTAATGAATGTTATTAATTGTTTTTAAATCTAGTTTTCTTCTGCATTATGTTTTGATGTTTTTAATGGTTTTATGTGAAGCACTTTTAATCACCTTGTTGTTGAAATGTGCTATAAAAATAAATGTGCCTTGCCTTTTAGTGATAATAATAATATGAAACAAAAACAAAGGCTACATTTCATGAACTTGTTTTTCTATCTCTCATTTGTATTAGGCTCTGAGAACTACAGTTCCCATAATGCTGGTGTGACAAATGGAAACAGGAATATGTTTGCTTTGTGAATCCAAATAATGAAGATGGATCTTGCAATTGACTCGCAAGAAAAACATGATAATCATGAAACCATTTTGACGTAAATCCTGCATCCTTATTGAGGTTCACACTCAACAGAGAATCAGATATTACTAGAAATAGCATTCCAGATTCCATAAAAACATGTATTGCGTCTGCATGTTCAGTTTGACAGAATTATGACAGTGAAGAAAAGGGAAAATATGAATACTTTTCAAATTGATGCATGTAAAGGTGACCCTGCAGACTACAGCGGATAGTCAGGTCTGCAGAGAGAACTATTGGTTCCAGCCTGCCCTCCATCCTGGACTTGTACACCTCCAGAGTCAGGAAGTTGGCTGGAAAGATCCCTGCAGACCCCTCACACCCTGGACACAAGCTGTTTCACGTCCTCCCCTCTAGGGGGCGCTACAGAGCCAAGACCACCAGACACAGGAACAGCTTCTTTCCACTTGCCGTCACTCTGATGAACAATTAATCAGACTCTTCCATCTGCACTACTTGCACTAATTGGACTACTTTTTCTTTTGAATGTCTTTTTTTAAATATGTATCTTGCTTATTGTAAATGTGTATATATGTATAACGAGAGCTATGTGTAACCAGGGACAAATTCCATGTGAGTGTAAACACACACGTGGCCAATAAAGCTGATTCTGATTCTATGGGTCCTGGATGTGGACTGAGCCTTGTGATTCAGCACTCACCAACAGCAGCTGGGCTCAGAGAGAAGCATACCGGCAGTAGAGAAATGCTGACGTCATCAGCACACGACATTCACCCAGTAGTTATTCAAAATGGCTGAGGTGCAGCTGTAGCCACCATGACTAAGGACAAGGAGTTGTGTTGAAAAGAATTGGGTTGGCTGTGATCCATCCAGGAGCAACAATGTTCAACATAATATAATGTACATAAGTATACTTTTGCATCTACTACAAAAAGCAATATGACACTATGATGGAGTTCAGTTGTAAAATGTGTTTATAAGTATGCTCATTCCGTCCGGTACCGGTTCGTGGTTCCCTTGGTACCAGGCCGCACCAAAAGAATGTAACCGCAGATGGAACATCTTGACACATGTCAACAGGGTACGTGATACATTACCCTAAAAATTAAACTTAAAAGTCTGTTTCAACTCTGTCGGTGTTCTGGATTAAAACCAAGGCGAGAGTATCCTGAGATCGCCAATAAAGCTCTTGTGGACAAGATGGCGCCACTGATGGCTGCCTAGGTGTGTCGGTGCGCGTTGTTTTGTATTGTTTTTGTTTTTAATTTGGTTTTCTGCTGTGATTTCTGGAGCTCTTTCACCAGAGATGAGCTCATGAACTCCAGCGGACTTACATCCAAATTGTTTAACTTCCGTGAAACTTCCGAGGAATCTCCTTCTACGCCAACAACAGCTGGTGCAACGACGTGACAGTGATTCTGCAGCACTGTTCTTCGGACCTGGAATCCTTCATCATCCACTGCAAAACCTTCTACTCCCCTAGTTCACTTCATTCATCCTGGCCAGAGTTTACATGCCACCGCAGGGCAACGTGCAGGAGGAACAGTGGACCCTTGTCGAGCAGATACGGAGTGTGGAGCGAACGTACCCGGACTCCTTAGTTATTGTCCTTGGTGACTTTAACAAAGGTAACTCATCTCTGGTGGGGACGGGTCCGCCTACAGGTGGGAGACTGACCACCTGGTGACCTGGTGCAGCCAAAACAACCTGGAGCTCAACGCTCTGAAGACAGTGGAGATGGTTGTGGATTCAGAAAGATCTCAGCCCCACCAGCCCCTCTCACCCTGTGTGACTCCCCCGTCAAAGCTGTGGAGTCCTTCTGCTTCCTGGGCTCCATCATTACCCAGGACCTCAAGTGGGAACTAAACATCAGCTCCATCTCCAAGAAAGCGCAGCTGAGGATGTTCTTCCTGAGGCAGCTGAGGAAATTCAACCTGCCAAAGACAATGATGGTGCACTTCTACACTGCCATCATGGAGTCCATCCTCTGTTCCTCCATCACCGTCTGGTACGCTGCAGCCACTGCCAAGGACAAGGCCAGGCTGCAGCGCATCATTCGCTCTGCTGAGAGGGTGATTGGCTGCTATCTGCCATTCCTCCAGGACTTGTTTGCTTCAAGGACCCTGAAGCGGGCAAGACAGATTGTAGCTGATCCCTCTCACCCTGGACACAAACTGTTGGTGTCCCTCCCCTCTGACAGGAGGCTGCAGTCCATCAGGACCAAGACCTCACGCCACACAAACAGTTTTTTCCCGTCTGCAGTTGGGCTCATCAACAGAGCCCGGGTCCCCCACTGACTTGACCGACTCTGTCATCCCCAGACAATTTCCCACTTGACACTCCTCTGCACACACCCTCATGCCTCATATTTAAATACACTCGCCACTTTAACACTACACTTGCCATTTTCACACAACACTTATACATTCCATGCACGTTCCATGCACTTTATCTTATTTTTATATTATACTGTTCAATTGTAAATATTCATTCATTCATTCCCATTTATTGCACTCTGTTTACTGTTAAATGTATATTGTTAAATGTTATGCACCTTCCACCAGGATAAATTCCTTGAATGTGAAAACAAACATGGCAATAAATGGTTCGTATTCTGATACTGATTCTGATTTTTAAGGCAGAATATCGGCAGAATGAGATCGCCAAAAAAGCTCTGAAACCTGCTTCCATAAACTGGACATAATGGTTTAAGTTACGGAGTAAACTGGACATAAAGGTTTAAGTTACGGAGTAAACTGGACATAATGGTTTAAGTTACAGAGTAGACTGGACTAAAGGTTTAAGTTACAGAGTAGACTGGACTAAAGGTTTAAGTTACGCAGTAGACTGGACTAAAGGTTTAAGTTACGGAGTAGACTGGACTAAAGGTTTAAGTTACAGAGTAGACTGGACATAAAGGTTTAAGTTACGGAGTAGACTGGACATAGAGAACACACGTCTCCCGTCACCCTGAGATGGGACCCAGTCCGTGGAAATATTGTCTTATACGTAACCGGTCCGTGGCACAAAAAAGGTTTAGGACCGCTGAACTGGAGGATGTAGAGGGCCAATGCATAATATTGAGATTAACAAAGTAACAAAGGTTTCAGGGTAAATGTATCAAAGTAAAAGTATCAGTTTTCTTTGCAATATGTAGTGAAGTAAAAGTCAACAGAAATATAAAAAGTACAGATATCCCAAAAAAACGACTTAAGTAAAGTAACGAAGTATTTCTACTTCGTTACTGTACACCACTCTGCATCAGTCATGTGATGGGGCGGTTCTACAGGTGCCTGAGCCCTGAAGGTTTTCAGCACCATCTGAACTGTTCATGAGGCCGTGCAGAACTACATTACATTACATTACATTACATTACATTTCATTTAGCTGACGCTTTTATCCAAATCGACTTACAATAAGTGCATTCTACGGTTACATACAAGAATCAGAACAACAAGAATCAAGAAGGTACAATTTCGTCCAAAAGTTCAACTACAAAGTGCTATCAGTAAGAGCCATTTTCAGTGCTACTATAGTGCTACGTCCTTTATTCAAGGTGTAGTCGGAAAAGATGTGTTTTTAGTTTGCGACGGAAGATGTAGAGACTTTCTGCTGTTCTGATGTCAATGGGGAGCTCATTCCACCATCGAGGAGCCAGGACAGAGAACAGTCGAGACTTTGTGGAGTGTTTAGCTCTCAGTGACGGAGCTACAAGGCGATTGGCAGAAGCCGAGCGGAGCGCACGAGTTGGGGTGTAAGGTTTTATCATGTCCTGGATGTAGACTGGACCAGATCTGTTCATAGCACGGTACGCCAGTACCAATGTTTTGAAGCGGATGCGGGCGGCCACCGGTAACCAGTGAAGGTCGCGGAGGAGCGGAGTAGTGTGGGTGAATTTCGGGAGGTTAAAGACCAGTCGAGCTGCAGCATTCTGGATGAGCTGCAAGGTCGGATGGCACCAGCAGGTAGACCCGCCAGGAGGGAGTTACAGTAGTCTAGACGTGAGATGACCAGAACCTGGACGAGAACCTGTGCCGCCTTCTGGGTGAGAAGTGGACGTATTCTCCTGATGTTGTGCAGCATGAATCTGCAGGAACGAGTTGTTGCGGTAATGTTGGCAGTCAGGTAGAGTTGACTGTCCAGGGTCACACCGAGGTTCCTGGCAGTCGGGGTCGGGGCCAAGACTGAGTTGTTGAAAGTAATCATCAGGTCGTGAGTGGGGGAGACTTTTCCTGGAAGGAAAAGTAATTCCGTCTTGTCAGGGTTAATCTTCAGGTGGTGCGCGGACATCCATTGTGAAATGTCGGTCAGACAGGCCGAGATTCGTGCTGCTACCTGTGTTTCCGATTGGGGAAACGAGAGGATCAGTTGGGTGTCATCAGCATAGCTATGGTAGGAAAAGCCATGTGAGCGAATGACGGAGCCAAGAGAGTTGGTGTACAGAGAGAAGAGGAGAGGACCGAGCCTTGAGGAACCCCAGTAGTGAGAGGACAAGGCTCAGACACAGATCCTCTCCAGGTTACCCGGTAGGTGCGATCGCTGAGGTAGGATGAGAGGAGGGAGAGCGCAGTGCCTGAGATACCCAGGTCCTGGAGGGAGGAGATGAGGATCTGGTGGTTCACTGTGTCAAAGGCAGCAGAAAGGTCCAGAAGGATAAGGACAGAGGAGAGAGAGGCTTCTCTAGCAGTGTGAAGCTGCTCAGAGACAGCAAGGAGGGCAGTCTCTGTTGAGTGGCCTGCCTTGAATCCAGACTGGTGAGGGTCCAGAAGGTTGTTCTGATGGAGGAAGGAGGAGACTTGGTTAAAGATAGCTCGCTCCAGGGTTTTGGAAAGAAAGGGAAGGAGAGAGACAGGTCTGTAGTTGTTGACTTCTGACGGGTTGAGAGTGGGTTTCTTCAGGAGAGGGTTAACTCTTGCCTCCTTCAGAGAGTTAGGGAAACAACCAGTTGAGAGGGAGGTGTTAATAAGATGGGTGAGAAAGGGAAGAAGGTCAGGAGCAATAGACTGGAGGATGTGAGATGGGATGGGGTCAAGGGGGCAGGTGGTTGGGCGGGCAGAGGATACCAAGGTAAGAACTTGATTGGGGAACAGAGGGGTGAAAGAGGAAAGCGAAGGGGAGGAGGATAATGTTAATGGAGATGTAGTTATGGGAGGGGGATCGGTGAATGAGGAGCGTATGTCATCTATCTTTTTTGTAAAGTAGTCGACAAAGTGGTTCGGTAGAAGGGTGGAGGGAGGAGGAGGACAGGGGGGGTCAAGGAGGTTGGAAAAAATGGAGAAGAGTTTTTTGGGGTTAGATTCAATTCTGGATTGGTAGAACAGGCTTTTGGCTGCAGAGAAGGAGGCGAGAAGAGAGTGATAGGCTAAGTGAACTAAACCTCTTAGTGGGGTCAGAGCGAGTCCCCAGCCACCACCTCCCCTCGACAGAATCATCAACATAGCATTACAGACTGGACCTGCTGGCTGTTCCCTTTCTAAGTTGGTTGAAGAAAAAACAATAAACAACTTCATAAACCACTATTTTCCACTCTGAACACGCTGGAGAAGAGAGTGAGGAAGCTGGTTATCTGCTCCAGAAGACGTTTTCTTTAAGCCAAAGTGTTTTCCACGTCAGACGAGAGAGATACTCGTGAAGTTGTGTAGTAACCTCAGTAAAAAACAATAAAACATCAAATCTGGCGACGTGTTTGTGACACAATGTGTTGAATCTGAGGTATTTAGTATCAAACTGTCCTCCAGAACAAACGCTGCCAAGTGCAGAAAAGCACCCAAACCCAAATACTTTGAAATCCTTCACTGCACTGTAAGTGCGGGGAAACTCCACCTGCCTGGCACGAAGAGGGAAATAAATCTAACCACAAAAAGCTAGTTAGCGCTAGCAAGTTAGCTCCCCGAGAACCACCGACGGTAGCGAACCAGTCCCCGGCTCGACACGGGCAGGAGCAGCAGCAGCAGCAACAGTGGCTTATAACCCGACGTGGCTTGTTTATGATTAAATACACTGCAGATGTACAAACACAAACGTATGGGCACGGCGGCTACCGGCACGGAGGCTACAGCAGCGCAGCTAGCTACGGCGGCTCAGCAGTAGCAGCAGCGGCTTATAACCCGCTGTGGCTTGTTTATGATTAAATACGACTGCAGATGTAAAAACACAAACAGCAGTTCACTCACGAGATGCTGTTCACTTGATAAAGAAAAAGTCCATCCGCCTCTTTGTTAACAAACGCACAGTTTATCGGTACCCTTCAGGTCCTTCTCCATGGCCATGAACGCCAGTGACAGCCCAAGTTTCCATGTGTTTTAGGGGCTGAAAATGTCTGCGTTGTTAGTAAATCCACCACCAAGTCCGTTTCTCCTCCTCCTTCAGCCATTGAGTGTTAAAAAACTACACCAAGTAAAACATAAAAAATGTCATAACTCTTATGTTTCAGCTTGAACTGTTCTTACTCCTCCTGAATTCTGCTAGCAGCTAGGTAGCTTTCTGCTGACTTGAGTCACGCTGGCCCACTGACCAATCACACGTCCAGGGCCGTCACTGATGTGGCCCTGGTCAAAGAATACACCCAGCATGTCAAACTAAAGATCTGATTTGTTAAAGTCTATGACAATCAAGGATACCGTCTTCTTCCATAGAGACATAGAGGTGAAATCTGATTGGATGAGAGCTCTCCTTAACAGAAACTGGAAGCAGAGTGTGACAAGGTTCGTCTTTCCTGGGATTCTCCGGACGCGTCGCCCACAGACCACACGTAGCTGTGACGGTTTTAAGGACTTTATTAGCATACACTGTTACATTCACTGGAGACTTCTCTCCGTCTCTGCCCGCCGACTCTGCTGCCGCTCTCCCCCCTGGCTGCCGCTACTGCGGGGTTTAAATGCATGCCCCCACGCACGCCCACACACACCCACACACACACCCCCATCAGTCCCAGGTGCGGCTCATTCCTCCCGATTGCCCGCACCTGTTCCCTGAGCCGCCCTTCGCTCTCCCCCCTCTGCAGCCGCGCTAAACCACGCCCCTGCCCCACATAGAGCAACAGACATAGACAGGAGCTGTGCAATGAGAAAATAAGCTAATAGGGAAAAATAATGATAATACATGTGGTGTATTTGTGAAAAACAATTAAATTACAAAGTAGCTATAACTTTGTGATTCTGTTTAGGTCAGCAGAGAAGGCTTAGCTGGCCCTGACCGCCCACCACTGGCTTGCATCGTCTCGGCTTACGGGACAGTACATCCAGACGCTATTGTTTCCTAGTAACAGCTGAGTCAGCGATCCTGAGTCCTCACAAGGTGCACAGCTCTGTCCCACGGCCTGAGCTGAGCTGCAGAATAAAGTAGCACCATTCAGCAGAGGAATGTTTCCGCTAGACACCAGAGTACAGCATTGGGTACAGCTGTGATGTGATTGGATAAAAAAAATGTGGCGCTGTGGGAGTGCGCAGTCGCCAAAGAGTTACAAGAGTGCAAACAGCAAGAGACAGTTCCACAACGTGAATATGTGATTTTGTTGTAGCACCCAAACCCACAATTGATGTAAGACCCCACAGGTCATGGTTTAGACATTAACAGTAGCCTATTTGTTGCTGTGAAACAATCTTGAGGTAAAGACGAGAAGAAATCCAGAGGCAATATTATTGATCATCCGTCTGCTCTCGACTGTGAGCGGCTGTCGTCCTTTCTCCCGAGGTAGGTGACACAAGAAAAGAGTATTTACAAAACTACACCACAGACAAGGAGACTTTGAAGCATAAAAAGAACATTTATACTCTGTTGATAAAACTAATTTTTGACAACCCCAAGGATGTGAACATTGTACGGATGCATGCAGCTCAAAAACCCTGTCATCGTGAATCGCCATGACAACCTGGCAAGGAGAGGGCAGAGAAAGAGCACCAGCAACCTGTGAGAAGTGCCGGTAAACAAGAAGAGGTTGACTTATTGTGGTGCGTTTGGTTCCAAAGGGTTGGGAAGATCTGAGCGAGGCACTTTCCAGAGATATCAGTTCTGGATAAACTGCAGGAGAGGACACCAGGTCTTATGGAGGGTTCAGATTGTCCTCTTGCAGACCTGGGCAGACCTCTTGCAGAGAAACAAGCTCAGGGCTTACACTAATTCGGCATAATGGTTGTATTTTCATGCACTTTATGCCGGTCCTATCATTTGTTTACGTCATATTTATTACGTCAAATGTATTGTAATGTATGTCAGACAATATTTTTACGGACCGGCCTTCACAGTGTGGGCGATAAACATGACGTAATACATTTAACGTTATAAATATGACGTAATAAATATGACATAATAAAACCGACAAAGTGCATAAAAATACAACTCACCATTATGCTGAATTAGTGGGAGCCTTGAGCTTGTTTATCTGCAACGAGCCGGTCCCATCTCGACAACGACACCCGACGTGTGTTTGTTATGTCCAGTCTGCCGCGTAACTTAGTTTCGGTCGCTGTCATCGCAGAAAACCCGCTTCACAAAGCGTGACTCTGTAGTAAGTCAGACACGTTCCCGGTGGGTGTTGGCCGCTAGTTTCCTCCGTAGAGTGACCGGGCTCAGCCTTAGAGATAGGGTAATTCAATTAAATTCAGTTTATTTTGTATAGCCCAAAATCACAAATACAAATTTGCCTCTGAGGGCTTTACAATCTGTACACATACGACATCCCTGTCCCGGGACCTCACATCGGATCAGGAAAAACTCCCACTAAAAAACAAGGGGAAGAAACCTGAGGGAGAGCAACAGAGGAGGATCCCTCTCCCCGGATGGACAGAAGCAATAGATGTCATGTGTACAGAATCAACGTAACAGAGTTACAGCACATTCAATGGATGTCACAGAAATTATTCATGAGTAGTAGGCATGGCCACGACCCAGATGACTATGATCCACGACAGCAGACAGAGGTGAAGATGAAGGGCATCAGCAGGGCCGCCATGGAAGGGAACAGGACCGGCTTCAGACAGCCACGATCCATGGACGCTTGAGGAGAGGAAGCACGAAGGCTCCCGAGAGGAAGTAGAGTTAGTAATGAGCATTAAAGAGACATTCATTTATCTAGAAGTATAGAGAGTAGAAAATGAGAGGGAGAAGAAGATATAAATCCCTCGGTGTTTCCCTAAGATGCTCCCTGGCAATATAAGTCCATAGGAGCACCCCAGGAGCACCTGAGGAGGGGAAGAGGAGGAGAGAGAGAGAACAGGAGAGAGGAGCTCATTGTATCCTAAAATGTTCCCCAGCAGTCTAGGCCTATGGCAGCATATCTAGGGGCTGGACCCTAGGTCCGACCTGAGCCAGCCCTAACCATAAGTACTGTCAAAGAGAAAAGTCTTAAGTCTACTCTTAAATGAGGTGACTGTGTCTGCCCCCCGGACTGAAAGTGGAAGCTGGTTTCACAGAAAGGGAGCTTGATAACTGAAGGCTCTGGCCCCCATCCTACTTTTTAAGACTCTAGGAACCACAAGTAGCCCCGCATTCATTGAGCGCAGCTCTCTGGTGGGACAATATGGTGCTATAAGCTCCCTAAGATATGATGGTGCATTACCAATTAAGGCTTTATATGTAAGAAGAAGGACTTTAAATGCAATTCTCTGTCTTACAGGAAGCCAGTGGAGATCAGCTAATACAGGAGTAATGTGATCTCTCCTCTTAACTCTCGCTAGCACACGGGCTGCAGCATTCTGGATCAACTGTAGAGACCTGAGAGACCCAGCAGAGCAGCCTGATAATACAGAGTTACAGTAGTCCAGTCTTGAGGTAACAAATGCGTGGATCAATGTTTCTGCATCCCTTCGAGACAGGATGTGCCTGATCTTTGCAATGTTGCGTAGGTGGAAGAAGGCAGTCCTTGAGATCTGTTTCACGTGGGAACCGAAGGACAAGTCTTGGTCAAAGACAACTCCCAGGTTCCTCACGGTGGTGGTTGACGCCAGTGCAATGCCATCAAGAGACAACAATATCATTCGATAATTGATTTCTCAGATGCTCTGGGCCAAGCAGAATAACTTCAGTCTTGTCCGAGTTCAACATCAGGAAGTTGCAGGTCATCCAGGTTTTTATGTCTTTAAGACATGCTTGAAGTTTAGCCACCTGGCTGGTTTCATCTGGCTTGATCGATATATATAGCTGGGTATCATCGGCGTAGAAATGAAATTTTATTGATTGTTTCCTGATAATATTGCCTAACAGAAGCATATAAAGGGTGAACAAAATTGGACCAAGGACGGAGCCCTGTGGTACCCCATTTTGAACACCCGTGCTCACCGAGGCCACATCATTTACATATACAAACTGAGATCGATCTGATAGATATGATTTAAACCAGCCTAGTGCTGTACCATCCATCCATCCATTTTCCACCGCTTATCCGGGGTCGGGTCGCGGAGGCAGCAGGTCAAGCAGGCTGACCCAGACTTCTCTCTCACCCGCAACATCTACCAGCTCATTCTGGGGGATCCCGAGGCGTTCCCAGGCCAGCTGGGAGATATAATCCCTCCAGCGTGTCCTGGGTCTTCCCCGGGGCCTCCTACCAGTTGGACGTGCCTGGAAAACCTCTAAAGGGAGGCGTCCTGGAGGCATCCTAATCAGATGCCCGAACCACCTCAGCTGACTCGACTCGAGTAGCGGCTCGACTTCAAGCTCCCTCCTGATGTCCGAGCTCCTTACCCTATCTCTAAGGCTGAGCCCTACAGAGGAAACTCATCTCCTTACCCTATCTCTAAGGCTGAGCCCTACAGAGGAAACTCATCTCCTTACCCTATCTCTAAGGCTGAGCCCTACAGAGGAAACTCATCTCCTTACCCTATCTCTAAGGCTGAGCCCTACAGAGGAAACTCATCTCCTTACCCTATCTCTAAGGCTGAGCCCTACAGAGGAAACTCATCTCCTTACCCTATCTCTAAGGCTGAGCCCTACAGAGGAAACTCATCTCCTTACCCTATCTCTAAGGCTGAGCCCTACAGAGGAAACTCATCTCCTTACCCTATCTCTAAGGCTGAGCCCTACAGAGGAAACTCATCTCCTTACCCTATCTCTAAGGCTGAGCCCTACAGAGGAAACTCATCTCCTTACCCTATCTCTAAGGCTGAGCCCTACGGAGGAAACTCATCTCCTTACCCTATCTCTAAGGCTGAGCCCGGCCACTCTACGGAGGAAACTCGTTTCGGCCGCTTGTATCCGAGACCTCAAAGCTCATGACCATAGGTGAGGGTTGGGACGTAGACCGACCAGTAAATTGAGAGCTTTGCCTTTCGGCTCAGCTCCTTCTTCACCAAGACGGCCCGGTGCAACGCCTGTTTTACTGCTGCAGCCGCACCGATACGCCTGTCGATCTCCCGCTCCATTTTACCCTCATTCGTGAACAAGACCCCGAGATACTTGAACTCCTTCGCTTGTGGTAGGCACTCTGTCCCCACCCGGAGGGAGCAATCCACCGGTTTCCGGCAGAGCACCATGGCCTCAGATTTCGTGGTGCTGACTCTCATCCCCGCCGCTTCACACTCGGCTGCAAAACGCCCCAGTGAATGCTGGACGTCATGGTCCGAGGAGGCAAACAGGACCACATCATCTGCAAACAGCAGAGAGGCTATCCTGAGATCCCCGAACCTGACATTCTCCGCCCCACGGCTGCACCTAGATATCCTGTCCATGAAAGTCACGAACAGGACCGGTGATAAAGGGCAGCCCTGGCGGAGGCCAACACCCACCGTATCTGACTTACTGCCGAGGATACGAACACAGCTCCTACTGCAGGCATACAGAGACCGGATGGCCCGTTGCAACGGGTCCGGCACACCATACTCCCGCAGCACCCCCCACAAAAAGCCCAGAGGGACCCGGTCGAAAGCCTTCTCCAAGTCCACAAAGCACATGTAGACTGGTTGGGCAAACTCCCAGGACCCCTCCAGTATCCTTGCAAGGGTAAAGAGCTGGTCCACTGTTCCACGACCAGGACGAAACCCGCACTGTTCTTCTCGAATCCGAGGTTCGACAAACGGTCGGAGCCTCCGTTCCAGCACCCTGGCATAAGCTTTTCCCGGGAGGCTGAGTAGTGTGATACCCCGATAATTCGAGCACACTCTCCGGTCCCCCTTCTTGAAGATGGGAACCACCACCCCGGTCTGCCAGTCCATGGGCACTGTGCCCGACCCCCATGCGACATTGAAGAGGCGTGTCAGCCAAGACAGCCCAACAAAGTCCAGCACCTTCAGCATCTCAGGGCGAATTTCATCCACCCCCGGCGCCTTGCCACCAAGGAGCTTTTTGACTACCTTAGTGGCCTCTGCCAGGGATATGGGTTCATCTAACCCCAAGTCTTCAGGCGCTGCCCCCTGTTCAGGGGACATGTTGACCGGGTTTAGGAGTTCCTCAAAGTGCTCCTTCCACCGCCCGACGATATCCTCTGTCTGGGTCAGCAGCCCCCCTCCCCCGCTGATAACAGCCTGGGGAAGGCCCTGCTTTCCCTTCCTGAGTCGTCGGATGGTTTGCCAGAACCTCCTTGAGGCCAACCGAAAGTCCTTCTCCATGGCCTCCCCGAACTCCTCCCATGCCCGAGTTTTAGCATCCGTGACCACCGCAGCTGCAGTCCTTCTGGCCTGCCTGTACCTGTCAGCTGCTTCAGGAGACCCCTGGGCCAACCAAGCCCGAAAGGCCTCCTTCTACAGCTTGACGGCTTCCCTCACCCCCGGTGTCCACCACCGGGTTCTCGGGTTGCCGCCACGACAGGCACCGATGACCTTCCGACCACAGCTCCTAGCGGCCGCGTCCACAATAGAGGCTTTGAACATGATCCACTCGGATTCCATGTCCCCAACCTCCCTCGGGATGTGTGAGAAGTCCTTCCGGAGGTGGGAGTTGAAGACCTCCCGGACAGGATCCTCCGCCAGACGTTCCCAGTTCACCCTCACTACACGTTTGGGCTTGCCAGGTCTTTCCGGCCGACTCCCCCGCCATCTGATCCAACTCACCACCAGGTGGTGATCAGTTGACAGCTCTGCTCCTCTCTTCACCCGAGTGTCCAAAACATACGGCCGCAGATCAGATGATACGATTACGAAGTCGATCATTGATCTCCGGCCTAAGGTGTTCTGGTACCAGGTACACTTATGAGCCACCTTATGTTCAAACATGGTGTTTGTTATGGACAAACTGTGGCTAGCACAGAAGTCCAACAACGAAACACCGCTCGGGTTCAGATCAGGCAAGCCGTTCCTCCCAATCACTCCCCGCCAGGTTTCTCTGTCGTCGCCCACGTGAGCGTTGAAGTCTCCCAGGAGAACTATGGAGTCGGCAGGCGGCGCCCTTTCCAGGACCCCTCCCACCAACTCCAAGAAGGCCGGATACTCCGAAATGCTGTTTGGTGCATAAGCACAAACAACAGTCAGAGCCTTACTCCCCGCAACTTGTAGGCGCAGGGAGGCGACCCTCTCGTTCTCCTGGGAAAACTCCAACACGGCGGCGCTCAGCCGGGGACTCGTGAGTATCCCCACTCCCGCCCGACGCCTCTCACCCTGGGCGACTCCAGAAAAGAACAAAGTCCAACCCTTCTCCAGGAGTTTGGTTCCAGAGCCAGCGCTGTGCGTGGAGGTGAGCCCAACTATATCTAGCTGGTAACGCTCCACCTCCCTCACCAGCTCCGGCTCCTTCCCCGCTAGCGAGGTGACGTTCCACGTCCCTAGAGCTAGTCTATGTCGCCGGCGATCGGCTCGCCCAGGCCCCCTGCCCGGCCCGCCGCCCGGTCTACCTTTAATACCAATCAACTGTTCTAGTCTTTCTAATAAAATGTCATGGTCAATGGTGTCGAATGCAGCACTAAGGTCTAACAGAACTAGAACGGTTATAAGTCCCCTATCTGATGCAACTAAAAGGTCGTTCGTAATTGTCACTAAAGCTGTCTAAGGAGATGAGTTTCCTCTGTAGGGCTCAGCCTTAGAGATAGGGTAAGGAGATGAGTTTCCTCTGTAGGGCTCAGCCTTAGAGATAGGGTAAGGAGATGAGTTTCCTCTGTAGGGCTCAGCCTTAGAGATAGGGTAAGGAGATGAGTTTCCTCTGTAGGGCTCAGCCTTAGAGATAGGGTAAGGAGATGAGTTTCCTCTGTATGGCTCGGCCTTAGAGATAGGGTAAGGAGATGAGTTTCCTCTGTAGGGTTCAGCCTTAGAGATAGGGTAAGGAGCTCGGACATCAGGAGGGAGCTTGGAGTTGAGCCGCTACTCCTTCGTGTTGAAAGGAGTCAGCTGAGGTGGTTCAGCATCTAATTAGGATGCCTCCAGGACGCCTCCCTTTAGAGGTTTTCCAGGCACGTCCAACTGGTAGGAGGCCCCGGGGAAGACCCAGGACACGCTGGAGGGATCCCCCAGAATGAGCTGGTAAATGTTGCGGGTGAGAGAGAAGCCTGGGTCAGCCTGCTTGACCTGCCACCGCGACCCGAACCTGAATATGCGGATGAAAATGGATGGATGTGTAGGAGTGTAGATACTAGAATTCCACTTTTTGTAAATATATTTTCTATTTGCAGTTTTCAGTGCTTTTTTGGCTATCTCTGGATATTCTGCCTTGATTTTGATCCAGAACACCGGCAGAGTTGTTGTGTGGAATGTAATTTTAAGGCCCCTGTCATTTGCAATCTCCAGCAGGTAATCTTCTTCTGGCTGACAGGCTTGATTCACTGGGTTTGTTCACAAATGGGTTGCGGATCCATTCTTTTGCAGTGGGCCTTTTCCCCTTGCCAAAGAAGCTCTCCAAAGACATTTGTTTTTTTCCACTAATTTTCGCTGTGGATTTGCTATTGCTCATGGGTTCACTAGCTTTTGTCAAGAGGAGCTTGTGAGAGGCTCAGACGCACAGATGGATGTATCCGGTACTTTATCAAAATAAAACATTTTTCTGACTTTGATAAAAAATTGGCCAGGGGGTTGGTGACCGTTTGCTTAGCAGACCAGTCAGGTGTGATGGCACCATGGTGATCAGCAGGAGTCCAAGACTGCACCGTTTATGGGCTGCAGGAAGTTAAAGATAAAGCGTCTGTTCATACTAACATGACACATAATACAACAACGGGGATGGTGCGAGCATCGTTAGCTAGCAAAGGCTACAGGCTTGTGATGTACCTCCACCTTCATGAGTGGACATTGTTCAGATGCCCTGTGAAGTACAGTACAACACAGTACAGTACAATCCAGTACAGCACAATCCAGTACAGTACCATACAGTACAGTACACTACACTACTGTACTGTACAGTAGGGCTGCAACTAACGATTATTTTAATAATCGATTAATCTGTCGATTATTTTTTCGATTAATCGATGAATCGGATAAAAAACAAAAAAGCATTACTTTCCAACCCTTTATTCAAAAACAGAACTGACGGTGCAAAAATCTTCAGAAAGTGCACAAACAGGTTGCTCCTTGAACATCCCTGAGCTGTTAAAGTAATAATAATTAAAAAAATAGACTAACACAAACATACACATGTATGCTTTATATCTGCCAAATATATAGGCTTTTGTTAAATAAAGTGCACAAAACATTTTGCACAACATTTTGTTTAAAGGAACCTGAGCTGTCAGAACAATAAATAACTTATAAAAAATAAAGAAAAATACTAATCAGAAAACTTAACAGGATTTGTTTGAACGTCAGAACTGGTTCTCTACACTACACTCAGATACACACACTCAAACTCTCACAGACGCACACACATACAAACACACACTCACAGACGCACACACACTCACAGACGCACACACATACAAACACACACTCACAGACGCACACACATACAAACACACACTCACAGACGCGCACACTCACGCACACGCACACACACACACACACACACACTCACTCACTCACTCACTCAAACACTCACAGAAGCGCG
Organism: Cottus gobio; assembly: GCA_023566465.1. Lineage (NCBI taxonomy): Eukaryota > Metazoa > Chordata > Actinopteri > Perciformes > Cottidae > Cottus > Cottus gobio. The sequence goes on from CM042225.1 coordinate 27,933,463, forward strand.
CACACACACACACTCTCTCTCTCACTCTCTAACTTGTCAAGCTAATAACGAGTAAACAGCAGAAAGCTGCTGGAGAGACGTTACGTCTTCACTTCAAAACGGAACACAACCTGCCGACTAGCCGCAGCACCGGAGCCTCAACCGGAAGTGCCTCTACTAGCTGCCTGTTGAACGGCTTTACCTCCGCGATGTGTTTCAGTCAACGTTACGGTCTCAGCTGGTCTCTCCTCGACCTCCGCGATGTGTTTCAGTCAACGTTACGGTCTCAGCTGGTCTCTCCTCGACCTCCACGATGTGTTTCAGTCAACGTTACGGTCTCAGCTGGTCTCTCCTCGACCTCCACGATGTGTTTCAGTCAACGTTACGGTCTCAGCTGGTCTCTCCTCGACCTCCGCGATGTGTTTCAGTCAACGTTACGGTCTCAGCTGGTCTCTCCTCGACCTCCGCTCTGCTCCGCGCTCAACTCAACTTTTCTTTTCATACTCAAACATCTCCGTGACTTATTGAGTGGCGTAATAATCGCGCGACACAACGAATCGATAATGAAATTCGTTGCCAACGCTTTTAATAATCGAATTTTATCGATTCGTTGTTGCAGCCCTACTGTACAGTACAGTAACACAGTACAACACAGTACAGTACAGCACAATACAGCACAATAAAGTACCATACAGTAAAATACAATACAGTACACTATAGGGCTGCAACTAACGATTATTTTAATAATCGATTAATCTGTCGATTATTTTTTCGATTAATCGATGAATCGGATAAAAAACAAAAAAGCATTACTTTCCAACCCTTTATTCAAAAACAGAACTGACGGTGCAAAAATCTTCAGAAAGTGCACAAACAGGTTGCTCCTTGAACATCCCTGAGCTGTTAAAGTAATAATAATTAAAAAAATAATAGACTAACACAAACATACACATGTATGCTTTATATCTGCCAAATATATAGGCTTTTATTAAGACGCACACACATACAAACCCACAGACACTCACAGACGCACGCACACACACACGCACACTCAAACACGCACAGACGCACGCCACTCACAGACGCACACACATACAAACACACACTCACAGACGCGCACACACTCACTCAAACACTCACAGAAGCGCGCGTGCACACACACTCTCTCTCTCTCTCTCTCTCTCTCCCCCTTTGTTCAGACACATTGTTCTTACGAGCTAACGCTAACTTATCAAGCTAACGAGTAAACAGCAGAAAGCTGCTGGAGGGACGTTACGTCTTCACTTCAAAACGGAACACAACCTGCCGACTAGCCGCGGCACCGGAGCCTCAACCGGAAGTGCCTCTACTAGCTGCCTGTTGAACGGCCTTCCTCCGTGATGTGTTTCAGTCAACGTTACGGTCTCAGCTGGTCTCTCCTCGACCTCCACGATGTGTTTCAGTCAACGTTACGGTCTCAGCTGGTCTCTCCTCGACCTCCACGATGTGTTTCAGTCAACGTTACGGTCTCAGCTGGTCTCTCCTCGACCTCCACGATGTGTTTCAGTCAACGTTACGGTCTCAGCTGGTCTCTCCTCGACTTCCACGATGTGTTTCAGTCAACGTTACGGTCTCAGCTGGTCTCTCCTCGACTTCCACGATGTGTTTCAGTCAACGTTACGGTCTCAGCTGGTCTCTCCTCGACCTCCACGATGTGTTTCAGTCAACGTTACGGTCTCAGCTGGTCTCTCCTCGACTTCCACGATGTGTTTCAGTCAACGTTACGGTCTCAGCTGGTCTCTCCTCGACCTCCACGATGTGTTTCAGTCAACGTTACGGTCTCAGCTGGTCTCTCCTCGACCTCCACGATGTGTTTCAGTCAACGTTACGGTCTCAGCTGGTCTCTCCTCGACCTCCACGATGTGTTTCAGTCAACGTTACGGTCTCAGCTGGTCTCTCCTCGACCTCCACGATGTGTTTCAGTCAACGTTACGGTCTCAGCTGGTCTCTCCTCGACCTCCACGATGTGTTTCAGAACAACGTTACGGTCTCAGCTGGTCTCTCCTCGACCTCCACGATGTGTTTCAGTCAACGTTACGGTCTCAGCTGGTCTCTCCTCGACCTCCACGATGTGTTTCAGTCAACGTTACGGTCTCAGCTGGTCTCTCCTCTACCTCCACGATGTGTTTCAGTCAACGTTACGGTCTCAGCTGGTCTCTCCTCGACCTCCGCGATGTGTTTCAGTCAACGTTACGGTCTCAGCTGGTCTCTCCTCGACCTCCGCTCTGCTCCGCGCTCAACTCAACTTTTCTTTTCATACTCAAACATCTCCGTGACTTATTGAGTGGCGTAATAATCGCGCGACACAACGAATCGATAATGAAATTCGTTGCCAACGCTTTTAATAATCGAATTTTATCGATTCGTTGTTGCAGCCCTACTGTACAGTACAGTAACACAGTACAACACAGTACAGTACAGCACAATACAGCACAATAAAGTACCATACAGTAAAATACAATACAGTACACTATAGGGCTGCAACTAACGATTATTTTAATAATCGATTAATCTGTCGATTATTTTTTCGATTAATCGATGAATCGGATAAAAAACAAAAAAGCATTACTTTCCAACCCTTTATTCAAAAACAGAACTGACGGTGCAAAAATCTTCAGAAAGTGCACAAACAGGTTGCTCCTTGAACATCCCTGAGCTGTTAAAGTAATAATAATTAAAAAAATAATAGACTAACACAAACATACACATGTATGCTTTATATCTGCCAAATATATAGGCTTTTATTAAATAAAGTGCACAAAACATTTTGCACAACATTTTGTTTAAAGGAACGTGAGCTGTCAGAACAATAAGTAACTTATAAAAAATAAAGAAAAATACTAATCAGAAAACTTAACAGGATTTGTTTGAACGTCACAACTGGTTCTCTACACTACACTCAGATACACACACTCAAACTCTCACAGACGCACACACATACAAACCCACAGACACTCACAGACGCGCGCACACACACACGCACACTCAAACACGCACAGACGCACGCCACTCACAGACGCACACACATACAAACACACACTCACAGACGCGCACACACTCACTCAAACACTCACAGAAGCGCGCGTGCACACACACTCTCTCTCTCTCTCTCCCCCTTTGTTCAGACACATTGTTCTTACGAGCTAACGCTAACTTATCAAGCTAACGAGTAAACAGCAGAAAGCTGCTGGAGGGACGTTACGTCTTCACTTCAAAACGGAACACAACCTGCCGACTAGCCGCAGCACCGGAGCCTCAACCGGAAGTGCCTCTACTAGCTGCCTGTTGAACGGCCTTCCTCCGCGATGTGTTTCAGTCAACGTTACGGTCTCAGCTGGTCTCTCCTCGACCTCCGCGATGTGTTTCAGTCAACGTTACGGTCTCAGCTGGTCTCTCCTCGACCTCCGCGATGTGTTTCAGTCAACGTTACGGTCTCAGCTGGTCTCTCCTCGACCTCCGCGATGTGTTTCAGAACAACGTTACGGTCTCAGCTGGTCTCTCCTCGACCTCCACGATGTGTTTCAGTCAACGTTACGGTCTCAGCTGGTCTCTCCTCGACCTCCACGATGTGTTTCAGTCAACGTTATGGTCTCAGCTGGTCTCTCCTCGACTTCCACGATGTGTTTCAGTCAACGTTACGGTCTCAGCTGGTCTCTCCTCGACCTCCGCGATGTGTTTCAGTCAACGTTACGGTCTCAGCTGGTCTCTCCTCGACCTCCGCGATGTGTTTCAGAACAACGTTACGGTCTCAGCTGGTCTCTCCTCGACCTCCGCGATGTGTTTCAGTCAACGTTACGGTCTCAGCTGGTCTCTCCTCGACCTCCGCGATGTGTTTCAGTCAACGTTACGGTCTCAGCTGGTCTCTCCTCGACCTCCGCGATGTGTTTCAGTCAACGTTACGGTCTCAGCTGGTCTCTCCTCGACCTCCGCTCTGCTCCGCGCTCAACTCAACTTTTCTTTTCATACTCAAACATCTCCGTGACTTATTGAGTGGCGTAATAATTGCGCGACACAACGAATCGATAATGAAATTCGTTGCCAACGCTTTTAATAATTGAATTTTATCGATTTTATCGATTCGTTGTTGCAGCCCTAGTACACTACTGTACTGTACATTACATTACATTTCATTTAGCTGACGCTTTTATCCAAAGCAACTTACAATAAGTGCATTTCACCGTGAGTACAAACAAGAATCAGAACAACAAGAATCAAGAAGGTACAATTTCATCAATAAAGTTCAACTACAAAGTGCTATCAGTAAGAGCCATTTCAGTGCTACTATAGTGCTACATCCTTTATTCAAGATATAGTCGGAAAAGATATGTTTTTAGTTTGCAACAGAAGATGTAGAGACTTTCTGCTGTTCTGATGTCAATGGGGAGCTCATTCCACCATCGAGGAGCCAGGACAGAGAACAGTCGAGACTTTGTACAGTACAGTACAGTAACATACAGTACAATACAATACAGTACAACACAGTACAGCACAATACAGTACCATACAGTAAAATACAGTACAGTACTGTACAGTACAGTAACATACAGTACAACACAGAACAGCACAATACAGTACCATACAGTAAAATACAGTACTGTGCAATACAATGCAGTATAATACAGTTCAGTGCAGTACTATACAGTACTATACAGTACAATACAGTACAGTCTGAATGTTAGCCGACCCTCGCTAACAGATCATTAACTGACATGATTGGAGGAGCGTAACAATGTTCCCTCAGATCAGTGATATTGTTAATAACTAACACAACAAAAATCTAAATTAGGAAAACTCCATGGCCAAAATCCATGGTTCACGGTAATTATACCCCTATTTAAGTGACAGCAATAACAATATAGTGTTATATTGTTAAACCACTGTATTTTTAACTCTCACCACCAACAGTTTTGAGTTTCCCTATGACGTGAGTGGTCTCCAGTCCAATGGGAATTTTACCCCAATTGACACATATTTAGAAGTCCCTGGAAAAAACTATAATCCCAAATACCATTATATACCTCTGAAACTCAAAATAATTATGTAATAACGACCCATTTTTTTCCAAAAAGCCAATAGTCCATTTGTCCCAAACCCATTTGTCCGACAGCCGTTATACCGCAAACAATCCTCCCTTTTCTCAGAAAATACACCAAACTGAAGCACACGGCTAATTATTATGCAGAACGATGTCACAAACGCATGAAAATACTCCGACCTGGCTCCTCCCACACACTTTACATACAAACAAGCCACCTGTGTGATAACAGCCCCCCAAGAACTATCCTCAATTAAATTATTAGGTCGTATTAGTCACACCGGTCACATCTGGAAGCAAAACACTGTCATAAACAGAGAAAAGCAGCTGCACCTTACAAAGGAGTGCTTTGGAATATTGAATGGCATCTAAATTAATTTAGGATTAAAAGCAGAGAAAAAGTATTTGCGCATCTCCATGGTGGTTTCAGAGCACAAAATGTCCCCTGGCTGTCAAAAAGCGCCCTGCTTTAGTGTGAATGGGGAAGATCAATGTGAACATAGCAGAAGAGTTGAGCACCTGTCAGCTGTGAGTAATGTGAGTGGACAGCTCACATACACAAACACTCCTCAAGTCTCTCAGTGCTTTCACTTCAGTTGCTCAAAGGTTAGATGTGTGTGTCTCCTCCAGTGTACCTAGTAACCCGCGCTCCCTGGAGAGTTGCAACAGCCACGTTCCCCAGCGTACAAACACGTGTGTGATTGTACCTCCGGCTCCTCAACCGGGTCTGGCTGAGCGGAGCTCGGGAAACTGAATGTGATGGTGCTCCTCCCGGACATGAAGCCAAGGTCTGAACCAAAGGCAAGCATAAAGGCAACCAAAGGCATGACACACAGCTGGAATTTACAAAGGAATGGCGGGAAAAGGACTATATATCATATGGGGCGCTGTGGCTCATTTGGCAGTTCAATCCCTGACTCCTCTTGAGTGAGTGTGTGTGTGTGTGTGTGTGTGTGTGTGTGTGTGTGTGTGTGTGTGTGTGTGTGTGTGTGTGTGTGTGCGTGCGTGTGTGTGTGAGAGAGAAATAGACAACGGAGGTGGATGTGGAGATGCACCGCACGTCACATTTAACTGACGGCCATCGCAGCACGATGTCTCACTCTGTCCGACCGAAAGTAAACACTGCTAACCGCACTAGCTGCACTATCTGCACTAGCTTAACTAGCTGCACTAGCTAAACTAACTGCACTAGCTAAACTAGCTTTAACATGTGTTAAAACCAGCCTTAACACATGAAGCATAGACTGCTATACAACCAGAGGAGTCATCCCCTGGGGGTCAGTAGAGATAATGCAGCTTTAACACATGAAGCATGGACTTCTATACAACCAGAGGAGTTGTCCCCTTTTGGTCAGGAGAGATAATGCAGCTTTAACACATGAAGTATAGACTTCTATACAACCAGAGGAGTCACCCTCTGGTGGTCAAGAGAGAGAATGCAGGTTTAACACATGAAGCATAGACTTCTATACAACCAGAGGAGTCGCCCCCTGGTGGTCAGTAGAGAGAATGCAGCTTTAACACATGAAGCATAGACTGCCATACAACCAGAGGAGTCGCCCCCTGGTGGTCAGGAGAAATAAACAGTATATTTATAATTTAAAAGCCATATAACTTTCTGGTATAACGTTCTGTAATTTGAATAACGTTCTTCTTTATGGGGCATGAATGAGTTATGAATTAAATTACAAGATAAGAATTACCCTATGCCTACCGTTGTACAGACTCTGGTGGTGGGGGGCCATCTCCTCTCCCAGTGTCCTCCTCTGACCCCTGTCCCGGCTGGGGGTGCCACTGCCATACCTCCCCTTGTCATGCTCCTCCTCTGGATTGTGCTGAGAGTGGTGGTGGTGGCGTATAGACTCCGGACTACCCACAATCACCCGCCCTTTCCTCAGGTGCCTGGGCGTCCCCATTGGCGCTAGCTTGGCCTCGGGACCCCCGCCGCCCGCCCCTGCAACATTGACCGACCGGTGTCTCTTACTCAGCTCTGGGCTGGACTTGGCCGAGCTCTTCCCGCCACCCGGTGACGCATGCCCCGACATTAATAGCTGTTTGTGGGCTAGCAGGTCAGATCTGTAGGGTTTGGCCTGGGAGTCGCACGGTGGCCTGGTGGGGGACTTGCTGTGTTTCTCCGGGCTGCGTCCCCGAAGGCCAAGAGGGTCCAGGTTGGTGAGGGAGCCCCCGCGGGGGCGGCAGGACTGAGGATGGTACTCTGGGGTGGAGCTGTGCCTCCTACCCGTGGATTCGCACACGTCTTCCGGTTTGTGGGTGTGCTTGGAGCCCAGCGGAGGGGGTTTCAGTTGTGGGTTGTCTGGGCTATCGGTGCTGCCTGCACTGGAGGTGCTGCTCCCATCACCGACGTCTCGCAGCAGTCCAGGCGCTTGGACACCCCCACCCAGCTGAGAGAGGCTGTCAATGGAGCTCCTACGTCCGGGGCCTCCTCCAACCACGGCAGCAGCCCTGTCCTCCTCCAGCATGAGGCACACCTCCTTGAGCTCCAGGTTTTCCCGGACGACCTCCACCTGTCGCTGCTCCAGCTCCTTTAGCTTCTGCAGGTAGATGGACACCTCCTTCCTCATCAGGCCGGCACTGTAACGGCCCAGGCGCTGCCACTCCCGTGACACCCGCTTCCCCTTCTGCCGGTCGTCGTCCAGGAAGCAGCACAGGTCCCTCAGCTCCTGGATGTCCTCCTGCAGTTTCTGGTTCACGTCCTGGGTTATACACACACACACACACACACACACACACACACACACACACACACACACACACACACACACACACACACACACACACACACACACACACACACACACACACACACACACACACACACACACATGCATGCACTCACACACATGCACACACACACATGCATGCACACATACACACATGCAAGCACACACATAGACACACATGCATGCACACACGCATGCACACATACACACACACACAGCAAAGTGAGGGATTAGTTGCATACTCCTGCTGGGACTGATCATTTGATGAGGGACCATTATGAAGTTCTGTCTGTCTATTTGTGTGTGAGGTGATTCTGAGAAAAAAATAAACGTTCTCTGGTTCCATTTACGAGGATTTTGCAGCTTTTCCTCGTTGAAAAACATTTCATGTCAGATCAGCTGCAACTTGTGATTATTTTCATTATGTATCTGTGTGCCAATGTATTCAGGAATAACTAATTAATCTAAAGCAATCACAAACATATCCCAATTTCAAATATCTGGTTTTGTCGGACCAACGTAAAAAGAAAAAAAAATTCAATTGGAGAATTCAGAACCAGAGAATATTGTTTATTGTATCATTATTAAAATTATAAAAAGAATTCTTAAACTCGTTGAATTGTTTTCTTGCCGAGACTTAAGACAGAAGTGGGAATATTCTAAACACAATAATATCTCACTGATGCTACACAAGCAAACATGTTTTGGGCTAAGGCTACTTTTAATATGCTCGAGCACTAAAAATGCCATGTCATGAATATATTATAAATTAATTGACAGTTTGTATATCTCTGCAACAGGTTTCATGATTGTATAACCTGAATTATTGAGTAATGATTTTGCCTGGACTGACAAACGTTCCTCTCTTCCGGATCCTTTCCGCGTCCATGTCCGCATGCTCGTGACCGTCTCACCTTTAAACCCCGGATCTCGTTCAGGTGCTGCTGGAGTCTCCGGTTCACCTCCCGCATCAGATTGCCGTGCTCCATGATGGCGCTCCTCTTCTCCGCCTCCGCCCTCCGCAGCCGCCGCAGCAGCTCCTCTTTGCCCCGCGTCAGCAGCTCCTCGTCGGTGTTCGTGGAGACGTCCGCCGCCGGACTCTGCGCGCCTTTGGAGAGCAGCGACTGCTGCGCGCTTCTCTCCATCTCGGTTTCAACTGAGCGGAGGTTTGGCAAAATAAATCAGGAAAAGTACTGACACAAACGGGACAACAAGATCCAAACCGCTACTTGTTCCCCCCCTCCCACCCGTCCTATGCCCGTGGCATCACATCGTTTTTTTTCCGACGCTCATGCTGCGGCTCCAGGAGCTGCCGCTGCTATATCCGCCGTTTAGGGCGTCAGTCCGCTGCTGCTGCTGCGTCTCCGGCTGAGCCCTCGGACGGCTGGGGGGGGGGGGGGCTCTCCAGGTGCATGCCGCCGCCGCTCAGTGCGCACCACCTGAGCTGTCAGACGACGTAGGGAGAGGACGGGAGGAGGGCGACAAGGGGAGGTTGCAGGTGCATAGCCGGAGAGATGAGGTGCGTTACTGTGGAGAACAGACTCTTCTCTCGCTCCGTCGCGGCTCTCTCTCTCCTGACGCATCTTTGTCATGTTGCGCCATCTGCTGCGGCTGGAAGATACGACTACACGTTTCCCCTGATATATGGTGGATTGTGGAGCACCTTCTCTTCATATTTAGTTTAACAGTAATATATCTCCTAATATCTTCCTCGTGGTATGTCCTCACCTTCTTCAGCTCGATGTGCTCCCCTCTTGTTTGGACTAAAACACGACAGAAAAAAAACCTGAAATTCTGGTTGGAAATCCTAATAAAGAAGAACAAATTAACTGTTTTAACACTAACCTCTCTGGTAACCTATCTGAAGCAGAATCAGAACCATTTATTGCCATGTATGTTTTCACATTCAAGGAATTTGCATAACATTTAACAATAACAATATGCATTTAACACTCAACAGAGTGCAATAAATGGGAGCATGAATTAATATTTACAATTTGAATCTACAGTAGAATATAAAATTAAAGTTAAAATAAAATAAAGTGCACGGAATGTAAGTGTTAAGTGACAAGTGTGGTGATAAAGTGTAAAGTGTATAGCCAAATGCCCGGATGTGACTTGATCCACCCATTTTACTGGGGATGCATCAGAAGAGACTTGTGCGGGGAAAGTTAATATCCCAGAATGCATTTTGCACCGGAGACCGGGAACAATGGTGGATGAGAAAACGCTCAACTGAAAGTTGACATTCTCTGAATACTACTGTTGATGAGGCACAACATTTAATTTTAGGATGTTTTCAGGTGAGAAGTTAATTGTTTAAGCATCAAATCTGTGGTCAGTTTGTGAAGGCTCAACCTACTTAAAAAGTCTGCTCTGTCCCAGCCAACAGTCCGGCTGATCCCGGCTCCCCGTGCCTTGTCTGCCGTCTGGCCAATTACAGCCCCATGATCCTGGTTCCAGCTTGTCCCCTGCAGGCGCCACGTCCGACTCAAGACGCCTGTTCCCCTGTGGCTTGTTCCCCTGAGCCCGGTTCCCCTGAGCCCTGTTCCCCTGAGCTCGGTTCCCCTGAGCCCGGTTCCCCTGAGCCCTGTTCCCCTGAGCTCGGTTCCCTTGAGCCATCAATGATGGTCTTCATATTTCCTTTGTAATTTACAAATAGCGGATGTTGACTGTAAAATCTATGCCAACCATTTGTAATACGTTATACGTTGTATCACATTTTTTGCAATGGAATTCTCTCAACCACAGTTACCGGCAATTTACTTTGAACTTAATAAAATACCATAACTCATACAGTTGTACCGTGTTTATCTCTGAGAAATCAATGTAAAGAGGTTTACATTATCTGTTTTTTCATTGTAATTTAAATCAATGGACACGATCACAATTATTGAAAATAAGTGCAAATTTGCCATTGCTGCAGAACGGGGATAATTCTGTTAAATATGTATTTCAGGATGCTTTTTGCCATTCCATTTTCTTATATTGTGTTTCCCAACTTGCTGAAGCTGAATGGTGAGTACTTACTCACTATTCAGCCGAACAATTCTCTTGCATGAGAAAAAGTCCCTCTCTAGTGAGTAAAAGTCACTCTCTCATGAGTGAAAGTCTCTCTCTCGTGAGTAAAAGTCCCTCTCTAGTAAGTAAAAGTCCCTCTCTAGTGAGTAAAAGTCCCTCTCTAGTGAGTAAAAGTCCGTCTCTCATGAGTAAAAGTCCCTCTCTAGTAAGTAAAAGTCCCTCTCTCGTGAGTAAAAGTCCCTCACTAGTGAGTAAAAGTCACTCTCTAGTGAGTAAAAGTCCCTCACTAGTGAGTAAAAGTCACTCTCTAGTGAGTAAAAGTCCCTCACTAGTGAGTTAAAGTCCCTCTCTAGTGAGTAAAAGTCCCTCACTAGTGAGTAAAAGTCACTCTCTCATGAGTAAAAGTCCCTCACTAGTAAGTAAAAGTCCCTCTCTCATGAGTAAAAGTCCCTCTCTCGTGAGTAAAAGTCCCTCACTAGTGAGTAAAAGTCCCTCACTAGTGAGTAAAAGTCACTCTCTAGTGAGTAAAAGTCCCTCACTAGTGAGTTAAAGTCCCTCTCTAGTGAGTAAAAGTCACTCTCATGAGTAAAAGTCCCTCACTAGTAAGTAAAAGTCCCTCTCTCATGAGTAAAAGTCCCTCTCTCGTGAGTAAAAGTCCCTCTCTAGTGAGTAAAAGTCCCTCACTAGTGAGTAAAAGTCCCTCTCTCATGAGTAAAAGTCCCTCACTAGTAAGTAAAAGTCCCTCTCTAGTAAGTAAAAGTCCCTCTCTCATGAGTAAAAGTCCCTCACTAGTAAGTAAAAGTCCCTCTCTCATGAGTAAAAGTCCCTCTCTAGTAAGTAAAAGTCCCTCTCTAGTGAGTAAAAGTCCCTCTCTCATGAGTAAAAGTCCCTCACTAGTAAGTAAAAGTCCCTCTCTCATGAGTAAAAGTCCCTCTCTAGTAAGTAAAAGTCACTCTCTAGTGAGTAAAAGTCCCTCACCAGTGAGTAAAAGTCACTCTCTAGTGAGTAAAAGTCCCTCACTAGTGAGTTAAAGTCCCTCTCTAGTGAGTAAAAGTCCCTCACTAGTGAGTTAAAGTCCCTCTCTAGTGAGTAAAAGTCCCTCACTAGTGAGTAAAAGTCACTCTCTCATGAGTAAAAGTCCCTCACTAGTGAGTAAAAGTCACTCTCTAGTGAGTAAAAGTCCCTCACTAGTGAGTAAAAGTCCCTCACTAGTGAGTAAAAGTCCCTCACTAGTGAGTAAAAGTCACTCTCTCATGAGTAAAAGTCCCTCACTAGTGAGTAAAAGTCCCTCTCTCGTGAGTTAAAGTCCCTCTCTAGTGAGTAAAAGTCCCTCTCTAGTGAGTAAAAGTCCCTCTCTAGTGAGTAAGTCACTCACTAGTGAGTAAAAGTCACTCTCTCATGAGTAAAAGTCACTCTCTAGTGAGTAAAAGTCCCTCTCCCATGAGTAAAAGTCCCTCTCTAGTGAGTAAAAGTCACTCTCTCATGAGTAAAAGTCACTCTAGTGAGTAAAAGTCACTCTAGTGAGTAAAAGTCACTCTCTAGTGAGTAAAAGTCCCTCACTAGTGAGTAAAAGTCCCTCACTAGTGAGTTAAAGTCCCTCTCTAGTGAGTAAAAGTCCCTCACTAGTGAGTAAAAGTCACTCTCATGAGTAAAAGTCCCTCACTAGTAAGTAAAAGTCCCTCTCTCATGAGTAAAAGTCCCTCTCTCGTGAGTAAAAGTCCCTCACTAGTGAGTAAAAGTCACTCTCTAGTGAGTAAAAGTCCCTCACTAGTGAGTTAAAGTCCCTCTCTAGTGAGTAAAAGTCCCTCACTAGTGAGTAAAAGTCACTCTCATGAGTAAAAGTCCCTCTCTCGTGAGTAAAAGTCCCTCTCTAGTGAGTAAAAGTCCCTCTCTCGTGAGTAAAAGTCCCTCTCTAGTGAGTAAAAGTCCCTCTCTAGTGAGTAAAAGTCCCTCACTAGTGAGTAAAAGTCCCTCTCTCATGAGTAAAAGTCCCTCACTAGTAAGTAAAAGTCCCTCTCTCATGAGTAAAAGTCCCTCTCTAGTAAGTAAAAGTCCCTCTCTCATGAGTAAAAGTCCCTCACTAGTAAGTAAAAGTCCCTCTCTCATGAGTAAAAGTCCCTCTCTAGTAAGTAAAAGTCCCTCTCTCATGAGTAAAAGTCCCTCACTAGTAAGTAAAAGTCCCTCTCTCATGAGTAAAAGTCCCTCTCTAGTAAGTAAAAGTCCCTCTCTAGTGAGTAAAAGTCCCTCTCTAGTGAGTAAAAGTCCCTCACTAGTAAGTAAAAGTCCCTCTCTCATGAGTAAAAGTCCCTCACCAGTGAGTAAAAGTCACTCTCTAGTGAGTAAAAGTCCCTCACTAGTGAGTTAAAGTCCCTCTCTAGTGAGTAAAAGTCCCTCACTAGTGAGTTAAAGTCCCTCTCTAGTGAGTAAAAGTCCCTCTCTCATGAGTAAAAGTCCCTCACTAGTGAGTAAAAGTCCCTCACTAGTGAGTAAAAGTCACTCTCTAGTGAGTAAAAGTCCCTCACTAGTGAGTAAAAGTCCCTCACTAGTGAGTAAAAGTCACTCTCTCATGAGTAAAAGTCCCTCACTAGTGAGTAAAAGTCCCTCTCTCGTGAGTTAAAGTCCCTCTCTAGTGAGTAAAAGTCCCTCTAGTGAGTAAAAGTCACTCTAGTGAGTAAAAGTCACTCTCTCATGAGTAAAAGTCACTCTCATGAGTAAAAGTCCCTCACTAGTGAGTAAGTCACTCACTAGTGAGTAAAAGTCACTCTCTCATGAGTAAAAGTCACTCTCTAGTGAGTAAAAGTCCCTCTCCCATGAGTAAAAGTCCCTCTCTAGTGAGTAAAAGTCACTCTCTCATGAGTAAAAGTCACTCTCTAGTGAGTAAAAGTCACTCTAGTGAGTAAAAGTCACTCTAGTGAGTAAAAGTCACTCTCTCATGAGTAAAAGTCACTCACTAGTGAGTAAAAGTCACTCTAGTGAGTAAAAGTCCCTCTCTAGTGAGTAAAAGTCCCTCACTAGTGAGTTAAAGTCCCTCACTAGTGAGTTAAAGTCCCTCTCTAGTGAGTTAAAGTCCCTCTCTAGTGAGTAAAAGTCACTCACTAGTGAGTAAAAGTCACTCTCTCATGAGTAAAAGTCACTCACTAGTGAGTAAAAGTCCCTCTAGTGAGTAAAAGTCCCTCTCTAGTGAGTAAAAGTCACTCTCTAGTGAGTAAAAGTCACTCTCTCATGAGTAAAAGTCACTCTCTCATGAGTAAAAGTCCCTCTCTAGTGAGTTAAAGTCCCTCTCTAGTGAGTAAATAAAAATAAATAAAAGTGGTATATTTAAAATCTGTATTTATTAAATGTGCATTAAATACATTGTTTCAACGGTAATTTAGAGCATACATTTTGAAATATAAAAAAAATATGTTTGAAAACATAGTTCAATTAAGTACTTAAGTAATTACACAGAACATTCACTTAAAGTACTATTTTAAAATAATATATTCATTGAAAGCATACTACTGTACAATTAGTTAAACGTTTGGACCGCTCCGTACTACTGTGGAGGCACGTGCCCTCAGTGGATGGCTCTCTCTCACTCTCACTCTCACACTCACACTCACACACACACACACACACACACACACACACACACACACACACACACAGTGTGTCGTCTCCAATTTGAGAATGTATCTTTAAATCTGAGATATCTGTTGTTTTTGAGAGAAAAACATTATGCGGCGGAAACTACTACTCATTGTTTTTGTTTTGAATTTGATTCTTCAGAGCTTCCACACAGCAAACAAAGGCCTCCACCAATCACATCGTGAGTAAGGTACACTACAATACATACACCAGGTGGAGAACGAGTCCAGGAGAGGAACACAGAAAGTCCCTGAAGACAAAGAGACGAGAAATGAGTAAAGGGAACTATGGAGTGAGTACTACAGGGCTCCCTGGAGTGTGATGCCTGGTCCTTACCACTAGGTGGTGCTCTAGGTGTGGTTAACAAATTACATCATCTGTTCAGTCAGATATGCGCTGTAACGTGTCAGCATGTTGATAAGATATATGAAACGTTTTGGGTCAGCTTATTTTATTATTAGTAGTGATGTTGCAATGGTGTGAACATTTGTAATGGAAATACAAATGAACAGTTAGTGAAGTGTAACATTTGTCACAAAATGCAATCTTAAACTTTATTACAAAGATCATTTTACACCCAGACATAATGTGGCCTCTGCCTTGAGCCCTCATCAGCCGCAGTGGAGCACCAGGGGCTGCTGGGAGCACCTGGTGCTCCAGGATATTCTCCTTGTCTATCGTGCAGGAATATGTCACTCGAAACAACTTCATTTTCATAACGAGCCTCCTCAATGGGGCATGGTTTTATGGCTCATGTTCTATAGAAGAAAGAATATGACACAGCGATATGTCAATGTTTTGTATGAGCATTAGCATAAGATCATGTCTCCACCTGTCAACACACAATTCTCTCTCTGTGTGTGTGTGTGTGTGTGTGTGTGTGTGTGCTGGGAGTGAGCGTGTGTGAGTGAATCAGAGTTTCTTTTTCGATTTATTTTGTTTCCCCTTAGTTAATGTTTATTATTGCTGCATTCATGAACGGGGCCGTGGTCATCTTCCTGGAACAGTTGGAGAAGGCGAACCGGGTCGAAGAGGTGGCCCTCACGGTGAACGAAATGTTTGTACAGGTACTGCCGTTAATACAACCTGCAACGAAGGTAGTCCTGTCCAATGTCCCTCCGTTCAATACCGACGAGTTCCTCAGCAGAGAGCTGTCCAGACATGGGAAGATAGTGTCCCCGATGAGGAAGATCTTGTCTGGATGCAGGTCTCAGTTGCTGAAACACGTAGTGTCCCACCGCAGACATGTATATATGATCCTTAACAACCGGGACGAGGACCTCAACCTCCGCTTCCACGTTAAGGTAGATGATTATGAATATGTGATTTATGCAACGTCGTCGGTGATGAAATGTTTCGGTTGCGGTGAGGAGGGACACACCGTGAGGGCCTGTCCGAAGCGCGGGGATCCGGCTCAGCCTGGCCCGGGTGTGGCGGGTGGCACTGCGGCCGCAGCGTTTGGGCGGCGCGTTGCCGCGGTTGCGTCGCCGGCCGGGGATGCAGCAGCGGCCGTGCGGCCCGTTACGGTGCAGCAGCACGCCGTTGCTGCGCCTGACCTGCACGATGTGAGTATGAGTGAGTGGTGTGGGTGATGGTGTCCAGGTTAATAAGTGGGAGGCTTTGGGTACAGTGGAAAATGGTGAGGATAGAGTAGAGGAGGCACCTGGTGAAGGAACTGAGTCGAGAAATGGAAGCATTAGCGGATTAGGGTGGGCTGATCAGGTGGAGGAGGCAGAGATGGAGGAGGAAGCAGGGGAGCAGAAAGTTGCTCCTGTCTTCAGTCGGGCTCATCAACAGAGCCTGGGTTCCCCACTGACTTGACTGTCAGCCCCAGAAAATTTCCCACTGGACACACCCCCATGCCTTATATTTAAATACACTCGACACTTTAACACTACACTTACATTCCATGCACTTTATCTTATTTTTATAGTCTACTTTTCAATTGTAAATTTTCATTCATCCATTCCCATTTATTGTATCTTCCACCAGGATAAATTCCTTGAATGTGAAAACAAACATGCCAATAAATGGTTTTGATTCTGATTCTAAGAGGGAAAAAAAGGGCCAAAGGGCAGGCAGCAAAGTGAAGGCCAGCAAGGTCAGGGAGGATGAGCTGACGGGTCGTGGGCAGAGGCAGTCGGAAGACAGTAGCAGTGATGAGGTGGTGTCGGACAGCAGCGATGCTCCGGCTGTCGTGTTAAGCAGCAAAAAAATGTATACTGCAGAAAAAATTAAAACGTTCTTGCAAAGAACAAAAAAGGAGTGCAAGTTGGGGACTTCTTTTCCAGACTTAGGGCTGTTTTACATGTCAGCCAGGCACCATATGAGCCGGGGGGAGGAGTCTGGCCTCGCTGAGAAAGGTTTTAGATTGAAGAAACTTGTGCCTAAAGTTAAGAAAGCAATGAACAAAGATGATGAATGCTCCAATGTTTGTTTTAATTAATTAATGTATTGGTTTTTATTTTGGTTTTAAATCTTTTACTCACAATGAATAATTTTAGAGTAGGAAGTTTGAATGTAAATGGAGCCCGGTGTGCGAAGACGAGAACATCAATCTATGAATTTAACAGAATTAAACAAGTTCAAGTTCAAGTTCAATATGTGCATATTAGTACAAGTACCACAGCAATGAAATACAATGTGCCATAGCACTCTCTCAACACCAATCATAATTTAATTAAAAACATTTAAACCATCCGGACACAGTAAACATAATAACTATGCCTCAACTCTCCTTCCTCTTCCATTATCATTCATTAACCTTATAACCTGTGGGTAAAAACTGTCCCTAAAACGTGATGTGCGTGTGGGAATGCTCTGCAACCGTCTCCCTGATGGAAGTATGGAGAATAGATAATGTGCGGGATGACTGACATCCCGCGTAATACTTAATGCTTTCTTAATACTTCGTTTCAAATAAATGCTTTGAAGCGGTTCCAGTGGAACCCCAGTAATTTTTGATGCAGTTTTAACCACTACAACATTGATGTTCTCTTCGTACAAGAAACGCACAGCGACAGCACCAACTGGCCGACTGGTGGAGGGAGTGGGAAGGGGAAGTCCTCAACACGAACCTCAGTGCAGGAGTGGGCTTCCTCTTCTCCAATTCTTTTGAGCCGGTTTCACTGGAGGTCGAGCACATCGAGGGGAGGTTGCTTTTAATTAAGGCACGGTTCGACCTTTTTACTGTTTTTATCAATGTGTATGCTCCAGCAACCTGTGCATAGAGGAAGCTGTTTTTACAAAAAGTTGATGTTTTAAATGGCTGTGCATCAGAGGATTTTTTTATTCTTGGGTGGGGGATTTTAACTGTACAGAAAATTAATTAAAAGACTGTAATCACACAGAGCCTCATCAAGCTTCCCAGCAGGTTCTGAGGCAGCTGGTCCACTCTCATGGCCTGGTGGATGTGTGGAGAAGGATGCACGAGACAGTCGAGACTTTGAGTGTTTAGCTCTCAGTGACGGAGCTACAAGCCGATTGGCAGAAGCCGAGCGCACGAGTTGGGGTGTAAGGTGTTACCATGTCCTGGATGTAGACTGGACCAGATCTGTTCGCACCACGGTACGCAAGTGTGGGGTGGGGGCGGGGTTAGCGCGGCTGCAGGGGAGGAGGAGAGACAGCGGCTCGGGGAACAGGTGCGGGGAATTGCGGGGAATGAGCGGCACCTGGACTAATCAGTATGTGTGTGTGTGTGTGTGTGTGCGTGTGTGTGTGGGGTCGGATATTTAAACCCGGCAGTGACGACGGCCGGGGTTGGGACTTCCGGTCTGCATGCGGAAGCAGTGAGACGGCGGGGAAGAAAGAAAGCAATAAACGATATTCAAGCATATCCCAACCGTGTGGCGGTCCTTCCTTACCCGGGACTACGAACCCGTGTTACAGTGGCGCCCAACATGGGGCTCCGGTATGGATCACGGGGATCGCCAGCAAGATGTCCCAGCCCAGCCGCTCGTGGCGCTGGGGCAGATGGTGGCGGGGATCGCTGCCATCCAGCAAGAGCAGGCAGCGGCGAATCGCGCCTGCCTACAGGCGCTCCAGGATCGCGCGGATCGGCAGGCGGACGCGTTGGACCGCCTCGTCGCGGGCATGGCGGCGGCGCTCCACCGGATGTCCCCGGAGGACGACGCGCAGTCCTTCCTGGAGGCATGTGACTGGCCTGGGGCCGAATGGGCGGTGCGGCTCCTTCCCCTGCTGACGGGGGAGGCGCAGACGGCGGCGCTGGGGATCCCGCCGGCGGACCGTGGGAACTACGGGGCCATACGGAGGGCGGTGGTGGACCGCCTGGGCCTGACCCCGGAGGACCAGCGTCGGAGGTTCCGCGCGGCCAGGCTGGGTCCGGAGGATCGGCCGTTCGTGTACGCCCAGCAGCTGCGGGACGCCGCGGGGCGGTGGCTGCGTCCGGGGGGAGCCGGAGGGGCGGACGCCGTCGTCGAGAAGGTCGTGATGGAGCAGTTCGCCGAGGGCCTGCCAACCCGGACCGCGGCCTGGGTGCGCTGTCACCGCCCTGCGACCCTGGAGGACGCCGTCGCCTTGGCGGAAGCTCACCTGGAGGTCTACCCGCCGGCGAAAGGGGGCAGCGGGCCACCGGCGGTACCGACACCCGGGCCGCGGAGAGGGCCCAGGCCACCGGGCCCACCGGTCCAGCCGACACCATCCGAGCCACGAGCGCCGGCCGCGGACCCGGCCCCGCCCAGCCCCCGCACCCTTCCCAACCCGCCGGGGGCCCCTCAGCCGCCAGGGCAGGGCTGCTGGAAGTGTGGGCAGCCCGGGCACTTCCGGAGGGAGTGCCCGCTCATGGAGGTGGGGCAGACGATCCGGGTTGCCGGCACTCCAGCACCCTCCCCCGGCCCGGGAGCGACGTACCGCGTTCCGGTAAGAATCCAGGGGGGTATGCGCCAGGCGATGGTGGATTCGGGCTGTTCGCAGACCATGATCCACCAGAACCTGGTTCGACCCGGGGCTTTGGTGGAGGCAACACGGGTGATGGTGAGGTGTGTGCATGGGGACATTCACGAGTACCCCTTGGTGCCGGTGGAGATTCGTTACGGGGGGAAAAAGCATAGGGTTAAGGTCGCGGTTAGCTCCCGCCTTACGCACCCCCTAATCTTGGGTACTGATTGGCCGGGGTTTGACAGACTAATGGGGGAGACCGCGGGGGTGCGGTCGCGGCAGATAGGGCCGTGGGATATGTGTGCGGTGCTGAGTGGCGACGCGGGTCCATCCGGCACGGCGGCCGGGGAGGGGGAACCGGCTGAGCCTCCGGTGGAGACTCCGCCGGTTCCTGAGTTTCACGCCCTGGAAGATTTTCCACTGGCGCAGTCGCAGGATGAGACCCTGCGCGCGGCCTGGGACCAAGTGATCAAGGTTGATGGTCAGCTGGTACGCCCCGACGCAGCGCAGACATATCCCCACTTTTCAATAATCAGAGACCGGTTGTACCGGGTGAGTCGTGACACCCAGACCGGGCAGGTAGACACCCAATTGCTGGTGCGGAAGAGCCGCCGGGAAATGCTTTTCCAGGCGGCTCATTATAGCCCCATGGCTGGGCACATGGGAGGGGACAAAATGCTGCGCCGGATTATGACCCGATTTTATTGGCCGGGCATCCGGGCGGATGTCCACCGATGGTGCGCATCCTGCCCGGAATGTCAGTTGGTAAATTCCCCGGCCGTGCCGAGGGCGCCATTGCGCCCTCTACCATTGATGGAGGTCCCGTTCGAGAGAATGGGCATGGACCTCATCGGGCCATTTTACCGGAGCTCACGCGGATATCGCTTTGTGCTAGTCCTGGTGGATTACGCAACGCGATATCCGGAAGCGGTGCCGCTGCGCAACATCTCGGCAAAGAGTGTGGTGCAGGCGCTGTTTCAGGTCATCTCCCGCGTCGGGGTCCCGAAAGAGATTCTGACTGACCAGGGCACGTCGTTCATGTCGCGCACACTGAGAGGGCTTTACGGGTTGCTGGGCATCAAGTCGATTAGAACCAGCGTATACCACCCGCAGACGGACGGGTTGGTGGAGCGGTTCAATAGGACTTTGAAAAACATGATCCGTAAATTCGTTAGCGACGATGAACGCAATTGGGATAAATGGCTTGACCCTCTTCTGTTTGCAGTGCGGGAGGTACCCCAGGCCTCCACGGGATTTTCTCCCTTTGAGCTGCTGTTTGGCAGGAAGCCACGGGGGGTGCTCGACCTCATTAAAGAAAGCTGGGAGGAGGGGCCGAGCACCAGCAAGAACGAGGTTCAGTACGTCCTGGACCTGCGCGCAAAACTGCACGCCTTGGGTCGGCTCTCACGAGAGAATTTGCGCCAGGCCCAGGAACGTCAGAAGCGCCTGTACGACCGGGGGGCCCAGCTGAGACAATTCGCACCGGGAGAGAAGGTACTTGTATTACTCCCTACGTCCAGTTCAAAGCTCCTCGCCAAGTGGCAAGGGCCCTTTGTGGTCACACGGCGGGTAGGGGAGGTCGACTATGAGGTGGCGCGGTCCGACCGGGGCGGGAGTACACAGATCTACCACCTCAACCTCCTGAAAGCGTGGAGGGAGGCGGAGTCTGTTTCGCTGGTGTCCGCGGTCCCGGAGAGAGAGGAGCTGGGGCCGGAGGCTCCAAAATCGGCCGTCCCAGCCTCGCTCCATTGTGACGCCCTCCTCTCAGCGGCCCAGCGGACAGACATTGCCCAGCTGCAGGCGGATTTTGCCGATGTGTTCTCGCTCCGGCCGGGCCGCACCAGCCTCATAGAGCACCAGATTGAGACAACCCCGGGGGTGACTATCCGGTCACGGCCCTACAGGCTCCCGGAACACAAAAAAAAAGTGGTTCAGCGGGAGTTGACAGCCATGCTGGAAATGGGGGTAATAGAAGAGTCCCACAGCGCCTGGTGTAGCCCCATCGTTCTGGTGATCAAGAAAGATGGGTCTGTACGGTTCTGTGTGGACTACCGCAAGGTGAACGAGGTATCACAGTTTGACGCGTACCCAATGCCCCGGGTCGACGAGCTCCTGGACCGACTGGGCACTGCACAATTCTTTTCCACACTGGATTTAACCAAGGGTTACTGGCAGATTCCCCTGTCACCAGAAGCCAAGGAAAAGACGGCATTCTCCACTCCGTACGGGTTGTACCAGTTTAACATGCTTCCCTTCGGGTTGTTCGGGGCCCCGGCCACGTTCCAGCGTCTCATGGACCGGGTGCTGCGTCCGCACGCCGCATATGCGGCCGCCTACCTGGATGATGTCATCATCCACAGCACCACGTGGGCGGAGCATGTGCGGCGGGTGGGCGCGGTGCTCAAGTCCCTGAGGGAGGCCGGGCTCACCGCCAACCCGGGGAAGTGTGCGATTGGACGGAGGGAGGTACGGTATCTGGGGTACCACTTGGGAGGGGGGCAGGTGCGTCCCCAGGTGGACAAGACGGCGGCGATTGCGGCCTGCCCGCCGCCCAAGACCAAAAAGGAGGTGAGGCAGTTCCTGGGGCTGGCGGGCTACTACCGGCGGTTCATTCCCGCCTTCGCGGAGCTTACCAGCCCCCTGACTGACCTGACCCGGAAAGGTGCCTCAGATCCGGTCCAGTGGACGGAGCAGTGCCAGTGGGCGTTTGAGGCGGTAAAACAGGCCCTCTGCGGGGAGCCGCTGCTCCACACACCTAACTTCTCTCTTCCTTTTGTCTTGCAGACCGACGCGTCGAGCAGGGGGCTGGGGGCAGTGTTGTCCCAGGAGGTGGAGGGGGCCGACCGACCCATCGTGTACATCAGCCGCAAGCTGTCCGAGCGGGAGAGCCGTTACAGCACGGTCGAAAAGGAGTGCCTGGCGATCCGATGGGCGGTCGACTCCCTGCGCTACTACCTCCTGGGCCGCCACTTCACCCTCTGCTCGGACCACGCCCCGCTCCAGTGGCTCCACCGCATGAAGGATACCAACGCCCGGATCACCCGGTGGTATCTGGCTATGCAGCCCTTTAACTTCACGGTGGTCCACAGGCCGGGGACGCAGATGGCCGTGGCTGACTTCCTGTCCCGGCCGCTGGGGGCGGGGGGGGAGTTGGCTAGGCCGGTGGCTCCCCGGCCTGAAGCGGGCGGTGGGGGTATGTGGGGTGGGGGCGGGGTTAGCGCGGCTGCAGGGGAGGAGGAGAGACAGCGGCTCGGGGAACAGGTGCGGGGAATTGCGGGGAATGAGCGGCACCTGGACTAATCAGTATGTGTGTGTGTGTGTGTGTGTGCGTGTGTGTGTGGGGTCGGATATTTAAACCCGGCAGTGACGACGGCCGGGGTTGGGACTTCCGGTCTGCATGCGGAAGCAGTGAGACGGCGGGGAAGAAAGAAAGCAATAAACGATATTCAAGCATATCCCAACCGTGTGGCGGTCCTTCCTTACCCGGGACTACGAACCCGTGTTACAGCAAGTATCAATGTTTTGAAGCGGATGCGGGCGGCCACCGGTAACCAGTGAAGGTCGCGGAGGAGCGGAGTAGTGTGGGTGAATTTCGAGGTTAAAGACCAGTCGAGCTGCTGCATTCTGGATGAGCTGCAAAGGTCGGATGGCACCAGCAGGTAGACCCGCCAGGAGGGAGTTACAGTAGTCTAGGCTCAAGATGATCATTCCCAGTCACAAACCGGGCTGCACGGCCGTGACAAAGAATAGGGATACAAACAAAATGAGTGGGTTTAACAGAAAATGGGTTTATTTACGTCACAACAGAACCAAACCATGATCTTGTTACCAGTCCAACCTGGTGCATCGGGGCAGAGAGAGAGAAAGCACAGACTTGAGGGCCTTTTAAGTTGCCGCTAACGAGCACAGGTGTTCCCACTCTTCTGATGACCCTCTCTGCCACACCCACCTGCAGTGACAATGGCCAGTGGGGAGAGAGGGTCATCACCCAGACATGCAGGTAGTCCTTCGGGAGCCGAAATATGGGCAGCAAGCCTTCCTATTGTCATTCCCAGACAGATTCCTGTCAGCAGTGTCTTCCTCCATTTCTTCTGGGCCTGGCCTTCCTCCAGGATATCACCTGCTGCCACACAAATGTTGTGAAGCACACAGCAGGCACCGATCACCTTTGGGGAAAACAGAGGTTGGATCTCCAGGGTTTTGAACTGGAGGGCCAGTGTTTTTTTAAAACCACAAAGGTGCGTTTGATGACGCCCTTGCATCGTGCCCGTTGTAGCGGGCTACCACTTGGCCTGTGAATTAACGTTTACATAGAAAATGTAAGGCGTCAACAAAATAACAATTTGTGTGTGTACGTGTGTGTATATCACCCTTCACTGGTTACCGGCGGCCGCTCGCATCCGCTTCAAAACATTTATACTTGCGTACTGTGACGCGAACAGATCTGGTCCAGTCTATATCTAGGACATGGTAAAACCAATCGGCTCGTAGCTCCGTCACTGCTTCCACCAATCGGCTTGTAGCTCAGTCACTGCTTCTGCCAATCGGCTTGTAGCTCCGTCACTGCTTCCACCAATCGGCTTGTAGCTCAGTCACTGCTTCAGCCAATCGGCTCGTAGCTCCGTCACTGCTTCAGCCAATCGGCTCGTAGCTCCGTCACTGCTTCTGCCAATCGCCTTGTAGCTCCGTCACTGCGAGCTAAACACTCCACAAAGTCTCGACTGTTCTCCGTCCTGGCTCCTCGATGGTGGAATGAGCGCCCCATTGACATCAGAAAGTCTCTACATCTTCCGTCGCAAACTAAAAACATCGTTTTCGACTATACCTTGAATCAAGAAAGTAGCAACGTAGTAGCACTGGAATGGCTCTTACTGATAGCACTTTGTAGTTTAACTTTTTGAAGTAATTGTACTTTCTGGATTCTTGTTTTTCTGAGTTTGTTGAATGCACTTATTGTAAGTCGCTTTAGTTCAAAGCATCAGCTAAATGAAATGTAATGTAATTTGTTCTTACTTGCTACATGCTGGCGGTGTTACGGGGTGGTGTTAAAGGCGGACCCAAACGCCAAGGCAACGGTGCAACATACATTTATTCTCTTGAAAAAAAGGCAAAACAAGGCACACACAGGCACTAAGACTCCGACAGCTGGTGGATACAGGACCTGGATGTACATTGGAGACCTTCGTAGCTTAAGCGCATCATGCACAGAACCTGGATTGCCGATGTACACATCGAGAAATGCGCCCTTGGCATCACAGATGCCCTGGAGTAGCAATGAGGAGAAAAGCCTTCTGTTTATAAATGCCCTCTTATTCTCTATAGGAGGAATAATCCGGACGTGACACCCATTGATGGCACTGGCAGCACAGCGGAACGGGTCAGCTTCAGAGCAGAACAGGGAAACAATCGGGACATGGTCCTTCAATTGCGCATATCTCTGACCAGGACTTTGGTCTTGTTAAAAAAAAAAATATATATATATATATATACATATTATTTTTAAACATTGTTTATTTATTGTTGTAACATTAATGCATGTAGTATATTTATTTGTGTTTTGACTATTTAATAATAATAATTTCTAAATATGAATTGTTGAAGTCTACCAGTATTACATGTCCCTAATATCAGGTGCTTGCTTATGCTTGAGAAGGTTTCTATTATTGTATTGCTCCACAGGCAGTGTGACAACACACAGCTATCTTACCAGAGTCCAGAAGTCACTGTAGCCTCATGATCTCTGTATTGTAGACATGAAATATCCTGTTTGTGTCTGTCCTGGTTAAAGACTAATGTACGAGACACAGATGAGGTTCAGGTACTTTAGTTTAATGTGTAGTGATGTTTGTGTATCTAACTGTACTGATGATTGACCTCTTGATGTTTGCGGACCAAGAAGACAAATGGTAGGTGTGTATGTGGAATATAGGCTAATCGATTTAATATTTAAATACTGTTATGTTACTGTATCAAACCTCCTCCGTACCTGCCATCTTATTAGGCCATGCAATACATGTTAACATCAGCAATGTTCTAATGTAAAGGTATTTTCTATTTAATCTAGTTTGAGGTATTTCCTTCATCCAATATGAAAGATAATAGATATTAGATACACCTCCCAGTATGACTAGTACAGTACAACAGCAGCAGAAACTACATTCAACTAAATGATCACGTCCCTAAAACATTCAATCCAAGTTTTATACAATATTAAACTACATGAATTCTTCTTACACAGGAAGCACTCTGCATTACCCTCATTTGTTTATGTGTTCAAGTTTCACATGGTCATGTGTTTATGTTTCACTGGATCAGTGGTTCGATCCCCGGCTCAGCAAGTCCATGTCTGTGTCCTTGAGCAAGACACTTAACCTTAACACCGTTGCTGGGTCTACTGTATAGCATAGTTGCTTTGGATAAAAGCGTCAGCTAAATGTAATGTAAATGTGTTTATGTCCTGTTGTCCCATTGAGCAGTGTTGATATGGATGTGCATGGATTAAGCAGCTTTAGTTTGCCCACACAGGGTCTGTGGCCGATTACGCAATCACTCTCTCTCTCCATGTCACACACACACACACGCACACACACACACAAACACATACACTCACACTCTCACGCGCACACACACACGATGCTTGAGTCTTTTGCAAAGTAACCAGAAGAACGGAACAGTTTACCAGCAGAACAATGGATGATGTCATGATACTGACTCTAAAGGGTTAAACCAGGAAGAAGAAATGTGACAGGCGTGCACTGTGTAATGCTGCCCCTACACAATGTGTGTATGTCCGAATGTGTGTGTCTGTGAGTGTGAGTGCGAGTGTGTGTGTGTGTGTGTGTGTGTGTGTGTATGTGTAGGCGTGTGTGTGTGTGTCTGTGTGTGTGTGTGTCCTGCCTGATTTCAGCTGAACTGATTTACCAGGGCAGAAACCATGATTCAATCGCGTATGCCTCACAAGAATGTTGGCATTCCCAAAATGAGTCTTGCAAACAAGTTATTGCCCACCCTGTGTGTCAATGTGTGCATTGACTACTGTAGAATTCTAGCCCGAACCTCTGCAACACGTGGGCTCTCTTGGATCTTGCCAATATCAATGTTGAACACTGTTGTCTGTACGAAGGTGCACATGTTGTGGAGCAGCTGACTGTACATGGTACCAAATACAAAGTGTGCCTTAAAGAGTTCATCGAAAGCACCAAGATAACTAGTTGACTTGGTTGGTATGACCTGCTTATCCAGAACAATGAAAAATGCATGGATGGTGCTCCTCTTCGTCCCAACAGCAATTAGATAGGGCTGAGTGATGCTGTTGTTGGTATCAACATGATCCTGGATGTTTGTTCCACTCTGTGAGAAGAAGAATGTGCAAAAGTTAAACATTGAAAAGCACAGATTAAAATAGTTTAAATATATCTGGTTCAAGATCTTAAATTATTACTTAAGGTATATACAAAAGGTTTGTAACTGTATCCATCAATTTAACACATTCTTTGTTAAATTATTTTAGTGTTATTTTTTTTACACCAAAATCTATTTCACACAAGGGATATAACACAGATGGCACAGGAATGTAATGAAGATTATATTTAAAGTATAATTTCACCAAAACTACCTTAGTTACTTATATCAAGCAAGAATGCCTGGATTCTGTGAAAATGAAAAAAATAAAAACAGAATTATAAATACAATACAAACCTTCATGAACACAACAAGATGCTTTTCAGCGTTGGTTGCGGACACCTTGCCTGGTCTTTTCCGACCTTGGGCTGAGGGAGGAATCAGGTGGAGGAGGAGGATAATGGAAGAAAGATCACTGTCCCATCCTGCACAAATAAACAAGAAAGCTACATTTTATATAATGGTACTAAAATCTTACAATATAAAAACACCATTCCTTTAAAGGTACAGCTAAACCAAGACAAATTGACACAGGAAAACATCAAAGCCCTAGATTAAGTAAATACAAATACCAGAGGCAAGAGTGGCATCATCCATTTCATTTTCTTTTGACGAAGCTTCTGTGCAATAGATCAGTTCTTCAAGGGCACTTGTGGTCAGGAGAGCTTTGCTCTGCTGGGTGACCTTTTGTTTAAATGCACTAGGTGGAGAAATACTTGATTAATCTAATATTAAATTCCACAAACTGGGTTTTTAGAGCTGGAACCAACCTCTCCAAAAACTTGGAAGCTACATCTTCTCCAAACTGCAGGAGGAAGTCTTGCTCAGTCTGCAAAAGATAAATTACATACCAAGAGAAAGTTTTAAGAAACTTAAAGGGATAATTATTATTATTTTATTAGGTACCTATTTAAAATTGGTGTATTAGCTAAAAAGGTCCACCTAAAAACATCAATATCAGTTCAAGTGTACGCTATGAAGATATTAAAAATAATTTGATGATTTTGCTCAATTACCAGGCCTTTCACATCTTTGAAGCATGGAAATACAGTTAAGACATTTGAGGATTTATCTTCATTGAGGACCATATTACGCCAATATTCAAATGTCATCTTCATTTTCTGAATGATGGTGGTTTCATCAGACGAATACTTCATGAGCGACATGGCCTCCTGGCATTGTTCTTCACTAAGGGCCACCTTCTCAGGACTAAATGAGGCATCTCTTCTAGCTGTTGACCCTCCACTAGTCTGACGTGGTGTCCTTCTGACATCTGATGACGCACACCTCCTTTGGATGGTTTTTAGCCTCCAGGCTAAATAACCAGTCCCACTTTCACCATCGTAGAAATGTTCCTTTACAATTTAAATAAAACAGGATAATTAGTTAACAAGAAAACAGTTAATTAGGTAATTAGAAAACTGCAACTGTTGGTTAAAATTATGAAATTGGATAAATGTAATACAGGCTTATTTGTTATATAAATATATGCATTGTAGTTTCTGTATACTTGTGTTAAGGAACCCCCTGGAAAAGGCAATTGTTCATCTCAAGGGGTTACCCTAATAAAGTTGTTGAAATAACAAGAGCCATAATAACAGCCATAATAACAATAGCCATCGTGGGCAAAAATCCCATTTCTACCCTCTATGAAAACTAATCTCGAGCACTGTGTGCACCCAACACACATCAGAGTCAAGCCATATCCCTAAAAGTTGAGTCAAATTGCTCGAGTACAATATAACATCCAGACTTACATTACGGCTATGAGGTCCAGGTTGTTATCAGAGAGTCCTGAGCGACCGTGAGCTCGGCAACTTTCATCAGGCAATCCTGAGCCACGGCTTGAGAATTTCATCAGGGAGTCCTGCGCCACCTCGGGCTCGAGGAGCCTCATCGTGGTTGACAACTCGGGCTCGAGAGGCATCGTGGTTTACCCCCTCAATCTCGAGCATTGTGTCCACCCAACACACATCAGAGTCAAGACATTTTTTAGAGTATGGTCAACTAGCTCGTGTACAATAAAAGCTCCAGACCTACATGACGCGTACGAAGTCCAGGTTACTGACTCGTATTATCAGAGAGTCCTGAGACTCAGCTTTTCGCGATCAATAAAATTGACCCCAGGACAACGGGAGAACGTGTAAATACATTCTGGATCATTTTTGACATCACACCAGGAGAAAGACGTCGGCTGGGTCCAAAACAATAGTTGGACTGCTGAAGCATTTCAAACTTAAAAGATGTATTTCATTCAATTTGTAGAAGCCTTATTTGCATTGTACATACCCTGTGTGCAGGGGTGGTCTGGTCACTGAGTCTGCACCTTCGCAGTGCGTGTCCTCCATCTCACAGCAGTGTCCTGTATATATACACACACAACAGTATTAGCCAAAACAACTAGAAATGCATTTCCTACTGAATATGCTTTGGAATGCTAAAAGCTGAAAGTTTGAAGCTAAAATATTTGAAAAGATAGCTGAAAATATAGAAACGGGAAACTACCTGCTGGAAAGTGTTGAATCCCGAAAGCATTCAAACGAACTGCTGAAAATCCTTGTGGTTGAAATGTATAACTGGAAAAGATTGAAGCAAAACAAAAAAGGAAAAGATAGAGGGAGAAATAGAAAGACAGACGAGAGAAAGATAAAAGAATTCAGAGAGAAATGGAGAAAGAGATATTTAGAGAAAGAGAAACAGCAGACAGAGAGAAAGACATAAGTGAGTGAGAAAGACGGAGGAACAATAGAGAGAGAGAGAGGGAGAGAGAGAGGGTTAACACGCGGAAGGTCCCCAGTTCAAAACTGGGCAGAAACACTGTTCTTTGTTCTTGATTATTCCACAAAGTAAAACTGCTAGCAGCTAGCATCTAGTAGAAAACTCCCCGTCAGGCTACTTTTTCGGCGGGAATTCGATATTACACAGGGGAGCTTTTATGTTTATTGCACATTGACTGTCCCTCAAAGACATAGCAGCTATGACTGAATCCAGTTGGAAATCATGTTATTTGGCATCTGAAATGTTTGCAGTTTAGTGTAAATGTTGCATTAAGCCATGCACGTGCGTAAATGTCATATTCAGCAGTTTCTGTAGTGTAGTGGTTATCATGTTCGCCTCACAAGTGAAAGGTCCCCAGTTCAAATCTGGGTGGAAACATTGTTCCTGCTTACTTCACCAAGTAAAACTCTGATTGGAATTTTCAGCAGACTGGATAATAGTTAAAACTGCCTTGGTGTGTGCTGAAAGCTATTCACTATGAATATAATCATTCATTTTATATTGTAGGGAGAGAGCTGGGGATTTTGAATCTTGTCCTGCTAGGATCTAGTAGAAAACTCCCCGTCAGGGAATCGAACCCTGGTCTTCCGCGTGACAAGTGGAGATACTGTCTACTATACTAACGAGGACTGCTGTATTGATGTTTTTGGCTAGTTTTGTGGTGGGAATTCGATGAGTTACATAGGGGAGACTTTTAAGTTTATTGCACATTTACTGTCCCTCAAAGACATAGCAGCTATGAATGAATACTGTTTCGAACCTAGTAAGATAACAGTTTCTGTGATAAAACGCCCAGTGTAGGGTTCGAACGCGAAGGGTGGTTAGCGAACCCCGGCCTCTCGTGTGACAGGCGGTTGCCGTAACGACTAGACCAGTGGTTCTCCAACTGTGGGGCGCAACCCTCTAGTGGGGCGCGGAGGTATTACAGGTGGGGCGCGAGAGGGTTGGGGAAACGTAGATTTTTATTTATGTTTATTATTTTAAATAATTGTGAAAATGCCCGGATGTGATTTGATCC
Source organism: Cottus gobio (assembly GCA_023566465.1). Lineage (NCBI taxonomy): Eukaryota > Metazoa > Chordata > Actinopteri > Perciformes > Cottidae > Cottus > Cottus gobio. The sequence goes on from CM042225.1 coordinate 27,963,998, forward strand.
GCCCATTTTACCGGGGATGCATAGGATGAGACTTGTGCGTACTTGAGACAGCCAATATCCCAAAATGCATTTCGTATTTTCAAATCTGTGGTTTAAATTACGCCGTTACGGTTCCGCATGCGCGACCGCGACAGATCCTTTTGCGAGTTGCGACTCACACTTGTAGACCTAATGGTGTGTTACTCGCGTGAGTTTAGTCGCTCGACTTTATGTGGTTAATTCGCGTCATTCGCTGCTGGCTTTACTCGCCCCTTGAAGGGGGCGGGGCTTATCTCTGTGGCTTATCTCCGTAAAAACAGTACCGTTTCCCCCATCCACCATTAAACTAACCACTAGTTCTGCTTTAACCTTCTTGTGGAAGTCCCTCTAATGTCGGACCATCAAACGCCCCCGTGTCCGGGTTCATAATATCATCCGTAGCCGCACAACAGCGTCTGAATGACGGCTGCTGCCAGCGCTACTTCAGGTGGATCAGCAGCTGTTTGATTCAGCACCGGCCGGACGGCTGTGATGACGCGCAGAGCTTCCTCTGTGAGATCGGCTTTTCTGCTGTTGCCTCTCTCAAAACAAAATACAGATCGAAGCTCAACTTTGAGCATGAATTGAGAGTGGCCGTATCAAATCTACAACCCCGTTTTACAAAGATTTGTAGTGGAAAGCAGGCTCATATCTGCACTAATTTAGTTTTGTTTTGCACCGGTTGCATGTTATTGTTGTTTTGAAAAGATATGCAGTGTAAAACTCTTTATTGCCAAATATTTTTAACTGGTTTTATTTAGTTTTTCACAGGTTGAACTTTATTGTTATAATCCTGAAAAGATATTCAGTACAAAACATGTTAATTAGGCTATTACAATAAGCTATTTTTGCCAAATATTAGTTCTTTTTTTGCACAACTTTGTATTGTTCTAACAAAGTGATTGCTCGTTTTGGGGCAGGGGCGTGGTTTAGCGCGGCTGCAGAGGGCCGACTTCCGAGTTCCACACCGTGGAGGACTTTCCCCTCGAGCAGTCGCGGGACGAGACCCTGCGCGCAGCTTTTGACCAGTTGACCAAAATTGATGGTCAGCTGGTGCGCCCTGACGCAGCGCAGACATATCTGCACTTTTGTTTGATTAGAGACCGGTTATACCGGGTGAGCCGTGACACCCAGACCAGGCAGGAGGACACCCAGTTGCTGGTGCCGAAGAGCCGCCGGGAAACAGTTTTCTAGGCGGCTCATTATAACCCAATGGCTGGGCACATGGAGTATGATAAAACGTTGCACCGGATAATGGCCCGATTCTATTGGCCGGGCATCCGGGCGGATGTGCACCGGTGGTGCGCGTCCTGCCCGGAGTGCCAATTGGTAAATCCCCCGGCTATTCCGAGGGCGCCATTGCGCCCTCTGCCGTTAATGGAGGTACCGTTCGATAGAATCGGCATGGACCTCCTCGGGCCATTCCACCGGAGCAAACGCGGATATCGCTTTGTGTTAGTCCTGGTGGATTACGCAACGCGATATCCGGAAGCGTCATGGAGGACTGGAGGTATCACTTGAGCTGGAATTGGTAAGTCTTGTTTTTGTCATTTTAACAAACAATGGTGGGCAATGTAGGACCTGAGACACACCAGAGCGGTCACTTTAGGACCTGAGACACACCAGAGCGGTCACTGTAGGACCTGAGACACACCACAGCGGTCACTGTAGGACCTGAGACACACCACAGCGGTCACTGTAGGACCTGAGACACACCAGAGCGGTCACTGTAGGACCTGAGACACACCACAGCGGTCACTGTAGGACCTGAGACACACCACAGCGGTCACTGTAGGACCTGAGACACACCACAGCGGTCACTGTAGGACCTGAGACACACCAGAGCGGTCACTGTAGGACCTGAGACACACCAGAGTGGTCACTGTAGGACCTGAGACACACCAGAGCGGTCACTGTAGGACCTGAGACACACCAGAGCGGTCACTTAAGGGTACACACGGCCGGTACAGTGAAACTGCGAATGGTTCATTAAATCAGTTATGGTTCCTTACAGGACGCACTGACATGATAACAATTCATGCTCGTGGATGGAACTTGAGGAAGAAGCAGACCTTGCACAGATACCTGTCTCAAAGATTTGTGAAGGTATGTTTTTGTCATTTCATTTAATAGCATTTTTAATATACAATACAACAATGTGCAGAGGTTTTGGCTGCAACTGTTTTTAAACGTTTACTAGATATTCAGTCCCTCAACAGCTCAGTTTGTTGGTTGCGACCTGGACATGAAATCGAATGTGATCGAAACAGAATAATGCAACATTATTGACAGAGTGAAGGTTAGGGTTAAATGAACATTTTGTTCAGTGGAATAATTCTGGCGACTAAGAACAGACTAACTGTCAGACTAAGAAGAGGACTGTTGAGGGAGAAAAGGACAAGCAAAACCTGTTAACACTGCAGACAACAGAACTGGAAATGAAGCAGTGGGTGAAGGAGGTTGAAGAGTGGGCTGCATCAAGTAAGATTTATCCTGCAGCTATCTAAATATTAACTTTCAACTGATTGTCCTTTTATATTAATGGAAATTGTGTTAATTGACAATTGAGTGTTTACATTAAGGTCCAAAGTCCATCAACTGCCAGGACCAACAGGGACTGCAGCGTGTGATGGAAGATCTCGTCCTTAAAATCAAACAGCGGAAAATAGAGCTGTACAGAGACATTGGTGGGTTATTATTCCTATTATTGTATTGTTTTGAAATACAGCTTTTACGTGCCGCAGTAATTTGTAGCATGTGCACAGGAAGAGAGAAATTATAATTTTGTATTTTTGTAACAAATTTATAGATAACAAAGACCGCAAGCCCAAACGCGACGTAATTGCAAAAGAAAAGCGGAAACTGGAGGAAGCAATTGCAGCCTACAACGTCCTTGTGCCAGAGAGAGACGCAGTTGATACAGCAGATGCAGTTCAGAGTCAAGACTTCCCCATTTGGCCATGGGATTCTGGTAAATGCTTTTTTTTTTGCACTTTTATGTTGCATTTTATACTAATTGTGTGTATCTTTATATCTTTGCTGTTCCGATACAGTGTTTGTTTTTGGTCTGACACTATCAGTCATATACTATGTATTTAAGTCCCTTTTGTACTCTTTGTAATTTTGTCTATTGTCCTTCAGGAGTAATATAAATGTTCAGTTAATACATTTGAAGTTTGTTTTCATTACTGTTTGAGAAATTCAAAATGATCACTTCGTTACAGCATCCAAAGTCCCCCTTGAGACGAAGAAACTTGTCTTTGATAGAGACATGCTGATATTATATGATTCAATAATGCATTTTCTATCACTTTACTGCCTTTCGATGCATTTACACTTTTTATGCTCCGAAAAGAATTTTCAGGCCGGACATAGTCCAATAGTGGATTTTCTTAAAGAATACCTAGTTTACTTTATTTCATCCAATACGCGTCTCAGAACTACAGAAATACCACATTCATGATATTCTATGATTCAATAGTGGATTTTCTATCACTTTACTGCCTTTAGATGCATTTACACTTTTTATGATTCGAAACGACGTTTCAGTATGTTAAAAGTACAATGGTGGATTTTCTTTAAGAAGACCTAGTTTATTTCATTCAATACGTGTTTCAGAAAAACAGGTATACAATATTCATTATATGAACATTCATGATATTATATGATTCAATAATGCATTCTCTATCACTTTACTGCCTTTAGATGCATTTACACTTTTTATGATTCAAAGACGTTTTTCTAAAATAAATTTCAACACTAAAAGAAGCTATACGCAAAATAAATAATAAAATGTATAAAAGCGCTCATGCTGCCAATGTACACACACACACACTTTTTAAAAAAAACGTGCTTCTTAATATTGGTTTCTAGTGTTGTCCCATAAGGAGAAGGTCAGATAATAAATACTTTAAAGACATTTTTTGTAAAAACCCAGTATTTCAAAATCTGTGCGAGAATAATAAACTTAAAAACACTTTAACGGATTTTAAAAGATCCAAGTGTTTAAAAGTCAGCAACCCCGGAGATATAAGTGCTATGGTGCCTTCAGAATAGAAGGTCTTTAAGTGAGAGTAAAGCAACAAATAACATGCGCTCCTAACGTTTCGCCACTCTGTGGCTTCATCAGAGGAATATGGGGAGACTAACCAAGACAGACCATATATAGGAAGGTAGCAGTAGGAGGAGCCAAAAGGAAGGCTCCTGATTGGCCAGAAACGGTTAAACACACCTGGGCCAATCTGTCCCACCTGCAGATGATCTGCTTTAAATTGGGGCAGTGACAATTAGGCAAATAGCCTTCAAGGTGTCTGTCTCACCTGAAAACAATCCCTTGGAATTATAAAACACACGGAGTAGAAAAGGAGTATAAAATGAATAAAATATTCTTTTTCGTCAGATCACTAAGGACATTTGTTCTACTGTTATTTTCCCAATAGAGTAGTTTTTCTGGGACCTGCTTAACCGTCTTGTGTTTTCACTTTTAGGGGTCGTGGTCGCCAGAAAATGTTGTGCAATATAGTGTCTGTGTTTTGGAGTTCTATAAAAGTAAGAGTTAAGTAAAAGCTTCTGGCGCTGGCCGGTTAGGGAAGGGAAAAGGTAAGTCAGTCCAACATGATGTTGGACTAAATGCACGGGCTCAGAAGCAACTTTATATCCTAACCACAACCCGGACCCTCCCCCTAACCTCAACCCTCAGAACCCCAATCCTAACCACAACCCCCAGAACCCCAATCCTAATCATAACCCGGACCCCTCCCCTGGGGCCCGGTCCCCCTTAGGGGGAGCTACTCAGAGCCTAACCTTAATTACAGGAACCAAACCATCCAGGGAGGTGCAGCCGATGTTCCACCTAGAGCAGGACATTAGCAGAGAGGGGCCTCAGTCCATCAGGCCCCCATCACCTCCACCTGTAATGAACCTCACCAGTGTTCTCAGCAACGTGGCGGTTAGATGCTCCGAGTCTATCTCCTCCTCTCCCTCAGAAGCTGGGGAGACGGGAACACAGCCCACGGTCCCTGGTACAGCACAACTTGAGGGGGAATCCCTGACAGCCCAGGACCCCCCACTAGGGCCGCTGTGCCAACAACCTGTCTCTCAGACATCCACTACCCCCGCCCTTCTGCAACGTCCAACACAGCACCCACACACCTACCAAAAAATACATACCTGGTCCTTGGTACCAGAGAGATCAGTCCTGGTAATGGGGGCCTCAAATCTGGCCATGATCCCGGAGTATAATTATCCCCAGATACAAATAGAGAGTTTCCCAGATGCCCAAATTCACCATTTTAAGGGGATTTTGGAGAAACTTAATCCCTGCCTCACCACCAAGAGGGTCCTCCTGGCCATAGGCTTCAACAACTGCACTAGACAGAACAAATTGAACACCATAATTAAACAGTTCAGACAGTTGGTGGCCGTGACCGGAAGGATCTTCCCGCAAGCAGAGATATGGGTCCCGATCATGCAGTTCTCCGACCAGCTCCCACTGGACAAAAAGATTTTAATGGTCCAGACCAACACGTTTTTTAGAAAACATTATAGAATACTAGAAGGGGTGGAGGAACAGGCTTTTAAAGTACAGAACAGAAAACCAATATACTGGACCAGCGATACAGCCGCAGGGATGCTAAAAAGTTGGATTTCACAACTGGAGTAGTTAACAGTTGTTTTTAAAACACATCACCCTTAAACCCTCACTCACCTGTTTCGTATGGGAAGCTGAATTTTATCTCTCTTTTTTTAAACCCGGGTCTCTTCTTACCTTGGAGAAGGAGGAGATCAAAATGGAGGCTGGTGAGCCCGTGCACTTCACTCACCCCTCTGGTGAGTGGAAGTCTTTTATTTCCCCATTCCCTAACCCTAAGGTCAATTTTTAAGAATACTTACCTGTTCATATGAATTACATGTGTATTTCCTGAACTCAACCAAGTAGAATCCACACCTGTAGTTAATTCTGTCTTTTATAAGAGAGTTTACTATTAAGGTAAATTTTTAAGAATACTTACCTTTATTGTATATATGCTCTTACCTGTATGCATGATTCCATGTATCTGTTCTATGAATACTTTGATTTCAACTACATGTACAGTGTAATATGAATACTTACCTATTACCAATCACTTTAATTTTAATGCACAGAATGATTTTGGAAAATTGTACAGAAGCTTCACATTGCAATAATCCAGTCATGTGTGAATAGTATTGTTTATTACACAATGTTGTACAGTAATGTTAAAGCACGGTCACTGCCATGTTCACTGTTGAAAAGGAATGAAGAGTCACGTGCGTATTTCGGCACAGGGGTGGAGCTAATTGGTTCACGTCCAATGACACTTGACCTCTGTAGAACGGAAATGCACCAACTTCTCTTCCTTTTTCCGGCAGCGTTCTGATGGACGGCCATGTTCATCACCGCTCTCCAAACACGTGTTGAGTGATTTCACCACAGTTTATTTAATTAGCCTGATGATGGTTTTAATTTAAACCGAAACGTCGCTTTATTCATTTGTTTTACTTTTCCACCTTTATTTTAAAAAGTTGTGTCAACTTTCGAGGAATAAAAAGAAAGTTGGAAGCTTCCTTTCCCTCTTTTTTTCTCGTATAAGCCCGTTGGTCAGTAGTTAGCCATCGCCATGACCTACCACAGCCGGGACCGGCGTGATGACTGGACGACGGTGGACTATAGGAGAGGCCGCAGACCTCGCAACCCCAGCCCTGACCCCCGAGACAGGCCCTCATCCCCCTGGAGAGGCAGGATCCCCTCGAGGCAGCAGGAGCGCAACAGGTATGCCGACGAATATTCCGGGTACGCGCGCGACAGAACGGGTGCGCGAAGTGCAGGACGGCACACGGACTCCGCACCCCGACGCCACAGCCCCCCACGTCAAGGGCACAGATCCTATGCATCCGTGGTAAGGAACGAACCAAGACGGCACGACACACCACAACGTCGCCCTTCCCCCACGACGCCATTACTCCCCACGGAGACCAGAGCGTCGCTCCCGCAGCCGAAGCGCTGGACGCGCTGCTGCGGCAAGGAGACGTGAGACGGAGGACTACTACGCGAAATACCGCCAGGACGCACCGCGGACACACCGGGTCCGACCCGATAACCTGCAGGACTTCTACAACCCGGTAAGGGGTTATGAAAGTCAATATAATTACTTTTATCCGGCCAGACGCCGAGACGCTCGAGATCGCTCCCGCGAAATGCGCGCGCCCGCATCTAGCGACGAGCGAAGACGGGACACACACGCAGCCTTTATCCCTCCCCGCCGCAACTATAGCGAGAGAGGGAGACGCGGACAAACTTCATGGTCCCGGGACCGTGACGCCCGTCGCGGACACAACCCGACAAGGGAACAGGTCGACCAACGAGGAAGAAGACAACACAACGGCAGAGGTGTGTCACCGCGACGCCGCCCCCCCCGACCAGGAGAGACCCCGCGACAGACCCCAGTCGGAAGACCCTGACTTTGCAAAGAAATGTCGCATCCTGAATAGAATCATTAAGACTGCTCATCACTTCAATAACGTGAGTAAGAACAAAAAACCTCCGATCACCATTACTAAGACTGAAACTTACCTGTCTACACTGATAAAACCTGCATTACCAAACCCCCACACCCAGGGGCGTATTGAAGAAAATGCAAAGAATTGGACTCAGAACACTTTGACTATTCTAAGAGATCATTATGAGAAGGAATTGAAGACAGAGATAGAGAAGTTGTATAATCTCACAACCAAGGAATGGAGTGAGCCCTTTGATATAGCCATTAATTGGGCTAGGAGAGCTTTCGGCAGAAGATTGACACAGGACTCACTGCAACTTGCAAAAGAAGTGATCGAAGAGGGACTAGAGATTCTCCAACGGGACGGCACAACATCCCCTGCATCACGGGACACCACAGAGGAGTTCCCTCATCTCTCTCCCACCCCCCTCCCCCAAACTCCCCCAGCTCCACAGGTCAGTGTCCCTGCACCCACACGCTCAAGAGCCCCTCCGCCCACACAGAGCACGGAGGAGTCAGAATCTGAGGAGTCTGAGCCATCGCAGAACAGTGATGCCACCCCTGATATTGTGGAGGTGGCATCCACTCCAGAACAATTCCTCCCTCTCACTCAGAGAACCAGGCCCACTAGGCCCCGCCCACCCCCGATTGACCCCCTCCTCTCCCTCACTCCGAGGAAAAGAACGGACCTCTCCTCCCCCCTCCCCCCCAGACCGAAAGGCCAAATCATATGGACACCTCAAGACACCCCCGAAGACCTCTCAGGTAAAGCACTTACCTCGCTTTTTAGAGAAGAACCCACCGATACTTACCTGATGATGAATCCAGAGGCCATTCGACTGAGTCCCGTACCTTCCAGACTTAAAAGAATCCAGTCTGCAGTCCAGACACGCCTAGACTCACCTGCACCACCTGTAGCAGAAAAAACAGACACACCCACAACATCAAAGGTGCACCGTCCGATCAGACACTCCTCCTCCAACAACAAAAGTAAGGAATGGCTGACACACATCCGTGAAAAGTGGTTTATTATGGGGGATTCTAATGTTTACAGATTCCCGCCACACAACATCAGTGATCTCCAAATTGACTCTTTCCCGGAAGCCACATTTAGACATGCTGAAGGGATCCTGGAGTCCATCTCCACAGAACTGGAGGTGGAAAAATTATTCTATCATTTGGAATTAATAACAGAATCCAGAAAACAAAGCAGACCGCCATCAAGCAACTCCAAGGAATGATGAGGATGGCGAGACAGCAATTCCCCTGCAGCAGAATCTACGTTCCCCAAATCAACTATGATCCTGGTCTACCGCTGAAGGAGAGACAATGCCTGGACGGTCTCAACATCCACATCGCATCCCTGGAAGACTACATCCCCATGCTGCCGGCGGCACGATTCCAGACAGGTCCTGACAACATCCACTGGACTCCGGAGACTGCCAACAGAATCTTCGAACATTGGTCTGGTATTTTAAATTAGTTATCCCCGATAACCTACCTGTACAGGAGGGGTTTAAAACTGTCATTAATTTGTCAAAGAAATTCAAGTGTACAGATGCTCAACTCTCTCTCCTAAATAAGGGACTAAATTTTATCCCAACAAAGGGCACCAACAAGGATATTGTTGCACAAGGTCGTTTTGACCTGCAACAATATCATAGAAGAATTAAATTAGCAGTGTATTTTAAGGATTCACCATCCTCACAAAGATTACCTTTCACAGAGAAATCCACCTGGTCCCCTCCCCAATCTGAAATTCCACCGGAAATAAACAATTTAATTAGCCAAGATCTAAATTACTTTAATAATCATTTTCATATACATCAGACTCCACCAAACCTTAATACACAGGAACTCCGGGCCTTGTCAGACATGGTCAAGAATAAAAATATTATTATTAAGCCGGAGGATAAAGGAAGCGCTGTAGTAATAATGGACCGGGAACAGTATTTGTGGGAGGGATATAGACAACTACAGGACCCTAAATACTATGTGAAATTAAAAAAGCCCATCTTCTGGGACACAATTCCAATGATAAATAAGATCATTCAATCATTATATGATAAAAAAAATATGGGGAATGGAGAACCTAGAGCTAGAATATTCTATATGCTACCTAAAATACATAAAGATCCTACAATGTGGAGCAAACCAAATGAAATTCCCCCAGGTCGACCTATTGTCTCTGATTGCAGCAGTGAAACTTACCGTAAAGCTGAGTATTTAGATGCGTTTCTCAATCCTCTTTCAGTGACACACCCCAGTTATGTCAAAGACACGTATCATTTTGTTAAGGTGGTGGCGGACTTAAAAATCCCACAAACCGCGTTGTTATTTACTATAGACGTTGATAGTCTGTACACAAATATTGACATCACAGAAGGCATACAAGCTATTAAGGCAGCCTTTCAAAAAAATCCAGATAAACACAGACCAGAAAAATAATTACTCCAACTATTAGAGATCACTTTGAATAGAAACGACTTTGTATTTAATCAAGAATATTTTCTACAAATTAAAGGGACGGCCATGGGCAAAAAATTCGCTCCGGCCTACGCCAACATTTTTATGGCACAATGGGAGGATTCAGCCCTTAAGGCCTGTAAGTTGAAGCCTCTCCACTATTATAGATATTTAGATGACATATGGGGTGTCTGGACCCACTCTAAAGAGGAGTTTGAGATCTTTATCAACACACTGCATACGCACAGAGACTCTATAAAAATTAAATCTACATGTAGCATGTCTACAGTCGACTTCCTAGACACCACCACTTTTAAAGGTGATAACTTCTCCAATTCGGCCACGTTGGACATAAAAGTATTTTTTAAGGAAACGGACAGTCATGCTCTACTCTTCAAAACCAGCTTTCATCCAAAGCACACGTTTGCAGGCCACATAAAGGCACAAGTACTCAGGTTCCATCGAATGTACCAGACCTGAAGATTTCTTCCAGGCAGTTCAAATTCTCTTTCGAGCTCTGGCCACTAGGGGCTACTCTAGGTCTTTCTGTAGGAAAGCGCTTAGAAGGGGGGCGCTGTTGAGCGATGAGGAGATAAGACGCGCCTTGCTGTAGCTCCTACAGATGTCGTGTTAAAATTACATTTAAAACAAAACCAATGCAATTTTGAATCGAACGTTTTTCGGATTTTGCATCTTAAACACTCCTAGTACCTGCTGTTTAGTTAAAATGCCGAAGCAAAAAGGACAGTCCAAGGCTGAGTCGAACGACGAAAGAGGCCCGACTGAAGCACCGAACCAGAGTGGAACGGGTAACCGGGTGCAGAGTGCAGACAACCAAGCGGTATTGGCCGCTATAGCTTCACTGCAAGCGGAATTGTCTCAAGCCAAGTCAGACATCTGCGACAAAATTGACGAAAAGATTGCCGACGTGAGTACAACTTTGAGAGGTGAAATGGCCGCTCTGAAAACAGAAAGCGACACTGCATTTTTCGCAGTAAACGCTCGATTGGACACCCAAAATGAAACTTTGGAAAGTTTAGGTGAGTCGGCTAATGCTACCTCAGACACAGTTAAAGCAACTACATAGCCAAGTTGAACAACTTTCAGCTAAATGTTTGGACTTGGAGGGACGGTCTAAATGACAAAATCTGAGAATTGCTGGAGTTAAAGAGGGGGAGGAAAATGGTCAGAAAACCAGGGATTTCGTGGCGCAACTGCTTATGGACGTTTTAAAGCTGGACGGAAAACCAGTGATAGACCGAGCACACAGAGCCCTCCGCGAGCGCCCCAGTGGTATTGGGCCACCCCGCCATTTGATCTTAAGGGTGCACTACTGCCATGCTCTGGAGGACATACTGCAGAAGGTTATGAAGACCAAACGCCTCATTTTTCAAGGACAGCAAATTCATGTTTTCAGAGACTTTCCATCTGAAGTAGTTAAACGCCGAGCTGCCTTCACTCCGGCCAGGAATTTGCTGCGAGACCAGCCGGGAGTCAAATTCGGACTGTTATATCCAGCCAAGCTGAGAGTGACGCACAACGGGAACGAGACCACATTCACGGACCCCAAGGAGGCCTGTCGATATGCTGAACGCCACTTCGGCCAGGGCCACGAATGAATCACGCACTTCAAAGCGTGGCGCATTCATTTATGAGAGTCTACTGGTAAATGACAACTAAACAGGGGATATTGTGGTGAGTCATCCATGGACAATTAAGCCTACACAATTGGCCCAGGCACACATTCATACTCACACTTAAGATAACAATTTGACTTTGATAGAATGGTGACTGTATTTGAGAGTTTAAGGAATGTAACAGTTTTTCTTTATTTCCCTGTTTGGATTACTATAGGCCAGAGTTTGTGTTTTCAAAGTATAAGCCTTGGAGTTGTATGTGTATTTCTATAGGATCTGCTAAAACTCTGGAGTGTACATATTCTTCTAATTTACTTAATGGAAGATGCATAATCTTTATTTTGAGACCAAAACAGGTTTTGTTACACGTTGTATAACTGTAGAGCTACTAGCTACAGTAGGATAAAGAGTTCAACCACTGTTGGTTGCTAGAGTTGGAGTTAATTCTCGGTTTAGAGAGAGTAGAATTGCTTAGATTATCAATGTTTTTTTCTTTTTTATGTGTAAGTGTATTTGGGGTGGGAGGGGAATGGGAAAGGGTGGGAGGGAGGATGGAGTGCCGTTTAGCTTGTGGTTATATACACCCAACAGAGAGAGGAGAGAGTCTAAGGACAGATGCCTTGATCAGCTTACATGATGCACAACAAAACACTTAAGGAGAAGAGGAGGGATGATATAACATTTTGTTCTTGGAATGTAAATGGTATTAACGAACCTGTCAAAAGAGGCAAAGTGCTTGCACACCTTAAATCACTGCAAGTTGACATTATTTTCTTACAAGAAACACACCTGAAGAACGACTCACATGCTAGGCTCAGGTGTAGGTGGATACAACATATATACCACTCAAACTTTTCAGTAAAGGCTAGAGGCACGGCCATTTTGATTCGTAGGGGAGTTCCTTTTAAACACCTATCTACAATAGTAGACACGGATAGGAGATATGTCATGGTCGTGGGGGAAATACATTCTACACCAGTTACCCTACTGAATGTTTACGGACCAAACATCGATGATCCTGAATTTTTTAGAAAGGTTTTAAATCTGATACCAGATATTTCTAGTACTAATCTAATAATTGGTGGCGATTTTAACTTAGTGTTGGACACTTATTTGGATAGGTCTTCTACACAGAGGGTGGAACCTTCCAAGGCATGCAACCTTTTGAAATCCTATATTGAAAACATGAATGTCTCTGATGTATGGCGGATCTCTAATGCTACTGGCAGAGAGTATTCCTTTCATTCCAAAGTACATAATGTCTATACTAGAATTTACTTTTTCTTAGTTGATGGCAAACTATTACCACTTTCTTATAATGCAAAATATCACAATATCATTATTTCTGACCACAGACCAGTGTCATTTTCACTAAAGCTTGGTGAAAATGTGCCTATCCAGAGAAGCTGGAGATTTAACCCCCAGCTTTCTACAGATGCAAAGTTCTGTGAATACTTAGAATCAAACATTAAGATATATTTTGAAACCAATGATAACAATGATACCTCTCCTACACTACTTTGGGAAGCTTGTAAGGCTTATTTGAGAGGTTGCATTATTTCTTTCCAATCATCTCTCAAGAAGCGCAACAAAGCAATACAGCTAGAACTTGAGAAAGAAATCCACCAGTTAGACATAGAGAATGCCCAGCAACCCTCTTCAGAAAAACATACAAAAATCTCAGCCCTTAAATACAAACTTAACAAAATATTATCAGATAGAATTTGCAGAGCCTTTATCTTCACAAAACAGAGATATTTTGAATTCGGAGACAAACCACATAAATTATTAGCAAGGCAACTGCGAAAACTTGAAAATGACAGGACTATCCACAAAATTAAGTCAGGCTCAGGTAATATCCTTACCTCCCCCCAAGATATTAATGACAGATTTAGGCAGTTCTATGAAACATTGTATACATCTGAATCAACTTCTCTACCTGAAACAATGCAATCATTTTTAGACGAATGTGAACTCCCATCACTGAGTCAATCGGACCGCGATGCCTTAGAGGCAGACATTACATGCGAAGAATTACTAGCAACCATTGGGTCAATGAAAAATGGTAAAAGCCCAGGCCCGGATGGGTTCAGCATTGAGGTATACAAGACGTTTGTAGGATTGCTGGCCCCCTACCTATGCAAACTATACTCCCAGTCATATGATGATGGCGTATTGCCTCAGACGTTGACTGAAGCCACCATCATTCTTCTCCCAAAAAAAGGGAAAGACTTAGAAGAGGTGGGCTCATACAGACCAATATCATTGTTAAACACAGATCAAAAAATTCTGGCCAAGACGATGGCCAGAAGACTTAATGCCTTTATGGGTAAGCTGGTACACCCTGACCAAACTGGGTTTATTCCAAATAGAAACTCCTTCCACAACTTTAGACGTCTTCTAAATATCATGCATTCTCCCAAACTTCCCAAAAAAGACCTTATCATCCTCACCTTGGATGCTGAAAAGGCATTCGACCGGGTTGAATGGCCTTACTTATTTGCAGTCTTGCAGAAATTCAACTGCGGTGAGAAGTTTGTGTCCTGGACTAAGCTGTTATACAATGGCCCCTGCGCCAGGATACTCACTAACCAGACTCTTTCTACTCCTTTTCAACTTGGCAGGGGTACTAGGCAGGGATGCCCACTTAGCCCATTACTGTTTGCGCTAGCCATAGAGCCACTTGCTGAAACCATTCGATCACACCCAGAAATCCATGGCTACAACACAGAGTTTACCAAAAATACAATATCATTGTACGCAGACGACATTTTGTTATTTGTTATTCAACCTAGGATTACGATTCCATCAGTATTGAAAATGTTCAATTTATTTGGTACTTTTCTGGGTACAAGATTAACTGGAGTAAAAGTGAGCTACTACCAATACAATTTGAGGATCAAGACTGGCTCAAACAGCTTCCCTTTCGTATAATATCGGACAACTTAACCTATCTGGGGATAGTAATTACCAAGAATTATAATGCTCTTTACAAGGCTAACTTCCCTGTGCTGTTAAACAAACTAGAGCACAATATTCAATTCTGGCGAACACTCCCCATCTCTCTGTTGGGTAGAGTGAATGCTATTAAGATGATCTTCCTCCCCCAGCTACTTTATCTTTTTCAAAACCTGCCTATATACCTTACAAAATCTTTTTTTAGGAAAGTGGACTCCATTATTCTTCCCTTTATATGGAACTACAAGTCCCATCGAATAAAAAAGGACCATCTCTGCAAACACAAAACCAATGGGGGGCTGGCACTGCCTAATTTTATTCTATATTACTGTATTACACCGGAATACGCTCTATTGCACACTGGCTGAATGACACTCCATCACCCTTTGATGGGTTAGAGATGGAACGGGAGGATTGCCAACCATTCTCTATTAGAGCAGTTATGCTATCACCTGTACCAGTCAAAAGAACCTGTTTTAAACATAATCCTATCATTCACGACACAATTAGGATATGGAAACAACTAAGAAAACATTTCAAACTTAATGCAGTGTCTTTTTTGCTTCCTATAGCAGCAAACCCCACCTTCGCTCCCTCTGTTCTGGATGGGACCTTTAATACCTGGAAGCAAATAGGAATTTGTAATGTTGGCAACCTGTATATAGAAGGGACTTTTGCTTCTTTCTTTTGCTTCTAAATGAGCGCTGAGAGACTGAGGACGGATTTCGGGATGGACAAGGCAACAGGGAATCCTTCTGCTTTTTAGTAGGGGGATTTTCCAAAAAACCCTAACCCTAACCCTTTTACTTACCTTTTACTTTTATGGAACTCCGAAAAAAAAAACCTTAGCAGAAAAACATAATGCAGGTATTTGTCTCCCCTATTCCCTAAACCCTAAACACGTTTTGTAAACTCAGGGAGAGGATCTGGAGTTGAAGTTTACTCAGGAGAAAGAAGAGGATAAAAAGTTGCTCCTGTGCCCGTGCATTCAGTCCAACATTATGTTGGACTGACTTACCTTATTTTCCCTCACCTAACCGGCCAGCGCCAGGAGCTTTTACTTACCTTTTACTTTTATGGAACTCCGAAAACACAGACACTATATTGCACAACATTTTCTGGTGACTGCAACCTCCAAACGTGAAAACACGATGGTTAAACAGGTCCCAGAAAAACTACTTTATTGGGAAAATAACAGTAGAACAAATGTCTTTAGTGATCTGACGAAAGAGAATATTTTATTCATTTTACACTCCTTTTTTACTCCGTGTGTTTTATAATTCGGAGGGATTGTTTTCAGGTGAGACAGACACCTTGAAGGCTATTTGCCTAATTGTCTCTGCCCCAATTTAAAGCAGATCATCTGCAGGTGGGACAGAATGCACAGGTGTGTTTAACCGTTTCTGGCCAATCAGGAGCCTTCCCTTTGGCTCCTCCTACGGCTACCTCCCTATATATTGTTTGTCTTTGTTAGTCTCCCTATATTCCTCTGATGAAGCCGCAGAGTGGCGAAACGTTAGAAGCTCATTTTTTTTGTTGCTTTACTTGCACTTTAAGACCTTCTATTCTGAAGGCACCATAGCACTTATATCTCCGGGGTGGCTAGCTTTTAAACACTTGGATCTTTTAAAATCCGTATAAAGTATTTTTTAGTTCTTCTCGCACATATTTTTAAATACTGGGTTTTTATAAAAAACGGTTTTAAAGTATTTATTATCTGACCTTCTCCTTATGGGATAACATTAGAAATCAATATTAAGAAGCACATTTTTTTTTAAAGCCTAAAGCCAGGTGCTCAAAGCCCACAGCCATTGTGTGTAGATGTGTACACCGTGTGAAGTATTTTTATACAGCGTGGCCACTTTTATTCTTCTAAAGAGTGTTTTTATTGTGTTTTAGAAACACCCTAATAGCATGCTTTTAGATTGAATGCAATGGCAGCACAAAAGCGCTTGAGACTTGTATACATTTTGATTAATTTATTAGGCATACAGCTTCTTTTAGTGTTAAAAACTTACCTTAAGAACCCATGGCCTCTCATAGATGGGGCCCTTTTATTATAAAGGGGATGAGGAAACACGAGAGAAGAAATAGTAGTTAGCAGATCTTATCCCTCTGTGTTTCATGTTGTGTCTTTTTCAAAAAACACAATTTTAGAGGGAATACACATATCTGTATATCCCCTTTACTTACCTCTGGGCTCCCTTTAGGTCTAATAACATCAATATAGTAGTGGGTTTACCTACCTCCTTTGTGGTGCCCTGGGGTAAGGTGTGGGTCAAACAAAGGCCGAAACACACATTTGCTTCAATGGCGATCATCGTGGGGGTGTCTTTTCCCCTATTTTATGGAATACCTGGAGTACGAAGGTGTACTTAAAAACACCAGTTTTTAAGGGGAATATGCACATTTATGTAACCCTGACCCTAAACCTAACCCTAAACCCAACCATATCCTTCCTACTTACCTCTGGGTGTCTTCTGTCAGAACAAACGGGACAGACATAGTAGTGGGTTTACTTAGCTCTTTTATGGCGCTATGGGACAGAATGTGGGTAAAAAGGCCGAAACACACGTGTACTCTGGCACCAGACATGATGCAGGTGCCTATTCCCCTATCATGCACATTTGTGTGACCCCAATCCTAACCTTAACCCTAACCACAACCATATCCCTTTTACTTACCTGATTCTCTTTTATGTCAGCATAGACAAACAGAATAGTGGGTGTACTTCTCTTTTATGGTATAAAATGTGGGTCAAACAAAGGCCAAAACACATGTATTTTAGCAGCAAACATAATGTAGGTATTTGTTTCCCCTATTTTTTTAAAACCCAAACTGATTTATAGAGCGCAATGAGAAGACTTGGAGTTGAAAGTTATACAGGAGAAAGAAGAAGATAAAAAGTTGCTTTCTGAGCCCATGCATCTCAGTCCAACACTATGTTGGACTGACACTACCTTTTCCTTACCCTAACCCCCCCTCTATCTCCTCAACGCAACCGAGATGTTGTGCACCCTGAGCTCGACGTTCATCCACTCGCTTAAGAATGTGAGTGTGAAGGACCGAAGCAGGCCTACAATCCTGAAACAGAGTTCCGATGTCAGACACTATAACATCCTGTGGCAGGATCAACCATTCATATTGCGTATTCTTGACCAGGCAGTGGAGGCCACAAATGCCCAAAGTGCAACAGTAAAAATAGCCATCTTTTTAAAAAGATTTGGACAAAGACCCCGAGCCTGTCAACATCACTGACATTGTTGATCCGTCTGATGTCGCTGCAATGTCCTTTCACGTGGCCTGTAAGGTGACCTCTGTGAAAAGAGACACACACCTGTTGTTGTCCCGCTACGGCCTGCAAGAGATCATGGGTGTCATGGGCACCTTGTACACAACACTTGCAGTCCACGAGGCAGCCAACTTCCAGTCCAACCTGGACCGTGCGGGATTCCAGATACCCCCAGATTTGAGGGATGTCCTCAGTGACAAGGGAAAAATGACATTCCTTCAGATGTATGTGGAAACCCCGCATGTACACATCAAAGTGCCATTCAAGCACCCTGTCAGTGGAGCCATAGTAACATCTGGGCTATCACAACCAAATATACAAAAGTCCCTCCTCTCCAGGGCCGCTGACTATCTGGCACACATGGAGGACCTCCACAGCAAAATGGTCGGGCAGCTTGGAATCCGAATCGAACAAGTGGTCCGCTTTGAAGGGCTGGTTCCAAGCCACCTAAATGCACCTGACCATTTCGAGCGCGATTCCCTCAACTCGCTGATGGTCAACCACGCCCTGTGTGTGCCATTTAAAGACACGATCCAGGGACAGGGTCTCCTTTCGACGCTGAGGAGTGTCGTTGGATGGATCATAACACAGCTCAGAGACACCCTGGACTACAGTGCTGGAGTTGCCAGGTATGACGCCAGCTGGAAGTCCTACCAGTTAGAGCTGGCTCTTGAGGAGCTGTTCTTCGGGCACCCTCTGTCAGCCAAGGACTTTCAGCTGAGCGTCATACAACACCGCCGTCCTTGGCTCGGGGTTGATCCAGGTGTTGCTGGGAGATCTTTACCGCCGGAACACTGGGATTCCTATGGACAAGCTCTGCTCAACAACGCCACCAGGCCGCTTAATTGGTCCAAGGCAGTTGGAGACTTTTTGCCAAGACATGGTAACAAAGTTCCGTTTCCCCGTACCCTTCACCTTCAGCAGGGCTCTCCACATTGTCACACAAGTGGGGCAAGACCCATACAAGTGCCTACTGGCAGGGTTTGCCTTGGCAGGGCTCAACTTCTTCCCAGCGGTTAAGACCAGGGACTTTAAAGGGTCCAAAAGATGCTGGTGGAACTGTGCAGACTACAATCAGCTCCACTCTGGCACTGAAAAGCCAAAGACCCTGTCAGTGGTGGCAGAAAAAAACTCTGGAGGTCTGTGTTGAGATGGAGAGGCGGGGTCTGTGCTTCAAGGGGTTGGAGAAGTACCGGGACCACGGCATGCCCTGGATGCACACCATCATACAACGCCTGCAACATTTACAAAAGACCCCAAACACCTTCCTGACAGTGCTGACCCATCTCAGCTGTGTAGGCATGTTGATGAATGGCGACTACATCGACTTCAACCACCTCAGGGAGCTGGTCAGCGAGATGAGTAAGGCCGTGGACCAGGGAAAGCTCCAGAAGTTTCAGGTGCTCTCCCGATTCACTCTACCGAAGGTGAAAAATGTGACAATCTTCAAGCTCCATGAAGATATTCCCATCTCTATTTTGAAGCCAAATACTGCGTTGCCCTGCCTGAAAAAGGCCACAGAGACGGAGGATGAACCTGTGAACCTGGGAGAAGATGTTCAGGCTGTGGATGAGCAGGACAAAATCATCCCTGATTTCACAACGCAGGCAAAGTATCTGCCACTCAGAAACTCAAAAGTGTGGACAGAACAGGAGCTGTCCTTTGTAGCACTTGACAGAGGAAAAAGTGCCAAAGTGGCTTTCACGAGTATCTGGACAAATGTGCAGCAAACCAGCTACCTGCCAGGGGATTTAATGGCTTCAGAATCAAGAGGAGTATGCTCATGAGGAAGTAGTCGGACATAGTGTGAAGTAAAAGAAAGACAGATGACCGTTTCTTGTTCATGTTTACAATACATTTCGTTTGTCTTTAATTGTTCAAAAAAAAGTGATTTTTCACTGTTTGTTTATTTTGAAACAAGAATATATATATATATATATATTTATACACAATTATAGAGTTTTGAAGTGATCTTTCACTTTTAACATGTTAATTTTAAATCAATGATAATTTAAAAAAACAATATAAAAACTCCACATGGACTCTGCCTTGACGGGACGTGGAGGCTTCCTACTAAAGAGTCTTCTTATTACTCAGGGTTCTATGCATTTGGCATACATATCATTTTATTTAGCATATTTGTAACATATTTTATTCATGTTTTTGGCCTTCTTAAGGGATGTTAGCATGTTTTTGTATTTTATTTTGTATTCCTGTTTCTAGCCTTTTTTAAGGGTTTGGGTTAGTGTGTGTGTGTGTCTTATTTATCAATAAATATGCTCTTTTGGCAAAATGATTGTGCTCTTTTTATTCAAAAT
Organism: Cottus gobio; assembly: GCA_023566465.1. Lineage (NCBI taxonomy): Eukaryota > Metazoa > Chordata > Actinopteri > Perciformes > Cottidae > Cottus > Cottus gobio. The sequence goes on from CM042225.1 coordinate 27,984,204, forward strand.
CATTTCAATATCTGGCAAGTATTTCTCATTAGTTGTTATAAAGGCCTTTAGTGGGTGGGCCAGCAAGTTGCAGAACTCTCAGACACTATACTAATACTATTATTTAGCAGCCCAGCATATTATTTACAAAGACAACTATCCCAGTCAAACTCTCTGCCCTGCTTGCTGCGACGCTTCCACCCCTCCCCCACCGACAAGCTCGCCGCTGTTTATTACCGTAATGTACCGCTTCTTAGCGTTCAGAACCCGTTGGAATTACGTCGATGGCGTAAATATTCGAGGAGTTACGTTAATTTTAGATTAGCATCCGGTTAGCTCAGTGGTTTCAGCATGGACTACAAACCATCATGGCCGCCGCTTGTTATCGGACTACAGATTCCCAGTTGGTCCCTCTGTTACGTCGAAGATGAGCGCACTTGACACTTGTGCTGCGCCATTCCCATTATATTTGCCACGTATGACTTCCATTGACCACTACGTAATTAACGTGATCAGCCCTTTCCACACAGCCGGTACACGCATGTTTTACCACCTGGTGGACGTTCCATGCACTGTATGCTGGTCCAGGAATGCTGCATTTATCTGCAGTGTGCTTTTAGAAGCAGTTAGGGGAAGATGACGACTTAAGACTGGCCTAAAAAGCTTTTTAACGTGAGGTTTAGCTGCTCCAAGCCTGTCCCTTGCATGATGACCCAATATTGGGTAGATTCTGGCGCCTACTGGTGCTTCAGTACTAAATGGCCTTTAGTGCTCACTACATACATACTGTATGTCTATATACAGTATTTCAGGCTATAAGTGAAACATGTAGACTGGTGCATACAAAACGGGGAAAATAGGGAAGAAACCATCAGCAGTACATCAGTGCTGTACAGGAGTCGATTCAACAGTCAGTCAATTGACAGTAATCAGAACCATTTATTGCCATGTATGCTTACACATACAAGGAATTTGTCCTGGCGGGAAGGTGCATACATTTAACATTTAACAATACACATTTAACACTTAACAGGGGCCACAACATTTCTACAGTTAAAAGAGCCTATTAAAATACACAGCAAATGATGGTTTAAAAAAAAAAAAAAGGTGACTTCAGATTCCTTGCTGGACTCAAATGGGTTATTGCTGGGTGCAATAGAAACACGTTTGAATGACTGGCTTATGGTTAACACCAGAGGACTCTTTTATTGGATGTTGGCTAACCAGCCATTAATTAATTCAAGTGCAACTAACAAGTTTTAAATATCAGATATTCCAGTTGCAAAGCAGACTGGAAATATAAATTTATTTAACAAAACACTCAAAACAAACACACTTCAAACATGGTTCTGGATTTAAAAACAGAATAACTTTATTAACAATCTATATCTATCTCTCTATCTATATCTATCTCTCTATCTATATATATATAGATATATATATATATCTATATATATATGAACTATAATACAACAGGCTCAATCATGCTGGGCACGGCTGTGTGCGGGGGGGGGGGGGGGGTGTGCTCATCTACTGCGCCTTATTTTGGGGCTTTTGGCCACTGCAGGGGACTCAGCATCACCACCATCATCCTGGGCTTTTTTTTTCTCCGGAGTCTGTTGAGGAAGCACAAACAAAAACACATTGAGTTTATCAGTTGAGGCTTGTTTTCACACAACTGTCATGCACTTTCAAGAACATATATTTACTTACACATTTGAGATCCTCAGCCTCTTTTTCCACCACATCCTCCTCCAGGGAGGAGCTGTCAGACTCCTGGTAAGCAGTGTTGCTCAAGTCGTTGGTGTCGTCCGACGTTTCGTCATCTCTGTGTGGTGCTCGGCCAGCAGCAGAGGTTGAGGCAGGAGTGGCGGTGTGTGATGCGGAGGAGGCAGTGACGGCCTCAAACTGCCCCCTCAACTCCTGTGCCTGGCTCCGGTCCAGCACCGGAGTGTGGTAGCGGTCAGCGGTGGATGAATAGTGGCCCATAAGTGACCAGCCGCTTCCTGGTGTCAGGATGGGGGACGTTTTTGGCCTGTAAATAGCACAAAAGAGGACCACACAATGTTTGTACTTGTTAGTCAAGCAAGCCAAGTGTTATTGTAATAAAGCATCACAGGGAGAGCGACTGAAAAATGAAACTTACGTGTCCAGACACAGCCGTTCTTATGTCAGCAAAGGTGGGACTCCCAGGCAGGCCCATCTGTGTTGAGCTGGAGAGGCAGGGTCTGTGTTGAGATGGAGAGGCAGGGTCTGTGTTGAGATGGAGAGGCAACACTTGCAAAAGTGGACCAGGGAAAGCTCCAGAAGTATCAGGTGTGGTGACAGGACAGCCTCTACTCGTCCAACCACTCCAGGTCCTCTCCTCTAAAGGTCTTTTCCACCCCATAATCAAAAAACAGCTCCTCATCCACTTTAATCGTCTTCAGGGCTTGAAAAACAATCACAGGCGTGTCCTCTCCACCCAGTTCCATTGAACACGAGAGTAGCTTCAGGTTAGGATTTTTTCGAGAATGATTAATCCTTCTGCCCACCGTGTCAATGTCTGGGTGGCACGTGCAGGGATGGGCGTGGGCATCAATGCAAAGAGGCTGGTCTGCATGCCGGAAGAAAAACATGTACCCCATGTAACCCTGTTGGGATACATGGGCCTCCAGCCTCTTTCTCCCCTCACCAGCTGTTACTACCTCCCCGTGGTAATCGCACACAATGTCCCCTTGAGAAAAGGGCATGGTGGCAACTACTCCTGTAATCAAGAAAACGCAAGTCAGAGCAACATATCGCCTTTACAGATTGGCAAACCTTTCAATATTTTGCTCATGTTCAGTGTCCCGTATTCCAATAGAAGTAATTGAATGGCTTTCTTACCAAACCCTTTGGCAATGCTGATGCGTTTGATGGCCAAACCCTTCCACCTCTGGGTAGTCACGCCCTCGATGACCACTGGGTTTTCTTGTATTCGGTATTTGGGGGCTGGCTTCCACCTCTGCAGAACCTCCTCTGCCGTTGGAAGGTTGGCCTTCCAATCTTCCTTTAGGATCAGCCTGTTCACACTCCCAGCTGACGGCTTGCGACTTTCGCACTTTGCTGATGGAAAGAATACAGACATGTTCAGTCATGAAAGTCATTTCTAACACTAAATTCATTGCTGGGTTCGTGGGGCTTTTAGAGTGTCGTATTAAAATTGATTGGAGTACTCACACAGCAATAGTTGCACTCTCTTTTCATGCTGCCGTGTTCTCCACATGTCAGAGGGAGCGGTTCTCTGGAAAGCCAGCATCCGTCCTCTGCTTCTTGGTCGGTGGCTGGCCGTCGTACGTCACGGGAAACGCGGCGGTGAAATTAGGAAATCCTTTTAGAAGACAGGGGACTCCTTGTGCAGGAGAAGCGCTGTGAAATGAGGGGAAAAAAGGGATTAAATGATTACCAATTGGGACAGCGTGTCACAAGGACTCTCGGGTGTTATTGTGATGTTATAAGATGAAGAAACCTACCCGCTCAAGGATTCCAGCAGTTGAGCTGTGGCCACGACATCTCCTGGGACCGGCACCCAGTTTTGTGCAGCAGTAGACTGCCTCAAATACCGGGCCAAAGCCCCCTTTTGCTCTGCTGTAAAGGCTGATGCGGCGCACTCCGCCTTGACAGCCGTTACCACCTGCTGGCTGGTGGCCGTTTTCAGTCTGAAACTGCAGGACGAAAACACGACATACCGTGTCAACTATGCTTCCCTCACGTCTGTTAATATGGCAAGTACAACACAGTGTCAGCATTTACACGTCACTTGGGTTGATTTAGCGACATGCCTTTCATGGAGACGAGCGAGGTCCCTCGTGACGCTGTTCATTGGTTTCCCATTTGAGGACAGGAAAAACCTATCGCAGGCGTCAACGAGGTGCCCGGGGCGAATGTCGGCGTAGTACGCCTGAAACCACTGTGGGGACAAGAGAGACAATTACTGGACTGTAAAAAGACTGTAGGCAATATACACTTTGTATCATACCAAGAGTCGATGGCAAGCAAATGTTTGCTGCTAAACAACTCACCGCATCCTCCTCTTGGGACAGGGCAAAGGCATGTTGCGTACTGTGATAGCCCGTCACAATCACAACTTTGCCAGCCGTGGCCAGTCGGTTCACCCACTCTCCAACCTGGAAAAACAGTGGAAATGAAAAAGTATTAATACATGTCCAAATACATCCCTTGCAGCACATCAAGGGGACACGCCCTTTCAAGCTGTTAAAAATAGAGCAAACTCACAGTCATGCCTTCTACTGCTGCTGGGCGCTGAAAGTGGCGGAAGACCATGACCGCTTCACAGAAGTACCGGTAGGTGGTCTTCTCGTTGTCAGAAAGCTGGATAGCTGGTGAAGCCGTGCACTTGCCAAAGGTGTTGAGGAAGTCTGCCCTCCCTACCTGCAGAACCTCCTGGCACTCCTTCACACTGCGTGGGCCTTCCAAGGAGCGATTGTACCTGGAAAACAAAAACGGAGAAAGAGACAGGTTTTTAACTGCAACCCTCAAGATTGTACGATAGTATTGTAGGATGTCGAGTTGTATTAATAGCACAACACAGAGTGAACAGTATGAAGCAGACGAGGACGCAAACGGCTGCAACGTGAACACGTATTTCAGCATAACTGAACGCGAGCTTGAGGAGAAACACCATGTGTTTCAAGGCAAATTTACAACGGACATCACCTTTCAAACACAATTCAAATGAGTCACATTAAACCACTAAATCAGCAAAACACAAGGAAAAATGGTTAGGAATGAGGGCGTTGGCTGCGATTTTCTGCCATGACAGTGCCATGTTCAACATTTTCTTGCAAATGAAATCATTTAATGTACACCTACTGTTGCCGACTAGGGCCACTGCTGCATTGCAGCCCAGACGAAGCAGGTGCAGCCGCATCCCCCCCGGAGGCAGAGTCGCCTGGCATGTTGTCCACCAGGAAACCACGCCTACTAAACTGGGCCAGCAGTTCCAAACGGCTGGTCTCGTCTGGCACCATCTGGCAGAGCAAATGGTAGTCCCAGGTCCTGCCGACCGAGATCCATTTTCGGCTGGACAGCTTCATCACTTTCCGCTCAGCCGTGCGTTCTGCCTTCGTGTTGTGCTTCATACACACAGACGCCAGGTGAACTGAGATGTTGTGCTGGGGTTTCCGACACTTCAGGCAATGGACCACGTTGTGATCTGCAATCCTTCAGGATAATGACAAATACACAGACATTAACAATATTCAAACACGGAGTGTTCTTAAACTCAAAATGCAGGAGGATCCACTGAATGGAGCATCAATGACACAAGCAAGTCTTACTGTGGGTTAGTTGGTTCAGACATGCTCAACTTCAATCCGTACTCTGGAACGAAAAACATTAAACAGGTCTGAGGTTAATATTCTCACTTGTACACAGTTTCACGTTTTAAAAAAGGCACTTGCATAGGAGCTACATACATATAAACATTTGCAGAACAATCGCAGCTCTCTACACAACGAGGCACCATCGTCCCGTTTCTTCTCACTACTTTCGCCAAAGATTAGAGAGACACGACTTCATACTACAGATCCAGCTTCAAGGGATCTGTGTGCTAATGAAGAGTGGACATTGCAACAGCTTTTGTTTTCAAACAAACCATTTACTATTTATATTTGAGTCTCATCTGAACTGATCGCTGTGGTCTCCGACAATTCATGGCGAAGGGCGTAGCTGAAGTCAAACACACGTTCAAGCGCAGCCTCTCACGAGAATCTTTAGGCAGAACCGCTAACCTCTGTGGCGTTTTATCGCCGAGCTAATAATATAAACGTCGCGTGAGACTCTGCGGTCTAACAGACACGGCGGCGTGGCCCTGGTAGAGTTAGACAGAAAAATCCGGGCTTCGATCGCGTGTGCATGGTGAAAACACGTGGACCTGCAGCTAGTTGCTAACAAACACACCGCGACTAGCCCAGACACCGACAAAGCAGCTTCGACACAGACCCAGCAAATACCTCTACACCACAGCATCGGCACCTATGAGCCAGATGAGAAAACACAGTCAGCACTTTGACAAAGCACGGGGGGTTAAGACATGCGTACCTTACACAGGTGTCTAGAGCCTCTGATGATCGGGTCCGCCTTCATATGCTGTCCGACGCAATCGTGTGGTGTCGCACTAAAAACCTTCCTGACTCATTGAAATGGTGTGTTTTAAAAGCCTCGTGCATAAGATACGATCAAGGCAATCATGGCGATCCTGCGTGGGGAAATTGCAGGATTATAGCAGCAGTGCACACACGAGACACATGGTAATAAAAACAAATCAAGTAATATAAATAAACAGTAATAAAGAGTAAATAAACAGTAATAAAGCCAACACTTTTGCTGAATACCTTAACACCTACACAGTTATTGCATTGGTTCCGACTTAAACCAACCTCGTGCCTCTTCGGGGGAGTGCTAATGACGTTAACCAATTTGTAGAATGTAGATTATCCAATTTAAAAAGCACTGGTTTTTCGCACAGACTACAAACCATCATGGCCGTCGCTTGTCATCGGACTACAGATTCCCAGTTGGTTCCTATGACAGGAGCGGTCCCTCTGTTACGTCGAAGATGAGCGCACTTGACACTTGTGCTGCGCCAATCCCATTATATTTGCCACATATGACTTCCATTGACCACTACGTAATTACAGTTTTTTTTGATTGCTTAAGCACGATTTTCAAAACAGGGCCCGTGTTTTTAAAACACTACACACAATTAGCACAACCACACACCCAATTAGCAAAACACTACAGATCCTTTGCAAAATTAAACACTCTTGCAAAAACTATACACTTCTTTTTAAAAACCACACTTTGTTACCATATGAAACACACACGTTTCACATTACTATACTCTGTTTGCACGAGTTACACTCTGCTGTGATAAACCTAAAACACTTTTAGCACTTCTACTTCCCTATGATTAGAGTAGGCTACTATCAACAAAGTACAAATATAATGTAAATACACCAAACACTACACAAGACCAATGTTGCAGACTGAAGAAACTCAAAAAAAAAGAAATCCCAATTATTTGGGGGGGCTGAAGAACATTTTAGGGGGGCTTCAGCCTAACGACGCCCCTGGTCCCAGACAACAATGTATTGCATATGATCGATTTGATGCGGTTATGTTGTGCAATTGGTCCAAGAATGTAAGTATGAGTGCTGTGTTGTAAGGGCCCATATGGGCATGGCGGTGGAGGACCCCATTCTGTGTAATGGCTGCACAGAGTGTTATATTACCCCCACGTTGCCCTGGGACATTGACTATAGCTCTGTGGCCAATGATGTTTCTTCCCCTCCTTCGTGTTCTCGTCAGGTTGAACCCAGCCTCATCTACGTAAATGAACTCATGCTGGATCTCCTCTCCATCCATAAGTAAAACTCTCTGAAAAACAGTGTCAGGCAAAATTGTGTAGTTCAGTGTAGATCTAGTATACATATTACAGTACAGTAAAAGATTATGAGACAGTATGCAAGATCACACTGCTAGAGTGAATACATACCTCTGCATAATCACCCTTTCGGAATTGCGCTCGAAAGGCACTCGATAAATTTGCTTCATTTGAATATGTTTTTGTTTTAGGATGCGTGCCAGTGTTGATGTTGAGACCTGATGGATATCGTTGAAAATGGCGTGGTTATTGACAATGTTAGCTTGGAGCTGCTTGAGTGTTAGCATTGTTGGCCAAAACCATGTTTACTATCTCCCTCTCTTGCTGTTGTGTGAACAAAGGCCTTCCCCCTTGTCGTCCCTGACCCTCAATCCTATGTAGATGTGACAACTTGAAAGATGTGCACTTTTAGCAGGTTTATTTCATTGTCTGTTTGTTAGAATGTGATGTTAAAAAGATCGTTAGATAGTGATCTGAGATCGATTACTTTAGTCTCCGCCCACAAACCTCGGGGAATATGTGACAGATGTGTGGCAGATGTTTTTGATATGATGATATTTTTACAATACCTACTTTCCAGTCGAAATGTTCTCATCACACTTGCCACTGTATATCGGCTTAGATTTGGCTGTACTCGCACTCCAGCCTCCCTCAGCGTCAGGCCGTGGTTGACAACGTGGTCAACCAGTGTTGCGCGGATCTCATTTGTCAGATTCGGTCCTCTTTGAGCACCTTCTTGTCTTCCTCCTCCTCCTCCTCCCATTGTGCTTGAAGACCGATGAACTCACCTGCTGCTTTTGATAGTGCTTATACACCTGATTGGTGTGTCTACAATTAAGCAAACGAGTGTTTGCACACCTGATGACTGTTGAACCAATTGGTTGGACCGTGTGGTAATTTGACAGTCAGTGCTTTGGTATTGCAAGGACGTGACTTCATGATAGATTTTTGTGTGTAATGTATGTTAAGTGTGTTTAGTGTTTTGCAAATCACTGTGTAGAGTTTTGCAACAAGTGTGAGGTTGACAATGTGCTTATAGTTGTGCAAATATGGGCTGATGTTTTTGCTTCTTGAGTGTAAGGTTTTGCTAATAGTGTACTACTTTTAATTTTAGTGTGTAAGCAATCCAAAAAAACTGTAAGGTGATCAGCCCTTTCCACACACCCTTTGCACACAGCCGGTACACGCATGTGTTTTGCCACCTGGTGGACGTTCCATGCACTGACACGAAGCAGTTAGGGGAAGATGACGACGCCCACTTTCACATAACACTTATCTTAAAAGTCTACTGTCCAATTGTAAATATTCATTCATTCCTGTTTATTGCACTCTATTTACGGTTAAATGCTTATTGTTAAATGTCAAATGGTATGCACCTTCACCCAGGATAAATTCCTTGAATGTGAAAACAAACACGGCAAATGATTCTGATTCTATTTCTTCTTGTAGTTTGTTTTAACTGTCTTTTCTTCTTACCATGTACTGGCTCTGTGACACTGAGATTCTTTTGAATGAAAAGAGCATTGCAAATAAAATCCATGGTAATCATCCTTATGATTTGATGCGTCATGGCTTGGCAGGGTAAAACATGAGGTTGCAGACAGTGGCATGTTACATGTTTCATTCAAGACTTGACTTCAATAACACACACACGCTGTTAAAGTTAAAAAATGTCCCCTTGATTTTGTGCTGAGAGTGTATGCTCTCCCGATTCACACTGCCACCTATTATATTCAGAGGCTCCTTGTGGATGCAGAAATGAATCCAGACCTCTAACTTGTATTAAGTATTAAAATAGAATTAAAGGGCTGGTTTCATGGCCATTTGTGTGTGTGTGTGTATGTGTGTGTGTTTTTGTGTATTTGTCTGTGTGAGTGAGTGTGTGTGTGTGAGAGCTTGTGTATGTGTGTGTTTTTGTGTATTTGTCTGTGTGGGTTAGGGTTAGGGTTGGGTTAGGGGTTGGGGTTGGGGTTAGGTTTGGGAAAATAGAAAATTCAGTCCAAACAGGTGTTGGACTGAGATGCACGGGCTCGGGAGCAACTTTTTAGTCCTCTTATTTCTCCATTAAAACTTTGACTCCAGAGGGTTAGGGTTAGGGTTAGGGAAAGTCAGCCTGGTGTCACGGATTTAACATGGAGGTGAATGGGTAAGTGTCAAAATGTGCGCACAATGTCCTGCTGTGACAGTCACTGCGGCACACTGACAATCGCTGCCCGCCCCAAAGTCACTGGGGCCGGCCTCGGTCACCGAGAGGCCGGTCCCTGTGGCTCTGGGTGTACTTAGGTGTACTTAGAAAAATTTCAGAGATTTTAATTTTAGAGGACCAGGGGCACGGAAAAAAACTTTAACTTTTTAATTTTAGAGGACCAGGGGCACGAGAAAATACTTAGAAAAATTTCAGAGATTTTAATTTTAGAGGACCAGGGGCACGAAACTCCAGGGAGCGCGGATGGGGGTTTTAACCCAGAGGGGTGTGCTTAAGTGTGGGTACGCAGGTTCGGATGGAGTGCCTGGTCTGGGGGTGGGCTCCAGGGGTGGGTCTGGTCCTCCAGGGTCCACATGTGACTTATTTTACCCGGGCCTCTGTCTCTCAACTGGGTTAATGATGTGGATCTTTCTATTCGATCCGGGACTCCGGGTCCGGGTCTGGCTCCATGGGTCTGTCCGGACCCCCCACGTGAGTCCACAACCCGAATCTGGGGTCCGTAGCACCTTCCCACGTGGAGTTATTGATGAATGAGCAAAATAGCCCCCACCTTTTTTTTCTCCGCACTCGCTGCAGTCTGTGACAGCCCACACCTTTGGGAAACACTCCAAACGGCCTAGCTCGGGCTCTGGACCACCTAGAAGGACGCGGTTTGGACCGGGACGCTCCAGGGACCCGGCCCTACACCCCCGAGTCCTCCAGGAGCGAACCAGAGCGGGTTAAGTCGCCCGCATGCCCGAAAAAGTGCTATTTATTCGGATCAAACACAGTGTGTTGTCCCTGTGGTATTATTTAATGCGTTGTGGCTGTCTGGATGGGGCTTATGAGACCTCCAGAGACCCCCAGCGACCTCCATAGCTGTTTATTGATGATCTAAATTCGGGTAAAATTAATTAAAGCCCCTCAGAGGGCTCCAGAGGGGACTTGTGACTTATTTTATCCATGCCAAAGTGCTTCTCTTCTGGGTTGATGCTTTCCCTCTGCTCTAAGTGCTGAATAGCCTCTCATGATAAGTGATCAAGCCGAATTAGAGGCCTCTCAGGTCGGATTGAACTGGTCTGTGTGGGTCCTGGGACTCTTAAATAATTATTGAATGGTCTCTTACTTCGGGTAAAATTAATTAAAGCCCGTCATGGGGCTCCAGAGGGGACTTGTGACTTATTTTATCCATGCCAAAGTGGTTCTCCTCTGGGTTAATGCTGTTGGACTGCTGGGTTTGTGTCAATGTCCGCTCACCGGTGTAATCAACTGGTATAACATGCCGATTTTGACTCTTTCTTCGGATTAAACTGCTTTGTGGGGGTCCTGGGACTCTGAAAAAATTATGGAAGGGGCTGTTGGTGCTCTTACTTCGGGTAACATTATTAAAAGACCGTCAGATGGCTCCAGGCGGCACTTATGACTTGTTTTACCCGGGGGATGCTGCACTCTGCTGGCGCAATAAATGTACTACAACCGGAGCGGTTTTAATTCAATTCTCTCCAGTTTGATCACTAAATTGGGTCTAGTTTGGGCTGTGGAGGTCCTAGAATGATGCGGTTTGGACCGGGGCACTCCAGGGACCCGGCCCTACACCCCAGAGTCCTCCAGGAGCGAACCAGAGCGGGTTAAGTCGCCCGCATGCCCGAAAAAGTGCTATTTATTCGGATCAAACACAGTGTGTTGTCCCTGTGATAATATTAAATGCATTGTGGCTCTCTGGAGGATTTGATAAGACCCCCAGTGATGAGGGGACATGTCTGGGCATAACCCTGAGGTCTGACCCCCCCTGGATGATTTCATGAGACCCGTAGTGATGAGGGACTCTGTCCTGGGTGAGGTGTGTGATGTGACCCCCCCCTGGAAGATTTTATAGCCCCCCAGTGATGAGAGACCCTGCCCGGGCTGAGGTGTGTGATGTGACCCCCCCTGGAAGATTTTATAGCCCCCCAGTGATGAGAGACCCTGCCCGGGCTAAGGTTTGATGTCTGACCCCCCAGGGAAGATGAATAACACAGCCAGCCTTCACACACCATGCCTGGGCGAAGCGGTTCGATCTGACCCCCCAGGGAAGACCTTGGCCGGGATCTGGCTCCATGGGTCTGTCCGGACCCCCCAGGGGAGACCACAACCCGAATTTGGGCTCCGCAGCACCTTCCCACGTGGAGTTATTGAGGAATGAGCAAAATAGCCCCCACCTTTGCGCACCGCAGTCGCTGCAGTCTGTGTCAGCCCCCACCTTTGGGAAACACTCCAAACGGCATAGCTCGGGCTCTGGACCACCTAGAAGGACGCGGTTTGGACTGGTGCACTCGGGCGGCCCTCCTCTACATTTAGGGGGTGTCCGTGAGAAGATCGCAGCAAGTTAAGTGCCCTCCCTGGAGCATAGAGTGACCCTGCAGCGGGATGAGAGGAGAGACGTCCCCTGAGATGCTTGTGTGACCTTATTAAATACATCGTGGGTGGAGTGTGATTCAAAGGATTCTAATATGAATACAAGTCACAAGTGAATTATATATTATATTATTTTTATATTAGGAACAATGTGTGAAGTGTTTTTAGATTAGTGTTTTGTTAAATGTATGCTACGTTTTGAATGATTCTTCTATTTTATAAGTGTTATTTATCTTATTCTATCCTTGTTTTAAGTGTTTTGAGTGTTGTGTTGAGTTTGAGTGTTGTTTTAATAATAATGTCTCCAGATGAAGTGAAGATGTTCACTTCATGCCCTCGGCCAGCAGATGGTGCTGGAGCAATACGACAATGGTGTAGTACAACTGAAGACTACATCAGGCTGTGGAACTCCTAGAAGGCTGCAGACATGGGTTAGGGTTAGGGTTAATAAAGCTTAGCTGCAATACAAGCAGTGTAAAAAAATAAACTTCTACTCAGGACAGAGCATAAAAACATCCAACGTGGTGGTTTGAAGGAATTGTACTGCATTTCATATGCAAGTAGAGGTCATACAGATTAATAATATAGTAAACTTCAAGCCAATGTGGGCAAATGGCCAGAGAACACTACAAACCCATCAGTAGTCCAGTGAACCTTGAGAATACAATGAAACAAAACTGTATTCGTACTTAGATTTTCATCACCTGTGTTCGGTTTCATAAATAACAACGTTATGCCTCTATAAGTTTGAACCAAGGAACCAAGGACAGCAGAGTCACTTTTGCATTGCTGTCCAGGATTCCCAGACCTGGCTCCTGCAAAGAGGAGAGCGGAGTGACAGCGACTAAAAAGCTTGTTGTCTTTGCAGTGTAAAGAAAAAATAGATCTAAGGTTTTCCAAAGATTTTGTTTAAGTGTTGTTGTAAATAGTTGCTCATATAAATACCTTGTTCATTATGTTCTGTTTGAAATGTGTTATTCTGTTTTTATATTAGGAACAATGTTTGAAGTGTTTTTAGATTAGTGTTTTGTTAAATGTATGCTACTTTTTGCTTGATTCTTCTATTTTATAATTGTTATTTATCTTATTATATCCTTGTTTGTTTGAAGTGTGTTGAGTTTGAGTGTTGTGTTGAGTTTGAGTACACCATTGTCGTCTCCAGATGAAGTGAAGATGACACTTCATGCCCTCGGCCAGCAGATGGTGCTGGAGCGCTACATTATTATTAAAACAACACTACAACTGAAGACTACATCAGGCTGGGGACCACCTAGAAGGCTGCAGACTGGACTGAGGTGCTCGGGAAATCCTGATCTACACCCCAAATCATATGTTGTGTCAATAAGTCATTTAAATGTGTTTTTATTGCACCCAGTAATACCCTCTTGACCTTCACCTTTTGCTCAAGTGTCCCAAAAAAAACAGCCTTTTAATTGTATTTAAATACTTTAATACAAGATAGAGACCTGGATCCTTTTCACATTCAAAGACGACCATCTGGACATAAACACCCTAAAGTTTGGGACCAAAGGCTGCAAGTTAAGGCCCCCAGAAATCATCCTAAAGGGTAAAATGTAGGCAAGATTGCCATATTTCAGTGTCATATTTTACAAGTGAGAAACAGTCCATAATTTAAATTCTACTTGTGCAATATGTCCCAAATTTTGCACAGACACTCTGTAAGGGTCATAGATGCAGGATGTGTTGTGAAATTTCCCCAGAACCCTTCACAAGAATTAATTAGCTGCCTGCCATCAAGGATGTGAGAAGGCAGTGGGATTTCAAGGATCTGAGACCAACTACACATCTTAGGCTGAATATAGCTTTTTTTCTTCTGGACATGTCAGAGCTTAGCTTTCTTCTCCACATTGTACACACTCCCAAATGGGACAGAACCATGTTGGTCCCGACTGTGTAGCCCTTAGCATCGCTTAGGGAGAGGGCTTTGAATACTCTAAAAAGTGACCCTCCAAAGGTGTTTAACTCCTCGGGAAAAGGTCCAACCTGCTTGAAACTTGCTGGGAACATGTCCCCAGAGGCCCTGAATGAGAATCCAAAAGCACAAGTCTGTAGTCCCTTCAGAACACAATCTCGACCTTTGACCTTTTGCTCAAGTGTCCCAAAAAAAACAGCCTTTTAATTTAAATACTTTAATACAAGATAGAGACCTGGAATCTTTTCACATTCAAAGAGGAGCATCTGGACATAAACACCCTAAAGTTTGGGACCAAAAGCTGCAAGTTAAGACCCCCAAAAATCATCCAAAAGTGTAAAATGTAGGCAAGATTGCCTTATTTCAGTGTCATATTGTACAAGTGAGAAACAGTCCATAATTTAAATTCTACTTGTGCAATATGTCCCAAATTTTGCACAGACACTCTGTAAGGGTCATAGATGCAGGATGTGTTGTGAAATTTCCCCAGAACCCTTCACAAGAATTAATTAGCTGCCTGCCATCAAGGATGTGAGAAGGCTGTGGGATTTCAAGGATCTGAGACCAACTACACATCTTGGGCTGAATATAGCTTTTTTTCTTCTGGACATGTCAGAGCTTAGCTTTCTTCTCCACATTGTACACACTCCCAAATGGGACAGAACCATGTTGGTCCCGACTGTGTAGCCCTTAGCATCGCTTAGGGAGAGGGCTTTGAATACTCTAAAAAGTGTAATCCCAACTCCTGGACTTTAAGGTCCACTGCCGGTGGGATGCCTTCGTCTTCTGGACCTCTGCACTCCGTTCTGCTGGCGTGTTGTTTTTCATGCACACCCTCGTGAGATGAACAGATATATTGTACTGAGCTTTGTGGCACTTCAGGCAATGCACAATGTTGCGATCAGTGTTCCTTCAAGAAAGAGACAAATAGACAGAGATTAACAACATGAAAATAAAGAATTTTTAAAGTTAAAATGCAGAAAAATGCACCGAATGAAACATCAAGGACACAAGAAAGTCTTACTTTTTGGTAGATTGTTGAGCCATTCTGGAAGCTTGAGCAAACAAAAAAGTCTTTCAGGAGTCCAAGAGTTGAAGAGCAGCTTGAAAATCACAGTGGCCTTTCTTCCTTTTGCCTGCTTTATATATGCAAAAACACTTAGGTCACACTCACGATAGCTGGAACAATGAGAGGTGACATGGTCTAGAGCCATTCATATGCGTAACTTGCACTCGTCAACAACATTCAGAACAATTCGTTTTAAACTGTATCAGGTTTAATTATTTTTAGACTATTTTCAGTGTTATCTGTGTCAAATAGACATTTATAAAATTTAATTATCTTTCTTTAGAGTCTAAATAGATATGTTGGCAATGTTTTTTAAAAGATTCTCAAGGTGTGCTCATTCAGGTCTTTACAAGGAGAATTGATGTCTAATGCTGGCTGCTGAAACCGGTTTTGCTTGGCAGGCCAACGATAGGTGATATGACCCATTACAATTTAATTTGCATTTGTATAGGGTGGGTGTCTTAGACATTCTTATTGAGGAAAAATACACTCTATCAGGACATTTTAGTTTAATTCTTTTTATACTATTTTCAGTGTTTTCTGAGTCAAACAGACATTTATAAAATTAAATGATCTTTCTTTAGAGTCTAAATAGACATGTTGGCACATTAAACTAAACAGATCTCAACATTAACTGGTGGAAGGAAATGAGGATGTTTTAATCAAGTTATAATATACAACTGTTTCATATATACATGGCCATTAAAAACCATTCCAACGCCTAGTGGCTCCCTTGAATTAAATTTAATTAAATTTAATTGAATGAAACTCCCTGGCAGTTTTGACAGTAATGCAGGCCTAGATCAGGCTGTGCACCACCTAGAAGGCTGCGGTCTGGACTGAGGTGCTCGAGGTAGCTCATTCCTTGGTGAATATGTGTAAACGGACCTCCCAGGGGAGACCAGAACCGCTTCGTAGCTCATTCCTGGGTCAATATGTGTCATCGGACCTCCCAGGGCAGACCAGAACTGAGGCCGGGCTTGGTAGAACCTGTCCAGGTCCAGCTATGTGATCTGACCCACCCATGAAGACCAGAACCTGAAGGCAGGCTGTGTAGCTCATTCCTGGGTGAATATGTGTAATTCACATTATTGAGAACTGAGGACTTGCACCAAAAAAGACCTGTCTACCCCGGATACCAAAAAGTGAGAAACAGTCCATCATTTCAAATCTACTTGTGCAATATGTCCCAGATTTTGCACAGACACTCTGTAAGGGTCCTAGATGAAGGATGTGTTGTGAAATTCTCCCCAAAATCTTTACAAGAGTTAATTAGCTGGGGCTATGCAGTCTTCTCATCTCCTCTCATCCTGCTGCAGCGTAACTCTCTCCCCCGAGGAGGGGCTTAACTTGCTCCGATCTTCTCGCGGACACAACCTACGCGTACGGGAGGGTCCCCCGAGTGCATCGGTCCAAACCGCATATTTCTCTGTGGTCCAGAACCGGCGCTAGGCCGTCCGGAGTGGTTTAGGCTGCAGTAACACACTGAACCTGCGAAACTGCGGGGGCGCAATTTATGTGCTAATTCATCCATAACTCCACCTGGGAAGGTGCTATTGAGCCCAAATTCGGGTTGTGCTCTCCCATGGGGGGTCCGGACAGACCCATGGAGCCAGACTTGGCGCCTGACCCCTGGGGGGGCTGTACAGTCCAACCCTCTACTCTCAACCAACTGCAGTATAACTCTATTCCCCCTGAGAGGGGCTTAACTTGCTCTGATCTTCTCACGGGCACCACCTACACGTAGGGGAGGGTCGCCCGAGTGCACCGGTCCAAACCGGGTCCTTCTGGGTGCTCCAGAGCCCGAGCTAGGCCGTCCGCAGTGGTGGAGGCCGCATCAGCCATCAGCTGCTGCGAATCACAAAGGTGGGGGCTGTTTTGCTTATTCCACAATAACTCCACCTGGGAAGGTGCTATTGAGCTACTAAACACAACCCACACAGCACATGCAACCACTTACTTAATACCAATGTGATCCAATACCTAACTTATAACTACAATCACACATTATTGAGAACTGAGGACTTGCACCAAAAAAGACCTGTCTACCCCGCTTCCCAACAGGTCACCTGTATTAGTTTGAGCCATTTTTGAATGGATTATCAAGGTGTGCTGGGATAAAGGCCTTTTCATAGAGTCCAAACACAACCCATATCACTGATAGAAGCACACATTATATACCGGTTATCCATCAGTGGAGGCTCTCTGGCTGCAGGCTCTCTGATTGGCTGCTGGCTGTCAGAGCCTGTCTCTAGGTGTGTACACTCAATGTAGTATTATTGTTTGATATGATGTAGATTAGTATGTATACTACACACAAAACATAGTAATGTCAAACATGTACCTTGTTCCAGCTTCTCTTTTTACCTGACAGGACAACTGACAGCTGACAGCTGACATCTGACAGCTGACATCTGACAGCACATGCAACCACTTAATACCAATGTGATCCAATACTTAACAAATAAACAAACACAGGCAGTTAAAGTTAAAGAACAAGCACTTTATTTTGTGGATCAAAAAGTGCAATCATAAACAAGCATTTTGAGATAAAAAAATGTATAAAAAATATAAAAAACTCAAGCAATGTCTGTCCTTTCAGGCCCAGTGGTTGATCCACCTACTCATTCAACCACTCCAGGTTCAGGCCCTCTCCTCTGAAGGACTTCGGGTTAACGCCGTAGTCGAAACGTAGTTCGTCATCCACTTTAATGTCCTTTATTGCTTTGAAGAGTATGACGTCTTTGCCTCCATCCACATTCAAATTGCAGTGTTGTGGCTTTAAATTGGGATTTTTCCTAGAATGGTTAATCCTTCGGCCGATGGTTTCTGAGTCTGGGTGGCATTGGCACAGCTGGTTGTCTGCATCAATACACAGAGGCCGGTCCCCTGCTTTGAAAAAGAACATGTAGCCAGGTTGGCATCCCATGGTCTCCATCTTTGATCTACCCTGGGCACCTGTGATGACTTCCCCGTGATAATCGCAGATGATGTCCCCTTTCGCGAAGTTCCTGGTAGCAATGACACCTGTAATCAAGAAAAGCAAGTTATGTCAAAATATCAACTGTATTAACATTAGATTGCCAAACCTTTCAAATTACTTGTTATAGGTGGAGCTAAAGGTTAGACCAAAGCGCTAAAATGGTTATTTTCAATGTCCACTATATTCCAGGAAAAAATAAATGGTTTTCTTACCCATCCCCTTCTTTTCACTAATAGGTTGTATGGCCAGCCCTTTCCATTTTTGAAGAAGGACGCCCCTTTGGACTTTTGGATCGTCCTGTACTTCATACTTTGGGGCTGGCTTCCACATCTGCAAAATGTCGTTTGCCGTGGGGTGGTTTGCCTTCCAGTTTTCCCCTTTTAGCAGCCTGGAAACCTTCCCGACTGAGGGCATGCGATCTGTAAATTTAGCTGATGGAAAGAATAAAATAATGTTCAGTCATGGAAGTAATTTGTCACACTAACTTAATTACTTGGTTGGAGGTATTTTTAGATTGTCGTATTAATCGATTGGAGTACTTACACAGCAGCCATTTTGCCCTCTTGTTGTATTGATCCGTTCTCCATTTATCATAAAATGTACGGTCTTCGGGGAATCCATCAGCCATCCACTGGTTCTTTTTTGGTGGGTTGCCATCTAATGTCACTGGATAACACTTAGTGTAGTCCAAATAACATCTTTTGGCAGACTGGATGTCAGACTGGATGTCAGACTGGATGCCAGATGTCTCTGGAGAAGATCTGTAAAAAGAGGGAAAAGAAAGGTTAAAATTGGGTTCAAACAACTCTCATATGTTATTGTGATGTGTTATGTCTGTGTAAGATGAAGCAACCTACCCTCCCAAGGTTTCCAGGAGTACAGATGTGGCCACTATCTGATCAGGAACCAGCATCCTGTAGGATGATTTGGCCGTTGAACTTGAATGAGCCAAATAATTGGAGACATTGTCCTTCTGGCTGGTTGAGAAGAGTGCATTTGCCTCTGTCTCAGCAGCCCTTCTGACCGCCTGGCTGGTCAATGGTTCCACCTTGAAACTACAGTAAGAAAAAACATGACATAAAAGGTTATTTATCATATCTGTTAATGTGGTAATTTTATGATAGTGTCAGCATTTACACATCAGCACAAGGATTTGCTTAGCTACATGCCTGCTATGGAGACGACCCATGTCACTTGTGACACTGTGGATTGCTTTTCCATTGGCTGAAATGAAAAACTTCCCACAGTCATCGTCATTCACGTAATCTGGACGGATCCTTTCATAGTACATCTGAAACCACTGTGGGGGACAAGAAAGACAATTACGTGACTGTAAAATATTGTAGGCAATATAAATGTATCATACTAAACATCAATGCTAAGCGAATGTATGCTGCTAAAGAACTTACAGCTTCCTCCTCTTGTGTAAGTGCAACTGTCGCAATCTGTTGAGTTGCAGTTTTGTGATCGCATATCCCAATTAACACCCTGCCATTGATGTTCCTTCTGTCCAACCACTCTTGCAACTGAAAAACAATGAAAATGTATTAATACATGTCCACATATCCATTGTAGCATATCTAGGGTACAAGTTCCATCAATCTGTTAAATTACAGTATACTCACACTAAAGCCTTCCACCGCTCCTGGCCGCTGGAAGTGTCTGAAGACCATGATCGCTTCGCAGTAGTAGCGATATGTGGTCTTCTGCTTCTCTGAGATCGGGCTTTCTTTTGAAAACAATTGTTGAAAGATGTTCAGGAATTCGGTCTTTGCAACGTTCAAAATCACTTGGCAATCCTTGACACTGGATTGCCCACCATGAAATCGTTCGTATCTAGATAACAAAAACAGATAGAAAGAGAGATAGTTTTTAAATGAAACACACTCAAAGCTGTAGGATTGTATCATATTATGTAGATTAGTATTTCTAACACAATACAACAAATAGTAAAACATTTACCTTGTTTGGACCACTTGCTTGGTGTGGCCCTTTGAGACAGGCTTTCTCAGGGTCTTAATCAGATCCGTGTACGCGTCACATTTGTTACGGAAATCAGTATTTGTGACAGTCAGATCCAATCTTGTTTTCAGGTAATCTACAAAACGTATCATGTTTTTCAAGTAGTTCAGCACTGTCGCTCCAGTCAAGCCTGTTAGTTGTAATTTATGAATATAGTCCCTGGTCTCAGTGCTCTTGGTAAGGAAATCAAATGTCGGATCATTCCCAGTTGGCTGCATGTAACACAGGAATCGTGAGACATTGTCAACCTTTGAAGAAGAAGAATGAGAAAGAAATGTCATCATTAAGTCTTGTTAGGAAACAGTGTGTTAAAATTGGTGTGCTGAGAATTGACGTGGGACGAGATCTTACCTCCTGTTGGCAGTTTCTGACTTCCAGTGTGATGTTCAGATACCTCTTGAAGTCTTTGATAAGAGGCACATCATCTGAAAACTTTTCATACAGACCTGCCGCTTGCATTTTTATGCGCACAGATGTTGTCGGAGTTGGAAGCGTTCTGTAGAATAAAAATATATATTTATTAATTAATTTCAAACAAAAGGCAGTTGTTAGTGTCGTCAGTCGAAATGATTCAGAGGTCTCAGTGAGGACTGAGACAGTTATGCTAAATGTAGCTCAAGTTTTAAGAAGATATCCCTGTTACAAAGCAGCATCAAAACATTAACACTGAAACTGGAGATATGCATAAACAACTATTCATTGTAGCTCAAGTTTTAAGAAGATATCCCTGTTGCAAAGCAGCATCAAAACATTAACACTGAAACTGGAGATATGCATAAACAACTATTCATTGTAGCTCATTTAGCATGACTGTTGGACAAAGGGCCTTCGCTGTGATTGTCTGCTTGGTTATTTTCAACAATTTCTTGCAAATAAAAATTATTTCATGTACTTACTTTTGCCATGTAGGGTCACTAGGTTCCCCATCTTGATTGGAAGAAGGTGAAGATGACGGGTTGCTGGCATCTGTCCCAGAGGAAGCGTGTGCAGTTTCTGAGGTGGCAGCGGCATCCCCTTCAGAGTCGGACTCGTACGGCACGCTGTTATCTAGGAGGAAGCCGCAATCACGGAACTCTTTGATGATCCTAAATCGGTCAGACTTATTATGAACAAGCGTGCACATCCTAGTGTAATCCCAACTCCTGGACTTTAAGGTCCACTGCCGGTGGGATGCCTTCGTCTTCTGGACCTCTGCACTCCGTTCTGCTGGCGTGTTGTTTTTCATGCACACCCTCGTGAGATGAACAGATATATTGTACTGAGCTTTGTGGCACTTCAGGCAATGCACAATGTTGCGATCAGTGTTCCTTCAAGAAAGAGACAAATAGACAGAGATTAACAACATGAAAATAAAGAATTTTTAAAGTCAAAATGCAGAAAAATGCACCGAATGAAACATCAAGGACACAAGAAAGTCTTACTTTTTGGTAGATCTGGGCTAGGGAATGTCAGCCTGGTGTCACGGATTTAACATGGAGGTGAATGGGTAAGTGTCAAAATGTGCGCACAATGTCATGCTGTGACAGTCACTGCGGCACACTGACAATCGCTGCCCGCCCCAAAGTCACTGGGGCCGGCCTCGGTCACCGAGAGGCCGGTCCCTGTGGCTCTGGGTGTACTTAGGTGTACTTAGAAAAATTTCAGAGATTTTAATTTTAGAGGACCAGGGGCACGAGAAAATACTTAGAAAAACTTCAGAGATTTTAATTTTAGAGGACCAGGGGCACGAGAAAATACTTAGAAAAATTTCAGAGATTTTAATTTTAGAGGACCAGGGGCACGAAACTCCAGGGAGCGCGGATGGGGGTTTTAACCCAGAGGGGTGTGCTTAAGTGTGGGTACGCGGGTTCGGATGGAGGGCCTGGTCTGGGGGTGGGCTCCAGGGGTGGGTTTGGGTTAGGGTTAGGGTTAGGTTTAGGGTTAGGGGGTTAGGTGCAGGAAGAGAACGGTGTCCAGTGTTGTCTAGACAACCGGAATGCTCGGGCCCACTAACCCATTAAGATCATGTTTCAGTCTTTTTACTTTGTTTTTTTGTGTCCCCAGGTATCCAGTGGAGGAGTCATTTGAGGTGAGTAGGACTATCCCCACATGGTTTGATTCAATCCATGTGGGTATATTGTTTGTAATTTTTTAATCCAAATTTTCTCTTTCCTCAGTCTCTGTCTATCGGACCACCAGGTTGCTGACTCCAATCCTAGGATTAGGACATTTTCTCTGCCATGTTGCTGAAAGTGGTTATACAGGTAAGTATTTTTAGTGCCCTTTTGTATCCAGTATAAATGCTGTAATAGTCGTGTTTTTAATCGGTTTTTAGTTTGGCCGATATATAACTTTAAACAGACCCTGCATTCTATGCAGTATACAACATTGGTTAGTTCTGGTTTTGTCATGAGGACGACAGGTGCGCGCAGGTGGGTATATGTATTTATAATGAATTTTGTGCTTTTAAAATGATCAGCATATGTCTTTTTTATGCTTTTTTTCCAGGGAGGCATGTACTAAAATATCCTTCAGATTTTTATTCCTTCTAAAGGCTGCGATGAGCTCAAACCCCCTCAACGGTTCCATTTGGTCCTGGGCCCTTCTAAAATTCCCCCTGGCCTTTGTGTTAAAAGCCACCGAGGCCAGGGAGAATGTAGCCACCAGGGGGACCAAGTGATGGTTTCTGTCCCTCCTGGGTATCGTCATCTCCCCCGCAGGCCGCTGGAGAGAGTTTCGGACCTCCCCCTTGATGCCTCTCAGGAAGGTCCTGCTATAGCCTCGTTGCCTCAATGCACAGAAGAGTGTCTTTGTGGCCCGCTCACTATCGCTGGCTGCTGTACAAATCCTATTGTACCTGATTAATTGTGACTTTACAATTCCCTTATAGATATGTCTTGGATGACAGCTAGTTCTGTGCAACAACGCATGGGTGTCTGTGGGCTTGAAGTATACCCTGGTTCCGAGGCCACTCTCTCCGTTGGATTCCTTGATTAAAAACACCTCCGTATCCAGAAACTCAATTTTTTCCGGTTGCAGATTGTATTTTACGGAGATGGCGGGGTGGTGATTATTTAAGACCAAAATAAAATCGTCGAAGTCTGTCCCAGAATGGTCCCAGATGCCAAATATATCGTCTAAAAAGCGCATATATAAAATTGGTCTTACTTTACATTTGGGGAAGACCGTCCGCTCCCAGTCAGCCATATAAATATTGGCATACGCTGGGGCAAACTTCTTCCCCATCGCTGTGCCATGCACCTGCAGATAATGCTTCGAGTTAAACTCGAAGTCATTTCTCGTAAGGCCCAATTCTAAAAGGGTTAAAAGGGTCTCATCTGGTCTCATGGGATCCGGATACCTGTTAAAAATCTCTCGTACTGCCCTGAGACCCAATCCGGTGTCTATATTTGTGTACAGGGCATCTATATCAATGGTGAAGAGCATCCCTCCAGGGGGCACTCTAAGATGTTTTAACGTCTCTACAAATTCGTAAGTATCCTTAATGTAACTATCATGTTTTTGTGATAAAGGGTTGATGTAGTGATCAATGTATTCCGCTATTCTGTAGGATTCGCTGCCACAGTCGGACACAATTGGTCTTCCCGGAGGGATTATATGGGGGACTGTCCAGGTCTCCGGGTCCTTATGGATTTTTGGCAGCAAATAAAACTTGCGGGGCCGTGGAGGATCCTCACCGAATAGGTAATATTTTTGTTTTGCTGTGATTACCTTTTCTGAATGCAGGCGTTCCAGGATTTCCCAGATCTTCTTTTGGGTTTCTGATTGCAACGAGTCAGTTAACGGTAAGTAATGTGCTGGATTATTCAATTGCCTGTATGCTTCGGTGAGATATTGATTACGATCCATAATTACTATTTTTGATCCTTTGTCTGCTGGTTTGATCACTATTCCTTGGTTACTTTTTAAGGATTTTATTGCTGCTCTTTCTCCCTTTGATAGGTTCATTTTGTGCTTTTCTATATTGTGACAGACCCTCTCGAGATCCCGAATATCTTGTTTAATTAATTTTCTAATGGGCTCTGATACAGAGTCCCATTCTGGTTCCCACATCGAGGGATCAATGAAAGGTTCACGAGAGAAGTCTGTCGAGAAGGGTTAGGGTTAGGGTTAGGGTTAGGTAAGGGAAAGTAAAGGCTCCATCTGCCGTATACGGCAGGCGGAATGCACGGGCTCACAAAACAAAACATTCCTCCACTCTCTTCAAGACTTGTTTCCCTCCTATCCACCATCGATGATACTTCCATTGTTCAAGTTCAGGTAAGTATCAGCAGGTATATTTTTAATTCAGGTAGGTACCAACAGGTAAGTTTTTCTTGTGTTTGTACTTTTTCTGATGTGTATATACACCTTTCTGGTGAGTTTCACCCTTCTGCCTAAATGGTCCAGTTTGTCTGTTTTTCTTTTTACTGTCCAAGAATGCATGTACTAGATCTTTAAAAAAATATAAAAAATATATAAAAAAGATATAAAACCCGGATAGATAAAAGATTTAAAATATTCAACTGGTTGCAGGTGAATATTCTCAGTCACCTCACTTTTAATTTAACTGTTTCATCCATGTGTCTAACATTTTCTCCCCTGTTCTATATGTCCAACGGGTTAAGTCCCTAGGTTTAACTTCAAACTGTCCTTCCCCCACACCCATCAAGACTCTCTGGGTCCTTTTTAGGAAGTCGTTGGTCTGCTCTATTAGGGGCCACGCTTCAGGCTCAAGGCGTGTTGAAAACTGGATCAGTGGTACAAAGATTTGTGCTTGAGGGAAAACCCTCTTTACCACCACCATCAGGGTCCCAAACTGTTTTTTAATGGTGGCTATCTGATTCCCCCTTAAACAGTTGTTCAGCCCCACCGAGAGTACCACCTTCTGAGTCGTAGAAGACGGATGTAGCTTTTCCAGGACCGACTTAAGATGGTGTATAGAGGCTCCTGGGAAACTATCTATCTGTACCCCGGCATAATTGTGCCCTGGGATTCTAGATAGGTTTGAGTCCCCCAAAATTATCACTGGCTCACGAGCCTTCAACACCCAAGACACGTTCTTCCGGTAAGTAGTTTTGTGGCGAGTAGGTTTTGGCAAGGAGAAGCGGGTGATGTTTTCCCCGGCTCCCTCCTGTGTGCTTCCTGGGCTAGATGGCATACTAAGTTGTGGACAACCACTCCCCTCGATCTCGCTATCCCCCTCCTCATACTCCGAATCTGTGGCCAAGATCTCCCGACCACTTAATGTAATGGGGACTAAGCCAGGAAGGTCCGACTCCCCAACCACCACGTTGTTAAACCTCCCTCCCCTCTCTCTCCCTTCTAGGATGGTTGGATCGTCTGTCAGTGCCTCTGTCACTCCCTGCCTGTCAGAGTGGGGGTTAGGGTTAGGGTTAGGGCTAGGGAATGTCAGCCTGGTGGCACTGATTTAACATGGAGGTGAATGGGTAAGTGTCAAAATGTGCGCCCAATGTCATGTTGTGACAGTCACTGCGGTACACTGACAATCGCTGCCCGCCCCAAAGTCACTGGGGCCGGCCTCAGTCACCGAGAGGCCGGTCCCTGTGGCTCTGGGTGTACTTAGTTGTACTTAGAAAAATTTCAGAGATTTTAATTTTAGAGGACCAGGGGCACGGAAAAAAACTTTAACTTTTTAACTTTAGAGGACCAGGGGCACGAGAAAATACTTAGAAAAATTTCAGATATTTTAATTTTAGAGGACCAGGGGCACGAAACTCCAGGGAGCGCGGATGGGGGTTTTAACCCAGAGGGGTGTGCTTAAGTGTGGGTACGCAGGTTCGGATGGAGTGCCTGGTCTGGGGGTGGGCTCCAGGGGTGGGCTCCAGGGGTGGGTCTGGTCCTCCAGGGTCCACATGTGACTTATTTTACCCGGGCCTCAGTGTCTCTCAACTGGGTTAATGATGTGGATCTTTCTATTCGATCCGGGACTCCGGGTCCGGGTCTGGCTCCATGGGTCTGTCCGGACCCCCCACGTGAGTCCACAACCCGAATCTGGGGTCCGTAGCACCTTCCCACGTCGAGTTATTTAGGAATGAGTACAACTAGCCCCCACCTTTGCGCTCCGCACTCGCTGCAGTCTGTGTCAGCCCCCACCTTTGGGAAACACTCCAAACGGCCTAGCTCGGGCTCTGGACCACCTAGAAGGACGCGGTTTGGACCGGGACGCTCCAGGGACCCGGCCCTACACGCCCGAGTCCTCCAGGAGCGAACCAGAGCGGGTTAAGTCGCCCGCATGCCCGAAAAAGTGCTATTTATTCGGATCAAACACAGTGTGTTGTCCCTGTGGTATTATTTAATGCGTTGTGGCTGTCTGGATGGGGCTTATGAGACCTCCAGAGACCCCCAGCGACCTCCATAGCTGTTTATTGGTGATCTTACTTCGGGTAAAATTAATTAAAGCCCCTCAGAGGGCTCCAGAGGGGACTTGTGACTTATTTTATCCATGTCAAAGTGCTTCTCCTCTGGGTTGATGCTTTCCCTCTGCTCTAAGTGCTGAATAGCCTCTCATGATAAGTGATCAAGCCGAATTAGAGGCCTCTCAGGTGGGATTAAACTGGTCTGTGTGGGTCCTGGGACTCTTACATACTTATTGAATGGTCTCTTACTTCGGGTAAAATTAATTAAAGCCCGTCATGGGGCTCCAGAGGGGACTTGTGACTTATTTTATCCATGCCAAAGTGCTTCTCTTCTGGGTTGATGCTTTCCCTCTGCTCTAAGTGCTGAGTAGCCTCTCATCTACAGTGCTGCAGCCGAATTTGAGGCCTCTCAGGTCGGATTAAACTGGTCTGTGTGAGTCCTGGGACTCTTAAATACTTATTGAATGGTCTCTTACTTCGGGTAAAATTAATTAAAGACCCTCAGAGGGCTCCAGAGGGGACTTGTGACTTATTTTATCCATGCCAAAGTGCTTCTCCTCTGGGTTAATGCTGTTGGACTGCTGGGTTTGTGTCAATGTCCGCCCACCGGTGGACTCAACTGGTATAACATGCTGATTTTGACTCTTTCTTCGGATTAAACTGCTTTGTGGGGGTCCTGGGACTCTGAAAAAATTATGGAAGGGGCTGTTGGTGCTCTTACTTCGGGTAACATTATTAAAAGACCGTCATATGGCTCCAGGCGGCACTTATGCCTTGTTTTACCCGGGGGATGCTGCACTCTGCTGGCGCAATAAATGTACTACAACCGGAGCGGTTTTAATTCAATTCTCTCCAGTTTGATCACTACATTGGGTCTAGTTTGGGCTGTGGAGGTCCTAGAATGATGCGGTTTGGACCGGGGCACTCCAGGGACCCGGCCCTACACCCCAGAGTCCTCCAGGAGCGAACCAGAGCGGGTTAAGTCGCCCGCATGCCCGAAAATGTGCTATTTATTCGGATCAAACACAGTGTGTTGTCCCTGTGATAATATTAAATGCATTGTGGCTCTCTGGAGGATTTGATAAGACCCCCAGTGATGAGGGACTCTGTCCGGGGTGAGGTGTGTGATGAGACCCCCCCTGGAGGATTTGATAAGACCCCCAGTGATGAGGGACTCTGTCCGGGGTGAGGTGTGTGATGAGACCCCCCCTGGAGGATTTGATAAGACCCCCAGTGATGAGGGACTCTGTCCGGGGTGAGGTGTGTGATGAGACCCCCCCTGGGAGACCCGTAGTGATGAGGGACTCTGTCCGGGGTGAGGTGTGTGATGAGACCCCCCCTGGGAGACCCGTAGTGATGAGGGACTCTGTCCGGGGTGAGGTGTGTGATGAGACCCCCCCTGGGAGACCCGTAGTGATGAGGGACTCTGTCCGGGGTGAGGTGTGTGATGAGACCCCCCCTGGGAGACCCGTAGTGATGAGGGACTCTGTCCGGGGTGAGGTGTGTGATGAGACCCCCCCTGGGAGACCCGTAGTGATGAGGGACTCTGTCCGGGGTGAGGTGTGTGATGAGACCCCCCCTGGGAGACCCGTAGTGATGAGGGACTCTGTCCGGGGTGAGGTGTGTGATGAGACCCCCCCTGGGAGACCCGTAGTGATGAGGGACTCTGTCCGGGGTGAGGTGTGTGATGAGACCCCCCCTGGGAGACCCGTAGTGATGAGGGACTCTGTCCGGGGTGAGGTGTGTGATGAGACCCCCCCTGGGAGACCCGTAGTGATGAGGGACTCTGTCCGGGGTGAGGTGTGTGATGAGACCCCCCCTGGGAGACCCGTAGTGATGAGGGACTCTGTCCGGGGTGAGGTGTGTGATGAGACCCCCCCTGGGAGACCCGTAGTGATGAGGGACTCTGTCCGGGGTGAGGTGTGTGATGAGACCCCCCCTGGGAGACCCGTAGTGATGAGGGACTCTGTCCGGGGTGAGGTGTGTGATGAGACCCCCCCTGGAGGATTTCATGAGACCCCCAGTGATGAGGGACTCTGCCCGGGCTGAGGTGTGTGATGAGACCCCCCCTGGATGATTTCATGAGACCCCCAGTGATGAGGGACTCTGCCCGGGGTGAGGTGTGAGGTCTGACCCCCCCTGGGAAGATGAATAACACAGCCAGCCTTCACACACCATGTCTGGGCGAAGCGGTTCGATCTGACCCCCCAGGGAAGACCTTGGTCGGGATCTGGCTCCATGGGTCTGTCCGGACCCCCCACGTGAGTCCACAACCCGAATCTGGGGTCCGTAGCACCTTCCCACGTGGAGTTATTCATGAATGAGCAAAATAGCCCCCACCTTTGCGCACCGCAGTCGCTGCAGCCCCCACCTTTGGGAAACACTCCAAACGGCTTAGCTCGGGCTCTGGACCAGCTAGAAGGACGCGGTTTGGACTGGTGCACTCGGGCGGCCCTCCTCTACCCGACGGTGGTGTCCGGGAGAAGATCGGAGCAAGTTAAGCCCCCGCCCCGGGGGAGAGAGTGACGCAGAATGATGAGAGGAGAGGGGATGACTGTACAGCCCCCCCAGGAGTCAGGGACCCAGCCCGGGCGAAGCCATGTGATCTGACCCCCCAGGGAAGATTTTATAAGCCCCCAGTGATGAGGGACCCATCCCGGGTGAAGGTGTGTGATCTGACCCCCCAGGGAAGATTTTATAAGCCCCCAGTGATGAGGGACCCATCCCGGGTGAAGGTGTGTGATCTGACCCCCCAGGGAAGATTTTATAAGCCCCCAGTGATGAGGGACCCATCCCGGGTGAAGGTGTGTGATCTGACCCCCCAGGGAAGATTTTATAAGCCCCCAGTGATGAGGGACCCATCCCGGGTGAAGGTGTGTGATCTGACCCCCCAGGGAAGATTTTATAAGCCCCCAGTGATGAGGGACCCATCCCGGGTGAAGGTGTGTGATCTGACCCCCCAGGGAAGATTTTATAAGCCCCCAGTGATGAGGGACCCATCCCGGGTGAAGGTGTGTGATCTGACCCCCCAGGGAAGATTTTATAAGCCCCCAGTGATGAGGGACTCTGTCTGGGGTGAGGTGTGTGATCTGACCCCCCAGGGAAGATTTTATAAGCCCCCAGTGATGAGGGACTCTGTCTGGGGTGAGGTGTGTGATCTGACCCCCCAGGGAAGATTTTATAGCCCCCCAGTGATGAGGGACCCAGCCCGGGTGAATGTGTGTGATGAGACCCCCCCTGGAAGATTTTATAGCCCCCCAGTGATGAGGGACCCTGCCCGGGCTGATGTGTGTGATCTGACCCCCCAGGTAAGATTTTATAGCCCCCCAGTGATGAGGGACCCTGTCCGGGCGAAGCTATGAGGTCTGACCCCCCCTGGAAGAATTAATAGAGTCCCAGTGATGAGAGACCATGTTTGGGTAAAACTATAAGATCTGACCCCCCAGGGAAGACCAGAACCCGGGTCCGGGACCAGCTGTGTGTCCGGACCCCCCAGGGAAGACCAGAACCCGAAGCGTGGCTTCCTAGCCCCCTCCAGAGGGGAGTTATGGTCCAAAAACCCCAAAATAGCCCCCACCTTTGGAAACGGAGGAGCAGCAGCAGCCCCTCCCTTTGGAAGAAAAAACTTTAACTTTTGAAAAATATCTGAAAATCAGACTATGTCCAGCTTTTCAGAAAAAATGACAAAGTACTCACAGGGAACTACTGAGCAGTTCAGCTTCCCCGGTGAGTACTCTGTCATTTTTTCAGAGAAGCTGGACATAGTCTGATTTTCAACATCTGAAAATCAGGGTTAGGGTTAGGGTTAGGGTTAGGGTTAGGGTTAGGGTTAGGGTTAGGGTTGGGTTAGGGTGGGGCAGCCCCAAGCTGTAAAAACAGCACAGGACTGCCAGTGCACTCTCCATGCAGGAGCCAGTCCCGGTCCCCCAGGGCCCCGCCCGGATCAGCTCCAACCGCTCCCTCATCATGGTGTGGCATAGTGGCCTTAACATAAAACACACATATCAAAGATGATTTTAGAATACACAATATCAATATGTTGATTACTATGTAAACAATAACTGGTAAGTATTTTAGAACACACAATGTCAATTATGTTGATCATTATGTAATAAATAACGGGTGAGTAACTGTGTGAACATTGTTATGTTTTCTTCTTCTTTCTCCTCTTCCCTTTGCTCCGCAGGACGTCCCGTGAAGTCTGGATCGGTCCTGGAGTCCTCTGGCGCTGTCGCCGATGGGGCCCGCTAGGCCCGGTCTCTCCCTGAAACGCACGTGTCCGCTAGCATGTAGCATGTAGCATGTAGCTCCGTCGTCGCGTCTGGCTGCAGGAGCGCGTCCCTCGTGCGAGGGTCTGTGGCTTCGGCGTTGGACTGGCGGCCTCCCCCGTCCGCGTCGTGGTCCCCCGCAGGCGTGGCTCCGTTTCCTCCGGTCTCGTGACTCACGTCGGCTCTGCTTACCCCCGGTCCTAGTAGCGTCGAGCTGTAAGGCCTGGCGTGCAGCTCCGTTGGTGTCCTCCTTCGTCGAGTGATGCACCTGGCTGTGCACGTAGCTCCGGAGAGTGAGCCAGCGGCGGTCTGTGCACCCGCCATGCTCCTCGCGCTCATCGACGAGCGACCGTCTACTTGTACGTGGTGGGAGGCCGGGCCCCTGCGGGCCCTTAGCCTTTAATTGTGAAAAATAATCCGGAAACTTAATAAAGTTTTTACCTTTTATTTTCAGAAAGGCACGGCAACAGGTAAGTGACAGGTGGTAAGGGTTAGGGTTAGGGTTAGGGTTAGGGTTAGGGTTAGGGTTAGGGTTAGGGTTAGGGGTTAGGGCTAGGGAAAGTCAGCCTGGTGGCACGGATTTAACATGGAGGTGAATGGGTAAGTGTCAAATTTGTCATGTTGTGACATGTTGTCACAGTCACAGCGGCACACTGACAATCGCTGCCCGCCCCAAAGTCACTGGGGCCGGCCTCAGTCACCTGAGAGGCCGGTCCCTGTGTGTGGATCTTTCTATTCGATCCGGGACTCCGGGTCCGGGTCTGGCTCCATGGGTCTGTCCGGACCCCCCACGTGAGTCCACAACCCGAATCTGGGGTCCGTAGCACCTTCCCACGTGGAGTTATTGATGAATGAGCAAAATAGCCCCCACCTTTGCGCTCCGCACTCGCTGCAGTCTGTGTGAGCCCCCACCTTTGGGAAACACTCCAAACGGCCTAGCTCGGGCTCTGGACCACCTAGAAGGACGCGGTTTGGACCGGGACGCTCCAGGGACCCGGCCCTACACGCCCGAGTCCTCCAGGAGCGAACCAGAGCGGGTTAAGTCGCCCGCATGCCCGAAAAAGTGCTATTTATTCGGATCAAACACAGTGTGTTGTCCCTGTGGTATTATTTAATGCGTTGTGGCTGTCTGGATGGGGCTTATGAGACCTCCAGAGACCCCCAGCGACCTCCATAGCTGTTTATTGGTGATCTAAATTCGGGTAAAATTAATTAAAGCCCCTCATAGGGCTCCAGAGGGGACTTGTGACTTATTTTATCAAAGTGCTTCTCCTCTGGGTTGATGCTTTCCCTCTGCTCTAAGTGCTGAATAGCCTCTCATGATAAGTGATCAAGCCGAATTAGAGGCCTCTCAGGTGGGATTAAACTGGTCTGTGTGGGTCCTGGGACTCTTAAATACTTATTGAATGGTCTCTTACTTCGGGTAAAATTAATTAAAGCCCGTCATGGGGCTCCAGAGGGGACTTGTGACTTATTTTATCCATGTCAAAGTGCTTCTCCTCTGGGTTAATGCTGTTTGACTGCTGGGTTTGTGTCAATGTCCGCCCACCGGTGGAATCAACTGGTATAACATGCCGATTTTGACTCTTTCTTCGGATTAAACTGCTTTGTGGGGGTCCTGGGACTCTGAAAAAATTATGGAAGGTGCTGTTGGTGCTCTTACTTCGGGTAACATTATTAAAATACCGTCAGATGGCTCCAGGCGGCACTTATGACTTGTTTTACCCGGGGGATGCTGCACTCTGCTGGCGCAATAAATGTACTACAACCGGAGCGGTTTTAATTCAATTCTCTCCAGTTTGATCACTAAATTGGGTCTAGTTTGGGCTGTGGAGGTCCTAGAATGATGCGGTTTGGACCGGTGCACTCCAGGGACCCGGCCCTACACCCCAGAGTCCTCCAGGAGCGAACCAGAGCGGGTTAAGTCGCCCGCATGCCCGAAAAAGTGCTATTTATTCGGATCAAACACAGTGTGTTGTCCCTGTGATAATATTAAATGCATTGTGGCTCTCTGGAGGATTTGATAAGACCCCCAGTGATGAGGGACTCTGTCCGGGGTGAGGTGTGTGATGAGACCCCCCCTGGAGGATTTGATAAGACCCCCAGTGATGAGGGACTCTGTCCGGGGTGAGGTGTGTGATGAGACCCCCCCTGGAGGATTTGATAA